>CM054182.1:55660878-56860878 GCA_028829895.1 Sinotaia quadrata
ACCTGATCAGGTAAAAAAACGAGAATTCGAGAATTCAATATTAATAGAGTCTCAGATTAAAACGTTCACTAAAGAATAGGTTAATTAATTTGTCTTAATGTGTTTTCATTTACCATGAAATTGTATTTGGCATAATATGAACAATATTATCGACTATTCTAAAATGCATTATATGAGAGAATGATGTGTAAATAGGTATAAAATTCATTAGTTTGCAAATGTATGTGATTAATGAATGAAAATAATGCATTACGAATGTGTATTACCACTTTTCTAATACTTCTCTTCATGTTACTGAATACCTAATATAATTTCGTCATGATACACTTTAATGATGAAGAGAAACGCTTCTCACGAGATATCTCAATGGAGGGGAGAATCTGATGACCGACTGAGTAAATTATAATTTGCAATACTATTAAATACTATTTAACTTGTGATCATACAATCTTAATGTTTATATCTATAATGACATTATGATGGTAATGATCATCCTGCCAGAGAGAAGGGCGGCACTCTAATGTCTGCAATAAATGTTTGTCTTAATTAACGACATTTTATAAATTGTTGATAAATGAATGCAAAAATTATGCAGTTTAATTAGTGCTTGGTTGTCCAGATAATACGAGTGCACATTAAATTCACCATGCACTTCACACTAGTGGTTTAAAAGTGCACATTAAATTCACCATCCATTTCACACTAGTGGTTTAAAAGTGCACGTTAATGTACCATTCTCATGACACTAGTTGTTTAAAAGTGCATCATAAATTCACCGTCCAGATAACACTAATAGTTTAAAAGTGCATGCTAAATTCAAAGATCTGATTTGTGCCGTCACGCTAAGTACGTGTTCAGTATTCGGCCTTTCTCGCGTCGCATGTTCTAAGGGTGCCCAACAACTGGAAATTATAAAGGTAATGCTAAAAATTAAGAAGCTACGTTTGAAAATTAAAAATAACTCTATGAAAAGCAAAGACGTAAAAAAATATAATAAACACTTCAATTTCTAAAAATGGTTACTACACGAAA
Source organism: Sinotaia quadrata (assembly GCA_028829895.1). Lineage (NCBI taxonomy): Eukaryota > Metazoa > Mollusca > Gastropoda > Architaenioglossa > Viviparidae > Sinotaia > Sinotaia quadrata. The sequence continues at coordinate 55,661,911 of CM054182.1, forward strand.
TAACGTTGCTTCTCCTGAGAAAGGTACATGCCCACTGTTAAATACAAAATTCTGCTGACAATAAAAAATAACACTACTGGAGAAAATATGGTACACACTGCAAAACAGGAATGCTACTACTGAAATATCTAGGTTGTACTTGTCAGCAGAAGCCTCAAAACAATCTTATAATTGCTGTCTCCATAGACCCTGATGACCCTAACATGGTTCAGTGTATAACTGTGAGATGCCTCCCATTTCCTACAGCTTGCACTGTTTCAGTCTCTCTTCTTCCATACTAAGCATGATTTGCACTGTTTCTGCTTCCATACTAAGCATGATTTGCACTGTTTCTGCTTCCATACTAAGCATGATTTGCACTGTTTCTGCTTCCATACTAAACATGATTTGCACTGTTTCTGCTTCCATACTAAGCATGATTTGCACTGTTTCTGCTTCCATACTAAGCATGATTTGCACTGTTTCTGCTTCCATACTAAGCATGATTTGCACTGTTTCTGCTTCCATACTAAACATGATTTGCACTGTTTCTGCTTCCATACTAAACATGATTTGCACTGTTTCCGTCTCTCTTCTTCCATACTAAGCATGATTTGCACTGTTTCTGCTTCCATACTAAACATGATTTGCACTGTTTCTGCTTCCATACTAAACATGATTTGCACTGTTTCTGCTTCCATACTAAACATGATTTGCACTGTTTCTGTCTCTCTTCTTCCATTACTAAACATGATTTGCACTGTTTCTGCTTCCATACTAAACATGATTTGCACTGTTTCTGCTTCCATACTAAACATGATTTGCACTGTTTCTGCTTCCATACTAAACATGATTTGCACTGTTTCTGTCTCTCTTCTTCCATTACTAAACATGATTTGCACTGTTTCTGCTTCCATACTAAACATGATTTGCACTGTTTCTGCTTCCATACTAAACATGATTTGCACTGTTTCTGCTTCCATACTAAACATGATTTGCACTGTTTCTGCTTCCATACTAAACATGATTTGCACTGTTTCTGTCTCTCTTCTTCCATACTAAACATGATTTGCACTGTTTCTGTCTCTCTTCTTCCATACTAAACATGATTTGCACTGCCTGCTCCTGGTTCCTGCGTCTAACACCTGCCCCATCTGACATCCTGTAATTGTAGCACCTCCAATCATAGAAAAATGACCTGGGGGTCATCCACGTGCCGTCTGCTGAAGCGTCTATATTCCTAACCTCACCATGGTCTAGGACTTCAGTTTGCTTATTTTCTCTTTCAGTTGTTTTCTGCATAGAATCCTTCTGTACCCTGGACGCAGTACTCTCAAGAGTTTTGTTTATACACGGACATGTACTGTTATGAGCAGTTGGAGACAGGTCCATCACTCCAAACGCTATCCGACTATTTATAGAATAATTGGAAAAGTTATTCACCTCTATCAGACTGCAGTTAGGAAAAGAAGTTTATTTTTCACAATTTTTATTGCTACGATCAAAGAAAAGCTCTGACCCTAAACCCTGTCTGCTAATTTCTACTAACTGTGCCATGACAGAAGCGACATGACAAGTTTGCAGATATGCTTGTATTTAGAATGTCAGTGTCAATAATTCTGTTTCCTTGTGGCACCTGATCCACATTATCATTATTTACACTATTATCATTATCAGTATCACTACATTCCTTTTGTTTTTCTTTCAGTCATTCTCGAACTCAACTTAGCTAACAATCACTGATTCTTTTCTTCTTGTAGATCTGCCACTTTGATTTGGTGCTCAATCACATACCGGTAAATTATTTTCACCTCCACTAATAACATAATGTGAACCACTACATACTATCGACTTGTCTGCTACTTGAGTATGCTATTGCCATGAAAATGTCGCTTGTTTTGTCGCTTTCCTCTTAGTTTTTTTTTTTATTTCCAGGTACCTTTTACAAATTGCCTGGCCACTCACTATAAGTACCACATATACAGGGTAAATAAATTTAATAAAACTACTTTTTTTTTTTCAACAAAATTAAAGCTATTCATATAACGGAAGTGTCCAATAATATATAGGAAGGGAGCCAAGTGAGCTTAGTATTTCAAAACATCAGGAGGGTAATTAATATTTTATTATTAGTATAGCCGTATATTTCAACAAGAAGTTTGGTCAAAATGACGGTGTCTCCCACAATATACCCCCCTTCCTTTGATTGAGAATTTCTTCAAAACTATTGTGAATTGTCCAAACATAATAGTTGTTTCGTAATATTCAGCCATGTGTCTATCAGAAAAGACCAATACATTTTTGTTGTTGAATTGTGTGCCACCTTAAAACAAAATGTGTAAATACTACATGAAATGTGATATAGTTAAGGCATATATTATAAAGATAATTTTATTTCTCAAACAATAGAAGACAAGAAGGTACTATGTCCTAACGGTTACTCTTTTAGGCCTACTTAGATCCCACTTTCAATAAATCAACACAAACATGAGATCTTAGTGTTGATTAGAAGTTACAGATTGCAGTCGCTAACGGATTTGTATTAGAAAAATCTGTCGCTGCTCGAACTGCGCAGAAATGTCCATACTTTCGCCAGCTAAGGACAAATTGAATACCAGTCTTCCTGTGACGCACTGCTAACGCCGTAAAGGTATGGGATTTTCTTGTGTAACGCCATAAAGGTATGGGATTTTCTTGTGTAACGCCATAAAGGTATGGGATTTTCTTGTGTAACGTCATAAAGGTATGGGATTTTCTTGTGTAACGTCATAAAGGTATGGGATTTTCTTGTGTAACGTCATAAAGGTATGGGATTTTCTTGTGTAACGTCATAAAGGTATGGGATTTTCTTGTGTAACGTCATAAAGGTATGGGATTTTCTTGTGTAACGCCATAAAGGTATGGGATTTTCTTGTGTAACGCCATAAAGGTATGGGATTTTCTTGTGTAACGTCATAAAGGTATGGGATTTTCTTGTGTAACGCCATAAAGGTATGGGATTTTCTTGTGTAACGTCATAAAGGTATGCGATTTTCTTGTGTAACGTCATAAAGGTATTGGATTTTCTCGTGTAACGCGAGTAGCTTCGATATATGGTGATCGTGAAAGGAGGACTGCCACGTCTTGTACTACGACGAACTGTGTAAATAATTTCTAATACTTGTATTATGTATGTATATTCGTGCCGTGCATTAGCACTGATCCAGTTGGATTCAGTTTGGAATACTTGTATTATGTATGTATATTCGTGCCGTGCATTAGCACTGATCCAGTTGGATTCAGTTTGGAATACTGAGCGCAACTCTTTCAAGATATCTTTTCTCACCAGCTAAAAAAAAAAAGTATTCTCCTTTCCCCCTTCTTGCTTTTGCAAACTGTTCTCAAATTTGTTAATAAAACAATACTAGCAAACATTTTCATGATTTAGAGATGTGAAAACTATGAGTTGATCAAGTGAATTAGCAGTTTTGAAAAATCAGGTTCTGTGTGACAAAAGAAAAAAAAAAAGGAAAATTAATGCTACTGAGTCCTGGCACATTGTATTTTATTCTAATTTTATCAATATGATCAAGACAAAATACCTAATAATAATATAAAAACTGAATATTTAAATATCAAATCAGAGTAAAACTGTGGACATTTATAATTAAGGGAGCTCAATTGCACATTAAAATTAATATATTATAGTTATGCCCCCAAACAACAGTTTGAATTAAAAGAAAGACTGTATTAAAAAAAAAAAACAGAGTATGACACCCATTCAACCAGAAAGATTGACTTGAAACAGGCTTCTCATTCACTCATGAAAACACAAATTCATGAACACAAACACAATAGTATTTAGGAAAATAAAGTATATTTGAATAATAATAAGGTATAATACATTTTTATCAACTGAATCAAAAACACTTTCAGCCTGTGTACTGTGTTCTTAAATCTATTTAAGTTTTTGAAAAGAGTTTTGTATGTGTATGATCGTGTCATCTGAAGGTGATTCCTAATAAAACAATTCAATCCTCAGATATAAAATACACAATTCTTTTGTCTTCTCTGGATACTGGCAGCTGAACAAAATGCAACATATAGTTTCCAGAGCTAGAGACTGTAAAATTAAGTGGAAACATCAGCAGCGAATATGCCACAAACCAAACAATGTAAACAGCTGTGACCCGTGTCGACAGTAACAATAAATGCTGATTTGGGTCAAAACAGTTTAGTAGAATGATAGCTCCACATTCCATACCTTCCTCTCACTCATTTCAATAACAAAATAAAAGAAGAAGGAATGCAGATTTTTATTAGTGCCTAATAATACCACCTCCAAATAAATCATGTTTCTAAGCTAGATAACAGAAGGTATGATTTTGGGGGAAATATTCATTTAACCACCAAACCTCTTGAGGCGATGTTTGAACATGTGACCTCTTGCAAGAAATGATATAATGAAACAATACAGTCCTCTGTACCTAGAACCGACAACACTGTTCTATATATCTAGAACTAAATCACCAATGCAGTCATGGGTATCTATGGCTGTTACCCAAATTAGTCCTTGGTATCTAGAACTAAGTCAGCCAATGCTGTCCTAGGTATCTAGAACTAAGTCAGCCAATGCTGTCCTAGGTATCTAGAACTAAGTCAGCCAAATGCTGTCCTAGGTATCTAGAACTAAGTCAGCCAAATGCTGTCCTAATTATTTAGAACTAAGTCAGCCAATGCTGTCCTAGTTATCTAGAACTAGCCCCCCCCCCCTGCCCAATGCTGTCCTAGATATCTAGAACTAAGTCACCCAATGCTATATTAAAGCAATTAGAACTAGGTCAATGCTATACTTACCAGAATTAAGTCACTCAATGCTGTACTTGATATTGAAAACTGTCACTGAATGAAATATGAAGTATTGAGAACTGTCACCCAATATGAAAACTGGTATCTAGAATTAAGTCATCCAATAGATAACTTGGTATATCTAGAACTAAGTCATCCAACAGAGAACTTGGTATATCTAGAACTAAGTCATCCAATAGAGAACTTGGTATATCTAGAACTGTCATCCAATACTGTACTTGGCATCTAAAGTTGATGAGGTACTCAGTACCTAGAGATCACAATTTTTTGCTTGACCAGTCTTTCAGAAGTCTTCATCTGATTCATTTAAGGTCAACTAGTAATGTCCAATGCAGCTTAGAAAATATATCATTAGAGATTGAAGGGGCTGTGATGGAAGCAATTATAAATAGATAACAATGATTCAACAATATTTACAGGTTTCATGAGGAAAAAAACAGCATATCAATATACTTTTATATACAAGGGTTTACACATTACAGAATCAGTATAATTTAGATTACTATACTGATGGGCAAACAGTCAAAGTATGACAACAATGCTCAAAAGGCAAATAACTCTTCAAAATAGCGGTTTCAGTTTCACAAAGACAATTAACACTGTTGTCTTCTCATGCGACAGATTTTGATATGTTAACAAGCTCAAAAAATATTATTAGTCAAATGAAATAAGGTGCAAGAAAACAAAAGTAAATCAAACTACAAAGAAAAGAAATTCTAATTAAAATCACAAAAACATATTTAAATAGTTCCTATCTGTGTTTATTTAATGTTCACTAGATACCAATTTTAACTATCTATTGTTTTAATAAATAACCTGACAGATAGAACATTCATGGGGAATTTATTGCACTATCATTACCTGTTTAAATTTAAATAATAATAAAATAAACAAGGCATGAGATGAGACCATACTACAGAATTGCTTTGACCCTTAGAAACTCAAAATGAGAGGTACAGTTCACAGAAGGAAATTCAAGTAGCTGGTAGTAAGAAGTACAGTTCACAGAAGGAAATTAGTGTAGCTGTATGTTTCCTAATAAAATAACCAAAGAAATTAATACTGTTGGTAGTTAAGAATGATTTTTAGGGGGTCTAAATGTGATCAAACACATAAAACAATTTAATAGTAAGATGTAAGAGACTTAATTGAAGACATGCGTTCTTCAATAAATTTTAAAATGAGAAAATATCTGAATTATTATATAAACATTTGTTAAGTCATATGTATATTACTAGTTAAAAGTTATATTTTCATATTTTCTCACATTATAAACTCAATCATATTTATAAATTATAAATTGCAATTTATATATAATCAACACAAGGCTGGATGGGAGTTGGCGAGGGATCATATACTTTTAGCACAAGTGAAACAAATTCATTAAATATAAAATAATCTAAAAACAAACTTGACAAGATAATTTTCTCCAAAAAATATATACATATTAATGTTAGAGACAAAAACAAAAATAAGCCCTTGTGGTTTAAAAAAATATTTCCATGCTATCTCTTCAGTGACATACACTTTAATGAAATAAAAACAGGTTTTAACTACATGTACTTTAGGGAACCAATACTGATGAGGTAAACACTTCAACAGCAATCTTCTTAAAACTGTTTTATATAAAGATATTTTCAATTACTATATTATCAAAGACAATGTGATTTGGTCTCAATTATGCAATTTCCTTTATCAAGTGGAGTCAAAGTTTTATTTATATGATCATCTTAGTATCATGACAAGATACTGATATTTAAGCTTATGATCCTCATTATACTAATAAGAAATTTCAAAGCACTGTAATACAATTTGATACATAATGTGAAAAAGTAGATAAATAATTAGCATTCTAACTTATTTATTTTCCTAAACTAAATAACCTATACAAACTGTATAGAATAACACAAATCACAGTGAAACAAAACATTACTGAAAGAAATCAAAGGTGGCATAAATTACAATATTTTATTAAACAATTCAAATACTTATAATAATGATTATAATAATGAAATAAAACCTTAGCAATGTAACTTATTCAAGTTATTGCTAACCACTGAAAGAAAGTTAATGTTGAATGAAAATCATGTTATTTAATGCTGCATTATTCTACAAGAACACTGCTATGTAGAGGTTTTCATTCAGGAACATACATTTGTATTATCCAACAGAATTATGCACATGCATAATTTTGGTGCCTCTGCACACTATTATAAATGCTAAAAGAAATCTCCAATATATAATAATTAACTCTATTGTCTTTTAAAATATCTCATATAACACCATACCCACACACAGACTACATATCGCATGATATAAAACACTGTATGATGTGAACGCGGGTTTTTCACATTTAAAAATAAAATGTCATTAATTGACTGACCTGGAACTTAGTATATTATAAAACAATTAAGTCAAACATTCATTATAACCATGACACATTTTCTTTGTTGATTAATATTTTAAGTTAAATAAGAGATCTTATTTATAAATTAGAAAGAACTGGACAGGAAAGTGACTGTGTGTTATTCTGATTAAGTTATCCTTGCTGTGTGTGTGTGTGTGTGTGTGTGTGTGTGTGTGTGTGTGTGTGTGTGTGTGTGTGTGTGTGTGTGTGTGTGTGTGTGTGTGAATGTGTGTGAAGGCTGCCCATTTTAACGATTAATCTTCCAATTAATCACTAAGATATTTTAGTGATTAATTTATTTTATGATAATTAAATTTCAACTAATTTTCTTCCTTACTTACTGAACCAATGCCAATATTTAATTGCACTGTAAGTTTTTATTTGTTATTATTTTTAACTGCCAAAATTGTCAATTCTAAGAAGAAAGATTATAAACCGGTTAAGGATAAGTTGCGTGACCACTTTGGATTTAAAGTAGACAATAACAACATAGTTATTAATGGCAAAAAGGTATACAGTTTTAGTTGTTTTTCATCTATTAATTAATCGTTAATTGTTGTAAGATTAATCATCAAATAAATCATTAATCGTTAACATCCATTATATATATAGTGTTATGGTATCATCTATTATTATCTGATTTAAACTTTCAGAACACATTAGCATATCAGATAAATGCACTCCTAATTTTCAGAAATAAACAATAAACTTAGTTATTTTCATCATTAAAATAGTCTCTACAGTTCACAAAACATGTGGAGGTCAATTTCACAAAATATTTGCCTGTCCAGACAATACAAGTGTTGCAATTGTTTATAAATACATATGCATAATTGTAAATAGAGTCCTGCAGGTACTCTACCTGTTACACATTTTTATATTAATTACACTTCTTTCTTTACAAAGATAAAATTGAATAAAATATCTAAATGCTTTCCTAGAACTGGGTGAGTTATTGATCAATGGGAAAGTGTTTTGGGAATAATTATATCAAATCTTATAAATAGGATTCTATTTTGGACGCTATGCTATACAGCTTCTGTTCAAACATGGAGCCTAAGGATTACTGTAGTGATAAAGTCCTCTTACCATAGATTTTGATTGAAATATTTTCTATAAATTTTAATGCTGTAATGATCAGGAGTCCATGAATAAGTGTACAATTGTAAGAAAAAAATGCATATAAATATTATTTTAAATATGCACAATACACCCTCTTCCCCCAATAAAAAATCCCCAAACAAAGTGAACTGTTGCAAGTTATTATGTTATCTGTTAAGAGTTATCTATCTCCAAATTTCCTTGTGCTTTATATTACATAAACACATTAATAAATCAAGTTGTTTAAACCTTAAAAAAAATAAATCTCATAGTAATTAGGTATTTTGCTAATATTTGATTTTAAATCCTTCACTGTTCAAAAAATTCCCTTAAATAATTATATGTACAATTACAATTGAGCCAATTAAAAAAAAAAATGGACCTCATTTTAAAAATGAATAAATACCTAATAAATAATATTAAAAATTAAATTTAAACAATCTTCACAGTAGGCTGTATAATTAATCATAATTAGCTAACTGCTGTAAATATATCCATGATATAATATCACAGAAAAATAGTATCAAACACCTAAAGTGACTGGCAATAAAAAAAAAAAAAATTAAATGTCACAAAAAATAAGTGTACAATTGTAAGAAAAAAATGCATATAAATATTATTTTAAATATGCACAATACACCCTCTTCCCCCATTAAAAAATCCCCAAACAAAACAATCACCAAGTCCACTTTGATAGATACAAAGTGCACTGCAGTGGAAATTACTTGGCAAGGAACATAGATTTTTTCTCTTTAGTTTCAGCAGCAATTTATTTATAAAGAATAATACAGACAAAAATTAAAGTGCCCAATGTATTATCTATTCCAATGAGGATAAATATGCTTCCAAATTTTAAAATAACATTTTATAAACACATTTATCAGCAGATGCAATCAATTTGTGTGGATTAATTGAAATGTACAAGCATTTATGCTTTATAACATTCCATTTAACACAGAAAGATGATTGAAAAATACAGGGCAATTAATGAGTTTTTAATTTTTCTTTCTTTTTTTTTTTTTTATTGAAAGGCACCAATGTACTGTTGAAATAAAATTTGTAAATACAGAAGCACACAGGCAGCTGACAATGTGGAGAATGTAGGTGATACAAGAACAACACAGCAAATATTAAGACACTGCGACAACTAGAGGACTGGTTGCCTGAATTTCTGCTCAAACTTTCTTAGACAGTCACACGGCAGTCTCAGAGAACATCCACACCCAATTTTCAGAATGAAAATATAAAAACAAAAGTTAAGAAGAAAATAATATAACAAAATTTACAACAATTTTTTCATGCAATATATAATTTAAACAGCATGCAAACACTGAAGCTTGTAGGCTATTCAGTCTTTGGAATGTTCTCAGCTCAGTTTACATCATCAGCTGTAGTTAAATAACTTTCAGAAAAAGACGCAAAATAGAATCATGTAGCTTTCTGCTCACATTACTACACGCATGGGATCACTGAGAGCAGTACCATTGACCAATGACTAGCTATATACTAAGGTAGATAATTATAGCATTATTTAAATTACTTTAAATTAATTTAATGGTGTGCACTTAGAAAGATTCATTCTACATTCTCTAACATCCACAGGTATTTAAATTTAACTGAAATACTTCTCATTATCAACAATTCTGCATCCATTTCCTTTCAAAGTATGAATAAAGAAAGCTATTAAAATTTATTTCTATACTTTTTATAATCTCCCTTTTCACTTTCAGATTATCTTTAAATAATTAATTTCAGTTTGCAGATATTTCTTAATTGAGAAAAAAATAATCTGTATTTTTAAGTTAACTCTATATTTCTTTCAACTGAGCTACACTGTTTACGTTTCAGAGTTACTGTCTAACCATGAGAGAAAAATGACAACAGTTGGTAATTTACTTATAAAATGAAATTTTTTCTGGCAAATAGACTTCTTACTTTTAAATTATTTAAATTCTAAGGATGGAATTTTCTGAATACAGTTTTACATAAATGTGCTGAGAAATTTTCTCTATACTTAAAATCTTGACCTTCAACGAAACATATTCAAGTACCTGACCCTTGAATTCAACAAATAATTATGTTTTACCTACAGTCAGACAATTCATGTCCTACATGGGAAACAATCCAGCTAATTTAACAGCATCTAATTGGTCCGGAGAAGCAGTCAAACCCTGACCAGTCAAGTACTGGTCTGAACAAGGTGCACTGGAACTGTCATGGACCATTGCTTCCAAGAAACACGCCTGCGAGAAACGCATCCGGAGATCCGTTCCTGTGATATGGTCCAGAAAATGTCGAAGTGGTGTAATGTGGGAACGAGGTGCATCCCATAATGTCAAAAAATCTTCCACCAGGTGATGAATGGCAGAAGGACGAGGCAAAATTTCTTTCACAGATCGCCTCTTCATTGCAGTTTCTATCAGTACAAGGTAAATCATTATATTATTTCAGTTTAGTGCAGGTTAGCATAGAGCACTTATGGTTTTATACATGCAAATTACAGCTTCAAAGTATATATGTTTATTGAAAAACCTCTTACTGTCAAAGACATACCCAATCTTATATTGAGTAAATATTTTCAGGTATAGTGCATATGAATAATTATGTAGGTAAACTATTCAATCAGATGCAGTTCTGATATTATAATGACTGTTTACTAGCATTCTCAAGAGACAGACTGTATGCAGTGTGGTTAGTATAGAGTGCATAATGTGTCATGTACTGTTACTTGAGATTAGAATATTAACATAATCAGTAGACAAAAGTTAGCCAGGAGTATATACTGTGTGACCACTATAAATTCAGCAGGGTCAGTATACTATCAGTATGGAGTGTACAATGCATATGATCACTATAGACTAAGAGCATTTAGTATGATTAGTAGACATTCAGTTAGCATGGATTGTATACAATGTGATCATCATACATTAGAGTATTTAGTATGATTAGTAGACATTCAGTTAGCATGGATTGTATACAATGTGATCATCATACATTAGAGTATTTAGTATGATTAGTAGACATTCAGTTAGCATGGATTGTATACAATGTGATCATCATACATTAGAGTATTTAGTATGATTAGTAGACATTCAGTTAGCATGGATTGTATACAATGTGATCATCATACATCAGAGTATTTAGTATGATTAGTAGACATTCAGTTAGCATGGATTGTATACAATGTGATCATCATACATTAGAGTATTTAGTATGATTAGTAGACATTCAGTTAGCATGGATTGTATACAATGTGATCATCATACATTAGAGTATTTAGTATGATTAGTAGACATTCAGTTAGCATGGATTGTATACAATGTGATCATCATACATTAGAGTATTTAGTATGATTAGTAGACATTCAGTTAGCATGGATTGTATACAATGTGATCATCATACATTAGAGTATTTAGTAGTTAGTATTTAGTACCATGGAGTGTATACAATGTGATCATCATACATTAGAGTATTTAGTAGTTAGTATTTAGTACCATGGAGTGCATTGTGAGAAAATGATAGAGAGGGAATATTTGACATAGTCAACAGACATCAAATTAGAGTGCATTTTGCATGCTATTTATGTACTCAAGTATTAAGAGTAATTAGTAGAAATCAAATTCATATGGAGTGCATGTTGTGAGATCATTATGCATTGAAGTATTTAGCACAATCAATAGATATCAAGTCAGTATGGTATGCTTAATGTATGTACTAAAGCATTTAGTGTAATACAGGGAAATCAACCAGGTTATCAAGAAAAGCAAGAAAAAGGCAAAGGAGACATGGACTGAAGACCAGTGTAAAGATATAATAATAAAATAATCTAAAAATATAATAATAAAATAATCTAAAGATATAATAATAAAATAATCTAAAGAAGAATAATAGCAAAAAAGCTTACCAACTGGTGAAAGACCTGACCAGTGTAAAACAAGGGCGCTCCTCCATCATTCAATATAGTGAAGGGAAATGTCTTACAGAAGATCAAGACATTCTTAAGAGATAGATAGAATACTGCTCAGATCTATACAACCACAGACCTACAGGGGACCCAGACATACTCAACACCCCACCAGTGTCCAATGTTGACGACTACCCCATCCTCCAAGCAGAAGTAGAGACTGCAGTGAAATCAGTGAAGAAAGGGAAGGCAGAGGGAGTAGTCAACATCCCTGCAGAACTATAGTCCAAGAAGGGGGAGAAGCCATGATAAGTGCCCTACTAACAATCGGCAATAAGATCTGTCAGACAAGGGAATGGCCAACACCATGGACTCAGTCACTCATAATAACTCTCCCCAAAAAAGGCAATTTGCAGCAATGTCAGAACTATCGTATGATCAGTCTTACATGCGATCCAAGCAGTCATGCTAAAGACCATTTTAAACAGACTGAAGCCTCAGTGAAAGAACCATTTCATTTCTTATTTCATAAAGTACAAATCTATAGCAAATTTTTGAATGATAATACAATATAAATTCACAAAATCTGTGCCAATTAATGTGTTATACATTTTTAGCAAGTTTGATAGACATTGGCTTGTTTGTTAAAGGTTTACAGGCAGAATGCTGATAAATTCTGTTGTGCAGAACTTGCAATCAGGGGAATACACTGCTACATAGAGCTTGCAATCAGGGGAATATACACTGCTACAAAGAGCTTGCAATCAGGGGAATATACATTGCTACAAAGAGCTTGCAATCAGGGAAACACACTGTTGTAAAGAGGAGTCAGGAGAATACAGATTAACAACAACAAAAGAGCACTCACCTGTTGGCAAAGTCTCATAATAATAGAGAACAGGATGAAGGAAATTTGATGTATGTGCCTCAGATGCATCACCAGTTGCACGATCATACCGGAAGATGTCTTTGCCAGGGCCTGAGAAATCACTACCATACTCCATGACAAGCACAAGTACACGTGTCGCATTGCATCCTGTGTGGTTAGTGAAGTCATGTAACAAATTAATAGGGAAGTCCTCGTAGTGATCAAGTGTTTTGCCATCTCTACAGAATAAACACATGACAAAGTATATCTGATCAGTCCACATCTATGAATTTAAAATGGATGAAAAATATTTTAATTTAAAAAAAGAAGACATGATAAATAAATAATTTTTAAAACTGATTTAGTAATATGCAGTGTAGAAACAGATGGATGAAGAAAATAATAACAAAATAACAAATGAGCTCAAAGGAAAATATCTTAAAATTTATATTTATTATAACAAAGCTAAATACAATGTTTAATTATGAATTTTTAAAAACTGTCATGGTTCTTACTTACTCAGAAAAGACGAAGACATCACCTAGAAACTGGAACATTTGGTAAAGGCTTGATACTTCATTTAGTCGCTTCAACAGTAAATTCAACAGATGCGTGGTCAGTAAACTCTTAGAAGGCCATGGTTCATGTTCATATCGCCAGGCCAAGAGTCGGCTAAGTGTCCGAGCTTTATATTATGAGTAGAAAAATCAACATTTTTAATGGAGTTGGACTACTTGAAATAATCCAACTAACATTTATACTAGGCATATCAACCTAACCAATTTTCATTTTAAAATTTGATCCTACAACAGTTTAAATGAACTTTTTCTTAATGACTCCTAGACCTCCAAAGAGTTCCATACTGTAAACTGCTGCTGTTTAAACTTCCTTGTCTAGGACTGCAATATTACACTACACATATAATTCATGAACAAACAACCTGAGTTCTTTCTCTTGGAGGTCTCATATTTTTCTAGGTGACTGGTCAGATTAAAGAAACTGAATGAAGGTCACAAGTAATTTCTCATGAACAGTAAATCTGATGTAATAAAATCTTAATAAGACCTAATGTGACAAATGTATTATGTTTGTATTAATCAAACTGTCTAACAGTAACTTTCCACTTCAAAACTTAGTTTCCATCATACACAAATGTATCTGTAATGCTACATATAACTAATATAAAGAAAACATAATATTTAATGTCAAGATAAAGATCCACCCTTATATATATATATATATATATATGCATTGTTCAAATAATATTTATGTGAGTTTTCATTTATAGGAACAGTGCAAATTAATACCGAATTTTCCATAACAACCCAGCTTCACTTATACAAGCATGTGCTGTGCAGCTTGTGTAAGTGCTGTTGATTCAGCTCTCCAGAGTAAATGAGGAAAGCAGAGCACAGATAACTGCAAAGAAAGCTGCTATACCATACAGTAATCTTTGACTGAGATTTACAGATTTATGTCGGCCATACAAATTGTAAATTAAAATATTCTTTGAAAGTATATAATGTAAGAAAGTCTTAATGTCTCATTATCCAAGTAATTAAATTATTATGCATTACAAAGACAATTAATATTAGTTGTCAGAACAATTTATAAATTAGCAAAGAGTGCAGAAGAAAACGTTTGTCAACACGGGGATATTTGCTGATCAGTCTTATTCTCTCAGCACTGAAAGTGAGAAACAAACTTTATTTTTGGAGGGGGGTTTATATAATCATTAGTTCCATTTTTCTAACAATTTTCATTCTGGTTTCATTCAGTGTACATTTTTGTCAACAAATTCTTGTATCTGACATTGGGGAAGCATTAGTAAGTAAGGGGAGGGAATTTAGATACATAAATATAATTAAACAAATTATTTTGAGTGTAAAACAAAATCTTTATTTTGTTTCTGGGATTACAAATACAAATATTTCTGTCAAACTAAATATAAGTGAAAGCAGCTATTATCCCTTGAACAAATAATTTAGTGTATCACTGTCAGACACCATTAATAAAAACAGATTATGTCAACATGACAGAGAGAGACACATACTAAACCCTGAATGCAGACTTACTGTCTTTATAAAAAGGAAAAAAATCCTTTCAAAATTGATATATATTTTGAGGCAAGAATTGAATCTTATATGTGCTGAAAATTAATAATAATTAAATTATTAAATGGATATACACTTCATATAAGCAAAGAGCTGTAACACGTAGAACAGCAAGAGAATCTGTTTTTATTTCTGCAAATGAAACATTCTTAGATGCAAAATGCTTTTTGTTGACAGACAAATACAAATATTTTTTATATGTTTTGAAATAAAAGTTTGCTTCATTTATTATACAGGTTTTTAAGAATGTTTTTCTTGTGTACAGGTAATAGCTGTATGATAAACTTTGAGAAACTACACTCACAAATGACCATTTGAAATTGACTGTTGAACATTTTAATTTTATTATATCTGCAGTGTACAATAAATTAAGTATAGTAACAGCTATGCTGAATGAATAAACACTATAAATGCCAGAAATATGCAAGAGCATTATTACTTTCATTCTGAAATATTTTGTTAAGGTAGAAATACATTATCTTACAAGAGTATTATTACTTTATTCTGAAATATTTTTGTTAAGGTGCAAATACATTATATTACAAGAGTATTATTATTTTCATTCTGAAATATTTAGTTAAAATAGAAAGACATTATATTACAAAAGCATTATTACTTTCAGTCTGAAATATTTTGTTAAGGTGCAAATACACTATATTACAAGAGCATTTTTACTTTTGTTCTGAAATATTTTGTTAAGGTACATATAAATTATATTACAAGTGAATGTCTGGACCTTGGGAATGCATAATGTTTTACATATTTTTCAAAATTTTGTGTACATTGTTGGAAACCTATATTTTTTATGCCTATATATCTAAAATTAAATTTAAGTCCATGTGTATTTGTAATTCTGAATGAAGCAAAGCAAAAAATCTAACAAAACAGATTGCAGACAATCATGAACATTTGGTATACTTTATACTGAAACAGATATAAATGTACAATATAAGATTTATACTCAGCACCTCGACTGCTGCAATCCAAATAGACCCAACTTTGAGCACATTGCATTTGTGACTGCATCTTTAAATCAGTACACATTCATTAATTCATTCAGCTGAATGAATATCTTTTCTTAATGATCTATATTATTTTTATTTAGTCAACTCCCCAGAATAACTGACAGTGGATTCTTGAGCAAAATATATCTTACATATTTCTGTTTTGAATTTGCTACCCATATCAATCACAAATGCATTTTAAAAATTTGATATTTAAAAACTCAACAATTCATTAAACCTGTCACAATTAGAAGTGAACATACAGGTATACAGTAGTACAGATCAAGTCTAAAATCTACAAAGCATTTAGAGACATGAAATCCTGAGAACACACAGATACACACATAAGCTTGCAAGCATGCAGGCATATACACAAACATTTCTGCTAGGGTGTTTGCAGCTGTTAAAAATTCTGTCCACAGCTTGTTTTCCCACTCCCTCCCCAGTTTTCAACAAGCAGAAAGACTGTATACACTTCTGGACAAAAAAGGAGATTTATTATCTAAAATATCTTATACAAATGAAAATCTCTTGCTATATGTTTTTATATTAATTATTTCTCTAATCTAAAAGTTAACGAATCTATCTATATATCTGCAAGTGAATGACTTTGACCTTGGTCAAAATTATGAAACAATAATATTGTGAAACAAGCATTTTCTTAAATCTGCCATGCTTCTTAGATTATGTATATATATATATATATAAAGAAAATTAATATTTATAATTTAAAGTGAGAAAAGAAATGTGCTCTTTCATCTAAAAAAGTTATTTTAAATTAAACTTTTCAGAAATATAAGTGAATAAGAAGTGTCACATGCAAGTAACCATTTACATGCCAGTAACTCTTTTTAATATTAAACTGACCTGCAATATAAATGAAATTATATTCAGCAAAAATTCAGTTTCAAATATTTTTTATTCAATAAAGATATAATTTACAAAGAGGTCACAAAATATAAATATTCAGCTTTTATTTACCAGTGTATCTAAATCCATGGATGAAGCCCCCTGAAGATTTTCGGAAATCTAATGAGTGAGTAAGTGCACCAGCAAAAAAGACACCCTTCTTTGATACTGACTCATAATTGTGCTTGATTGCTGGGAATTTCTTGGCTCGCCCCTTTCCTCTCTCTAAAGTTCCATTTCTATCAGAAAATGAAAGAAATAAGATTGGATACTAAATATATATTAATAAAACCAAATAAAAAATAATATAATAATAAAAGATTTAATAAATATTTAATCTCTAACAGCTCATATATTGTTACAAAACAATATATAAAACTATATATAACTATAAGTATGCAAAATCTTTAAATAAGCTACTGAAACACAAAAGAAAATGTAATATCTATATATCTAATAAAAATGTGATGGTTGTGGGTTTGTTTGGGCTTAAGTAATGGGATTAACAGAATTCTATTTTTATCAAGCAAAACTCTTTAGATGGGATTAACACAAATAACAGAATTAATTTTCATCAAGCAAAACTATTTCTGCTACATGGGATTAACAGAATTCATTTTCATCAAGCAAAACTCTCTCTGCTAGAAGGGATTAAAAGAATCCTATTTTCATCAAGCAAAATTCCTTGCTAGATACAATTAACAGAATTCTATTTACATCAAGCAAAAATCTCTCTACTAGATGGGATTTGTGAAATTCTATTTTCATCCAGCCAAAATCTCTTTGCTAGACGAGATTAACAGAATTCTATGAAACATATTTTCATGAATCAAACCAGTCATGAAAGTCAATAGTTGCCCAACTGATATAATGAGGTTTCACTTGCAATACTGTTTTCTCATTAAGCGAGACCTCAAGTTAGAATCTGTCTTTTTGTCATGTTATTGGTTGTTATTGAGCATACTAGGTCAATCACACATATGATAACCAACATGTTAGTTAGAAAAAGCAAATGAATAAAAAATCACACTTATACTTATATAGAACAAAGAACATTACATATTAGTGTTCAATTCTAAACATACTATATTTTATATCACAAAGACTCACTGAAAAATACTGGAATCAAAAGTGAATCCTAGGCAACGAATAACAACATCATATGGCTCTCGAATAGCAAAATTGTCAGAAGTCAAGGGATCATCATCTTCCATTTCGATGAGTGGTGCAACCATAAATTTGTCTCCCATTTTAATGAGCTGGACTTCATTAATGCTAGCCTCAAGAAGACCATCCAATGATTTCAGCTGGTATGTATCCAATAAAGCATTGTTTACAGCTCTGTTGAGACACATAATGACATAGGTTTGTTAAATCAAAAAGTAATGTAGTAATAGCAACTGATTTTCCAAGTTTCATGTAACTATATTATTATCTCAGTTGTGATAAACACATGTGTAAACCAAAGATTTTGTGATTTTCAAAGTCATTACATACAGCAAACTTTGCACATTCTGTTTATCTTTTAATGTTTGAAATATTTTGAAGCTTTCTTCCTTCAATAAATGTGGGAAATCTTTACTTCTTGTTATACAAGAAATTAAAGTAAAATATTGTGACAAATATTTCGCTATTATACTATATTTAATCTTTTATTACAAACTTTTTATATGCATTAAAATGTAGCATATTTTTTCTTGCTATGAGAACTTAAAATGAGCTATATTTAATGCAGAGGCCATGCTCTGCACATTAAGAGTGATATTAATGGAAGCCAGCGCAGGTTGTTCACCCTAAATTTTTAGTAGGGATAACAACTCACTGAAAGTAGCATTTTGCGCTACAAGGGTTTAAATGTCTGTCAGCCAGATTTAATGAGGCCAGCAAACGATAAATATAGGTATGCTATTTACCTGGGCTTACTGATAGAGGATTAGCCTACATGATAAATGACATTTATTGGCAATCAATAGCTGACAAATTGAGACACCACTAAGGTATACGTTTTAATTAACCAATGGCCACGTAGAGGCAGTCCCCTACTTACAGCGAGTTTATTTTTTTTTGTGTGTGACTTAAGTCAATTTTCACTTTAAGTCAGATTTTTGCATAATGAGGATTTTCCCAGTGTATAAATCATAGTAAAGAAAAGCATGTTTCTAGAGCTTGAAAATTGGCAATTTCACACAGTATTTGAAACAAAATGCTCAAAAAGCATTAAGGTTAGTAAAATGAAAGCACTCTAATTACATAAAATCAACATTTTAATGACAAAATGATAAATGATTCTGAAAACAAGACAAATTAAACTGTCTAAAAATGCAAAAATCTCAAAATGATCGAAAATCCTGTTTTTTTACTGCTGAACATTGCCTTAAAAGCCAAGATTAAAAAATGTCTTAAAAAACAGCAACATTTCCATTGCAAAATCACCATTCTCAATACCTCAGATCTCCAACATAATGGGTTTCCCACGAGAGCCGAACACGGGAGCGTGAAACCATATGAATGAAGCTTGTTGCTCCATAAATTCCATCAGCCACTTCAAAGGCTGAATTTCCACGACCTAAATCAAAGGCCAGAATAACAGAAACATCCAATATATTTTCTTCTTGTTAAAATGGTTACCAACTGTTTTCTTATTTTCAATGGAATTTAAAATTTAAGAACAAGTCATGCTCTAAAATGATCCAACAAGTAATATATCACAAAGGTATTGCATATGCCTAAGTTCAATTTGTTAAAGTGTTCACACTGACAAGCTTGCAATCATTACATGCTCGCATATACACACATTCAAAAAATAGTTTTTCAAACCTACCTAATATTAGAACTGATTTCCCTTCATAATCTTCTGGAGATAAAGACATTGATTCATAGCCCAGTGTGTATTCAATGCCCTTCATCTCAGGAATATTTGGCTTCCAAATGCCAGTAGCCACAATAAGCACCCTGTAGGATAAAGACTTATTAACAAACATCCATTATTCCATATCATTAGAATAAATATCCTAATTAAATGTTTTATATTAGTATTTTAAAATTATAATTAGCATCATAAATACTAAATCTGTCAACATAAAAAGTGAAAACACAAATGACAAAAATCCAGTCTTGTGCTCATTTTAACAATGCTGCATATAATGTTAAGATATTTAGGAAGCAACAATTCTTTTTTAAAAATCCATATACAGGTCTGCACTATAAGGTAGAGCAATTTTGTTATGAAGAGTTCCAGCTTTGGTTGTGTATGGTCTTTAATTATAAGCAGCATTTGATTCTCTGTAATACCATTTCTGTAAGTACATGTATTATAATGTGGCATAATTTTCTAATCTATAAAAGTATTAAAGTTGCAAGATCATATGAGCTTAAAGAAAGATTTGTGAAGTTTTCTGGCCACTTTATTACAAATGCTGGATAACCAAAGAAAGAGTTATTAAAGGCAATGTTATTTAATATAACACATAAGTTACTGATGTTTTTTGCTAATCATAAAATAAAAGAAGAATTAATCTGTACATTTCTTTAAATACAAGTCTTTCCAATAGGTCATGTATGTGTTGTCTCCCCCTAAATCATTTGATGCAGGAGAATCTGATAAAATAATTAGGATGTTAATACTTTCTTAAAAATCAATTTTTAAGTAGCAAATTTTAAAAAGAAAATTAGAGAGAAACAGAGAACTAAGAAAATGAGCAATTTTCTAACACCATTTTAAATGTTTAAACATTTCATGGTCATTCTTTTTGTTTTTGCTATTAACAGAGCACAACACTTCATAAACAAAAATATGTCATTATTCTACTACAGAAGTTTGCTTCTACAGTACATATGAGTAATTAAAAGTGATGAACCAAACTGTGTATTACAACCATGAAAGTACAGATTAAAATGGTAATATATGCTGACAAGTAAGCTTCAAGTATGGCTCACTTGCTATGTACATGAGCAAAAAACAACAAACTACGAATAACAAAACTATGTCAACAGAGTCTGTTGTTGACAGATTTTCGCAATCCTTATGTGGACAAAGTTATAGTCAGCAGTCCTCATCTAATCTTTGATTGAAAGTAGTGATAATACCAATGAAAACAATTTTACACTCTCATTATACAACTGTGCTTACTCCTCTTGCATTGTATACCCCCTTCCTTGGGCAACCATACTCACAACACTATATGTTGCTAGGCATCAAAATGACTAAAGAGCAATTCAAAAATGATCAATCATTGATTAGCATTTCATTATATTTAATTATTCATTATATTCACAAAATAAATATTTTAAATTAAACAGTTGTTCAGTTAATAAAATAGAAACAATAATATTTTGGAAAAAGGAACATGAAACCTCTTTTTATAACAGATATGCACATCATTGGGTTGATAAAAAAAATAATCCACTAATTATGATTATAGTTCACAATTAATTATGATTATAGTTAATGAATTTGGATAATAACATATATAGATGTGCATTGTTAATGTTTTGCAGCATAATAGATAGGTCTTTAATGGAAAATGTCATAGAGGACATTTGGGATGGTGTTGTCAACCTATCATCTATTTAAGGTAGGCAATTAGGTGTTAACATCCCAATTTCAGATAAATGACTTAATCCCCACAATTTAAAATGGTACTGTGTTCTGTCACATACCCTTTCATACAAATACACAAAAAGTTACAAGATTTATCCATTATCAAGAAAGATTAATGCTGATATGATTGAAAAGTCAGAGCTGAATTATTTGGCCGAAGAAAACTTGTGAAAATTAAAATATTAGAAAAAGAGATATTTTGTTAGTTACACTAAATATTCAAGTTGACAAGGAGCAATGTACTGCAATGCTATAATTTCTCATATTTCCATTAAAATTACTATAATGAACAGTTTAAAGTATCTTGGCATTTTATATTAATATTAATCCAAAGTTAATTTTTTGCTATTTGGGTTTACATGACAAGATACCATAGTTATGATGATGTGCAAAGCAGATGAAGATGCCTGAAGTTACATGTAGCTGTGGAAATTTGAGGCAACAAAAGAGAGTTAGAATTTTGAGAGAACAAAATAGCAGAGTGTAAGGTCTGGCGAAGGAGGCTGATGTGTTTCAAGAATTATAGTGTCTGAATGTTTTCCAAAACCAGACACAAAAGATTTGAAATATGTATTCTGCAATTTAGAGTGCCAGTTGCCACTAAAAGAATACACAAAAATGGAGTTATCAGTCCTTATACAAATGTATCTACACAAAATATTAAGTAGGTTCAGTTTTATTTATGTTTTGAGTTTTATTGTGTTCTTTAAATGTTAGTATCCACAGTTAATGTTAATAATGTTTGCACAAAAAAATAATTCAAATGAGGGGTGGGAAATGGGGAAGTGATTTGCATATATAGGCATCTGTAATGGGAAAAAACTAAATGAACATATTGCTCTCATGAAACACAAAAATAGGTTGAAAGTATAGTGTCTAAATGTCCATATATTTAATATAAAAGTTTAAAAAGTTTTTAAATCAGAATTAGGTTCTTAAACAAATTTAAGTAAAAGAGAAAGCTTGTGTTGCAGATGTACACTAACTACTCAGCAATTAATATTCATCTGGTGTCAAAGTACAAGTTATTTCCCTTAATAGTGGGCTTGTGGTATGTGGTATTTCACAATAAGTATTTATTTATACTGCTTTTTTAATATGGAATATGCACTCTGTATTTAATTAGAATGAGTTCATAAAGCACGTATTTAAAGTTAAAATAATTTTAAGAAAAGTACAAACTTGCAACTGTAAGTATTGCCATGTTGATCATCCATTAAATGCAAAACACCATCCGGAGCAGTATCATTTGGTGTGGTTCGCATGTTGCGGATGTCTGTGTTGAACTGAACAGATATTCCTAGACGCCTTTTATATTCTTGAAGATATTTAAGTAATTGATCTGCATGAGGAAACATTTCCGTTGAAAAGTGTCTGGAAAAAATGTTGATACAGGTAGAAAAACCTTTTAAATATAATTTACAAAACTTTTAAAACTTGAGTTAAAAAGATTTTTAAATAACATAATGTAATAATAATGGTTTGTTAAAACGGCAACATTTGCCATTCTTTTCCTGTTTAGATTCCACTAATTCTTATACAACAAAATAATCATTTTATCCTTCAAACTTCACAACATATGCTTCCTATATCATTAAAGAATCATTTTATTTTATCCAATAACAGTAATAATTGCACAGTGAGATGTGCAACAGTATTGTTCAATGTAATCTAATACATTTGTTCGTAGACTACTAATACATTTGTTTGTAGACTACTAATACAGTTGTTCGTAGACTACTAATACATTTGTTTGTAGACTACTAATACATTTGTTTGTAGACTACTAATACATTTGTTTGTAGACTACTAATACATTTTATTTTGTGGCATATAACATCCCACCTCCTTGCACAGTAATTGACAAATCAGATAACATATTGCTTTGTATTTACTCAAATCCTGAATAAAATAATGAAAATAACAATCCAGAAATAAGTGAACAAAGTTTGGAAGAGTTATCTCTTTTGAATACCACTTTCTATTTTAGCTACCCTCATGACAATGTTGAAAAGTCAACAGGATTAAAAAGTCATAAGTCAGTCTCTTGGTGTTAACCTATTTTCCCTCTTAATGTCCTGCTTGTACTCTTTAGTGATGGATCCTATTGATATGTGAATGATTTTAAGTTGACCAATTACATACTTTCAATCTATATTTACAAGTATAACTACATAATATTCCAAATCTTAAACTAAATTATAATAACATGGTTAATTAATTTTGCAAGAAGAGACCTAGTTACATAATAAATAGCTAATTTATTTATTGCGAGCCTTCAGTATGTCAATAAGAAATAAAAGTACATTTGATTGTCATGATGTGACATCAACTTGATATGTGTGTTACTTGCTATCTTTTGAGGGTTCTTGCCAACCAGGAATAAAATTACATGACTGATACACAGATTGTGATCTCAAAAAGGGGCATTAATTAAGAAAAAAACTATAAAAGTAAAGGAAGAATGAGACAAGGGCTTAGAAAGGGAGATTACTTACACTGAGTTAAAATCTAAGAAGTGTGATCTTGAAAATGACAGCCATTTATTATAAACAAAGAAACAACAGAAAAATAAAGACTACCTAAATTGTAAAGAGTCATCGTCTGACAACAGAGAGTTCCAATCATGCCTGAGATTGAATTCTTTGTTGGTCTTTCCTGTGTGACGCTTGTTGATGCTTATCAACTTACGATGGCGAGGGAAATCCACAAAAAACTGACCTGTGAAATGTGTAACACAAAGTATTAAGACCTCAGAAACAGAGAAAATTACATTATGACCAACCACATGTTTTCAGACAATACTTTTTGTAAAAATCTTATTAAAATACATAAGGAAATCAAATATGTAAAATAGGGGCCATCCGTTTAGTAGGTAATGGGTGGACAGCTGATGTTTGAACACAACAAACACATCATGCACGCACACACACACACACACACACAAACACAAACACAAATAAATGATTTTAAATGGAAGAAGTAGACATATTTAACTTTAAATACTTAATCTACACCAGAAAACAACATTAAAATGAATGACACAAATAAAGAATAAATATTGGCCAGGGCGCAGCGTACCTGTTGTGTTAGATCTCTCAAATATAATGTAGTCTCTATTTGCCTTTTTGAAGAAATATCCAAGCTGGAGACCTGCAGGCCCAGCACCAACAATGCAGTAGTCATGGTACTCATAGGAAGCATGGATCTCCACACAGCAGATCAAAAGACTCAACAGCAGCACAATGACACCACTTACAAACCTCATGTTTATGTGTGTCATCTTTCTTGAATCTGAAAACATGTAACAAAGTGGAGACATTTTAGATATAATAATTCTTTTGTAACAATCAACTAAGCCACCTATCATGCAAAGTTGGTGGTGGGTTAGCCTTCCAGGCTATCATGAGATTTTCTGGTAGGCCACCTCTGACAAAACAGTTATTTATGGAAAGAGTAGTGTATAAAGAAAGCATATTTTTTGTTCATTCACATGGTCCAGTATACCTCACTAGAGAGATAAAATGTTAATAGAAATTAATAATAACTGATACAATTACAATTGCTGTATAATTTCAACATGTTTGTAAAGTTAAACTTAAGAGCCCTGAAAGTGCATTCCCCCAAAAACTAAAAAAAAAAAAAGTAAATGTAGTCATGCTACAGTTCTCTTTGTGAAAGGATCACAGTCTTCTACCCAATCTATAATTGGCATTGATCTTAATTCAAAGATATATAGCATTTCCTGACATATTTTCATGAGAGGTATTGTTGTATTATATTTACTGGAAGACCTAAACCACTTCTGTCTTGTTTTTTACATGGTCGCACAAGGTATTTACATGTGTTGTGAAACTTTACATGTATTGTAAAACTATAAAGTATAATCTAACTACTGTCATTCATATAACATTTGTTTTGATGTATACTTTATAAATATGACAAATGTGTAGATTATATTAATTATGAAATAAAATAAAAAGCAGAATTTGTTACAAGCATAGACCTGTAAATGAATACACAAAAGAATTATGACTGATACATTTTTAGGTTTGGTACACAAAATACAAAAAAAAATTATAGGTGATGAATTAAGTGGGAACTGAACAGCCAAACACCATATTCAAACTGATACACACAAACATGGGGACACAGTAAAGAAGCATCTCAACTAAATTGCTTATGCCTGCAACAAAACTGAATTTTATGTGTTCTGTACTTCAGTAGGTTGTATGTGTCAGTCTAATTCCCAAGCAATGTGATAAATGAAACAGTCTTTTATTTGTAAATCATTAAACCAATGAAATATATTAAAAATACAATATTTGCTTTTAGATTTCTGTTGTTGCACAGCCTAAACACTTCTAAAAATAGCTATGGTTCCACATTAAAAATTTTCTGTCGATCATATAAAGCTGTCTAACAAAAAGATTCAATCTACTTAAAATGTAAGCTGCTGATGCTGTGTCCAAAGACCGAGAGTTTGTTTTGTGGGCTATAACCAATAAAAATGCAAAGGGAACCTGGTCGGTTGTCTACATTACAGACTGTCCTAACTGACTGCCGCATCCTAGCTGTATCTTCCCACTCCAACAGACCACTAATTTGATTGCGGGGAAAATCCTGCCACTTACACGCCATTTCACGACCCACAGGGGAACTTCTAAACTGGGAACAAGAAAAAGAAAACTACTCAGAAAGGGATGGTTGAGCTTTTGCTATCGAAATTCTCTCAATAGTTCAAATTTCTAATTGTATCGGGCGGGCAGGCGGGCAGGAGCGGTCGATTTTTAGCAGTAATCCTACCGTTTCCTTCTTTCCATTGATTCAAAGTCTGTGGGTGTGCTGGAAGCTAAAGGGTGCTCTTATGCACAAACAGTCTACAACCAATTACGAGTAGAATTACCTCCCACGCGTTTATTTGCACCTCACAGCCAGTCCAGCCTTTGTCAACCTGTCAATCACAGCACTAAATCTCGTTGTTGTTACCGAACGCAGTGAGATTTTGCGTTGAAAAGTAGTTTGAATGCTGATTTTTAAATGGTTGTACATTCAAAGAACGACTGCGTGCCAAAGTGCATTGTGTTTGTCAGCGATCGGAGTTCGAATCAAAATGATGTGCAACTATGTTAAACAAAGCTTGAAGGCTGTATTCAAATAACCTGTCCACCCTAAGCACGCGCAGAGAGAAGTACATGTAGATTGTTATTTTTGACTACACGCACGCCCAACCACACTCGATGACAGTACACGTAGGTTTGTTTGTTTTGTTTTTGTACCCACACACGCACACAACACGCTCACACAACATAACACACATTTCAGTGGATTGCGTTTGTCTGTTGATGAGTTGTAGAGTAATTGTTAAAAGTTTTAAACTTTAGTACTGTATGTAGCGTACACTAGTCATAAGTTAAAGACTAGTTAACTAATGCTGACTGATTGCGTTGCATTACAACAAAACAATTTTATGCCTGCATTCTGACTCTGTCAAGCAATGAATAAGTCTGTCTGGCATTTTTTCATTTCTGCATGCTTTGACGACTCTCATCGTACTTTTAGTGACAGGTTGCTCATCAGATATGTCTCCAATCCTCCCTCTATATCATTCCAGACAAGTGTAGATAGTTGATAAAATAAAAAGTAGAGTGTGATGAATGAAATGGTGACATTTAAATCGTAACAAAAGTCTGAAACCAATGGCTGCTAAAGGATGTCCGAACAAAGACAAAACAGTGTCACAGGGACACAACATACATGTTTACATTAATAATACAAGAAACAACTCTATTAAGTGAGCATGGCTTGACGAGAGTCAACAAGCTTACACTCTCCAAATATAAATTGCAGCATTGTATTTTTGCTGGGCAGGATGCTTGAATATATGCTATCACTGCTGGGCAGGATACTTGATTATATGCTGTCTCTGTTGGTCAGGATGCTTGATTATATGCTATCATTGCTGGGCAGGATACTTGAATATATGCTGTCTCTGTTGGGCAGGATGCTTGATTATATGCTGTCTCTGTTGGGCAGGATGCTTGAATATATGCTGTCTCAGTTGGGCAGGATGCTTGATTATATGCTGTCTCAGTTGGGCAGGATGCTTGATTATATGCTGTCTCAGTTGGGCAGGATGCTTGAATATATGCTGTCTCTGTTGGAAAGATACCTCCAATGTTTACGATAACTAATGTAGTCTGCTGTCTTCTCAGGCAAGGTCTCTGAATACTCCAACTGAGGATTGGTAATCGACAGCTTGGTCCAGGATGAGGTAGAATGGTAGCCAATAATAACTGCACAAGTCTTAAATGTAGCACGTTTAACCTAAGCTGGGCCAAGCGGGGGGTGGGGGGGTGGGGGCCATACACTTGTGTAAAATTGCTTCCATAGAAAAGATCTATAGCTCAGAATCTGCTATACAGTATTAGTTTTACAATAAATGTTATGCATTTTTAATGCTACACTGAAGTATACAGACAAAAGGTTACAATGCTGTCACCTGACATAGCACGCTTGCACATTGTCATATTCCTACACAACATAGTAACTGTGCTGATCGAACCGTGGGACAAATTATGCTCTTGTGTTCCTATTATTTCTTTTTTCTACATTAATAATCTGTAATTGATAGTTACCATTTACGGCTGACCTCTACATGGCCGATTATGCAATCTGCGGTACCCACTTTAGGCTACACGCACTAAAAGATTGTCTGATACTGCGGCAGGGTTATTAAATATAATCCGGCATGTGACAGTGACTGAAGTAATAAAATTATCTAGCACAAGCTACATACAGATGTCTTATAACATTACTAAGACAAAAACCACAGTATTTGTACATAGCCTCATTCTCAGAGGAAATGACTCATGATTTACTAATCAATACAAGAAATATTTAGTTATAACATATGTCAATCAAGAGACACAGTCGTAATAAATGATAGCTGTACTGCATACATACATAGCAAAACCTGTCAGCAGGATGTAGACAAAATAGCACAAGGAAAATACCAGAAAATATCTCAGATAATAGCTTTTAATACTCTACATTCTACAAGAAGCAGCTGCAGTGGATAAAATAAGAACACTCACTTCAAGGAAAGATTTGCATTAAAATAATGTGTGAGAAAAGTATAAATGATTTACAAATACATTTACACGTAAGCAGAATACATAAGAAAATATGTATAAATAAATAAATAAAATACTTAGAAAATAGTTCAGATTTACAGCAATGGGTAAAAATGTAAAGTATTCCACACGTACTCAAGCTGCTTGTAAAATTAACTAGCTCAAGGCAACTGTGGCTAGAGGATCAAATAAGAACTCTATGCTGGTGATTTTTGATTGACAAGTGCTTTATCGAAATGTGTCCTTTCATCAGCATTAGATGCAGATTGGCTGATTAATCTTGGATCGTTTTCTCAAACGATCTTCAAAGATGTTATCCCTCAATAATGACGTATGATGTAATCTTGGATCATTTTCTCAAACTATCTTCAAAGAAAGATGTTATCCCTCAATAATGACGTATGATGTAATCTTGCATCATTTTCTCAAACTATCTTCAAAGATGTTATCCCTCAATAATGACGTATGATGTAATCTTGGATCATTTTCTCAAACTATCCTCAAAGAAAGATGTTATCCCTCAATAATGACGTATGATGTAATCTTGGATCAGTTTCTCAAACTATCCTCAAAGAAAGATGTATCTCTCTATAATGACGTATGATGTGTGACGCTGGCAGTTTGGCACGACTACTGAAAGAAAACGAATGGTCAGTGACGAAAACAGCTTCAATGCTAGTTTGGCAGTCAGCTGATTATTAATCGACAAATATGCAGATCAACGTAATCATTACATGTAGCTAATTTAAGCAGATTTAACAGTTAATGCTCGACTGAGACGGAAATATTTCTGTTGGTCTCAAGTGTTGTTTGAATAAAGAGGTAAAGACGGAACATTAGAGACAGTTTGGCATACAGTTGCCACAACGGAAAAATATGGAGGCAGTAAATATCATAAGAAAAAATTCTATGAATTCACCTGTTAGTTAACCATGTTAGTTTAAAGGAGACTGCCATTAAAGAAGTAAAATGCCCTCTGTTTACAGGATTATGTTTAAATTTTGTAAAAAATATATACCCAATATTTCAAAAATTGTAGGAAGAATTGTCCTCTCTTTCAAAGACTCAAATAAGAAATTTTATTTTTCAAACACTGTAAAGGGCTTCAAGAAGGAAACCGTATCTTTCAAAGAATGTATGAAGTGCCCTTTCTTTCAATGGTTCCAAGAAGGAAACCCTTTGTGGCGGAGTAAATTTGCTTGTCCCTATTTTAAAAATCAATTGCTGTATAGTCTGTTAAGTGTCAACGTGACATGACCTTTGAGTACTGCGCATGACGATATTTTTGTTAAGTACCAGAGTTAAAAGAACAACCCAGGTAAAGATAATGCCAGAATTTGCTGATGTAATCCAAACCAGTTGTCACGGGCCGTCTATGTTGTTGTGTCTGACTGTCGCTGGCCTCTCTCTCCTTCTCGGTCAAAGGGGTGGGGTCAGGTCAGTTACCGTGACTTGCCGGGATCACATCGAACGATCAGATGTTGATGATCATTCTCACACTCAGACACCACGAATAGTCTTGTGGGGGTTAGGATTAGCTTTATTCTGAGATGTGGGGTAAAATGTGAAAGCCAGCGTGAGTGTATGAATGCGGGATGAATGTATTTTGAGGGACGGACAGAATGAACGAACAAACAACCGTAGCACCACACTTGCACCACAGAGAGAGAGAAAAACCCAACTCTTGATGAAGAGTTAAAAAAAGAAGAAATTTATTCTAACAACTTGGGGCTAATTCTCTCATACGGTGTTAGTCATTCATTCAAAAAAATACATCCGCTCAGCAACATTCATGGGATAGGGGGAAAAAAGAAAGAAAGAAAGAAAGAACAATGGATATGATAAATGAAATAAAATTTTAAAATAAAACCTTAAACAGTGATGAACATTCTCTACTATTGCCAATATTACGTGGCACAATATTTTGGGCGTAGCCCGATACAAAAACACACTAGCGGTAATGACCGCAAAAATTTATCTCATCTTTTAAAGAATAAATGTCTTAAAAATAGTGGGTGAAAAACCCAACGTCAATGAATGTTAATTTTAAACTCCACAAATATTCATCCAATCTCTAATTACTTGTTAAAATCAAAGTTAAATGTTTATACTCTAACTATCCTACCTAAATGAATGCACCCTGAGAAAAGTTCTTCTACTTACTAATTTCAAAGAAAGAAAACGCACGTCTGCGTGACGAAAAATAAACGTAGTGGTATTGGCCAATAACTAGGAAATCACGATGATACCGCAGATAATGTACGTAGTACATTCGACGAGTTGAGGTTGTAGAACCGTCAGGCCTCGTTGACTGGCACCAGGCTGATGAACCCGGTGGCCCTTTCGCGTTGATAAACGCCGAAAGTATAACTCTTAACTCCTCGCTGAAGAATAGCGGGCGAAGTTATATTGATGAGTGGTGGGGAATATCTTTCTCTCGGCCCAGTCTTGTCCCGTCAGCACTTGGCACAAAGTCACTGATGGACAATCACTGTCCAGGTTTCGGTCCCAACGTATAATACTGGCATCCAACGCAGGTTACCATAAAAGAGTCGGGTGCGACAAAACACACCTCCAACACTGTATAATACTTGGAAGATATTCTGGTCTTTCTTTCCCGATTAACGAGAATAGAAAAGACGGTCCGGACTCGGTGTAGGCGAACCATATACGACCTCACACCTCTCTGTAGTCCAGAACATACACACACACTGATTCAAAATGGTCGGGTGAATCCTTTTATTCTTTCCCTCCCAGAAAAAAAATAACTCATTAGTCATGACTGCTTAGGCTATTGTTCTCGGGTTTTGGTGCATTCATTCTAGGGGTGCATTGACTAAGAAAATAGTTCCTAACTAAATTTATATGTAAGGACTAAAATTGACTAGCTATAACTTCTATCTATTGTTAAAATAACTATCCAACCTTAACACTAAAAGGCATACAAATGATTTTAATTATAAAAGTAAAATTATAAAGTAAGCGTTCACACTCTCTAACACTCTGACAAAGCATGAACATAGTACCACTCGCTCATTAATACATTGAGAAAGTGTACACAAAATAAGCAAAAGCCCTGACAGCAATTGGGAACAAACTTGCTGTCAGCACCATTTAATTAACCTTTCACCCTAACCTGCGGATGAACTCTTGAGAGCGTGTCCCGAACGGGCCACGTATGGACAAGGGGGAGACAATTTACAGGGACAAAAATAAATTTTCTGATTACCCCCTCCCATCCCCGTGACACCAGTCTAGAGTTGACGAGCAATTTTTGCTATCCAATAGTTTAAGGTTTACAAATAACGAACTAGCCAATAGGATACAAGACTGAATAAGTATTGGAATTACTTGTATGTTGTTTCATGAAATATTGATGTCAAATAACCTTCTTATTGTCTTTCTAGTGCTGGTTTTTTAATAAATGTATTGTTAAATTTATCAACCTTCTTGCACATATTATCAAACTATATGTTGGAGTAATAGTCGTGGTGGGGTCCTTAAATATAAAGACGGATTTTTATTACTCATTTAGTAAGAAGTTTCAGCCTACGAAAATAGTATGTGACAGTAAAACGTCTGTCTTATTATTGCGGAAGAGAAAAGACTTTTACAACACCCGTATAATCTGTCAAGTGAGAGACGAATGGTCTCTCTTGGGAGAATTTTTAATAAACACAAATAAAGATTTCTCCATCACTTGTAATTAGTTTTGGATGATTAGTAATAATCATAACCAGTAACAAAAAGGTGCATGCCACATCCTTATTTCACAGATTTAAGAAAGATCGCCACCTCTTCTCTTTACAGGACTTTAAGACGAAACACTATTTTGAAAATTAAAAGAACATTTTTCAAAGACTTTCCCAGCCTTATCTCTCTCTCTTTTCTTTTAACATAAAGGAAGAAAATGCCCTCTTGCCCAAGAGCTAAAAGAAAAAATCCCCTTTTCGAAGGACTTAGAGAAGACACCCATAATTATGTTTAAAAGATTTAAATAAAACGAACCACATTTAATTTCAATATGTCAAAGATTTTAGAAAGAAACACCACAGTTTTACAAGACTTAATTCAGAAAAAAAATATCTACCTTTATGACGGGACTTTCATGACGGGACTACAATTTATATTTGTAAAATTGACTACTCGGCACAAAGCTTTAACAATTAACTCCAGGTCGTTGAAGGAGTAAACAGAGTTATCTTCTTCTTGTTTAAAGTCAAACTAAACTTAGAAATTAAGTTAACAAATAGTGATCAGTATTTCGTTTATAAATGCAATGCTATTTATTGTTGAGATTTATTTTCTACGCTATGATACATAATGTGTATGACACGTTTTACTAATGTAGGAACACGTAACGTGTACGTGTATGACATACGGTTTACAAATGTAGGAACACATAATGTGTACGTGTATGACATACGGTTTACTAAAGTAGGAACATGTAATGTGTACGTGTATGACATACGGTTTACTAAAGTAGGAACACATAATGTGTACGTGTATGACATACGGTTTACTAAAGTAGGAACATGTAATGTGTACGTGTATGACATACGGTTTACTAATGTAGGAACACGTAATGTGTACGTGTATGACATACGGTTTACTAATGTAGGAACACGTAATGTGTACGTGTATGACATACGGTTTACTAATGTAGGAACACGAAATGTGTACATGTAGGAAACTTATAATTTATATGTGAAGGACATAAATAGTTGAGATGTAAAGACACAAGTCTCGAATATTTTACCAATAAGCACGTCCGTCCAGTGCCATGGTTTCCTACCAAGAAAAACTTGAAAATGGTATTCACTAAGACTAAGAGGAGTTATTTACCTTTCTATCATGGGTTCGTTGTCAACTGCACTTACTATATAGAGACTATTCTCTCTCTCTCTATCTTTCACACAAGCACAGTGAAATGAATCAATGTATTGATAGTTTTCCAAATTAAAACTTGCCAATGTTCTAGCAGTTTTTACATATATTAAAGAATCACTGAGATTAAAAATATAATGTTTGTTTGTGAGTATATTATAAGAAGTACAATCCTAATTATTACTGGTAGTCGCGTGCGTGTGTGTGGTATATGTGTGTGTGGTGTGGTGTGCGTGCGTGTATGTGTGTGGTGTGCGTGCGTGTATGTGTGTGGTGCTTCAGGGTCATTGTACGATGCTTCAATATTCTCTTCAGTTAAATAAAAACCACAAGCAAAGTGACGTGTGCGAGCCAAATTAGAATTGCCATGTCAGACGTGTCGACACAATAAATTTGCACAACAAATATTTGGTTTAAAAAAAAAAAGCGGTTTCATTACATGAAAATGGGAAATGTTACCAATTATTCTGGCTGTAAGTCTCATCTCAGGTGAAGTAACTCAACGCTCGCTCCAATTCGTCCAGAGTTCAAAAAAGCACGCCAATTTTTCACACCCATTCTGTTTCAATCAACCTTTTTTGCACCCCCTCCCCCCCCCCATATATAATGAATAACTTTTCTTTGTCATCAGATGGAAAATCGTTTCATTTAAATTATTATGTACGTTTTTAATACATATTTGTCAGTTTGGTTACCATGTGACATGGTACACAGGCAATGTCTAAAGAGCGAAAAAGTCTACTAGCAAGAGTTATTAGCAGAGCGCTGATGAAGGCCATGCAACTGGACAGTGGGCGTTAATATCTATTTAAATCGCATATTTATAAAGCGTTTTGAAATTTCATGTACACATACATGCACGTGTAAGTAAAAAAAAAAAAAAAAAAATCCGATAAAACAGCTAGGTTTATTTTCTCTCTCTCACACACACGCGCTGCTAATGATTTTACATTCTCTAATCATTATAAAAGCAGTTCATGGTCATCTCTAATGATTCTAGAAGCAGTTAATGATCAAGGATCCTCTAATCAATAAAACAACAGTTAATGATCAAGGAGTCTCTAATCAATAAAACAACAGTTAATGATCAAGGAGTCTCTAATCAATATAACAACAGTTAATTATCAAGGGGCCTCAATAAAACAATTCATGATCAAGGGGCCTCTAATCAATGAAACAACAGTTAATGATCAAGGAGCCTCTAATCAATGAAACAACAGTTAATGATCAAGGAGTCTCTAATCAATAAAACAACAGTTAATGATCAAGGAGTCTCTAATCAATAAAACAACAGTTAATTATCAAGGGTCTCAATAAAACAATTCATGATCAAGGGGCCTCTAATCAATGAAACAACAGTTAATGATCAAGGAGCCTCTAATCAATGAAACAACAGTTAATGATCAAGGATCCTCTAATCAATAAAACAACAGTTAATGATCAAGGAGTCTCTAATCAATATAACAACAGTTAATTATCAAGGGGCCTCAATAAAACAATTCATGATCAAGGGGCCTCTAATCAATGAAACAACAGTTAATGATCAAGGAGCCTCTAATCAATGAAACAACAGTTAATGATCAAGGAGTCTCTAATCAATAAAACAACAGTTAATGATCAAGGAGTCTCTAATCAATAAAACAACAGTTAATTATCAAGGGTCTCAATAAAACAATTCATGATCAAGGGGCCTCTAATCAATGAAACAACAGTTAATGATCAAGGAGCCTCTAATCAATGAAACAACAGTTAATGATCAAGGAGCCTCTAATCAATGAAACAACAATTAATGATCAAGGATCCTCTAATCAATAAAACAACAGTTAATGATCAAGGATCCTCTAATCAATAAAACAACAGTTAATGATCAAGGAGTCTCTAATCAATAAAACAACAGTTAATTATCAAGGGGCCTCAATAAAACAACAATTCATGATTAAGGGGCCTCTAATCAATGAAACAACAGTTCATGATCAAGGGGCCTCTAATCAATAAAACAACTGTTCATGATCAAGGGGCATCAAATCAATAAAACAACTGTTCATGATCAAGGGGCATCTAATCAATGAAACAACAGTTAATGAAAGGGGCATCAAATCAATAAAACAACAGTTCATGATCAAGGGGCATCAAATCAATAAAACAACTGTTCATGATCAAGGGACATCAAATCAATAAAACAACTGTTCATGATCAAGGGACATCAAATCAATAAAACAACTGCTCATGGTCAAGGGGCATCAAATCAATAAAACAATAGTTCATGGTCAAGGGGCATCAAATCAATAAAACAACAGTTCATGGTCATGGAGTCTCTAATAATCCTAGACGCAGGTCTAGTAGCACTTGATGACCGCGAAGTTCTATAATAGTTTTGATCAGAAGGGTTTCTCGAAACCAAGAATCACTACCAAATGGTAACAATGAACTTCATAATAATGTTAGAATTGAGTTATGAAATGAATGATATATATAGAGCAAGAAAACAATCAACAACTGATAAGTAGTAATAGTTTAATTTATTTTCAAAAGAATGTTGGTAATATATAATAATAAATGAGTAAATTAAATATTTTTTAAAGTATCAAAAGTCTGTGGCAACAGACTTTGTTCTACACACATGACGAATGCAAGCTATACAACCCTGCAGGAGGCGGCATATATACATCATTCCACGGCCTCTACAGTCCCGACACATTTCCTGCTAAATCGGGTCTCTTCATTCTTGCGGTTAGTGATTTGTTTCACTGGCTGATACGATTTATGACGCCATCATCAACCACAGTCAGAATTCCTCGAACGACAGGACATGCGAGATCGCCATGTAACCCCCACCCCATCCACTCACAAGTCGTTTAAATACAGTTATCGATGTGAAGCCAAAAAAGGCCGGAGTGACACAGTCAACTCATGTTGTGCGCAAGTCCTAAATTACTTGCTGTTTATTGGTGAATTATCTGTCTTAAATTACTATCAATTATGCATGCTCCAGCCCAAGACGTTTATCCCAAAAATCTCGTAGCAGTTTGTGGAACCACAGTCGAGCTAATCGACACAATCGAATGCTAGGGTAGTGAGATTATCACAGCGGTAATAAAAAAAAACCGTCCTCAAGTGACCTGAACTTAATTACAAGAATGTGCCCGCAATTTTTCTGCTAACACCTAAACAGAACTGTCAGGACCATAGAAGTCGAGCAAGCAAATTCATCAAAAGAAACCAGTGACACACACACTCTCTCTCTTTTATATACATACATACATACATATATATCTTTACTTATCAACAGGTAGACAGTAAATAAATGAATAATTTGAACAACTCAACAACTGAGGTCAACCACTTCCGGTAGTAGCTCGTACAAGCCATGAAGAAGGAATTCCTCACAATTAATTGGATAAAGACAAAAGACAGGTACAATGACTACAATGATGAATTTTACACGAAGTGAAGACGATAAGAAATGATGCAAGATGGGTGAAAAATTAACAAAATCTTTATACATAAGAAAGAAAACAGCAATCAAATTACAAGTTCCACAATTACAGTTCCAATGTCTCTGTTAGAATAATCAGAGATACTTTAGCCTCCCTTAGAGTCCTAGCTTCCCTCTGAACAAAGTCTGTCAACTTCGTAATTTCCCTGTTTCTGTTTCGTTCTCTATCACTAAAAGTCCCCCCCCCCCCCCCCCCGCCCCAGTTTTCACACTCCTGGCCAATGTAACCTTATCTACTTAAGTGGGACACGCTGGTGGAGTATTTATGATGCGTTGATTAGGGACCACGTCACAGATCTAGTCTATGTACACTTCTTGGCTCCCAAGCAAAATGACGTATGAACCTTCCTACAAAACTAAGAGGCTGAGGTACCAACAAACCAACAGTCAGCTGGGTGGAAGAAAGAAAGATGGAACCTTTATCTCAGTGAAACCAAAGGATCAGACACACCATCTCTTTTCTTAATATTTATTGATTTAAGGTCGGGCGAAGTTTTACGCATTCTACCGACATCCCCACACCACCACCACCACACACACACACACCTTTTTTGTGACCATCACTTAGTGAAAGTAAGTGACGTCAACCATAAGACTTTGAACAATCGCGAGTGGTAGCTCGATCGGTACACAAAAGAAACATCAAAAGAAAATAGTCTTAATAATTTTAGAAGTATTTGCATTACACGTTCTCTTAAACGGCACAACAACGAGATCTTAATCTCAACGACGTACTTCGTCGTGTCTGCTTTACAACATTACTAAATTATCAAGAAGGAATTCATCAGAATCAACTATACACCGAATCGCCCTCTGATGCAACATTACCCAACCAGTACACATCTCTCATCAAAATAATCTTGAAATTTGAATGGTTAACGTCCACCCATATTTTTCGATCACCCGCAACACTTCTATAAAGCAAGAACAATTTACCCCCGGACTTTAAAACAAATGTTTCCCTCATCGCGAGATATTAAGTCTGCGTGTAGACTCGTGTCAAATTTCGTGTCATTCTGACACGTTATTGTGCTTCAGGATAACACACAGACTCTACTCTCTCTCTAACTTATTTTGTGCACCTTGCATCCACTCAAGGTTGTGATTGTTCAAAGTTTTATGGTTGATGTCACTTACTTTCACTGAGTGATGCTCTAAAGGTGGGAGAGGGACGAGATGTCAGTTGAGGGCACCTTGCGATTGTTCAAAGTTTTATGGTTAGAAATCACTTACTTTCACTAAATGATGGTCTCAAAAGGTGTGTGTTGAGGGCATAAAACTTCACCCGGCCTCACATCAATAAACATCATCGTCATTCTTCTTAAGCGACAACCACAAAGCGGAGTTACTACCTGGACTAGCGACAACCACAAAGCGGAGTTACTACCTGGACGAGCGACAACCACAAAGCGGAGTTACTACCTGGACGAGCGACAACCACAAAGCGGAGTTACTACCTGGACGAGCGACAACCACAAAGCGGAGTTACTACCTGGACGAGCGACAACCACAAAGCGGAGTTACTACCTGGACGAGCGACAACCACAAAGCGGAGTTACTACCTGGACGAGCGACAACCACAAAGCAGAGTTACAACCTGGACTATCGACAAGTATGCGGCACTGAACAACGGCTTTGTTCGTTCTTTGCTTTCTGTTTAAGGTGAAAGTCAACTTGTAACTGCGCTGATTTTGTGGATAAGGTGCCAAATGTTGATGCAGAGAGAAAATTAAACTCGCTGGAAGAAAAAAAAAATATGCAGGGTGAAGTACCGGGAGAAGCTCGTTGTCAGATGGTGTACGATTGATATCTTGTTTCAGCGATATTTTTTTTTTCCACCCGAGGTTTCAGTAACACAGGCTGGGAGCTTGCATAGTCTATGATGACCCAACGTCGTACCAGTCTTTTGAAGGGGGGAGGGGCAGTGGCAGGGGTGGTGTTGGTACGGACAGGTCTTGGAAACCGTTGACTTCCCTCTTCTTGCTGTGTTTGAAATAAGTGGGAGGCGCCGCCACTGCCTGGTGAATGTAGCGTTCTGTATGCACTTTTCATTTGCTGTTGTTTTTCGTTGGTAGTGGCGTTACTTACAAATCGTCAATTGCACTGCCCTGCTGTCTGTTGACATCAGTGTCGTTAGTGCCTTTGCCATCTTAGATGATTTATTTATTTTAGTCTTTATTGTACTTTACATTAATATTCCGGAGGCCATTGACTTAAGGAACTCTTCTGACGTCACGATCGTGTCTTGACTATAGGTATTAGCTTCTTTTTCCTGCTGAGTTGTTTTTCGCTCATTTTCGTCATATTACTTGATATTTGTTGTTATTGGCTGCTGTTGGTTTTATTATTATTAGCTGTTTTCTTTGGTTATTAGCTATCATTTGTTGTTAATGACTGTTTTTCTGTTGTTGTTTATTTTGTTAAATGTTTTTGTTGCTATATCATTGTTATATTTGTTATTTGCAGTTTTCTGTTCCTATTAATATTGTTTCTGTAATTGTGTCTTTTTTCTTATTAGCTATTATTTATTATTATTAGCTTTTTTTCTGTTTATAAAACGTTTTATGTTACTTTAAGTTGTTACTGGGCTTTTGTTGTTATTAGTTTTGTGTGTGTGTGTGTGTGTGTGTGTGTGTGTGTGTGTGTGTGTGTGTGTGTGTGTGCTGAAATTTACTATTTGCTGCTAATAGCTTTTTTTATTGTTTGTATTATATTTATTTACTGTTTGTTGCTGTTATTATCTTGTCAGTTCATATTTGTTATTATTTTGATAGGTTGCTTTTTTTGGTATTAGCTGTTATTTGTCGGTTGTTAGCTGTTTTTTTGTTGTTGTTGTATTAACTGCTATTTGTTGTTTAATCATTTTTGTGTTGCTATTAGCTGTTCTGTGTCTTTTTCGGGTTGCAATTAACTCTGCTGTTATTAACTCTTATTTTTCTTGCGTACTTCTGAACTGTGCCGCTTTCGCATTTTTCTCTTTTAGAAAGACGTTGATTCGTTGTCTCCTGTTCCATTTCCTAAATTCCTGACCTTACCATATAATCTCTTTGCTGTTTGCTTTAATTTTGTTATTATTTGATCTTGTATTTGTTGTATTGCTTCACGTCTCTCTTCCGCCTACTATGTTCGTGTGTACAGTGACTAGACAGATGCTTATTTGTCCGTTAGGTGATGACGTGTAACAACAGTGCACTGCTATCATCTCGGGCGCTCCTTGCTTGCTTTCTTGCTGTGCAATGCGTTTAGCAAGTTTGGAGATCTACACCACTCGTTGTCACTCGAGTCCAGGCTCTTCATGTTGACCTTAGCTGTTACACCACATATCACCAGTGTCTTGACTATCTGCTTAGTCTGTTCCAATTTTGATTCTCGGCTCGGCAGCAGAAAGATTGAGGCCAACTTCAATCTATTTTTCTAACCCTGCCATTTTCATTTGCTTTCGTATGTGATCCGAAGCTGGGTATTATTTTGATGTTGATGAGGAATATTACATTGATAACGAATGTTATGTTGATGACGAATGTTACGTTGATGACGAATGTTACGTTGATGACGAATAATATGTTGACGAATATTACGTTGATGACGAATATTACGTTGATGACGAATATTAACAAATCTCGAAAGCCGAAAGAGGAACGTACACATAAAAACTCTATTCGTGCCAAACGGTGATTTCTATTGCACGTATTGGCTGTCCCAGCAACAGCTTGTGTGTGGGCTTGCAGTTTGGCACCGTGGACAATGCTGTTACCATAAAAAGAAGAATGCGATGGCCGTAAATCTTTAATTACTGTGTCATAGACTTTGAAACGACAGGTCAGTGGCAGAGTTGCAACTCAAAAAGAAAATATTATATATGTGGTTAATGCAAATTAATGTTTGCATTTATTTCAGCAGTACTTTAAAGAGCGCTTATATGTATATGTTTTAATTTCAATCTTTAAACACTACTGTAGATGTAAAAAATAATGTTTTAGATTGTATTCTTTCAAATTTACAGAGACAAGCTGGATGGCGTTTGAGGTTGGCAGCCAATCCTTATAGAGAGATCAGTGACACCAAACCATACATGTATTCTTGATGTCAAGAGAATGTATCCCCTTTTCTGAAACAACTCACTCTCGAATTTTAAGAAAACCCAGATGTTACCTCCTTCCATCCTCACCCCTTTCTACCCCAATACGGTCAACAACAACAACAAAAATAAGCATTTGTTGTCA
The DNA here is from genome assembly GCA_028829895.1 of Sinotaia quadrata. Taxonomy (NCBI): domain Eukaryota; kingdom Metazoa; phylum Mollusca; class Gastropoda; order Architaenioglossa; family Viviparidae; genus Sinotaia; species Sinotaia quadrata. The sequence goes on from CM054182.1 coordinate 55,703,387, forward strand.
GTCGTTTCTGTCTTTTCTCCTGACTGGTTTTCGAGGCTTTTTTTTCTTTCTTTAATTACTTATATTTCACCCACAATTCAGCACATCTCCATGTGAGTTGGTCGGAATACTAAACCAGCGCTTAGCATGCACATGAGTGCTGAGAAAGCGGTGGCGAATTAGTGTGAAATTAAGTGCCTCTCCATGTTTATACACAACGACGTAATGACTACGTGGGCTTTGTTTAAATCCGTGTAAGATCATTTAAGCTGAATTAACTGTTAATACACAGCCTCGTACACATTGGTAGTAGATATGAAACCCTACCAAAAACAAAACAAATATATAAAAATACAGTTTACCATTTAAAATTTCTAGTTTTTTTTTCTTTTTGCGGGATACAAGTATAAATAAATTTGAAGATGACCAAATCATTCCTGATCATTTATGATAATCCTATTTGTTTATCTGTTTCTTTCTTTCCATGATTTCCAAACATCTAACCACTGTTAGTTTACAAACTGATGGACGAAACATACACTTGTAAATAAATGTGTATAATTTAATTAGACTGTGAGGTCACTGCAAATACACTTGTAAATAAATGTGTATAATTTAATTAGACTATGAGGTCAATGCAAATACATTTGTAAGTATATATTTTGAACTATTAATACAATGAGTGTGAACATGATATTATTTGAAAATATAGCTTATAAAAAGTTTACATCAACTCAGGTCTTATAAGTAGATAAATATAAATTTCTTAAAAAGAAACACATGACTAACACAGATGTCATATATGCAGCACAAGCAATTAAACTGTCAAATTGAGTGTAAAATTCTTTTTTTTTCCACATCACAATTTAAATAATAGTTTTCAGGTAACATACTTTGCTATTCAGGATCAACCAGTTTTGGTGTAACATAATACATATTTTATTTAATGGAATCAGTTCAAAGAATACCATGAAACAAGAGTTAATCTAGAAGTAGAAGTAACATGTGAGTCAAGAGTAATTCACACAGGTAAATATCAATATATATAGCAAACAAGGGTGAATCTAGAAGTAACATGTGACTCAAGAGTAATTCACACAGGTAAACAATATATATGGCAAACAAGAGTTAATCTAGAAGTAACATATGACTCAAGAGTAATTCACACAGGTAAATATCAATATATATGGCAAACAGTTAATCTAGAAGTAACATGAGTCAAGAGTAATTCACACAGGTAAATATCAATATATATGGCAAACAAGAGTTAATCTAGAAGTAACATATGACTCAAGAGTCTTTCACACAGATAAATATCAATATATATGGTGAACAGACACAGTAATAGGCAAGTGTGATTCCAGGTATACTTACAATGTAGGTAAAATGTACAGAATACATGAACACATCAAATGTCAAGTTAAAAAGTCACTGTGAGGTGTTAATACATAAAAGTTACAACACATATAATTTGCTCAGCCACATACTTCTACTCATGCAGACACCAAACATGTAAAAGAAAGAAAGAAAGAAAGAAAGGAAGGAAGGAAGGAAGGAAGGAAGGAAAGAAAAAATCAGAAAGAAAGAAAGAAATAAGAAATAAGAAAGAAAGAAAGAAATCTAATTAAGAGTATATACTATTACAACATTTAACTTGATATATACACTGGTGGATATTTTAAAATTTTTAAATCAATAACCTTATACATGTATTAAGAAAACTTTTTTCAATCAATAAAAGTTGGGATAAAGCTATATTAGAAAAAGAACAGCCATGAACAGTTTGATCTATTTCTTGCATTTAGGTCTTTCACCTTCACAGCACAAGCTGCAAGTCACTAACTAAAGCAAAATTCCAGGAAACAGATATGATTTTTATGCACCATTATTGGCAATGGGCCCACTTCCTGGTATAAATCCAGACTATGATCTCTTTCTATATTTATTATTATATACTGACAACCACAAGAGGCACACACTGATACAGTATACTACAAAGTACAAATGTATAAGCAATTCAAGTACTGCTAACTCATTGCATATGCATTTTAAAAAATTTAATTTCCTCCAAAGACTAAAGAATCCAGGTAAACACTTCTACTACAGTATTTGTTACCTGAGTGTTGCTATTCTGTTGAGCCTGACTTTTCCCATTCAATGCACAGACACTAATGTTCCATCCAGGTAAAAATCAAAATGAGTTAAATATTAATTGGGAAAGGCTATCTGTTTTTCAGTATGTCTGAGTTTGAGCAAGATTATTGTTTTATTGAAAACAAAAGTAGTAAAAAACCCACCTCACAGTCATACATATTGTATATAAAGTTATGTTTTATTAATAAACATACAAATAATCTTAAATTACTGCCTTTATTTTAAAACTTTCAAATTACTAATTAGAAAAGAAAACTGTATTAATAATAAATGTTGTGACCTCTCTTAATTAGTGAACATATTAAAAGTATTATTATTTAATTTAAGCTTCTGCCAAATGTGTCTTTGTGAACCGTCTTAAAATATGAATGTCAGACCTTTATTGAATATTTTATGAGTTTATATCACAACTCTTGAAGATCAGACTCTGTAGTATTAAATCATTTTCTTTCTCATCCTACTTCTCATCATAATCATCATCACCGTCATCTTTCAAAAATATTTAAAATGTTGAAATAATTAAATAATAAAACACTATCTGACAGCATACTAATTACTATATTCTAGTTATGATCTAAATTATTTTTAAAGTTTGACAAGGAATTCTCTAATGTTACAACTGTAAATGAAAATAAGCAGAGAGACATTTTAAAATTTTTTTTTATCAATGGTTGCAAGGTGCATGTACTAATATTATATTATAATTTTTATATATTAATTTCAGACCTGTGTCATACTTAACACATTTTTTAAAGAGATCAATTTACAAGTAATTATAACAGAACTATCTAATGGTTTAATCAACTAGATGACTAGAAAGACAAACATAATGTTTTGTCCAAAACCAGTGTACTTTCATCTTTTATTAATCTTACACATATTTTTTCATTCATTTCCAAAAATTTTGAAAAAATACTGGTTCTACCTACACACAGACTTTTCTCACTGGAATATGGTAGGAATGCACATCATTAATAATACTATCATATTAATTTATTATACCAAGAAAAATTATTAATACCAAGCAGTATTAACTAATTAAGACAAGTAGCCTTAATTATTAATTATTTACTTTAGTTCTATGCTACATATTTTGAATGATCTAGATATTTTGACCATTTGATCTAGAAAACTTTACTAATCAATACCCAGTGAAGTTTTCACAAGACAGTGTCATTTGTATCTAGATTGATATTATATTATTGCCTGCTGAAATTGTTACAGATTGGTTTTCAAAAACAACCATGTGTTCTTTATGAACTTTCACATTAAACAAAGGTCTGAACAGAGTGCAACAATGCACATATGCTTACAACAAATCAAACAGAAAATCAATTAAATTATATAGAACATTTTTTAATGTACATTATTAGCATCAAAGTATAAAAGAGTGACATTTTGAGAATTAAAATGATAAAGTCAATTTATCTGCTTTGGCCCACATTCAATGCTAATAATAATTAAAATAAGTTTAAGATGAGTATGAACCAATTTCTTTCTCTTTCGAAAGTATTTTGTGTGCAATTCTGAGGAAGAAATTAATATTTAAAATCAATTTGAGATTGAGAACAGTCACATCATCAGCAAATACATTTATGTAGAGGTTGTTAATATATAAATGTTTACAAATTACAGGCATCTCATAAAGTAATAAACTAAGGGTTATCAAAGAGTGTGTGTGTGTGGGGGGGGGGGGGAGCAAAATAGTATTATCAGTACTGTCAATATTATTTCTATTGCTGTTAAGGGATCTCTCAGTTTGAAAACTTTCAGAACCTGACAGAAATTCTTTTTACTTTATTGAAGATAATTATTTATTAAATGGAAATGATTTTGCAAATGTTTTATCACCAACAGAAGTGGCTTAACTGCTGTCCCTGGAGTGTTGGGGGGGGGGACTTTCAACAGAAGGGGCCCCATTACTTGTGCCTTAAAAAATATTGTACTTGAAATTTGAAAAATATATGCATGATCAAGTTTCCACAGAGCACATGGTAAGGTGATTCTCTGTGGAGCAGAGAGAGAGAGAGAGAGAGAGAGAGAGAGTGTGTGCTTAAAAAAAAATGGGTGGTGGTGCATTTTAGACTTTTTGCAAGGGTGTTTAGCATTCAATTCAAAGTTATGCAACTGACCAATAAGTGATTAATATTGTAATTGGAACATATTTAATAATGCTTATGTCAAAGTATGATTAAAACTGTAAAAGACTAATGGTGATTGGTGATTTTATTTTGTAATGAATGGGAATAAAGATTAATCTTTAACACATAACCATTTTACTTCAATGATTCATATTAATTTTTTTCTTATGGGTTTTATCTGATATTACACAATGTTAGACTGTAATTATTTTCCATTGTTATAGCGCACATGGTGGTTTAAATTACTATTTGAATTCTAATTAAATGCAATAGTAAATAACTAAGTGCTAGAAAAAATAATTTCTATGTGGGGACGATAAAGTGAATAAGCAGGATATACTAAAGAAATAAAATATATAATACAAAATTACCTAATATTGTAATAACATATGTATGAATAAAAGTGAACGTGTATAGTGATACTGATTTTGACTTTAGAAGTACTGGAAACTAATGCGTACAAACAAATCCAGTGTTGTGTTATGCCATCACTGATCTAATCACCTAATCAGTTGTAACATGCATTTCTAGTAAATAAATAAATAAATAAATAAATACCACGTCAGTATATACACTAAAACATTAGGATCGTTTAAACAAGTCTGTACAAATAATACCAAAAAGAGTGCGCAAATCTAGCACATTCTATAACTGAAGTTGTTTATTAAAAAAAAAAAAAGTTTCATAAATCTCGTTAAGACATTTTATTTTCAATTTCACTCTACTACAAGTACTAGCTTTTTGCATTTGTTCCACTGATAGGCTGTTTGATGACTTTTGTGGGCTAGAGAATGTATATTAGCTATAAATAAAAAAGGTGGAAAAGTAGAGAAATACGTACAGGGAAATGTACTTCCTTGAACAATACACAACTCGAAAATGAGGTTTTATTTAAATAGTTTATGCATTATAGTATAGGCCTACTGAAGAATCGTCTGCTCCTCCAGCCAAGTGGTTTTCAATACATAGCAAGAGCAGAAATATATAAAAGAGAAAGAAAATGGGTCTTACAATAAGCATAACTTACTTGTTCAATGCACTGAACCATGCGCACGGATATCTGGAATGCGATCGCAAACATAGCAGCAAAGTGCTTTTATGGCCTTGGGAGGGAAAAAAATGCCACGAGTCTAGCCGGAAGTTTGATAACGTTACTGTAGGTCACTGCGCGTGCGCACAATTTGTGAATTTGTGGGCGGATCAGCCAAGTTGGGGGCGGCGACCAATTCTCGCTTTAGTTATGACACTCAGCAATGTTAGTTTGTGTATTCCAGATTTGAACTCCACGGTCGCGGTAGACGGGAAATCGGGATCGATATAGCAGCAATTGTTGATCAAACACAGAACAGTTTCACCGTATCAAGTGTACGAATTAAATCTGCAACCTGATCGACTCGACCATCCGCTGCCACACCTCATAGGCCTCAGCGATCGACTGGACCAGTCACATGCTCCTCACCAAGCCTATTTCTCTCACTTCGACTGCCTACTTTTCACAGATAAACATTTTATTCAATAAGCAGGAAAACGGTCTAATAACGCACTGAGATCAACATAATCGAGAGACTATCCACGGTTAATGAATAATATGAGAAACTGATAATCTCGCTAAAACTGACGGACCCAAAGACCCTTGCTTGCAGTAAAATTCAGCCGACGCTTCACACTGATTGATTATTACCTTCAGGACATGAAATAACTTTGTGACAGAGTAAATTTATCCTTCCCTATTTTTAATTTTAATTGTAAACAAGTTGCTAAATTATCAGTGACCCTACCTTGGGCACTCTTATTGTGTTATTTTGAAAGTGAGTTGAAGTAAACAGCCTGATGCTAGAACATTCTAGATTTGCTGACCTAATAGAAAATGAGTGAGCAGTATTCTATTATCTAATGATTTTTATTTATGAGAAAGAGACCAGCCAATAGGCTGAGATTAAAGAATTCAATTACTGTAGAGAATTCTGCTGTCTATTCACTTTGAATTCGAGTGACAAAATGGTAAGAAGTCCGGCTTGAAGGCAGTCATTAGCTTGAGTGGTGAGTTTAATTCACTGATTGAGAGAGAATGGACTTAGAAACATTTCATGCATTTTATTATGATATTTTATACTTGTGTTTATGTAGAGATGTACATTGTGAGCTATTTTTTTCTACCAATGTTTTAACTAAGCTGCATCCTTGTGACATTGTTTGATACTCTGTGGTTTATTTTACCATGTATGTGCATGGGGCTAATAACTACTGTTGCAGGAGATTATAAGTTTTGAGAATAGATATGAGATAGAATGTATTTATATTGTAATGAACAAGAAACTTAGGCTTGCTCCTCAACTGTATGTTGCTGTTAATCAAGTGCATTCTTTTTGATTGTGTGTTTGAGTCTCACTATGTGAGTGTGAGTTCAACCTGAGCTGTGAGTCTCAAGTGGAGCCTCAAGATCAACTTTCAAGTTCCTAGCTATCCTTCGTTTGTTCACTAGTCATGATTTGAGTGACTGGGAAAAGGCGGGAAACTTGCAAAATGTGTTGCAGAGTGTGTTAAGCATAAGGGAATATGCTACACCCCTACTTTTGATATACCAAAGCAAGGATGCTAAGTACATCAGTCCAGTGAAGATAACACAGTCATTGAGATTGTGTTCTGCTCAAGAAATTGATGGCAGGAGAACTTCAGGTCAGTTGGAAAGAAACAATTCGTCAGTGTTTTCTTGTGCAGGAGGCAGGAACACGTGGTGAACGTGGACATTTTGATCTTTGGACAATTGTTGCAAAGGCGAGTGACTGTTGAAGCAACACTTAATCCTGGTCTGTGAAAAGACTTTGACTACTTTATAACTCCATTTCTATTCTCTGATATGGATTCATGGAATATTGATGTCAAGTTATCTATTTCATTGTAAATGTCATATGTATATTTGATTTTTCTTTTAATAAATTTATTGTTAAATTTATTGACCGTCTTCCGCATATTGATATTTGATAATCTTATGTTGGGGAAGAAAGTGGGTAGATGGGGACTCGCTAAATATAGATTAAAGTCGGATTTGTCTTCTCCTTTGTGAAGAAGTTTTTCACTCACGGAAACCTTATTTGACTGTAGACGTTGTTTTAAGCTGTGGAACAGAGGGAACGTTTACAACGCCAAATTATCCGCCAAAATAATAGACGAGTCGTATCTGTTGGAGGATCATTAATAAAATAAAATTAATATTATAATCACTTGAAATTAGTTATTGTGTGAGTATCGAGGCTGGCCGCTAAGAAAGCAAGATCCCGTAAATCTAGCAGACTGAAGGTCTGCTGTCGTGTAGTCAGAAACAAATCCAATATGTGTATTCAGCTGGCTGTAGATAGTGTGTGTGAGAGAGAAATGTATATGCATAACTGTATGTGTTTATGACCCCTATATATGTAATTTGAGTGTGTGTACATGTGTGACACTTTATGTATATGATTGTATGAGTGTGTAGGTGACTTGTGTATGTGTTTTGCAAGCATATGTGATTATGTGATTGACGCTAATAATGAACAAGAAAACTCCAGAGCGTGTATACTTTACACTGACTATTGTTTGTACTGTTGCTCAGTAGTATCTTGGAGGTTCAACGCAAACTTCTGCTACCCGCACTATTCCTTTACAATAAGTATACGTATTTAAACCAGAGTTTCTCTTGCCAATAGTACTTGTACATGCATTAAAACGAACTACTCTCTTACAAAAAATACACGTGTTTAGATCATATTTTTCTTGCCAATAGTATCTGTATATTCATTTAACCTGTACTGTTCCCTTACAATAAGTACATGTATTTGGCTCATACTATTCCTTTACAATAAGTACATGTATTTGGCTCATACTTTTCCTTTACAATAAGTACATGTATTTGGCTCATACTATTCCTTTACAATAAGTACATGTATTTGGCTCATACTATTCCTTTACAATAAGTACATGCATTTGACTCATACTATTCCTTTACAATAAGTACATGTATTTGGCTCATACTATTCCTTTACAATACGTTTTGTCATATACTTAAAATACACTATTCCCTTGCAGTAAGTGTGTACTCCTAGACTACTGTTCCCTACAGTAAGTACCTGTGCATGTACGTAGACCACATCTTATCAACACAATCGTCACATGAAGAGTTTGTGCTAGCAAAACAGTGAAAACAATGGAAGCTGTACAGATCTACTCTCTAACATCAATTCTACTGGCCATATGTCAGAAGTTCAATATAATGTTTAGTTTTCCTATAAAAAAAAAACTTTAATTTAATCACAGCCTCTCTGATATGCATGCATTCTAAACTCAGTGGCCTCAGCCGTTAAAAGCTAAACTTCCTTGGTCTGACGTTTAGTCTTGCCTGCAATGTTATAATTGTATAGATTATAATTATATAGATTGCTCACAGTAAAGAAAAACCTCAGTAAAGTTACATGCAAGATTTCCGTACTAAATAGCATAACATTATTCTGTCCTGGAGCAGTAAAGTTACATGCAAGATTTCCGTACTATATAGCATAACATTATTCTGTCCTGGAGCAGTTTATTCCAAAACAGAGACTGCAAAGTGAAGGCTTTCCAGCAAAGTAAATAGATCTGATTTGGCCTTCGTGGGCGGGAAAGTTGTAAATGCTTACAAAGCAACATATCCCACGAAAAAAATATGGTAATCAGATATGCCTTCAATTAAAGAGAACTATCTTACTGTAGCAGACGAATTATGTGATCGGTTAGAAAATATCTGAATAACTAATTTCACGTTTACAGTAAACTTTGCATATATCCATTTTAAACCTGAGTGTATGTTTGAAATACAAAGAACGATTATTTCAAAGTTGAATTTCAATGACCGTGACCTTTCTTTGCTGGCACAAGGCACACGTCAACGAGAAGTGGTCAGTGTTATTCATGAAACTCGTGCAAATTGGGCGATCTTAAAAGAAAAGTACAACTCTTCAGGACTTAACTTCTCCACAATCGTAGGACAGACTGCAATAGGATTTAGTTCTTTCACAGAGGATAGGATCGTAGTTCTTTCACAGAGGATAGGATCGTAGTTCTTTCACTGAGGAGAGGATCGGAGGCAAACTGAAAGTGTTCGCACCATGCAACAAAAAGAACAAATGTCACACCTTTTCTGAGCGCTGGGTCGGCTAGGAAAGAGTTCAGCACGCAAGCATTAAGTGATTTAATTAAATTTTGCATTACGGCAGCCTGCGAACACTGGTGATTTTCCTCGTAGATGACCTACTATCACTACTTTAAAATGTCCCTTAAATTGTAATACAAACGACTATTGCAGTCATTTGCTGAAAAGAAACAACGTTTGTACATCTGAAATGGTGATTGTGTTAGGATTGTTATATACGAATAAAATGATACATGAAATGAATTCGTAATGTTAGGATTAGAGAGAGCTTTTATTGTTTGAAGTATTCTTTAAGAAATAAATTATTTACACTACAGGTACAGGATGGAGTTAATAAAAATGTTTGTAAACAGGTGAGCAGAGAGTACAACGTTGACAGATGAGAAGAAAGAGGCCGGTTGTACTATGAGTTACAAATATATTGCTGATAACATGCAAGTTTATTGATTTGCTTTTTTTTAAATTTGTTAATTAAAGTTCAGTACTGAATCTAGTCTTCCATATCCAAGAGAGTGAACTCAGACATCCGATGAAACATGTCGCTTGCGTCCCATTCGGATGAATCACACGCAGTACTTCATTCTAGACTAGAGGAAACTGTTGTATTTGTGCGCCAAATCATCTGTGAAGTTCGGAATATATGCCCTTGACACACGACCGACACATAATTCCTGCGGTTAAAATACACTGTGTGTGTGTGTGTGTGTGTGTGTGTGTGTGTGTGTGTGTGTGTGTGTGTGTGTGTGGTTAGGGCTACATGGTCTTGTGCACGACCGCCAGACTAGTCACGTGGTTCAAGTTGATGATTCTTGTAATCGACGCTAGACCATTCATGTGAACTTGGTACAGCCCACCGAGCTCTATATATAGAGAGGGGACCCAAGTTTTTGATACTAAGCCAGATCAACATATGATTAGAATTAGTCAGCCATGTCATTAGGATTACAATCTATGCATAGTCTACCATGCCAGACCAGATATGTGATTAAGGAAGACTTTTGTACACAACGCCAGACCGACAATATGAATAGGACTACAAGCATATATATATAGCTTACTATGCCATAACTATGCCAGACAAACCATATGATTAGGATAGAATTACAAACTGATATAGCCTATTACGCCAGATTAGTCAAGTGATTAGACTACAGATATATATGCTATGTCAGACCAACTGTGTGAGTAGTCTACCTACCTATGTATTGATTAATATTCCGAACCAATCATTGCAATTAGAAATATAACCTTATGTATACTACCGCAGACCAAACATGTAAATAGGACTACCAACGTATGCTTAGCCTACCACGCTAGATCGGCTATTTGATTAGGCTACAGACATAAATACTATGTCAAACCAATCGTATGTAGAGGACTACCATCCTATGTATATTATATCAGACTAGCTATATATAGGACTAGAAATCTAAGTAGCCTACTACGTCACACCAGTGCCATTCCATAAGAGCTTTTTCGATCAGCCCGCTTGTCTCCCTCCGGCATGTTGAACATCGAACTAATGGTCATAAAGCCCGAGTAAACATGTCGTTGTAAAGAGATATAGCCTTCCGACTAACCACATGACATTTCCGACGTCACCGGTCACGTGCCATTTGCTTGCAATTGGCAGTGCAATGCAAGTCAACGTCATAGAAGATCCATTTATACTGATGTACTGAGTGGCAAGAGCTCGCACAGAAACACAAGATGGGTGCCTGTTGTTCTTACGTAGCGAATGATGCAGAAATAACAACTCAGTGACAGAAACGGAAACTGTTGGAAAGTGCGAATTAAGGCCAAGTTACATTTCCGCCACCACTTCAGTTTCACGACCAAGTGAATTGTAAAGCCAAGAAATGTTTAAATCTGTACTGTGTTTGTCAGGCGTGAATAGTTAAAACAGTACTGTGTTTGTCAGGCATGGAATAGTTAAAACAGTACTGTGTTTATCAGGCGTGGAATAGTTAAAACAGTACTGTGTTTGTCAGGCGTGGAATAGTTAAAACAGTACTGTGTTTGTCAGGCGTGGAATAGTTAAAACAGTACTGTGTTTGTCAGGCGTGGAATAGTTAAAACAGTACTGTGTTTGTCAGGCGTGCAATAGTTAAAACAGGGGATGGAGATAGTTTAATCAGTAACGTGCCTGTAAGGCGCGGAAGTACTTAAATCTGTTCTGTGTTTGTTAGGCTTGGAGTAGTTAAATCAGTACTGTGTTTGTAAAGGAGTGGGGATATTTAAATTATCACTGTGTTTGCCAGTGTGGAATAATTAAATCAGTACTGTGTTTGCCAAAGGGTGAGATTGGTTAAATCAGTACAGTGTTTGCCAAAGAGTGGGATTGGTTAAATCAGAACTGTGTTTGCCAAAGGTTAAATCACTTCAGTGCTTGTTATACATGCAATAGTTAAATTAGTACTGTGTTTGTAAAGGGGTGAGAATAGTGAAAACAATACTGGTTTTGCCAAAGGGAGGGAATATTTAAATTATCACTGTGTTTGCCAGGCGTGGAATACTTAAATCAGTAGGCTATTTGCCAGTGTGGAATAGTGAAATCAGTAGGGTATTTGCCAGTGTGGAATAGTGAAATCAGTAGGGTGTTTGTTAGGCATGGAATATTTTAAACCAGTACTGTGTTTGCCAGTGTGGAATACTTAAATCAGTACAGTGTTTGCCAGGCGTGGAATAGTGAAATCAGTAGGGTGTTTGCCAGTGTGGAATACTTAAATCAGTAATGTGTTTGCCAGTGTGGAATACTTAAATCAGTAATGTGTTTGCCAGTGTGGAATACTTAAATCAGTAATGTGTTTGCCAGTGTGGAATACTTAAATCAGTAATGTGTTTGCCAGTGTGGAATACTTAAATCAGTACTGTGTTTGTCAGGCGTTGAATACTTAAATCAGTAGGATGTTGTTACAAAGCATATTCAAAATCAGTCCCATTGATTTTTTCACACGTGCAGCTAACATAGACGGTATTGTCCGATGTTTCAGTAGCAAATCCACACTATTTCACAACGTCTTTGTAATAAGCAACAGGATGACGATAGCACGGCTTTGTTCAGCTGCCATTGTTATATAACTTTACTAAAGCAGGCATTTGTTTTCGCTGGCGTCGTTTGAGTTAATGACTAACTGATCAAAAAAGTTACCCCCCCCCCCCACATTATCTACCTAGAACTTGTATTCATTCAGAACATGCTTTTGCTAAGTGACGTCATCGCCAGGTTACCAGTAGAGAAGTAGTGATCTCATGCAGTGAGAAGAGATTTCATCTCGCTACCTTTGGCTGTCAGATCCATAAATTTAGAAAGAACTTTTGAAATCACAGAAATGTTATGCAAGCTTTTTTCGTTCAGTGTGCAATACTTCTCAAGGTTTAAATATTTTCTGATAAACAAAGGTACAAATACACGAATTACGGCAAGTACAATCAAAATACATGTACAGGAATAAATACAAGTACAAACACAGGGACATGAGACAAATAAATTCATGTATAATTCAGGTACATGTACAGGAATAAATTCTAGGACTATACAGGAATAAATATAAGTATTCACACAGATGCAAGAAGAAAAAATAATGCGGGTATATAATCAAGTACTTAACTTTATTCCTGTTTAAGATACGTTCGTGTTTCGTAGATATAGTTCATTAATAAATCGTTTCAGTATGAAGTTGCTAAACTGTATCAATGAACAGATTTTATACTATTTTCTGTCTCTTCCAATCCATAGTACATAATATATAAAAGACATATTTTCCCATGTATTTAAATATTCCTAGCAGGAATCGGAGTGTATTGTACGGTTTTTAAAAATCTGAGAATATACATGTCTGTAATTATAAATTGTCATTATGACTTTATCCTGCCGTACTACAACTTAAACGGTATAAACTTAAAATAGTACATCTATATTTCAAATTACTTTATATATTAGTCTTTGTAACTTAAAATGGTATAGATGGTAAAATCACAATAATACACTAATAATATAGACTTTGCAATCCACAGAACGGGCCTATTGTTTTTAGTTTTGATTGCATGGATCATGCCGTGCAGAGTAGAAGTACATACTGTTCTTGATGGCGATGCATGGAGAGACGCAGTGTAGAGTAGGCCTACTGTTCTAGGGTGGCGATTGCATGGAGTCATACAGCGCAGAGTAGGCCTAATATTCTTGGGTTTGATGTCATGGGGTCGTGCAGTGCAGAGCAGGCTTTTCTGTTCTTGGGTTTGGTGGTATGGGGTCGTGCAGAGCTACCGTCTTGGGTTTGATGGTATGGTGTCATATAGTGCACATATTGATTCGCGCACTTATCGGATTTCTTTTTTAATAAGTAGCAAATAAGTCTCTCTCTACCTCTCATAGTCAACAAGTCAGACTACAAATGAAGAGAGGGACCATAAAACGAAGCCCGTGTGCAGCATGCAAAAAAATCATGCAGTTGAAATTCGGAAAGTTTAAGCCGTTACCTGTTGCTCGAGAGAAAAATAATATGCTCACAAAGTGCGCTCCTGACAACATCAGGCTTCGTGCCCTCCCACCCCTCCTCAGTACTCAAACCAATTGCGCGTGCACTACAGTTTCCTGTTAGAAAATACTTGTCTCCCCTTTTGCAGAAGTTGGATTTCATTGAAAAGCTATTTTCCAACTGCCATCAGTAAATAGCAAATAAATATATAAATAATCGGTAAATAAAAGACTACATATGCAAATAAATATATAAATACAAAACAAAACAAATACATAGGCCCCTAAGTAAATAATTAAACAATTAAATAAGTATATTTATATAAATGTATATACAAATGAAATAAGTAAACTAACACATAAATAAACAAATAATTAAATATATTCACACAAATAATCTACTAACTAAATAAAAAAATGAAACTAACTAAATAAATGCATGATGTAACACCGTCGAGAAAGGCTTAAGCTTATTGGAGAGTTCCAATATCTGATTAGGATTTGTTTATTGCCTACGTAACTTACAAATGCAAGTAATATTATATGACAAACGAGTAATGCAAGTAATATTATATGACAAACGAGTAATGCAAGTAATATTATATGACAAACGAGTAATGCAAGTAATACTATATGACAAACGAGCCCATTGACGACCTCTAGCTATGTATGTCATTACATCCAGAACGGCAGTTTCAACATAACTTAAAGAGCAAGACCAGATGGACGTAATTTAACTACTGCAACGCCTAAATTCTCGTCACCCTCTCTTTTTCTCGATAGTTTGCAGTGAAGACAGCACAAGCCTCTCTTGGACCGAGCAGGCGAAATATTAACGTTTCAAGCTAGAGATTGTCATTGCGTTTGGTCAAAGGTAGAACATTGTTTCATATTGGTTGAGCAGGTGAAAATTTTAAACTTCACGACTGGTGACTATATCATTGCCTGGGCAGGGTAGAACATACGTCATTGTGTCAGTGGTAGGCGTAAAACACAAGCGTCATTCTGGCCTAGAGGTTGACAGCTTACCCGGTTTTTTGTTGTTGTTTGTTTATGTTTTTTGTTTTATCGCCTTAACTCATTTTGATAATGAAGTACTTCAGCTGACATTACCGTAAGTGGTCCTCTAAGACCTTGTACGCTTTATTGAGTCATACTAGCGACAGTGTTATCAATGAGTTGATAATGTAGTGTATCCAACGTTACACACGTCAGTATGCCCAAACCTCCGGATTGGATAGAGAGATGACAGAAAGACAGAAAAATATCGCAGAGAGAGAGAGAGAGAGAGAGAGAGAGAGAGAGAGAGAGAGAGAGAGAGAGAGAGTGTAATGTGACGTAATTTAGAACAGTCGGGCACCATTTTGCAAAACATAATTTCCTCTGAAATCCCACCACTTAAACAATGTCAGATGAATTACTCACCCATTAGAATAAATTGCATTGAAGCTACTTTTAAAAATGAATCAAATATATAAGAACTATAGGTACTAGAATATTTCTGGTGAGCAAATACTATCGCTGCTAAGTATTTTTTTTAAAACGTTAATGAACGAACAAGCGAAAGAATTAATCAAGGAGAGTAACAATCAGTCAAAGAATTAATGAATCATATAATCAGTCAATCAATCAACCATTTACTTAACTAATCAATATATATGTATTCTTAATATTTATTGCACATTAAATGCAGCTTCATCAGCTATTAAGCAGCGGCACCATGAAATTATAGAAGCCTCTAAAACTTCCTGACCGACCTCTCGTTAACACAGAAAGCTCTTGTTTACAGCTAATGATCTCGAAGATAATGAAGAACATTAGTGTCAAAACAATTGAGAAACGCCTCGTTTAAAAGCCATTTTCCCTACTGTGGATATTTTGTCCCTGGAGACGTTTAAGCCAAATCTATACTGTGTGTGGGTAAGGACAATATACTTACCACTGGCAGCTCTGAAGGGAGATGCATCAGTGTGTGTGTGTGTGTGTGTGTGTGTGTGTGTGTGTGTGTGTGAGAGAGAGAGAGAGAGAGAGAGAGAGGTTGCATAGGAAACATTCATACTCGTACTCATCAGGTCTAGAGGCGGCAAAGGCTGTATAGAAGCCTTAGTACCAATACCCAGTTGGTCTATATCTAGACCGCTGCAGCGAAGTCCGAGAACTCGACTTTGCAACGTTTCTTATTCAGGGGCGAAGAATATTCCACAGACAGAGCTGCTGTGTTCTACTAAGGTTTTTCGCAGAAGGGCGCCGACTGCTGCCGGCAGTATATGCGGTCTTCTGGCACCATTAAGGCGTTAAAGAAGAAGGATGGGTGATGGGGAGAGGGATATGTTGAATATTGATGTGGGTTCCATTAATAGGATAGAGCTCAAAGGCAGTTCTCGGACCGGGCACAGTATGAAGTGAGCGGATGTTATAGTATTAGCAGAAGGTTTTTATGTCAACAACGATTTGTACACATATGTCATACGACTTAACGTAGGGAGTTCTTGATTTGATTGTATTTTTCCCTCTGTTTTCCTCGCGTAGTATGTTTGAATTCTATTATATTTGCACTAATGTCCATTTCCATCGCCTAGTATATCTGCACTCATGTATATTTGCACTAATTTTACATCTTTATTACTCACCTAGTATATCTACACTTACGTATATCTGCACTGATGTCCACCATATTTCCTTCGTACAGTATATTTGCACTAATCTCCATCTTTTTTCCTCGCCTAGTTTATCTGCACAATTGTATATTTGCACTAATTTCAAAATCTCCCCCCCCCTCGCCTTGTATATCTGCACTCATATATATTTGCACTAAGTTCCATCTTTTTTTCTCGCCTAGTATGTCTGCACTCATATATATTTGCACTAAGTTCCATCTTTTTTTCTCGCCTAGAATGAATGTACTCATGTATATTTGTAGTAATTTCCCTCGCCCAGTATGCCTATACTCATATATTTTCACTAATTCCCGTTCGTATCATGCAAATTCACTCGTATTTACTCACCCTGCTAATATTTTCACGCATTTAGACATGATTTTGCCCCTTAAATCTGCATCTTTAATACAAACATATATGTCTTGATCATGTTCGACAACCATTAATCACAGTGAGTCAGCCATAATAAAAACTCAACAGCATAATCACACTGGATCTGCATTAATTGCAATGTACCAAGGTTGCTGATCGCAATGGCCGAATCTATCACAGGTTACTACAGCTAACTCATGGATTTATGGGTAATTTGTACAGTTGAAAGAAAAAACAGCGTACGCCTTACCACAAACCCTTACAAACGTTACTCGCAACGCCCTAGCGATCGTAACCATTTTCTTCCTTTCACACCCACCCACCTGGCCACCATTACACACACGTACACCGAGTTTCCAAGAAATGATTGCAAATTCAAAGCCGTCCTGCGAGGCATTCGTAATAAGTTAGGACTAAGTCGCCCTTTGCTTTCATGCACAGCTCAGAGCATACTTTAAGTCTTAAACTCTAGCTTCCAGTCTGAGTACGTTTAAAGAATATAACTAAATCATACGTGCGTGTCGACAGGCAGTCATTCATGCGAACAAATCGAATTGGGTTCTCAGTATACGAGGCGACCCTTAATGATATGCGCCTCCCAAAGAAGTAAAGGTGCAGAAGAAAGAAAAACCGCATAAACTGTATAGACGAATGCACACACACGCACGCACACACGCACACACACACACACACACGCACGCGCGCACACACACACACACACACACACACACACACACACACACACACACACACACACACACACACACATTAAAAGAGAAAAGCGGAAAAGCAATTTCGTCATGCGTTGGAATATAGCTAACGGGCTATTTATTTGATTTATCGATAATGTAGAGCGGTTGTGGAAATGTAAGTCGTAGCTGAGACATTGTCTCTTGCAAATCACTGATGAATCAATTTCATTGCTGGGTGTGTAACGAATAAACAGAAAACATGATTGACGAGTATGTTTACAAGCAAGATCTCTCTCTCTCTCTCGCTCTCTCTCTCTCTCTCTCTCTCTCTCTCTCTCTCTCTCTCTCTCTCTCTCTCTCTCTCTCTGTGACAAATATTTCCACCCCTTCCTTGTTCTTTAGTATATACTATCCATATCTGTATTTTTATTTATGAAATACTTTTTGTGATAATTGTGAAGCACGTTACTAGTATTGCCAACACTCGTATGGGGTGTTTTAAAGAAGTCATTGCGCACTGCACGTTGAGTATGCACGCAATGTGAAAAATAACAGGACCCTCATAAAACGAATTATTAAACATTGCCCGAAGAACTATAATAATTAAATGATACTGGTCATCACTCGTAGTGGAATTCAATAGCGTAGATTTCAGTGAATGCGTGAGCCCACCACAGATCTTATGGGAAAAATGGCTTACTGCATGATACAAGCATTCCCGAGAAGTTAGCATTTAGGGTTAGCCAATGGCTGCAAAAAGGCCAACTATATTGACCAATGGCCGTCTGCTGGTTGACTGAGTTGACCAAAGGGTGGCTGAGTGAACACAGAGGGAAACCACATTTATAAAAATGTATCAGTTCATAATCACTGAAACAGGAATCTCTCATGCAAGTAAGATATGTCTCACACTTCCTCTGTCCGTCTCCATCCAGGGGTTGCGCAAAAAGGCCTTACTGTGAGTAAACAACAGAGGTATAAGTCTAAACTGTAATTTTCTTGTTTCTTTCAGCTGAGTGACAATGTATTTCAATTTACATGTGTACCTTGTGTACTGTTTTAATTCTAAGATATAGTTGTTATTTTGTTCAGTAGAAATACTATGCAGTTTACGCTGGTTGATTTATTTGTACCTAACATGCTAGTCAGAACTTTGTAGTGAGTCTAACGAATTTGGATCTCTGTAGAATAATGTTTATGATTAAAAGCCATTTTCATCATAACCTTGATCTGTAAAATGTTGGTGTGGAGGAGTTCATTTGACTGTTCCTTTTTCTAAACTTTATTGTTTGTTATATAATTTGTTAAATGTCACGTGACATGACCTTCAGGTACTGCGCATGAAGATAATTTTGTAAGTACCAGATTTAGAGTTAACAACTCAGATAAAAAATATGCCAGAACTTGCTGAGCAATCCAAACCAGTTCCAAGCTGATGAGTAGTTTTTCTGACTATTAGTCTCACACTTGTTCACAACAACTCCATCCAATCGGGATGGACCGAAAATTATTTTGTTGAAGAAAGTCCTGTATTCTAATCACTTTGAGTTTGACACAACTCAAGTCCAGTCTTAAGGTGAACATTAGCTTATGGTAAAAGTTAACTGACTGATAAAGAAAGAATGGAATTAAAAATATTTCAGGCATGTTTACTATTGATCTATATTTGAATTGGAGTATGCTTATTTAATTGAACCATTATTTCTATGTTCACTAATTTGATTATGTAGTAAATTATACTTGTGAATTTTTATCAATGCTATATTTCTTATACTGCATATGTATTGGGCTAACGTATTTCCTTGCAGGATTTGTAAGCTGAAAATGTTTGTAAGAGAGAAAGGAGTTTAGAGATGAAATATGCCTGAAGTGAAGTGCTGCTTTAATTTTACTTTTGCAGAAAGGACTGCACAATTTTGTTTTGTAACCTTGTATATGCTTCAGGCTACAATTATTACTGTACACTACCAGATTCATGTTGGTGTGATTCCAGCATTATCATCAAACTTATCAGTAAATGAATTGCTGTAAATTGGTTCCTGTTTATTCCCTTCAAGAACCAATAAGTCAGAAATTGAAGTTTGAGTCTGGTCTCGAGAATTAGTTTCTTGAACATTCCTTGTGTTGTGCTTGGGTAGCGCACCTGAAAATTTGGGAACATTCCTCATGGTTTGTGTTGTGAGTGCATCAAAGTTTCTAGAACAGTTGTATAATGTGCCTAGAAGGGGTACATTGGACCATCATCCAATAAATAAAGACAGTGACCTGTTGTAAACCACATGATTGTGAATACGTGCCAATGACAGCTGCCAATCTTCGAAAAAAAAATATATATAGACTACAATTATCTCTCGGAAACTCCACTCTTATCTCTATGATGTCAATACCAATTTCTACAAGAACATTTGAAAGAGTAAACACGTATCTATCTCTTATTGATTATTGATTTCTGTTTAAGGTCATCTTGATCTTGATGATTTTTAAAGCAACAGTCTCTGATTATATTCATTTTTAGGAACGTATATATAGAATAGAGAAAGAACAAAGAGAAAGAACTATTTCTGTTGTAAAATGAACTTGCTTTTAATCACATGTACCAAGAAATAATATAACGCTCGTTTATCAGCATTTCATAGTCTGCAAATGCCATTTAATATAAAGATTGATACATATGTACTTAATAAATACTCACAATCATCTTCTGTTTCCATGATACCACTCATCTATTGGTTTGTTTGGTGGAATGTTTTCGGTTAATGACCAGCGAGACTGGCAGACTTTTCTAGATATAGAACACTGGTGCTGTTCTCCCGGAAGCCACTTCAAATCCACCAAATCTAATTGAAGAACTCCATAGAGTTGTATTTTTATTATTAGCTTGTATAATTGCATAAGTGTCTGGATATCTTCCTCATTTCTTTCTTTCTTTCTATATATGTATTCAATCGAAATAGCACTGGTCGAAAATTCTGTCTTGGTAAGCAAGAGGTCGATACTTGTTCTATTTCTAGCAGTGAATATACAGTAAAAACAATGGCAAAATAAACTTACGTATCTCCACTTCAGACTGTAGACTCTAATTCGGACAGAACAAAAATGGATGTTCGGAAATAAAGATTTAGTTCAACTGCATCTAAAGTCAACTGTTTCAAACTGAGCTTTCATGCTTAATGATTAACATACAGAAATTTAATAGCTTTGCCCCGCACTTCTGGACAAGAAAACCACCTCCAGCAAGAATACATTATATTTACTTATATTTTAGTTTATTTGTGTTGTGGTTCTTTGGACAATTTGAAAATATGTATCCAACGATCGGTTTTGCCCCACATTACCCCTCCCCCCGCCCCAAGCAATCCCTCAAGCTTCCATAAGTGAAAATTGGAATGCAAATACATTTCCCCATGTTTTGGCAAACGAAGTTATGTGGTGTGAATCAAACATGTACATTTGCTTATGTTTAAAGTGAGGAAAATTATTGTTAGTCTGAGCTGAGCAAGACGTCTGCATTAGGCCTCTCTTTTGTCTATGGGCCGCGCCATTTTCTTTTCATACAATGTAGACATAATGACAACACGAGAGTAGACACATTGATTATTCGGATTTTTACGAGAGCGGGCCAGCCTTCCTGTGTTGTGTAGATATACTTAAGGACCGCTCAACTCGCCATTCCAGCCATGACTAAAATATTATTATATTTTTTTTAACAATATTTCTTGCGCTATTTTGGCTCTGCCTTATCGCATTTCTCGATTGACCACGCCATGCTACCAGTGTTTGGGCTTGGAGCCTGCGACGATTTCCTTGCCTGTTGAAAGGCCCCCATAAAATAACAGGGACTTTATTGCTCATTCCCGTCTGTCTTTCTCTCCCTCTTCTCTATGAAGGCTTTCTGCTGTCTCTCCTTCTCTCCCTTCTCTTTGTCTCTTGCCTCTGTCTTTTTTATTTGCCGTCTCCCTCTGAAGTCTAGCTTTCTCTGCCTGCCTCTATCTGTCTACTGTTTGACTTTTCTCTCCTTTCTGTTATTCTTTCTGCCCTCTGTCTCGTATGTCTATCTGTCTACCGGTTGTCTTTTAATTCTATCATCTGACTTTCTGTCTTCCGCTTTTCTCCTTTCTTTTGTTTTGTTTTTTCTCTCTCTGCCGTCTGTCGTATTTTACCATCGGTATCTTTCACTGTAGTTTCTTTCTACCTGTCAGCTGACTTACTCTCTGCCGTGTGCCTGTCTCTTTCTGTCTACCGTCTGTCTCCCTCTTTCTCGCCATTTATTTTTCTATCTACCCTATGTCTTTCTCTCTGCCATCTGATTATCTTTCATTCTTTTTGTTGTCTGTCTTTTCCCCTGGTATCCTTTTTGTTATGCTTTCTCTTCTTTCTTCTGTTTGACTTTGTCTCTCTTTGTTTGTCATAGGTTGCTTTTCTCATTCTTTCTTTTCTCTCAGTCTTTTTATATCTTGTCTTTCAGTGTTGTCTCTCTTCCTCTCTGCCGTTTCTCTTACTTCTTCTATTCTCTGTCTTTCTATCTGTTATCTTTTCTCTCTTTCTCTCCTTTCAGCCGCTTGACTTTGTCTCTCTGCATTTTGTACGTCTTTTCTCTCTTTTTTCTCTTCCCTCTCTCTGTCTTTTTTTCTTTCTGCCGTCTATCTATTTCCTTCAGTGCTGTTATCTTCCTCTCTCCGGCGCTTATCTTTTCTCTATTGTCCTTCCGTTTAACTCTTTCTTGTTCTTTGCTTTGTCTATTTTATCCAAAATCTGAAAGAAATTAAAATAATTTATTTTTTCAAGACACCCTGTCAACGTGTCACCCCCCTCAATAGTCATAAGTATTTGGAAATATTGACATGCATGTTCTCGCTCGCTCGCTCGCTCACAGAGTATCTCTAAATCTAAACAAAGTTTGAACATGCAGTGCCATATCACAGCCCTCTAGAGAATTCACTCTGAACTGGATTATATTTACAGCTAGTAGTCATTCGGCAGTGTGTAAACAACAGCCAACTACTTTTACACCGGAAATGGTGTCAGAAAGACGTCTTTATTCTGCAGCTCAAGATAAATTCAGCAGTGTACACGTCTTCCAATTAACTTATAACGGTGGCGACATGCAGCAGACCGCCTCAGCTTGCATGCTTAATTTGGACTGATGAAAATTAATCCAACTCACGTATTCCCTTTATTTCTCTTGTTTCCATGTCGCCGACCCCAATCAAACCTTTTTTGTGAAGTTATGTCCTATCTCGCTGGCTATTCGCTTAGACAAGCACCGTACAGATGAAAGGCAGGACCTGAAGGGTTGTGTAGTTAGCATCCTGCTGCCCAGGGCACAAAGCTTAAACAAAGCTAATCTGAATATGACGTGACGGGTCGATAGATATGTCGGTTCCGATAAATACACTGTTTTTCTGTGCCACGCATATCTCTCGGCCTAGGCCATTGAACTCTCCAGATACTCTGCCTAAGCCAGTGAACTCACCAGATCTTAGTCTAAGTCACTGAAGTCACCAGATTCATCAGCCTAAGCCATTGAACTCACCAGATCCCTAGTCTAAGTCACTGAAGTCACCAGATTCATCAGCCTAGGCCATTGAACTCACCAGATCCTTAGTCAAAGTCACTGAACTCACTAGATCCCTCAGCTCATGCCACTGGTCTCACTATTTTCCTGGTGAGACAATCGTAGACAGAGATGAACACCATACGTGGTAGGAGTTACCCATTTCGATTACTATTGGAATTAAAAATCTCAACTGTGAATTTGAAGAAAGCATGTTTATGGTAATTCATATTTTAAAAAATTGTTTTTGATTATGTATTTATTTCAGTCAAGTTCAAGACGTTCGTTCGCCAAAAGGACTTTTGATTTCGTTTTGTATAATACAGTGTGCTTGATTAAGATCCCTTCGATTTCAGTAGTGTGTTAGATTAGTTCCGTTGTTTAAAATAGTGTGCTTGATTATTTCCGGTTGTTTAAAATAGTGTGCTTGATTATTTCCGGTTGTTTAAAATAGTTGTACTTGATTATTTCCGGTTGTTTAAAATAGTTGTACTTGATTATTTCCGGTTTGATGTCGCTTCTAATTTCAGCTGCTGACACGGACAAACAGTTATTTTTTTGAATTATTCAGTTCAGCTGCTGAACAAATTCCTTTGAATTTCAGGCAATACTGTATTATATACATAACCGAAAACAAAATGATCTGAAATTTTGCACCATATTTTCAAAATACACGCGCAGCACTAACATATCGACTTAACGATAGTCATTGGTATTTTATTTTATTTTTGCAATATTGGAAATATTTCAAAGTCATTAATCTTGTGATTTTATTTTAGAAATTGTTCTTCACTCGACCTCAGTGTCACAATGCCACACAGCGGACTTGATTCACATTGCCAAGGGGAAATAATCTGATATGGATCTCTGACTCGGCGATAATGTCCATAATGAAAGATAATATACAGTTTTCAAATTCTTATCTTATTTCAAATCTAAACAGAATATCCTACAAGGAAAAGTTAAATAATTTTTTAAGATTCTTACAAGGAAAGGTTATATAAGGTTTTCAAATCCTAAAACAGTATTTCTTACAAGGAAAGGTTATATAAGGTTTTCATATTCTTAAAACAGTATTTCCAAGAAGGAACAGTTATATAAGGATTTTAAATCCTTAAAATGCATTTCCTTCAAAGAAATGTTATATACGTTTTTTTTCAAATTCTAACAAGAAAGGTTATATAAGTTTTTCAAATTCTGACAAGAAAGGTTATATAAGTTTTTCAAATTCGTACAAGGAAAGGTTATATAAGGTTTTCAAATTCTTACAAGGCAAAGTTATATGAGGTTTTCAAATTCTTGCACGAAAAGCACTACAAAGGATAACTACACAGAATGTTAACAGTGGACATAAAGCAAGAGGGTCATTTTAAAATGAGTTTGGCATTGCAACGTCTGTCTTGTTTTACTCCTAAACGCGTATTGACGTTATGTTCTGGAAAACCAGCCTCCAATTTGTGTGTGGGTGGACGATTTAGACATTGAGTATTCCACATGGTTGTCGAGACCCCAGAATATAGGGAGGAGAACCAAATCTCTCAGGGCCAAGAACGTCTTGAGATGGATGATCCCAACGCAGACTCCGGAGAGGAAGGAAGCTAACGGAACCACCACCACTACTAGAGGGAAAGTACAACCTGACTTACAGATGGCCTTTGCTGCTTGCTCTGCATAGTAATTGTAGTGAATAGTACTTTTAGTGACCTTTAAAACATTTTAAAACAGATTAAATGAAGTAATGTTGAAAAATATATATTATTGCCATAATCTATTTCTACTTACAGAAACTCGCACACGCCAGATGGCTGCAATAAAGCCGTCGAAGAATCTAGGAATCTATTTTCTACTCTCCATTAGCATTGCTACTCTCCTATTAGCATTGCTACTCTCCTATTAGCATTGCTACTCTCCTACCAGGTTACAGATATTTGTTATTGACAGATGCTAGACACTGTACACAATGCCATAGTCACTGTTCGGTGTTTCCGTACCTTCCTGTAAGTACAGTTCTATACGGTTGTATTATTCATATGCAAAAAAGGTCGACTGTTTACGAAATCAAACGTGTGTTTTTTTTAATTCCTGAAACTGAATGTATTT
This sequence comes from Sinotaia quadrata, assembly GCA_028829895.1. NCBI lineage: Eukaryota > Metazoa > Mollusca > Gastropoda > Architaenioglossa > Viviparidae > Sinotaia > Sinotaia quadrata. The sequence continues at coordinate 55,728,674 of CM054182.1, forward strand.
TAGTTCAAATCATTTTGGTAACTATCAAGCAAAGTGAACAGTTGACAGCGATGGATGAGTCGAGGAAGTCAATTGTAAGGTGTGTGGGTGAGTGGCATGACTTGCATTTAAATAGCAAAAGACATTTAATAAAAAAAATGTGCATATTATGTGCGGTGTGTGATTAGGTTGTACATCTCTAAATGTATGCATGTGGCATCACTGAAGAAAAGAAGCCCATACCACCCCATACAATACAAGCACCACTACCTGAGTCTTGGCCTGAAGTGATACCTCTTCCCTGTCTATGTAACCTTACTGGACAATTGGGTTTAAGCGGTCGTAATAATAATAATAAAAACTTACCCTATTTACTTGTATTCAAGCTGCCTTTAAATCCTTGCCTTAAAGAATACGACATCAGTTGGGAAATAATGCCTTTTTCCCGTAGTTTTGTTAAGTTGAGGTAATAAAACTTCGTTGCTATAGAAACTCTTGATTTTGGATCTTCTCTTCTTTGCCAGGTCTCCGAGTACTTGGTGGATGGTGGGCTGGTAGTAATGCTAGTGGGTCAAAAACTACGTCAGTAGTCACGTGCGTAAATTGCTTCACTATGTTCAGTGTTAAATTTGTTTGGAAATGTCTACAGTGGTCTGATGTATCAATTTACACAATATTCTAAACAAAACGTCAAGGTTGCACTGAACCTTTTGTTAGAATTGATTGTTTCGCAATACCTATTCGTAATTATCCTTAAGTAATCGTCTGCAAGTACTATTATAACCGTTACAAACAAAACAATCTGTTGTTTCTGCAAGTACTATTATAACCGTTACAAACAAAACAATCTGTTGTGTCTGCAAGTACTATTGTAAACGTTACAAAAAAAAACAATCTGTTGTTTCTGCAAGTACTATTGTAAACGTTACAAACAAAACAATCTGTTGTGTCTGCAAGTACTATTGTAAACGTTACAAACAAAACAATCTGTTGTGTCTGCAAGTACTATTGTAAACGTTACAAACAAAACAATCTGTTGTGTCTGCAGGCATATGTATGACGAAATAATTGGATAATACTGGACTTTCACTGAAATGTTAAGAGTTTTATTTTTAATCAAATGCTATTTACGAAAATCTTCAAAACATTCCATGATGTTTTACGGTATTTAATAACATGCAAATTTACAATATTACAAACGAACAACTAAGAAAATTCTGGAATATTCGATTAATTAGATTCTGATACAATAGGATGAAATATTCCTGAGTGTTCTACAATGCATGCCAAATTCTACCAACCTTCAAGAATAAAACAGAGTTTTGTGTACACTGAGGTGTTAGTGGTGACCAGGGTGTTGTAGAGGTAGGCACACAGTGCAAAAACGTTAAATGATTTGCAAATCTAAGTAATTTTTTAATATTTTGTTCTCTCTACACAAAATTATGTTTATATGCAAGTGGGGCTGCACGGGCCAAGTAGTCTGAATATAAGAAAGATATACCTTGTCAAAATTCATAATGTCAGGCTGAGTCAGCGTATTATGCACATATTTCTTTGACTTCTGCACGTACCTTAATACGAACTTTTTCAAAAGTGTTCCTTTAGAGATTAATTAATACATCAGCAAAACAGTCGCTAATTTGAAAACTAACTTCAAACGTACTGATATCAGCCATGAATTGTTAGCTGATAGCTAATGATCATTAATCGTTAAACTACTGATATCAACCAGGAATTACTAGCTGATGATCATTAATGAAAGTAAAAGTTGTTCTTTAAGTGTGCAAGATTTACAGTAAGAACTACTGCTAGCTGTACAACTTCTTTATTAATCAGAATGCACGATAAATTCCAGAAACCATTTTATTTTTAATCAGTTGATTATTAACACTAGACCAAAACAATGGTCTAGCAGTTTGAACTCCAAAAAAGGGACGCAATTCGAGAGGAGCAGGTCATCCTCTGGCAAGACTTGCTTCCTAGTTGGGACAAAGGCAATAATTATTTTCCACAAACACAGCAGGAGGCGCCATGATTTGAACCAGTCACGTGATTTTGATCGATAACGTTCGTTTAATTGGTCATGATGCACAGTAGCCATTCCAACGACACGTTCGAGTTTGCCCGTATCTGCCATCATGAAATTGGCGTCGGCACGACTTTCAGACGCGACATGCGTCATGCCCGGATGTTAGCTTCATGCCGATTATCTTGTCGCTGTCCCATTGATTTTCTGTGAGACTGTCAGTAATAGTCTAACTGCGACCAGAGATAATGTAGAGGCTGTTTTTCAGTGCAGCATTTTACCCAAACCACTAAGCCAAAGGCCAGTCTTACTCTCCGGAAATGGTCAACCGTTTGTAGACCAGATTGAGAACGGTCAGTGTTTTGGGTGTGGCTGGTGCTAGGCCTATATTAATCCAGGCATTATTATTTTTCAAACTGAGACTCTGTGTGTGTGTGTGTGTGTGTGTGTGTGTGTGTGTGTGTGTGTGTGTGTGTGTGTGTGTGTGTGTGTGTGTGTATGTAAGAGAGAGTGTGTATTTTGCAAAACTGTTGGGGCTCGAAGCAATGTTCCCCCCCTAAGGTGTGCGGCAGCGCAACTCATTCGAAGATGCCGTGCAGCAGTTTCAAAATTCCGCGCATAAGTTTTGGTAAAAAGCTTAAATATTCACCATTTACGCGCACACAGGAAAAATATTAAGAGGGAACTTTGGCTCGAAGTCACTGTTGTACTGTCAAAATCTGTCGTGTAGTCGTCAGAAAGATGTCGGGACTCGCAGCTTTCCACAGAGATCTTAGGTCTGTGAGACATGGATACCATGTTACTTGTGTCTACGTGGGGAAGAGGGAAAGGCAGTCGAGAATGTTTACAGTTTCAAGGGTGATATTAAAATATACTTAGATTAAATCTTTAAAAAAAATTCTTTGCTAGTCGACACAATACGATATTGTGGTTAGAGTCATTAATCAACCTGTCAATCAATGTGTTTGGCAATGGTTGCACTAAACAGCTGGCAGTGCAATTCGTATTTTCTGTGAAAAACACGTCAGATAAAATCCGTGCAAACTAAAAGTCCACATTACTTGTGCATTTGTTTATGTGTGTCTCTGTGTTCGTGTTTGTGAATGAGAGAGAGAGAGAGAGAGAGAGAGAGAGAGAGAGAGAGAGAGAGAGAGAGATTATGTATGTGTGAGAGAGAGAGGCAGAGAGAAAGAAAGTGCAGAGAAAAATATTTGTCTGTATTTTTGCGTGTGTGTGTGTGCGAGTGTGTGGAGAGAGAGAAAGGGTAGAGGCAAACTAGAGGCAGAGAGAGAGAGAGAGAGAGAGTGAGAGGAAAGGAGGGAGGGAGGAAAAGAACGAGAAAAGGGAGGAAGAAACAGAACGAGGACAAAAAACTTGAGATCTATTCTCGAAATCCACAAATCGAGCGATCCGTTTCACCGAAATAAATAAAATAAATGCAGTTTCAAACAATATAAAACAAATCCAGTTGTTTAGAGTATAGCAATCTAATTATCGTCGAGTTTCTTAAATATTTTTAAAAATATAATTCACCGAATAGTGAGTGCATACTCGTTCGATAGCGTTTAATCCAATGGTCTTTGTAGGTCAAGGGCCGTGTGACTATTGCTTTTAATCCAATGGTCTTTGTAGCTCAGGGGCCGTGTGACTATTGCTTTTAATCCAATGGTCTTTGTAGCTCAGGGGCCGTGTGACTATTGCTTTTAATCCAATGGTCTTTGTAGCTCAGGGGCCGTGTGACTATTGCTTTTAATCCAATGGTCTTTGTAGCTCAGGGGCCGTGTGACTATTGCTTTTAATCCAATGGTCTTTGTAGCTCAGGGGCCGTGTGACTATTGCTTTTAATCCAATGGTCTTTGTAGCTCAGGGGCCGTGTGACTATTGCTTTTAATCCAATGGTCTTTGTAGCTCAAGGGCCGTGTGACTATTGCTTTTAATCCAATGGTCTTTGTAGCTCATGGGCCGTGTGACTATTGCTTTTAATCCAATGGTCTTTGTAGCTCAGGGGCCGTGTGACTATTGCTTTTAATCCAATGGTCTTTGTAGCTCAGGGGCCGTGTGACTATTGCTTTTAATCCAATGGTCTTTGTAGCTCAGGGGCCGTGTGACTATTGCTTTTAATCCAATGGTCTTTGTAGCTCAGGGGCCGTGTGACTATTGCTTTTAATCCAATGGTCTTTGTAGCTCAGGGGCCGTGTGACTATTGCTTTTAATCCAATGGTCTTTGTAGCTCATGGGCCGTGTGACTATTGCTTTTAATCCAATGGTCTTTGTAGCTCAAGGGCCGTGTGACTGTTGCTTTTGCATGACTAATATTATATGTTTAGAAAACAACCACTACAACATATTTTCCTCATAACTTTCAACGAGTTTGCTATTTTAAGCTTCCGTATAACGGGAGGTCCGCGACATATTGGGCAGCATATTATATTATTTCAAGATTCAACTTCAATACTTTTAAGCAGTTAAAAAATGAATTTTTTCATTATCATACAAATGCTGTAGCTTTGTCAGTCAAATAAACCTGTTTCCAATAAATTAGAGGAAATGCAACTGTTTACTTTTAGACACTACTTCAAGCCTAACCGCTCTCCTTCGAAAGAGGAACAGAGACAGGGAGAGAGAACAGAATAACTGGAACATTGCATGAAAAAATGACAAAACTTCAGTAATGTTTTAATTACGTACACGTGATTAACGACTTTTGATGGGAACGAACGAAAGATACCAGTACGCATGTCGAGAGCGAGAGATAAATCATAGAAGGGGTTGACAATGAGAGCGAGTGAAATAGATTAAGCGTAGTCACGTGGCAGGGATGTCACAGAAGAATACATGTAATAAAAATATTCTGATGATAACATGTGAATAATTCCTGGTCTCAATAAAAGCAGTATTTGTTGTTAAACCCCCACCCCCAAACCAACCAATCACAGACTTATTGCTTTCCCGTCGCCAAGCTGTGCAAATGTCCTGTCAATTGAAAACAAAGTATTGATTTTTTTTAAAACATAAAAACTGACAACACATATTCTAGTCGCTATTCTATAGGATTTAAAAATAAACGATCTTGTTATTTTTTTGTAGGCATTTCATATGAAATTCTGGAGCACAGATTTATTATTTATTACGCATATATATATATGGTTCTGTTTTTTTGATTATCTTCTCCTAGAAGTGTGCAATAAATGTATGTAACAGTTCTGGGAGCACTTGTTTGTATGTCTTTAACTGACGATTTATCCAGAGAATGGAGACAAGACAGCAGGTCTAAGAAAAATGAATTATTTCTTTCCTTAAATCTACTGCATGTTTATCAGCAATTTTATTGTTTCAGTTTGTTTTTGATATCATTGGTTGATAGATGTTCACAAGCGCAAGTCATTACGTCATAGAACGCTGCAGGATCCTATCAGGCTATTCAGTCATCGCAGGTCATACAAAGGGCAATAATGACAAACTTGTACACGACACTGCATGTCGTTATGCTATAGAGCGCTGCATGAGGCCGTCAGAAATTCAGTAAGCTTACTTCATACTGCTACAACAATCACTTACTGGTACAGATTTAGCATTGCAAGACTTTATGTTATAGAGCGCTGCAAAATGCAATCAGACAATTCAGTAAGCTTACTTCATACTGTTATCAACAATCACTTACTGGTACAGATTTAGCATTGCAAGACTTTATGTTAGAGAGTGATGCCATCAGACAATTCAGTAAGCTTACTTCATACTGTTATCAACAATCACTTACTGGTACAGATTTAGCATTGCAAGACTTTATGTTAGAGAGTGCCGAAAGATGCCATCAGACAATTCTGTAAGCTTAGTTCATACAGCTGGTGATAATAGCTCATTGGTACTGCGACACTGCAGATAAAGGACTGCAAGATGTTACATACATAACCTATCAGCATTGTGTGTCCACCAAGTGCACATAGAAGTACAATATTAGGGTAATGGTTGACATTGTGGACGGAAAGAGCAGCTTTACGATATACTGGACATGAATTTCAAGCATCGAGTTTAGATAATGTCATATTTAGCCTCTGGGATAAAAATAACATAAGTATACTTTAAAATAAGAAAATAAAAATAAAAAGATTCATATTGTAATTATTTTCTCACCGAATTACATTCATTAGCATATTGTTATTTTGTATAGAGCTGTGTTGATTTTAGGACTTTAATAAAGTACTGTAAACGAAACGCCATGGAAACATTTGGATTTTTAATATTTGTTACATATGTCTCGATCCTTGCCTATTGCGATTAAGTTGCATACCTAAAATAAAGCGAAGCAATTCTAGTGAAACTGTATTGCGTACTAGTGTCTGTTTTTAAATGCATACCCCGATACCTAAAAAGAGCGAGCAATTTTACTGGTTATTTGCAAGCCGAGAAATATTAAAAATAGAACAAACGTTTTTGAACAGCATCAAATCGATATATTCTTTCTTGTTCTGTCACATTTTGTCGTTACCGCCAGCTGCAATTACAAACACAATTCATCAAGCATGACTGGCTTTCAGATGGACTGGAAAACAAATACTTTGCAATACAAACAATTTTTGGTCAATTCTGAAAGCAGCTGAAGTAGTTTTAACTTTCTGATACACGAGGTTAAACGAAAAGCAGCCGAACACATTAAAAAAGTTATAATTTAAAACAAATTACAATGGAATTATCCTATTCAGCAAAATATTAATGTCTAGACCAGCCTTTTCACACTTTTCACACTGAAGGAGGAACCCTTGGAATAATTTTCAGGTCTCTTTGAATCCTGCATAAAAATGTCTGTTTACGATGTTTATTTTTTTTTTCAATCACGATCCATTGGAGAACCCCTAGCGACTTTCTCGGAACCCTAGTGGAGAAACCCTGGTCTAGACTCTCAAGTCTAGAGGTTTTAAAACATGACGTTGATACGTGTACTATCTTTATGACGTCTACTAGATCTGTGGTACGCGTCATTCTTGGTCTCTGTATTGCCTAGCAGTTTGACATGTCATTCTATACGTTGTCTTTATATCGCCCACCACTTATTTGACACGAGTCTTTCAGCATTCTGTCTTTAGTCTCTATATCGCCAACCAAATTTTTATGTACTCTATTGTTAGTTTAATGCTGCGCATAGTTGTTCGATACCTGATGTCTGTCTTTGCGACGTCCATCAATAATGAGCATTTATATTTGACTTCCAACTGTAATGTGACACGCGTCTTACCTTACTGCTTGTCTTTGTGACTTCTTGTGACGCTTATTTGTAATGGGTGAAACATGTTTTGTCTGCAGTCTGTATTTCTCTATGTGACATTTATTTGTAATGCGACACTAATCTTTAATAAAGTTTTAGTGTGTCTGGTACCAACCTGCGAGATGATATATGTCTTCATTTTCCAGCAGTCAAATTACATCAGCACTCACTTTTACGAAGCCCAGCGTCAACAGTAAAACATTCTCACTTGCTAGCTTAAAGGAGTCAATAATAAATTAGTATAATTTGCTAAGTTTAAAGGAGGGAGCAATACAAGAATCGCATGTGTTAAGATCAAAGGTGTAAGCGGTATAATAGTGTCATCTGCTACGTTGAAAGGAGTCATCAATAAAACAGCCTCATTTCCTAGGTCAAAGGTGTAAGCAGTACAAGAGTATCTTTTGCTAGATCATTTACTAGATCAAAGGAGTTGGCAATAAAGTTGTCTCGTTTGCTAGGTTAAAGATGTCAGCAATAAAGCTGTTTCATTTGCTAGGTTAAAGAGGTCAGCAATATAACTGTCTCATTTGCTAGGTTAAAGATGTCAGCAATAAAGCTGTTTCATTTGCTACGTGTAATGAGCAGAGTTGCTAAACGAATAATTCTCCTAATTAGTTTCTATAACCCCGCCCTTAAAGTACTTTATAAAATGCAAAGTAGAATCTCCATCAAACATCAATGCCTCAACTCAAATTAGGAGGAACATTCACCTGCATACTGAAATAACGCTTACCTGGATCAAAATCTCTACATCGATTCTTGCCCCTTTAAGCTACACTATTGTCCATATGATATTGACCTTCTCACATATTATCATCGGACGCTTAATTAAGGTTTGCTATTTTCTGACAACTAAAAAAAGAATTGCCCCCCACCCCCCGGCAATGTACATAATGAAACTCTCTTTATTAATTCAAAAGCGTGAGTATTAATTAAATATAAAGAATTTATTTAACAAATTAAAACAAACAATCTGAAATTTAATACTTAAAGTAGGTTTTCTAACTACACAAATTCAAGAAGTAAAAATAAAGTTACAAAAGTAGTAACAAAGGCTAAAATTCAAGTACAAATAGTTACAAAAGTAGTAACAACGGCTAAAATTCAAGTACAAATAGTTACAAAAGTAGTAACAAATGTATGACACTCACACACAAATAATAATTCTCTTATTTAAATTAAATACGCAAAGTTAAGCAGTTCAATTCAACAATTTCGTGCATTATTCTCCTTAGTTTATTATGAGAAAATAATAGATTTTACAGTGCACTTTTTTTTTCAAAAGATAGTAAGTTCATTGTTTAGTGTTTTCCACTTCCAATTAAATTAGAAACACACAGATACAATTTTTATTTTACAAATGAGCAGGGATGGAAATTCACCATAGAGACAGCTTAAGAGAGGTTAAAACTGAATGGTCTTTATTCGTTGAATTTAGAGGTGACACTATGGTTGAATTAGCATGTAATGATGCGTGTCAGCTTTCAATTTTCTACAAAGTGTAGTTGACCTAATACATTTAGACATTTAGATTTATGAATAGCCAGTCACAATCTAGTCCAGAGAAACACACTTAATCCTGAGTAGACCAGAAATGCAGCCGTTTCATCCCCTTGCCTAAATGTGTCAAACATGAGACAAGGTTCCTGAAGTATCCCAGACAGGATATAGAAGTGAAAGGATTTGAAGTGTTGATGAAAAAGTATGTGACACATTTGAATATTTCCATAAAAGTACCATCCGTACACATCTCTCTCTCTCAGTAACTTCACATAAATGTTGGTACTATGAAACCAACTTGATTAGACTCATAGTCTAAACCATTATGAAAATTATTAGAAAATAATTCAAGACTTTTTTGAAAGAACGAGTTTTATCTCTCTTTCAACTGTTCCAAGCCATACCTTTTCTATACCTTTGTCTCAAATACCTTTAGAAAACACGGAGCACAACAGCGATCGCAAGTGGTGTGCAATAAGCCCTCGAAGTATATATATACTGAGCTAACAACACTTAAAATTCATCACTTGGCGTCTTGTCAATCTATAGATCTGCAAGCAAAATGCTTTAGCCAAAAAAGTTACCTTTAGGAAAAAAAAGTTACCTTTAGAAATGTTTTAGCCATTTTTGACAAGTTTCCCTTAGAAATGCTTTAGCCATTTATGACAAGATTCCTTTAGAAATGCTTTAGCCATTTTTGACAAGTTTCCTTTAGAAATGCTTTAACCATTATTGACAAGTTTCCATTATAAATGCTTTAGCCATTTTGGACAAAGTTTTCCTTAGAAAACTGGACTAATGGACTAGCCTGAAATTGCAAAGATGTGGGTCAGCGAACAAGAAAGTCTTCAGACAAAACATGCCTATTCATGCGTATCAAGATACCATAGAAATTCTAACTATGGCTGGCTGCACTAAGTAGAATAACACTAATGGACTGGTTGTCCTGAGACACTTTGCCTAACACTAATGGACTGGTTGTCCTGAGACACTTTGCCTAACACTAATGGACTGGTTGTCCTAAGACACTTTGCCTAACACTAATGGACTGGTTGTCCTGAGACACTTTGCCTAACACTAATGGACTGGTTGTCCTAAGACACTTTGCCTAACACTAATGGACTGGTTGTCCTGAGACACTTTGCCTAACACTAATGGACTGGTTGTCCTAAGACACTTTGCCTAAAGCAACTAGCATTCCAGCACGTTTCATCACTTTTGCCCTAGAGAGTGGAGAATAGAAATGTATACCACATAAAGAATAGAGTTACAGTTAACAGAAAAAAATAATTAATAAAGAATAATTATGTCATTTGCAGTTTCATATTGTCACACTATGTTAAAAGGTGTCATTAGTAAAAGGTCTTATAGAGCTAGGTTGTCAGTAGAGCTAAGATGTCAGTAGCAGAAAATTCTCATTTTCTAGGTTAAAGATGTAAGCAGCACAACTGAGTAAGGTAAAGATAAATGTTTTGAGTGACACAGCAATTAAAATGCACCAATTATACTCTAACGAGACGAAAAGTGAAAGAGTGAGTTATGCAGCTTTGAAAGTGGCAAAACAATTTTGAATTATCTGTTCTTAATTTTATAAACAGCTACGTGGATTTTGCTTAAATACATAATTAAAAACACTTTGCAAGTTACTTTAAATCATGATAATCATCTGTAAATATTGGTGAAAATAAATTTAATCATGTCCCAATAATGATGGTAATGTTTAGTGCAAAACAAAACTGCCATCGGATGCTTTCGATTAGTTCAAACTGTTTCTTTTGACCCCATAAATAAAATAATTGACATAGATACTGTGTGCTCTACATTGACTATAAATCATGTTTCGTTTCCAGTTATTCCTCACCCACAAACACCTGTTATAACTTGGTAAAATAAATAACAAATTTCTTGCAGCTAGGTGTTGAAATGAACACGCCTAAAATATGATGGCAAAATAGGATTTCAGGATTCTTGCAGCAAGATCTGTCACTGTTTCTCTTTGTCTCTCTCTATTTCTTTTTTTTGTCTCAGTCTCTGTTTCTCATTAACTCTCTCTGTCTCTCCCTCTTTCTCTCCCACTTTGTTTATCTCTATTTCTCTTGTACCTTTTTATTGTCTATTTATCTTTCTCAGTGTGTTCACTGTGCTCTGACATTTATTACTTGTTTTTTTATTTTATTGAGTGTCGCTTTCCGTTCCTCTCTGTCTCTCTCCCTTTGTCCATAATGTTTTGATATTTATTACTTGCTTTATGTTTAAGTGTCGTCACTATAACACTATACTGATGGAGACCGTGGAAGTTAAAATGTTTTCGATTGCTTTTTCCTCCTGAGTATTTGTATTTTATTCAAATAGTGACGTATTGAAAGAAAATGCAAAGGTGAAATTAATGTATTATAAATGATTATATTATCTACTTGTCAACTCTGAATGGATGAATTAAGAAAATGAACAGAATGAAGGCCACTTTTGGGACAAAATAATTTTAGTCGTCATTATTCGATATTTTTGGTCTCTAAAATAATTTTTCAGAGTGACGCGTTTTAATCGCAAGTCTTTGAACGGATCATAGCGTTGTATTTTTCATAACCAGTCGTCAGATGAAATCTGAGTTCCGTTTTCTTTTATAAAATAAAGGATAATATATAAAATTATCTGGTCCAATTAAGAAGATTTTAATGACTCCAGCTCAGATACTCCTGTCTATTGCTTGGAAATATTCCATTGTATCATTTAATGGTAGAGCTCGTCTTGATTGACAGCCAGTTATGTCAAGGTCAGAGGTTGTCTCAGATATAGTTTAAATAGTTAAGAAACACAGCTATTCCAATAAACAGATTAGCATTTCTGGATACGGGGTAAAACTTCATCAAATGACGTAATAAAGGAGTTTGAAGGTAATCGTAAATATTCTATTCGTGTCGAAAGTACTCTTCCCCTACTCAATGACGCGCACGACCGTGGCTGGTATTTGATAAAAGTGAATATAGTGCCTTAATATAAATACTTTTGCAGTGCGTACGAAGCTCATGGTGAAAAGAAATTTAATAATTAAGATTAATGTTGACAATCTGCCATCCTAGATTAAATAACTGATATAGATAGAATGCCTGAAACCATTATCTTTAATTGGTAGGAATGAACTGTATTTTTTACGAGGTTTTGAGAAGGAAATTATTTTTGTTAACAAAATACTTCTTTCGGACGTTTGTTGATGGATGCCTTGTGGAAATGTTCTTATTTAGTACTATCCATAACTACAGGATGCCCCAAACCGAAATGTTCTTATTTAGTACTATCCATAACTACAGGATGCCCCAAACCGAAATGTTCTTATTTAGTACTATCCATAACTACAGGATGCCCCAAACCGAAATGTTCTTATTTAGTACTATCCATAACTACAGAATGCCCCAAACCGAAATGTTCTTATTTAGTACTATCCATAACTACAGGATGCCCCAAACCGAAATGTTCTTATTTAGTACTATCCATAACTACAGAATGCCCCAAACCGAAATGTCTGAAGCCATAAGAGAAATACTTTATTTACAAAATTTGCTCAATATGTCCACCCCAACCCCATCACTTCGAGACGTTTGTAGACGACATATCTTGTTGGTTTGATTACTTTTCACAAATTATAAACCTCCCATACATATTTTAGATCTCAGTTAAATCTTGCAGGGGAACTAATGCAAAACATAGTGCACATACTTATCTGTTTGGAAAAAAAATATTACTCAATGCGATTATATGCTTTTGATCTTGCTTGGCAAAGCATTAGTTGTGGGTTCGAGTCCAGTACAAGGAGGTTGTGGTAAAAAAATATATTACAATTAGTTAATTTGCGGATCTGATACTCTGAAAAAGCGAAATAAAACAGAAATTAATTTAACCACATTCCTATGATTCCAGACTATTCTGAAACCCTGTGTAGCTGAGATGTGAGTGAAATGCAAATGAGAAAGGAAGGGTGAGAAATACACGAGCTTTTTGTACAGACAGTTGAGGACGTTTGATTTCAGGCGTCTTGTTTTGAGAAACGACATAACTTAGGAGATATATGTATATATGTCCTAACGTTCCACCTAAGTGAGAATACTACTGAAGTACGTAGTCCAATATCTGTTGACATTCAGTTACAAAAGAAATATCGACTAATACATCAAAACTCCGCTCTCTGCTCAATTCATTAACCCTCTTCCACACCTTACAGATAAATCTGCAAATCGATAGTCAACGGTCAAGGTTGAAATCACTCTACACGCAATCCGATTTAATATCTGCAGCAGTCAGACAGCCGGTCGTGAAATCTTGAAAGTGGAATTGTTCTGAAATTTCTCCCTGATCATTGAAACCGCAACATTCTAGTAGTAGGTCTGGAAGTAACATTGGCATGTCTGCTGGAATCTAAATCCGACCATGCTAATCTATAAAATGAAAATAAATAACGGCATGAACAAAAAACTGTGACCCTTATGATCGAGATTTCAACAGGAAGAGAAAACAATGACTGTATTTTGAGTCTTTGTTCTCGTTCATTGTTAATAATTCACCTTGCATCATTAAAACAAATTTAATATTCCAATCAGTGTAGACACACGCGAAACCTTACTAGCAGGAAATTATAATTTAGTAGGCAGAATACTGAATAATGTTGGAAGCGGCAGCACATTAAAAGAAATAATAATATGAAAGCGAAATAATAAATTTCCTAAGCACTTAAAACAGAGTCAACACTTTGCAATACCATGTTACAATTCTAATTTTAATAATTTTTTAAAATACACTATTTTATATTGGCCGCCTATTTGCTCCAATATTACAGTTTTGATTATGTAACCATCCAGTATTTGCAGACAAATGCATAACCATCCAGTATTTGCAGACAAATGTATAACCATCCAGTATTTGCAGACAAATGCATAACCATCCAGTATTTGCAGACAAATGCATAACCATCCAGTATTTGCAGACAAATGCATAACCATCCAGTATTTGCAGACAAATGCATAACCATCCACTATTTGCAGACAAATGCATAACCATCCAGTATTTGCAGACAAATGCAAAAACCATCCAGTATTTGCAGACAAATGCATAACTGTGCCAACAGAAAAGACTTTCGAATAGCAGTTATTTCAAATGCAGTAAATGTAAAATATCTACACAGACGATGCATGATCACATTCTGAGAATCTTTGTTTGATGTAGGCACAGTGATATTCATAATGCTCTGTAATCAGTCTGGCAAACAGCATTCATGCGGTCACTCAAAGTGCTATTCAACACGTCACCAGCACGGACTGCCATTAGAAGACTTCCAGGAAGAAACATTGGTCGATGATAACGTCCTGTTTATGGAAGACTGTCTAAGGAACAATTTTCACAAAGTAGCAAATGATTGTGGACTGGTGAGAAGATCCATTGCTGTCTTTAAAAATAATAATTCCATTATAATACGTTAACCAGTATAAATCAGTCTCGTCTAATTAATTATGCAATGTCTGATTATCACGCCGCCGGTAGGACTAAATAGTTTCAATGTTTAATGGAAGGACAAAAAAAATGGCGTCATTTTGACCTCATTGTTTAGTACCTGCAGACCGCTATCACTTCTGATACAGATCACTGGTTCTAGTCTCTATGGCAATGGATGGGAACAGCAATGGTTACATGATAGGAAACAATTAACATGGCGGCAGCAATGGCTTTCATCAGGGAACGAAGTGAATAAGCAGGTGTAATTATTCAGATACCACCTTGGGGATTACAGTTGATCTGGCCTTTGAACTGCTGAAACAGCTGTATGGAGTGACAAACCTATGACAAATTCAATTCCAGTTGCGAAGGAAACTACACCCACAAGTACGATTCGAGCGCAAACACGTCCGTGACCTCTGACGGTCGGAGGTCAGCGTTGAAATAAACTTCATTGTAAAGGACGGTCTCAGGAGGACGCTGTCTAGTTTCGACTCGAGTTTCCAATTTGTGTGGAGATATACTAGACAATTAACTACAACAGCAAGACCCGTTATAACTAGAGAAGTGAACAAACACTTATATGTCTGTTCGATAAATAAATACAAGGCCGAAAAGAAAGCCACTCATTATTTTAATTTATTCTATTTTAATACGGCACAGTGTGTACTTAAAATGGAAATTAAGCTATTATCTGGGGAAATAATACAAGACACAAAATAGCAAACATTTTTTTGTTTGTTTAATAGTTGAAAAGTTTTAACTCTTGCAACCCACATCTGTCTCTTGTAATAATCATGCTCAAATTACCGTTTTTATTTAAAGAAAAACACTATAGACTTTTTTATCTCACAAACCAAACGCAGGTTTATTATCTTACAAACCAAACGCAGGTTTATTATCTTACAAACCAAACGCAGGTTTATTATCTTACAAAGAAATTATGCTATTTTGTACTTCTGGATGGAGTGGGAACTAAATGGCAGAAAGAAAAAGAATGGCCATTTGACAGACATGGAGGAAGAGGTGATATAGAAAGAAAAAGAATGGCCATTTGACAGACATGGAGGAAGAGGTGATATGGAAAGAAAAAGAATGGCCACTTGACAGATATGGAAAAGGAGGTGATATAGAAAAAAAAAGAATGACCATTTGACAGACATGGAGGAAGAGGTGATATAGAAAGAGAAAGAATGGCCATTTGACAGACATGGAGGAAGAGGTGATATGGAAAGAAAAAGAATGGCCACTTGACAGATATGGAAAAGGAGGTGATATAGAAAAAAAAAGAATGACCATTTGACAGACATGGGGAAGAGGTGATATAGAAAGAAAAAGAATGGCCACTTGACAGACATGGAGGAAGAGGTGATATAGAAAGAAAAAGAATGGCCACTTGACAGATATGGAAAAGGAGGTGATATAGAAAAAAAAAGAATGACCATTTGACAGACATGGGGAAGAGGTGATATAGAAAGAAAAAGAATGGCCACTTGACAGACATGGAGGAAGAGGTGATATAGAAAGAAAAAGAATGGCCACTTGACAGACATGGAAAAGGAGGTGATATAGACGAAGTATAATAAGAGATATTCCTACTGCATGATGACATCATGCAAACAAGAACAGTTGTGAGGCAGTATATACAACTGTGATTGTATAATAATATTAAATTGCATGTGGAGATTTTGTTGTCATATAACTGTAGTAGATTCCGCAGTGTTATGAGTATTTTGTAGCCTATGTTAGTGAAATTGTACAAAAGAATACTTGACATAACTATACTCTACTAAAGTAAGTAATGAGTGTGTCAAATAATTATATAACATTGTTTTGACCGGAAGCACGCATTAAAAGAAATTTTATTACATCACGATATCGCATGACTACTGTCAATGCGTGAAGATCATCTTATTAATATGTGATAACCTTCAATGTTGGTCGGTTATCATATAGTCTAACAGCACGATATTGCATGACTTAATATTGCTGCTTACATTATCGAACGTAATATAGTTACATGATATTGCATGACGCAATACATATGTTGAGTAGTTAATTGCATGACCGTAACATAATGATACGGGACACAAAGCCCATGTCGCAGAAATGTTTAACTTGTTGGCTGTCACTTTTCTTTTCGATTGTTTAGCAATAAATGGAACAAACAGAATATAGATTGCCAGTTGTAAAGCGCTACATTTTCAGATATTATAATCCTTCTGATTAACTGTACCTTTATCACAGAGACGCGACAGCTGACCACTTGCCATTACTGGAAAAACAGAACAGCTGTTCTGTGATATTCATCTTGAAAAAGGCAGAATTAAATTTAAAAAATGTCTTCTTGCAGGCCATATCAGCTTTCTGTCATACGTGCCAGGTCTAGAATGAAGACCAGAAGATTAATGTAGCAGTCAGCAATTTTATGGAATTCTGCTTGTGCACAATGTTGGTGTGTGTGTGTGTGTGTGTGTGTGTGTGCGCGCGCGTGCGTGCGTGCGTGCGTGCGTGCGTGTGTAATACATGTAAGTTAGTTCGACATATATGGAGGGGGTTTAATTTATGGTTGGAGTATTAAGTGCTTGTGCTAAATATTTGTAAAGGAATTACTTCATGCACTGCAAGATTATACTGCAGGCAGCAACAGCTATTTGAAATCTGCCTTTATTGTTCTCTTTGAGCGTTGTCATCATTGATAGACTTGTATAACTGAGGTTTAACGCCAACAGACTTGTTAAAATATGTCCTAAGTTCAAACAACGCTAATTTACTTTGAGTTGCTTTGATTTTAACTTTAGTAAGCGTGAATGAAAACTCGTAGAAAAAAGATGAGAATTCATCCAAGGCCACAGTGAATTTTCTAAGGCTAAGATCAGGGCTAAAGGCGGAAGCTGAACAGGGTGGGGGAATCTAAGATGGCAGACGTAGCGAAGTTTACACTAGCTGTGAATGCATGACGTGCACGCAATGATAATTATGTGAGTTGGGAGTGAGAGTCACACAGAAAAGACAGTAATATATGTTCTCTCTGCGTGCACGCAATGATTATATGAGTTGGGAGTGAGAGTCACATAGAAAAGACTGTAATATATGTTCTCTCTTACTGTGATGTACACGTTTCCTATGGCCTAGGTGTCTGATAATGCAAGTGACTGATATGGTGTGTTACGTTACGCACCCACTGGATGATATTTGAATAGCGGGTTGATCTTCGCGGAGTTGTCTGTACTGGGATGCTGGGATATTTGTTTTTCCACCGTCATCTTCAGTATTTTTCTGCATTAAATCATAAATAGTGTTTCTAAACACTACATTCAAACAGTGATCTTGAGCATTGCAATATTTACACTTGTTTTCATCACTTCATCACAAATGTTCTTGAACGTTACATTAAAAAAAACAGGTCTTCATCACTTCATTACAATGTTCGTGAACGTTACATAAAAAAACAGGTTTTATCATCACTTCATCAGAGAGAGAGAGAGAGAGAGAGAGAGAGAGAGAGAGAGAGAGAGAGAGAGAGAGAGAGAGAGAGAGAAAGAGAGAGAGAGAGAGCGAGAGAGAGAGAGAGAGAATTATAGAATTATACCTCAGAGTAACTATTAAATAATATTAATATTTAAAAGAAAAGAGAAATTATCTAAATGGCTCTGAAATACAAATCAGCTGCTCTGTGGTACTAGTAGCAATGAATTTATTTGTGAAATAAATTTAGATTAAGATGCTAAATTAATATTAATGATTATTACTATTAGAGTCATTAATGAGATATTTGTTGGCCTCTGTCATGTGAACTAATGAGACCAGCAAAATGTCAGGGACATGGCAGCATCAAGGTTCTTAGTCCATTTAATTCAGGGACATGGCATCATCAGGGTACTTAGGCCATTTAAGTCAGTCTTGTTTCAATATGTACGAGTTGAGTTACATTTAAAAAACTTTGATAACCTTGTTTTCCTGGATATGAATTAAATCATGTTAAAAATAAATATATTTGTTTTCTTACAAGCAAGATAAGTCACGTCAAAATAGCAAAATAACGTTCGTGATATTCTTGCTTCCTTACGTACAAGTTAATTCACCTCCGAAACGGCAAATGACGCCTGTCAAACACTACATCTTTTCCTACTTAGGAGTTAAGTCCATTCATATTAACACCCAACAAAAGCAGGATAACCAGACTTCATAAAATATATGGATTTTTTTATAACGCTGAGCAATAGGGGCAAATAGTTCATTTGAGTGATACTGTAAACTATTCCTTTTTAAACAGTGAAACGAAAAACATATTTAATATGATATGAAGTTCAATAGAACACAGTTATGTAAACTAATGTACCTTCCCCGAATGTTTTCAATGTCTCTGGGACACGTGAACTGTGACAGGCGACAAAACATATTTAATATGATACGAAGTTCAATAGCACACAGTTATGTAAACTAATGTACCTTCCCCGAATGTTTTCAATGTCTCTGGGACACGTGAACAGTGACAGGCGACAAAAC
This sequence comes from Sinotaia quadrata, assembly GCA_028829895.1. Lineage (NCBI taxonomy): Eukaryota > Metazoa > Mollusca > Gastropoda > Architaenioglossa > Viviparidae > Sinotaia > Sinotaia quadrata. Next base: position 55,747,432 of record CM054182.1, read on the forward strand.
ATTCCTAAAAGAGAATAATGCTCTTTTGCTATCGTGTGACAGGGCAGAAGATAGCGATAGAGATGTAACATACGACTGCTATCATTACAAAGTGGAGTAATAATAAGAAAATAAAATGTGCTTGTTTGCGAACAATGTACCACAAAATGGTGTTTGTTATTTTTGGTGACAGCCTGACATGTAATTGGAGGTAATGCAGCAAAACATAGTCGTTGATGGAACAGGTTTAATATTGATTTAAAGTGGCTACATATTAACATCAACATTTGTATTTTCACCTTCAAAATATGGCTACTGAAGTGTGTTTACTTGTTTCGGAGACAGTACTTCAAGCTTTGTGCTATCTCACCTCTTCATTTGTCATTGGTGTCTATCATTTCGTTGATCTTGCGTCTATATCGGTTCGTATCAACATACCTCTTTGTCAGGCTATGACGTGGGCGCGTTTTATGAATACTATTGCTTCTTTCTGCCTGTCGCTTAGAAGTCACTAACTCCAGGATGGAGTGACAGTGGAATGCCACTCATTTCGAAAGTCGATGTCACTGTGTTTCGTCTGCCTGCATTTATAGAACCAATCTAGTGTAAGCAGAAAGGCCGACAACTCTAAATCGATGTTCTGCAAGGTGGTTGTTAAATAAGCTTAGGCGGTGAGAAAAATATCCAAATCAAGCAATTTAAAGTCGAGAGTACACGTTGTAATTGGAACCTAAGAGCATTTAGGGTCCCTTGCCTTCTTAGGCTGGTTTCCTTAACGATCTAACGCTCGCGTGTCTCCATCTGATGCAATGTCGAGGGAGAAAGATTAGGGTGCTTTTAAGGTTTTATTAACGATTTGTTGTTTTCAAACTCAAATGTAAGTGAAAACACCCCTAACCCACCCCTGCTTGACTAATTGACGAGAAATTTTATGACGAGGATACAGCGTTTTCGCGAATGATATATGCTTCACATAAATTCGACTCGAAATGAGTTTTGACACGATTTACTTTTAGGCCCGCCATTCCTTGGTATCTTAATCAGTGACATACATTTCCACATTAAGCTTCTGTCATGCATTACAAAGGAACTTCGTAAATTCCACTCTACCTTCTCCCGACGCAGTGATATTCAAGAAAACATTAAAAGCATATTTGATGCCATGGAGACAGTCGAGGGAGATAATTTGTTTTACAAATAAAATTGTAACGTTAAGTAATTCATCCCTTTTTTTCTTTTATCGTGAATCGGTGAATACAGTCCTAGCGTTGATGACTGAGTAGATGCAGTGTGGTTGGACAGGTGCAGACTGATTAAGCAGGTGCAGTGTGATCGGGCAGGTGTAGAATGATTAAGAAGATGCCGTCGATCAGGCAGGTGTAGAATAATTAAGAAGGTACAGTGTGATTGAGCAGGTGCAGAATGATTCAAAGGTGCAGTTTGATTGGGCTGGTGCGGAATGAATAAGATTATGCATTGTAATAGCTGAAGAATGATTAAACAGGTACATTTGATTGGGCTAGTGCAGAATGATTACGAATGTGGATTATGATTGGTCAGCTGGAGAATGATTAAACAGATACATTTGATTGGGCAGGTGAAGAATGATTAAGCAGATGCAGTATGATTGGACAAGTGCAATAGGGTTTAAGCAGGTACGGATGCAGTATGGCTAAATAGGTGAGCTATGATGGAGAAGGTAAAGTGATTAGACAGTATTTTAGAAGGTGTCGGGAGACTGAGTTGATGAAATGTGACATAACAGGTGCAGATGACTTAATAGTGTAAATGTGCATTATGGTTGAGTAGATGAAGTTTATTTAAGAGAATAGGTGATATGTGTTTGAGGTGGGAAGCATGATTAGCAGGTAAAATAGAGCTGAACACACGCATCTAGAATGAGCAAATACTCAGCAGATAAAAACTGACCGAGCTGTTGTAGACTCACTGAGTAAGCATTTATCGAGTGTTTTTTAATGTGACAGAGGAAGTATGATTTGTGATTGAACACGCTTAGTGTGATTTATAAGGTGTAGTATGAGTGAGTAGATGTGAGCAGATGTAGAGAGATTTATCAGCGGCAGTACGAGTGAGCAGATGTAGAGAGATTTATCAGTGGTAGTACGAGCGAGCAGATGTAGAGAGATTTATCAGTGGTAGTACGAGCGAGCAGATGTAGAGAGAGTTATCAGCGGTAATACGACTGAGCAGATGTAGAGAGATTTATCAGCGGTAGTACGACTGAGCAGATGTAGAGAGATGTATCAGGGGTAGTACGAGTGATCAGGTGTAGGGTGATTTATCAGGTGTACACGACTGAAAAGATGTAGAATAATTTATCAGGGTTAGTATGACTGAGCAGATGTAGTGTGATTTAGGAGCATGTACAGACCTAGCGATTATATGCATATATACAGCGCATGCATATTTATTGATTACGTGCATATTGCTCAAGTAGGGCATATATAGCTTGCATAAGTACTCATTTAATGAGTAGTTAGTTATACAGTAACTTCATACGTACAAACCGATAGAAATGGTGAGATTGTTTGTTCCGGCTCATAAACATGATATTGGGAGTGCTGTCCTGCATTGGTGATGCGTGCAACACAAACGTAATAAATATATTTTTGCTGTCTAAGAAGAAACACTTGTATTGACCATAACGTGTGCAAACTATGTTTCAAAGATTTCATGAAAATCTCATTGGCATTGAACACCCACGCACCACTAAGGAGCAACTGCCATGTCAAGGTGAAATTCACGAAATGTACGTAATAAGTCGGAATGTAAAATAAATTTAATTGGAAATAACTTAAATGAATATAAAATAAATTTCATTGGAAATCACTTAACTGGCTAAATCTTCCCATTAGTCACCGTAATCACTTTAACTTCAGGGAGGTTTGCTATATAAAATTAACTCCCGGAACAAAACCTTTTCTTTGAGTATTTATGCAAACTGCAAACGAAGATTTAAATTGAACACAACAATTGATAAAAATGACAAAATAATAATCAACACTCTGGTTAAACTAGCTGCTTTCATTGTCCACAAATGATCAAGAAACAAACAAATCAGAAATGAGTCACTCATAAATCTGTTATTATTAAACAATTTATAAGCAACATATAACTTCTGTCAATGGTGTAATCAGTGAAAACTGAACAGTTTATGAAACAGAATTTCCCAGGGTCCTCAGAAACACATGAATTTGAGGATATTACAACACGAATCCCTGACATCAAGCTTGACTTCAGATATGCAGTTACACATTCCTCATAAACACATGAATTTAATGACTTCATATTGCAATACGAATCTTTGTCCTTTAGAGTGGCTTCAGATATGTAGTGTTCACAAAGCCCTCAAAAACTCCTGAATGTGACGATACTTTAATTATAACACGAATCAAGCTTGGTTTCAGGAATGCAGTTCGCATACATTCCTCAGAAACACCTGAATTTGATGATATTTCATATTGCAATATGAATCCTTGTCGTCAAGCTTGTGTTCAGGTTTGCAGTTCACAGACAGTTCTTAGAAAATGTGTACGATTCAGAGTGACTAGTTCTATGGCCGACCACTCTAACCCCAAATTAAGAACCAGACTTTTAAAAATGCATTGCATGTCACATAAAGACATTAATTCCCATGCCAGATATAACCTCGATGACTAGATTGAATAAAACTATTTATAATGCATTTTCAACTTTGAGCAAAATTGTAAGAAATAGCATACGTCAATATGCTATTTTTGTATAAGATACTATAGAAAGTGTGATGCACAAGACATTCAAAACTTAATTGTTGGATTCATTATTAATTTTCATATTAATTAAAACTAGTTTACTTTTCAAGATGGCTAGTGTAAAGTATAACAATAGTTATGGCTTCCAAACTTAATGGAGACAAATCTATTATTGTATATATCTTTTATTTATGAGACATGTTAATTTCTTATCTTCTACTTAGTTATTAGTTAAAATATGAATAGTGGTTTTTAAATTCTTATTTTTATGTAATAACCGACAAAACGACAAAACGACAAAACGACAACTTAAGTTGCCTAAAAGTTTCTCCTTCACATTTTGCTTTTCGGATGAGCAATCCAAATTTCGCTCCCTTATTGCATTTTGTGCCTGGCTGAACACAAACAATTTGTTGTCTCCCCCTTTCTGCATTGATTGGCATTATAGAAGAAATATAGCTTGAAAATGCATTTCTACACAATTTCAACTCTCATTATGTCTGCATAAAACGGCCAGACAGCTACAGTCAAATATGGGGCATATTTCGCGTGCTGCGAAAGGATACATGAAGCTAACTCTGGTACTCTTTCGCATTGCAAACAGAGTTGTTTACGTTCCCACTAAATGGAATAGAGATACAGTTGTTTATGCTCCCACTAAATGGAATAGAGATACAGAGTTGCACTGCTGATGGCGTGATTCGATCGGGCTGGCTAAATTGATTCACATTGTTGAATTCCTGATTGCAAACAAGAAGTGGAGGATAGATAAAATATTTGGTATTGTCTACCTGGCTTCAGAACAGGAAGAAAAGCCACGTTCTATCTGATCAGTGTAAATATTTGTAACACTATCATCTACCACATCTGGTCTTTCTATCAGGCTTCAGAATTAAAATATACATATTTAAAGCGAGAAGTGTAAAATAGATTCTACACACTGACTCTCGACCTGGCTTTAGACCTAAAATACACTTAAGTAACTTGAGCAGCGTAAAATGTATAAATGTTTGTAAATCTATCATTCACCACATTTGGACTCTCTACCTTGCTTCAGAACTGAACTACACATATTTAATACGAGCAGTATAAAATGTATATAAGTTTAATATATGTTTATGACAACATTAGCCACCACTCAGACTCGTGTATAAATGTTTGTGATAGTATCAGCCACCATACATATGCACACATTAGAGTAAGCTTAAGGAAAGAATCATGGAAAGGTGGACGCATACGCCACACTAACCATGGTGTATAATTTCAATTGCATTAGTTTTGATATCTAATTTCAAACTACCTTTTCCATTACGTCAACCGGGGATTTTAAATTTAGACTGCATCTACACGATGTCTAATTTCAGACTGCATTAACCACCGTGTCTAATTTCATACTACATTAACCGCAATGTCTACTATCATACAGCATTAACCACGATGTCTAATTTCAGACTGCAATAACCACAATATTTAATTCAGACTGCATTAGCCACAATGTCTAATTTTTGAATGCATTAACCATGATGTCTAACTACATTAACCACAATATCTATTTCAGACTGCATTAACAATGATATCTGCTATAATAGAGCATTAACTACTATGTCTAATTTCAGAATGCAATAACCACAATATTTAATTCAGACTGCATTAGCCACAATGTCTAATTTCTGAATGCATTAACCATGATGTCTAACTACATTAACCACAATATCTATTTCAGACTGCATTAACCATGATATCTGCTATAATAGAGCATTAACCACTATGTCTAATTTCAGAGTGCATTAACTACAATGTCTAACTACATTAACCACATATCTATTTCAGATTGCATTAACCACGATATCTGCTAAAATACAGCATTAATCAAGATGTCTAATTTTAGACTTCATTAACCACGTGACTAATTCCAGACTGCATTAGCCACGATGTATACTATTAGATTGCATTAACTACGATGTATAAAATTAGATTGCATTAACTACGATGTATAAAATTAGATTGCATTAACCAGATTGTTTAATTTCAAACTGCAATCACCACGATACTTAATTTCAGATGTTACTCATGATGTCTACATAAAGACTATTTAACTCATGCTGACAAGTTTTGACTGTTTAAATCATGCTGACTACTGTTGGACATTTAAATCACGATGACTAATTTTTGACTGTTAACTCCTGCTGACTAATGTTTGATTATTAACTCACGCTGATTAATTTTTGACTGTTTAACTCACGCTGACTAATCTTTGACTGTTTAACTCACTCTGACTAATTTTTGACCGGTTAACACACGCTGACTAATTTTTGACTGTTTAACTCGTGATGTCTACTTAGAGACCGTTACTAAATGTTGTCATTTTCCGACTGTATTACCCTCCTATGTCTAATTTCGGACTCTTACCCATGATGTCTAATTTGAAATATTACCCATGACATTTAATTTATTAGATGCCTAGTTTGAAATATTACCCATGACGTTTAATATATGACTTTTTGAAGAGTTCCTCAAGTATTTTAGCAAGAGTACATTCGGTGTTGAAATGTATTTCTCAGACGCTTTGGGATAATTGTCTTTGTGGTTCATTTAGCGTGAAAAGTATGTGAAAAATGTTATCAGCTATGAGTACCTACTCATCTGAACAAGATGAACGTTATCAGATATGAGTACTTAATAATCTCAACAACATGAATGGTAATATTAACAATAAAATAAAACTAGCTTTATGCGTAAAGTTTATTATGGAATATCGCCTACTTACCGTTCTGGTTTATGGACACGACTGATTTAAATAGGAGCGTAAAAAGTAACTATTTCTGCAGAGTTTAGAAGTTGGTTCTGATCATATATATATCATGAAGAATCATAAAACTCGTACATTTTCTGCTTTATAAAATTAAAGAAACCTTGTCATATAGACAGTTAATAAAACAAATAAAATAACTAATAAATAAAATTTTGAAAAAAAAATCTTTCTCGTATTGCCATTTTTTATCACACTTAAATCAAAGGGAAATATGGTTTGCAAAAGAAAGGAAGGCGAATTGTGTAACAATATAAGGATAATTAATGTACTGATGTCGATACAAAATCAATAAGAGCGTAGACCGAAATCACCTGTATAATGTGAGCGAATATCTCAGTAGAATGTGTACAGAAATCCATGTGAAATGTAGGCGATCATACATGTATGCTGCATGTGGAAATCTATGTTAAAAGAAGGCAGAAATTCCATGTAAAATGCAGGCAAAAAACCCCTTTTACAATGAGGCGGAGAAATCATGTATAATATAATCTAGGCGAAAATCAAGTGTACAATGTAGGCAGATTTTCAATGTATACTGTAGATGGAAATCCCATGAATAATGTAGTGGGGACATTCTATGTACAATCTAGGCGGAAATTCCATGTACATATGTTAATGGAAATCCTTTTTATCGACATGGTAAAAATTCCATGTAGAATTTATCATAGCTAAAAGTACATCTTATAGAACGGGGAAAATATTTGATTACAAATCTTTGATAAAATGTTAAAATCGTGCTTTTCATTTTGTTGTACATTTGTGTCCGATGACATGAATACTAGTGCTAGATTTGTGTCCGATGACATGAATACTAGTGCTAGATTTGTGTCCGATGACATGGATACTAGTGCTAGATTTGTGTCCGATGACATGGATACTAGTGCTAGATTTGTGTCCGATGACATGAATACTAGTGCTATATTTGTGTCCGATGACATGAATACTAGTGCTAGATTTGTGTCCGATGACATGAATACTAGTGCTAGATTTGTGTCCGATGACATGGATACTAGGACTAGATTATGCCAGGTTTTGCGATGCTCGACCTAAACGCTACGTGCCTCACAACACTACACTAGCATGGAATCGGCGTGTGCTTTCATAAAAATACATTGTCGTGCAGGAATCTTATTTTGTTTTATTTGCAGTTTTTATTAGAGATGACTGCCAGAAATTAGATCGTTTTATTTTATATAAGTTTTCAATAATCTTTATCCTTATAACAAGAAATGCATCACATGTGTTACTATAAATAGCTCGACTAAGAAGGTCATTTGCGCACTTCACATACATCACCCAATGAAATTTGTAGCATTGTAGCATTTTGATTTATGCAACCTATATAAATTGTAACTGTCATGTTTAACTAGTGTGTGAATATAAAAAATATCGTATCTGTTTCTTTATTTAAAAAAAATAGAATCTAGTGATGATGGTGACAATTGTTGTTTCAAAAGATGTCTTACTATTAACAATTCTTTTCTCGTTATATATGTGTATAGTGGGGTAAATTTATCAGTAAACGTGTTGCTGTAAGTTGATTCTTGTGAATTCCATTTGAGAGCCAATACAGTGAAAATTGAAGATTGAGTTTGGTCTTGAAAATTCACGAAGGCTATTTTGAACATTCCTTGTTTGCTTGAGTAGTGCACATGAAGATTCCAGAACATTTCACGTGATGTGCTTTGTTAGCGCATGCGATTGACGATTCTCCATGGTGTGCTTTGTGAGCGCATCAAAGATTCTGTAACAGTTGTGTAACTTGTCTAGAAGGGGTACGTTGGACGTCACCTAGTAAAAACAGAAAGTGACTTGTAAACAGTTTGATTGTGAACACTGCCTATATATATATATAGTGTGTGTGTGTGTGTGTGTGTGTGTGTGTGTGTGTGTGTGTGTGTGTATGTGTGTGTGTATGTGTGTGTGTGTGTGTGTGTGTGTGCGTGTGTGTGTGTGTGTGTGTGTGTGCGTGTGTGTGTGTGTGTTAATTTGACTGCTGATGACTATGCTAGAATAAACTTAACGATTATCTAGCGTTAATTGAACATTGTTGTGGATTGATGTAAATGCCAATGCTCCTTTGATTATATTCATCATATATTGTATATCTGATTGATAATTTAAGAAATGTTTTGTTAAATTTATTGACCTTCTTGCACATATATTGAAGCCTTATGCTGGAGTAATAGTGGGTGGATGGGGGATCATTAAATATAAATAAAATACGGATTTTGATTACTCCTTTAGTAAGAAGTTTCCACCTGCAGAACACATTGCCGCAGAGAAAGTCTATCTTTTATTGACTAAAGAGTAGAGTTTTACGACAACCTTATAATCTGCCAAATGAGACACACGTTGGTCTTGTGAAAGAATTATTAATAACTATAAATTAATATTCTCGATCACTTGTAATTAGTTAGGTATTATTAATAAATAAATAACAATCATAACGAGTGAAGGGTGCTCAGAGGTGTCACAGTGTGTATGTATTTAACATACACATATATCTTACATCTGAGTTTCAATCACAGACTTGGACCCAAACCCTCAAAAAAATCAATAAGTAATACAAAACACTGAAAATTCCTGAGATTAAAATCGATCCTGTTATATCAATTCTATTTTTATTTCTATCAGAAGAAGCATCGTTCTTTGCATTTGAACCAGAACGAAATGCACACGCCTGAAGCCATTGAACAAATACAGCGACAGCAAACGGTTCTAAACAATGACTTTAATTTAACAGTCAATGTAGTTCTCAAACAAAGGAATATTAAAACGATATATTCCTTTAGTTACGCATGACATGCAGTTTTTGCACGCGTGTCTCTTGTGTGTTTTAGGTGGAAATTAACTCAGTTCTGTTCCACGTTGTTTCTTGTGTACAGGACAATATCGACCGTGTCCTATTGAGTCTGCAAGGAGTTACGGTCTTTGCCGAATGACTTTTCCACAAAAATGTAGTTTCAAAGATCTTATGAGAGTAATTTTGGTAATAGAAGAGCAGTCACTGTCCTGGAGACAGGAGGAGACAACTCCAGCATGATCATATCCAATGTTACGTTTTTGGCTCACAGAATGGCTCGGGCTTGTACTAGAAGATACAATGGAAGACAAAACAAACACGTATTAGAACTAATTAACCACGCCTTTTTTCCGGATAAGCACATACAAAAACATGTACACACAGATACACACACAGACACACACACGCAATCACACACACAGACACGCATATTTTCATGAAACGTCATTTCAGTCTTGGAATAATTAAATGCAAATCATTAAAATAAATTATATTCTATACAAATGCTATGATATTTTATTTTATGTTGCATGAAAGTTCGAAGTAACAAAACTGAAGTGTCGGAAGGAGAGAAAATGGAGTATCAGAAGTAGAGAAAATGAAGTGGGAAGTAGAGAAAATGCATTATCAGAGGTAGCGAAAATGCGTTATCAGAAGTAGAGAAAATGAAATGTCGGAAGTAGAGAATGTGAAATAGGTAATAGAGAAAATGCATTGTCAGAAGTAGAGACAATGAAGTTTCGAAAACAGGGAAAATGAAGTGTCGGAAGTAGAGAAGAGTTGAGTGAAAGAATGTGTTCGCTACATTTTTATTGACAGTTTCTTTATGCTTTCGTTGCTGTCACCTACAACCTACTGCCTGACCATGGTGACCTAAGAATACCAGAGTTAAGCCGTGGATTTTAACTCAGAGGGTGATTCTGAGTGGAAGTCGGACACGAAACACCTGACTGACCAGTGTAATCCATGGATGCCCACAGTCACCTGTAACAGAACCGGTAACTATTTTAGTCTCAATCAGTCTGAGAAACTGGAAACTGGAATCCCACATAAATTAACAGTTACTTCAGTTATTTGGACTGATGGATGTTGTATAAAGAAAACACACATAAATACTTCAGTTATTTGGACTGATGGATGTTGTATAAAGAAAACACACATAAAATAACATTTACTTCAGTTACCTGGACTGATGGACGTTGTATAAAGAAAACACACATAAAATAACATTTACTTCAGTTACCTGGACTGATGGACGTTGTATAAAGAAAACACACATAAAATAACATTTACTTCAGTTACCTGGACTGATGGACGTTGTAGAAATGTACGTGAGTGACGTCGTCCTTGCTTTTGTAGCATGGACGGGAACAGACGATCTTGTTTTTCTTGCACCACTACAAGAATCCCACGAGTCTCAAAATGTCTGACAAATCGTGTTTTTTTGGTTGAAGTATTTTAAAACATTTTATGTGAGGAACAATAAAGTCTTACATCTAGTATTGAATCAGACTCCGTGAAGTAAATGTTTATTACTGAATCAGGTTCACTGAGGTAAAACGTTTATTGCTGAATCAGGTTCACTGAGGTAAAACGTTTATTGCTGAATCAGGTTCACTGAGGTAAAACGTTTATTGCTGAATCAGGTTCACTGAGGTAAACGTTTATTACTGAATCAGGTTCACTGAGGTAAAACGTTTATTACTGAATCAGGTTCACTGAGGTAAAACGTTTATTACTGAATCAGGTTCACTGAGGTAAAACGTTTATTACTGAATCAGGTTCACTGAGGTAAAACGTTTATTGCTGAATCAGGTTCACTGAGGTAAATGTTTATTGCTGAATCAGGTTCAGTGGGGTAAATGTTTATTGCTGAATCAGGTTCAGTAGGGTAAATATATCTCGTCTAAGACGTGAGAGAAAGAATGAAGTGTTTTCAATATACAAGTATCTCAATGTTGAAATTTATGTATGTTAAGAGAAAGAAGGATGCATTATGAAACCCATCATCTTTTCTTCCCTAGTGGATTCAGTATAGAGTCAGTCTTTATCGAAAGAACTGAAAGTTTGCATACTGATTTGTAAAGTGAAAGCTTGGACTTTATTGATCCAACACGAACACTTGGACTTTATTGATCCAACACGAACACTTGGACTTTATTGATCCAACACGAACACTTGGACTTTATTGATCCAACACGAACACTTGGACTTTATTGATCCAACACGAACACTTGGACTTTATTGATCCAACAGGAACACTTGGACCATCAGTGAAGGATATACGATTTCACAGCGAAGGGACGATTTCATGATTGTTTCTATATTTAATGTAGTTTCCGAACTAAACATTAAAAAATGTATTGCTGCAGTCTCGCATGAAATGCACTTTACACACATATCTCTGGTGTGTATTTTATGGAGAAATTGACACAACTCTGTTCCACGCTGTTTCTTGTATACATGACAATATCGACCTTATCCTATTGAGTCTGCGAGAACTTACGGTCTTTGCCAAATGAAAGTTTCAACAACAACAACAAAAACTAGCTTCAACGATCTTAAGAAAGTATTTTTTTTGCTGATAGAAAAGCAGTCACATTCCAGAAGACAGCCCTAGCATGATCAGATCGAATGTTACGTCTTGGACTCACAGAATTGTTCGTGGTCGTACAGGAAAATGCAATGGAAGACTAAACAAGAACGTAGTAGCACTAATTAGCCGCGTTTTTTCTATTACAAGGAGTGCTTTTTATTTCGGCAGTCAAATGCTACCGTATTTTTTGGATTACAGGGGAATGGATCCGCATACAGGAGCCGGGAGGAGGTTTCTACTCAAATTTCAGCAAGAAGGAAACAATGACAGTAGTAGAGGTTTAGCGTTACTCGGTGTGTTTTGGAAGAGCTGAAAAGTACAAAGGTTTTAGATTTACCTCGAGTGTTTTGCTAGAACTGTGACAAGTTTTGCCCTACTGGATGATTTGTTAGGACTGTGACACATAGGTTTTTGCATTATGTGGAGTGGTTTGCTAGAATTGTGAGAGGTACAGGGATTTTAGCGTTATTTGGTGTGTTTTGCTAAAACTAACTAACACAGAGGTTTAGTACTACTTGGAGTGTTTTACTAGAACTGACCATTATTTAACGTGAATTTTTTAGAACTGATTAGTACTATTTAGCACTATTTGATTAGGTCTGTTAGAACTGACTAGTACTATTTAGCACTATTTGATTAGGTCTGTTAGAACTGACTAGTACTACTTAGCACTATTTGATTAGGTCTGTTAGGACTGACTAGTACTACTTAGCACTATTTGATTAGGTCTGTTAGAACTGACTAGTACTACTTAGCACTATTTGATTAGGTCTGTTAGTACTACTTAGCATTACTTGGCGTGCTTTGCTTCGGCAAGAAAAAGACTATGCATATCCTGGAGAATACGTTATGACCACTTCTGTGAAATTCCACGTAAAAACGTTACGTTCAATATTTAATACATGTAGATCTTCTACTGATAATAACGTTAGAACAAATTAGAGAGAGTAAATATTTAGAATCTACACGTTATAGATATTAAGAAATCAGTAAAAGAACTGGCAAACTAAAATCTTGCTCCAATGCCACATTAGAATAAGAACAAACCTTCCCTTTAATGTAATTAAATTATATTTTTTAATTAATTCCCATCAGCTTTTAAACTAATTGTATAACCCATATTAACCTATAATTGCTGCATCATAAATTGGTAACAACACTGAATTAACAAATATCGATAGATAATTAATCAAAGGCATCAAGATACGTGAGATAGTGGGGGGGAGAGAGAGAGAGAGAGAGAGAGAGAGAGAGAGAGAGAGAGAGAGAGAGAGAGAGAGAGAGAGAGAGAGAGAGAGAATAGTAAACCAAGTAAAGAAACCTTGAAAAGCACATTGCGGTCAATGTGTAATATATTGATTGTACTTACGAGAGCTGGGCAGTTGAAAGGACAGTCATTGGTCACGTAAGCGGGTGATTGATAATTGACCCTCCCCATCCACTAGTTTGAGTGTGGAAGTCTGTTTTCGATATGCAAACCTATTGCTTTCAATCTATACACCCCTTTTTTTTCTCGACCTACACCTATTCTGCTTTTGACCTTTACACCCATTCTGTTGTCGATCTGTACACCCATTCTGTTGTCGATCTGTACACCCATTTTATTGTCGATCTGTATACCCATTCTGTTCTCGACTGCACACCCATTCTATTGTCGATCTGTACACCCATTCTGTTCTCAACTGCACACCCATTCTATTGTCGATCTGTACACCCATTCTGTTCTCAACTGCACACCAATTCTATTGTCGATCTGTACACCCATTCTGTTGTCGACCGCACACCCATGCTATTGCCGATCTGTACACCCATTTTGTTGTCGACTTGTACACTCATTCTGTTGTCCATCTGTATACCTATTTTGTTGCTGACGTGTGTTTTCTGAAGCTTTGATATTAACAAAAATGTCAGGAAACGAGGACAATTTCGATCTAGCAAAGCCACTGTGTGAGTAAGTGAGTGAGTAACACAAAGCAACTGTGTAAGTGAGTGAGTAACAATCATTATAGAGCTTGAGTGAGTAACAATCATTATAGAGCTCTATGTCAGAAAAGCAACGTGAATAAGACATGACGGTGTTTGTGATTTTATTTTGCTCTTGATGTTGGCATCAAATCGTTTTACAAACAACTACATTTTATTTTGTGATCACTGTAATCTTGGCGTGTTGAAAGTAACTGTCATTTGAACGGAGGCAATGTAACTATTGATCGTGCTACAGTTAGCATACATTTTTCCAATTTTTCCACCAGTCAATGTAGAATGTATTCGTTCATCTGTTTATTACAAAATGAATTGGACATTTATTTGCTATGATTTATTTGGGTGTTTGGTAGTGTGTTATCTGTTTGTTTTGTCGTATTGATATAGTATTCGTTTTATTGTGCATAACTCTAGGGAGTCCCTGAACGCTTTCTCAAGGTCATTGCAGGTGTTCGCGAGACCTTTAACTTTCAAACGCAATGTGTATTTTGTGAAATATATTCAGTCTGGAACTTGCCTTTCATGCAGCACTGCATGAATTAATGAGATACAAACGTCGACATAATACTTAATCTTAGCCGAACTTGTAAAGAATAGAGCAAAATTCTTTTTACACAACAAACAGCAATATTGAATCATGAAGGTGCGTTCACGGCTGTGTTGGGAGAGTAAATTTGTCCCACCGCGGTTCAGATTACTTCCATTTCCTCAGTGTTATGTGTCTTCTGTAACAGAAAAAAACGCTTTAAAGAAATATATTTGAAATGTATTAATGCTTCATGTACTCAAGTTTTCTAAGCGCTCGATAAATCCGAGTCATTATGTATGTCCATTATCCCGAATTCTTTGTTAATATCAAAACAAATATTAACTATATATACCTCACAATTTTGTTGTCACTGCCCCAAATAGTTTTGTCCATATTCTACGACTTTTGTAAATGTCACACATTTTCATTGTCCACGTCACATATCCTCTTTGTTAATGTCCCATTCCACGAATTGTATCTTCTCTGCCCTCGTCCCAAGTCGTCTTTGTCACCGCCCCATTTCCTTTTTGTTAGTGTCCCATATCTTCTATCACTATTCCGTACCTAATTTGTCAGCGTCTCATCTCTTCTTTGTCAGTGTCCCTATCTTTTTTGTCAATGCCCCACATCTTCTTTCACTATCCCGTACCTAATTTGCCAGTGTCCCATATCTTCTTTGTCAATGTCCCATATCTTCTTTATCAGTGTCTCATATCTTCTTTATCAGTGTCCCATGTCTTCTTTGTCAGTGTCCCATATCTTCTTTATCAGTGTCCCATTCTTCTTTATCAGTGTCCCATTCTTCTTTATCAATGTCCCATGTCTTCTTTATCAGTGCCCCATGCCTTCTTTGTTAGTGCCCCATGTCTTCTTTATCAATGTCCCATATCTTCTTTATCAATGTCTCATGTCTTCTTTATCAATGTCTCATGTCTTCTTTATCAATGTCTCATATTTTCTTTATCAATGTCCCATATCTTCATAAGTTCACTTGGCTTATCCTAGGACTCGGTCTCAGTTTGCTCACTCTCCTGTCTAGCACTACATTTTCATATCTACTCGTAAGATCTTTACTCATCCGTGATATCAGAATATGTTGTGTTTTGTTTTATCATACATGCTGAGTGTCATACTTGCTTTGTTTAACTCGATCATGTCGTGGCTTATCGTTGCGTCTGAAACTTCTAGTGTCCAGTTATACCTTCTGTCTAGTCAAACATCTTAGTGCAGTCTGCCTTTGTTTTCTGCCTGATCAAACATATTAGAGCAGTCTGCCTTTGTTCTCTGCCTGATCAAACATATTAGAGCAGTCTGCCTTTGTTTTCTGCCTGATCAAACATCTTAGAGCAGTCTGCCTTTGTTATCTGCCTGATCAAACATCACAGTGCAGACTTCCTTTGTTTTCTGCCTGATCAAACATCATAGTGCAGTCTGCCTTTGTTTTCTGCCTGATCAAACATATTAGAGCAGTCTGCCTTTGGTTTCTGCCTGATCAAACATCATAGTGCAGTCTGCCTTTGTTTTCTGCATAACCATACATCTTATTGCAGTCTGCCTTTGTTTTCTGCCTGATCAAACACCTCTGTAGTCTGCCTTTGCCTGCTTTTTGCCTATTAGTTTCTTAACCAGTCTTGTTTTTCGGCCTTGGAATCTTGGTTATGTTAATGTAGCAAGAACTGACAGTTGAATCTTAGACACCTCTTTCAGTATTTTGTGCAACAGGTCCTAACGTATGGATTATTAATTCGATCTTAAAATAGCGCAGATCTAATCACATATCTTCAGGACTTTGTCCGGAGGTTCAGATCCTAGGTCGGTGTATAAGGCATCAAGCCTGAGGCTGATTTAAGAGGAATCTCACAATCCGTAGCTTTCCCAGCGTCACTTTCAGTTCCACATTAATGAAAAATTACTTTTCCATCCGTAGAGCTTCCGAACTGTACCCGTTCCATTTTGTCTCGCTAATAATCCTACCTTTGCTGCCGGCAAGAAGAACGGCGACAGAAATGAATCTCTTCAGCAATTAAGAAATTTTGTTCTGTCATACTTCAGGAAATTCTCACTTTTTGTCTATTAATAGAAATCTAAATAATTGTGCTGCAGTGCTACTACTGCTGGTGTTAATGACAGTGTTCTTTCTGTTGCCGGTTGGATTGTTGATGGTGGTGGTGGTTGTTGTATTGATGGCAGGTGAGATTAGTACAGTTACTTTTACTTTGGTTGTTGCCGGTAAGGTTTTAATTGTTGATGATGGTGGTAGTGGTGATATTGTAGGTAGGTGAGATAGGTACAAGAGTATTTATTGTTGCTGTTGCCGTAAGGTCTTAAATGTTGATGATGTTGGGGTACTGTAGGGGTATTTTTATTTTTTGTTTGGAATCAGGCAGCGATCACAAAATAGTCTAAACAATGTAAAGTTATTATTTAATATTAATATTAATAATATTTAATTAAAAAAGTCTAAATAATGTAAAGTTATTATTTAATATTATTTTTAATGTAGCAGTACATTTGTGTGATGTATTTCTTTCTCGCTGACGTAAGCTTGTAAAACTCTGCTGGCAAAACATACTTTTGTCCGCTGTGACGAGAACTATATTAATCATGTTATATTTTCACTACGAAAGCCAGACATAAACTGTAGCACGTTTTGGCGGCATTCTTTTACAGTGAAGCCGTTTCGCAAAGCTGTCCGTGCCGCGGCCAAAGTCATGAACTGCACTTAAATCCCCTATCGATCTTAGTAAAAGACCGAGATAGGATTGATGAGATAAAACAAGTTAGAGAGAGAAGATACGTTTAGTTGATTACTTGTGTCGCTCAGATTTCTCTCCCTTTCCATGCGAGTTTGGGCCCCGTGACAACTATATTTATTGGAGTTTTGTTTTGGAATACTTAAAGAAAAATTAGGCTGAGAAACCTTCTTTTCCGTTTTCCATTTGCTTTTAATTCCCTCCAGATGATCTGATAAATTGGGACAAGTATGAATTGCTTGCTTTGAAATAGATTTATACTTTTCAAGCTACTTAGCAGTCGTGTTCTCTGTCATAAGAGTTACTTAAGTGTTTATATGAAATCGGGAAATCCATGTGCTATACTTAGAGCAAAATGTTTTGAAAGTATCATGAGATGCTCAAATTTTATTACTTTTAAAATTATATGTCTTTATTCCATATGAAACTGCAAATTAGTGAATAGTTAGTGCGGCTCAGATTTCTATGGTTTATGAAACCCCTACCCAACCTCTAAATACCACAATTTGACCATCGTTTTCAATGCATTCTAAAATTGATAATTATATGTTAAAATATTCTTTTAATTTCACCCTTTATGCCATTTTTATCTGGAAACAGTGTCCATGCGGACCCGCCATTTGCAAAGCACGTTTACTTTCGTCTCAGTTTCTGATCAGACCTTAATTTGAGGAATTAATTAATTATCTCTTATAATGCAAATACCGCGCTGTGAGGAAAATAAAAAAAATCTTTCTTATTTATTGGCGATAAACAGCATGGAAAGTAATCACGTTTCTGACGCAGCGTGGCAACACACAATAAAAATCTCCTCTCGATGCTGTCGTTTTATAATCACAAATCTTTTTGGAAAAGACATTGCTTCATAATCACAGGTATTTTTGTGAAAGACATTGCTTCATAATCACAGGTATTTTTGTGAAAGACATTGCTTCATAATCACAGGTATTTTTGTGAAATACATTGCTTCATAATTACAGGTATTTTGTGAAAGACATTGCTTCATAATCACAGGTATTTTGTGAAAGACATTGCTTCATAATCACAGGTATGTTTGTGGATGACATTGCTTCATAATCACAGGTATTTTGTGGATGACGTTGCTTTATAATCACAGGTATTTTTGTGAAAGACATTGTTTCTAAATAGCGCGATAATATACTGATCTCTTAGCAGCTGGCTAATTCATACCACTGTCACCTAGGCCTTAGAAAAAGAGGATATAGAGAAGTTTCTTTTGCACATCGTTTAATGCCCTCGACACTTTAAGCTTACATGACAGTAGGTCGCGCTAATCCGGCTGACCGTTATATCTGTTCGGAATATCTAACAGGCTAGTTACCAGGTGCCTGGTAGATTAGCTGCATTTAACCATTCGGACACTTCTATTTTGCAAATGATGAAATCATCATCATCGTTGTCGTCGTCGTCGTAATCATCATCACCATCATATCATTCTATCTATCTATCTATAGATATATATGTGTGTGCGTTAATGGGAGAGTAATAGAAAGAAAGAAAGAAAGAAAGAAAGAAAGAAAGAAAGAAAGAAAGAAAGAAAGAAAGAAAGAAAGAAAGAAAGAACTAGTTTTTAGAGACAGTAAAACATATGACAAACTTTTAATCTGATTGAAGCATCATGCAGTTTGATACATATGCTATAAAAAGATTTGATATGATATAATGTTATCGTGAATTGCATTACTGTTTTGCAACGCCTGATTAAGAAATGACTTATTTCAGGCGCGATACTGGGGGACTCTCATTTCCTTCAACATTAACATTTAACAATTGCCACTGCTATATACACTAGCACCAATATTCTCATTCGCCACTATACCTATATTTTACTACACAAATATGTACATTTGCCACATGTGTATGGATTTTTTCCCCACAGATGTTTACAGTTACCACTGATGTGTGCCTTCTGCACAAATATCCACATTGTCCACGTGATACATACGTCATGCCTTTCAGCATCCACATTTACTGAATCTGTATACATTTTACCACAGATATTTACATTTGCTACTGCAATATGTATTCTGCCACAAGCATTCACATTTACCCCATACATAATATTACAATATTCTCATTTGTTACTGACATTCATTCTGCCTCAAATAGTCAATGTTGCAATATACACCGTGTCAAGTATTTGCATTTGCCTCTGCTATATATTCTCCATCACATTTGTATATTTGCCATACATTTAAACATTTTGACAAGTATTTACATTACATCAATTTTCATTCTGTTACCGCTTTTGAAATATATATACTCTGTCAATGAATATCACATGAGTACATTATGGAATACCCGCAATATTGAATCTACTGTACTTGTTAGTAGTTAATTTGAATGTCACATGTACATTATGGAATACCCGCAATATTGAATCTACTGTACTTGTTAGTAGTTAATTTGAATGTCACATGTACATTATGGAATACCCGCAATATTGAATCTACTGTACTTGTTAGTAGTTAATTTGAATGTCACATGTACATTATGGAATACCCGCAATATTGAATCTACTGTACTTGTTAGTAGTTAATTTGAATGTCACATGTACATTATGGAATACCCGCAATATTGAATCTACTGTACTTGTTAGTAGTTACTTTGTCACACATTTATCAATTGCATATCACAGCACGTATTGTTTCGCAGTGCAATGTATTGCACATCTTATTTTTATAAATATTTACAGTTATGCATGCTGAAATCAAAATTTCCTTATTATGTGCTTAGTCCTAACTATTATTTGAATATATTGCATATAAATTAGAATATATGTTTTGTATTAAATATAAAGATTTGAGAAATATTTACTAGTTGTTGCTTTACATATATTATGTTTTTTAAACTTTAGTTCACCTGTGAAATTTCACTGTCTTAATCATTTCAAAATTAGTGTCGTTTTTGTCTCGTTTAGGTATATGGCAATTTTCTTTAATCTGCAATCGTCATTTTTTAAAATGCACTTTTGAAAGTGAAACAAATGAACTAAGTTTAGTAGTAGTGCTTTGCAAGCTGTTGGTGTTGGATGGCTTGTAGAAAAATAACGTCTGTTTGCTCATCTGATAGTAACTTTAATTAGGAAATAAATAATGTAAGTGTTCCAAATCAACAACAACTGGCTTAAAAAAATGGATTTCCCTCATATTTTATCTTGAAATATATTTTGGTGAATAAATATATTGTAATTTTGGAAGCTTTCCATTGTTTTGTCAGTATCCAAATGCTAACTGGTGTGGACTGAGTAAAGAGCAGTTTATTATGTGCCAAAAGTATAAGAAATAAATTAAATAATTAGCAACTTTTGCAAGTTAAAGAAATTAGTGTCGCTCACAACTTGCGTGTGTGACATGATTTGTGGCAAATGCAATAAACAGAAAGAACCGTAACTCTTGCTGTCTCTAGACACACACTCTTGTTATTATCCACCCTTGCATTGTTGTTTTCTTCCGTTGGGAAGCAGTAACTAAACTAACAAGGTCAGAACAATGGGTTCATGTTATCTGCGGGGTTTATATCGGCCAGTGATTTGTCTGTCTCTTAGCGAGTTTTACCCCAGCTTCTGCGCACAATGATATTTTGTCTCTTATGCTGACAGACGTAAGGTATTTTTCTTCTCAAGAATGATGCCCGGGGGCCGTCAATTAGATTAAACATTCCTGGATCTTCTTTCTTTTGACAAAGTGCGAATTACGAAAAAGAAAAGTGAAGTCAGTTTGATATAGTTATTAATTTTTGAAACGTCTTTCAAATAAAACAAGAGACATTACACACACACACACACACACACACACACACACACACACACACGCACGCACGCACGCACGCACGCACGCACGCACGCACGCACGCACGCACGCACGCACGCACGCACACACACAAACACACATACACACACACGCACACACACACACACACACACACACACACACACACACACACACATTTAGCAGTTTTCTGAGCTTTTGAATATCAGTTTTCGCCCCGTACACACCCTTACTGTTGTTTAGGCACAGTCAACATGATAGCTTGTTTATATAGAATATAATAATTATAATTACATTGCAGGTTCCCACTCGGTAAATTATTAATTAAATATTTTGCTGAGGGAAAGTAAAACTGTGTGTAATTAAGAAGAATATACGATAGATTCATTACTGTGTCATTATTGTGTCATTACTGTGCGATCGTGAAAAGTGTCACGGAAGGTTTAAGTATTGGGTATTTATTCAAAGGGTTACAGAAGATTATGGTGCAATTATGTAGAGACAGGAAAGACTACTACACACGTGATTGTGCACATAGAAATGGCAGAATATACAGCTGAGTTTGTACAGAAACATTTAAAGTGGCTAGTGTGTGATTATCTAGAAACGCTCGGTGTATAAATTGAGAATGCCCTATGTGAACAAAGTTAATTTGACAATGCACTATGTGAACAAAGTTAATTTGACAATGCCCTATGTGAACAAAGTTAATTTGACAATGCCCTATGTGAACAAAGTTAATTTGACAATGCCCTATGTGAACAAAGTTAATTTGACAATGCACTATGTGAACAAAGTTAATTTGACAATGCACTATGTGAACAAAGTTAATTTGACAATGCACTATGTGAACAAAGTTAATTTGACAATGCACTATGTGAACAAAGTTAATTTGACAATGCCCTATGTGAACAAAGTTAATTTGACAATGCCCTATGTGAACAAAGTTAATTTGACAATGCACTATGTGAACAAAGTTAATTTGAGAATACCATATGTGGACAAAGTTAATTTGAGAATACCATATGTGAACAAAGTTAATTTGAGAATACCATATGTGAACAAAGTTAATTTGAGAATACCATATGTGAACTAATCTAGTGCAGAGTTACAGATACGTTGAGCTCAGGGGTACAGCATATTATGTCCACCACCTCCCCCGATTTAAGCGGTGCAGTAAACTTTATCAGCAAACCCATTTCAGTGTTGAAATCAAATCTATTTGCCAGTCTGAAGCAAGCTGTTGCTTCTGACCCCAGTATTAACCGTATATTATTTTATTTCAGCAGCTCAGACACAGGCTAGTTTGAAAAGTACTTTCTGTGGCTTTAACTTGAGATCAGAAACGACTAAGTTGACTACTTGAATTTACGTTCCCTTGTGTTGAATGCGTTACATAGGCGGGTTTACATTTTGTTTTGAATCGCATATTTTCCTTTAGATGATATTTTCAGCACCTATTCTTTGCACGCTTTAAGCAGGATAAGTTTTGATAATTACGAGTGAATATCGTTTGATTGTGCGAAGTGAGACACTGTTCTTTTTACACGAATCGTTTGATTCAAGAGCTGTAGACGTTGACTTAGTGATAAGACGTACACGCCCTGGCTTCTATAGACGTGTCATTAGGCTATTGATGCTGCTGGATTTGTTTTCATATCCGCTCTGGAGAAATGAACTAATATAAAAATATCGTTAATTAAACAGTACTTCAATTCAGTCTATTAGAGAAAGGAACAATGTAAGTAGGTAGAGCTGACCGTCAAAGAGACTCAATTAGGCATTGGGGGTGGGGGGCATGCTAGGGTCACACGTATCTACTTGCATGTATTAGATCGCTAGTAATAGCAACCACAACAACCTTTCAGAAAGCCAATGTAAATTATGTGACGAATTCATCAATTGTGGAAATCTTCAGGTCATTATTTCAAAAGTCATATTGTAATGAGCAACAGACTGTTCTTGTGGAACTCAATGACCAGCATAATAGCAACAAACTGTTCTTGTGGAACTCAATAACCAGCATAATAGCAACAGACTGTTCTTGTGGAACTCAATGACCAGCATAATAGCAACAGACTGTTCTTGTGGAACTCAATGACCAGCATAATAGCAACAAAGGAAAGGCATGTAATACATGATAAGAAAAAGCATATCTACTTATATAATTTTTTATATTACTGTCTACGTATGTGAGATGATACAAAATCATATCTACTTATATAATTTTTTATATTAATGTCTACGTATGTGAGAAGTTAGAGGCACGATGTACCTGATATATAATTTATTGTTTAATTTTATAGCTATGTGAGAATGTTTATTTCATTGCTTAGTATTTAATCAGTATGTACAAAGCTTAGTTAGTTGAGTGCATTCCGCAAAATGCTTACTGAGGGAATTGAAAAAGCACTTCATATCACGGGCATTATGCTAATTTTAGAAGCCTGCAAATTGAGTTGTGATGAACGTGTAATGCCCGAGTCCTCAGATTGATGAACTGTGATGTCTGAGTCCTTGCATTGATGAACGTGTGATGTCCGAGTCATCAGACTGTTGAACTGTGATGTCTGAGTCCTTGCATTGATGAACGTGTAATGCCCGAGGGAGATTGATGAACTGTGGTGTCTGAGTCCTTGCATTGATGAACGTGTGATGTCCGAGTCATCAGACTGTTGAACTGTGATGTCCGACTCCTAAGATTGATGTAAGGTGATGTCCGAATCCTCAGACTGACGAACTATGATGTCTGAATCCTCAGAATGATGTACCGTGAAGTTTAATGAACGTGTCTTGAGTCATGGTCAAATGCTTTGCACACATCAAGTAGTTAACACATTTCTACTGTGTTTTCACTTGGCACATTATAGACATCCTTTTTATCTAGGTCACAAGCACATTACTGGTCAGGTTACAGACAAATTATAAGTCAGGGCAAATCCGACAGTAGACGTAATCAGTGTGAAATCTTTGTCGGAATTTTAGACAATCTTAAATTTATGATTGTGTAACTGTTTGATATTTCATCAAGAGCTCTATCATTATGAAAACTGTCTTGGACACTGGACCACATTAGCGTAACATGGTGAATTGATTTGACATACGATTTCCATCTTTATCATTAAATTGGTTGAGCTCTGTTCATTGCTATTTTTAGCTTTGAACGGAAGGATAATTGAGATGGAGTAGAGGACAGCAAGGCATAATTTAAAAGAAAGAGACGAAACACCTAAATAAAGTATATAGATGCGTAAATGTTTTTGTAATCTACAAAATATAAATAATTCCTTGTACAGGTTGGTAATGTAAGGCGGGCTTAATTTGTACGCAGTAAAGTCATAGAATGAGAGGGAAAAGTTATTATACTTATCATTTTCAAGCGTAGGTAAAGAGAGGGATAAGTATGTGACTATAAACGTAATCGCTCTGCCCCACAAGTAGCATGCCTACAGCGCCTCTACTTAAAGGGAGCAAACTCATGCCCATGTAACTGAACAACAAAATATACATATTTCTAACGTACATTTGCTTCCTGGGTCATTCTGCCTCTCGCTCTCTCACTCCACCTCTCTCTTAATTCCTGTCACAAATTGGTAAAACTTTGTCTGCTGATCTTAAAGACCACCTGCCGCTTCAGTTAACTGCAAAGAAAAATGCTCGTGCTGTAGAGAGTGGTCCTTCCCTAGAAAGGGGCATTAATTAACACCCACTCAGGGATGTGTTGCTCTCTATGCTTGAGTGGAGGGCAGGAACCAGTGTGGCAGACGGATGGAAATTGGACGTCACTTAATAGCGCTAAATTGACGTTTCATTCGGTTCCAAGACAGCTCACCAGGCAATAGTTCTAGAAAATATGTGAAAGTATTTTATTTATTATTTATTTTACTGCAGGGATATGTAGAGTGACCACCAAGATCCACTAATACATTCTCTTTTCATTATGAAAACAGCTGGACTGTCCAACTTGTGTCAGCCTCTCATATTTACTAGGACCTTGAAGATGTTCTTCTGCTCGGCTTAACTGACATTATGTCTTGGCACAGAAGAAGACATAAAAATAATAATGCACTTTACTGCAGGAATATTCCACGGAGACGCCGGGCTACAGTAGCAATATATCGTTTCGTCCTATTCAGTCGTAACGCGAGTAGATTTGGTGCAATGGCTTTTAGACCTCGCTAAAAGTACAGCCAGTGCCAGGAAAGAAATGGTACATAAAGAATATTTGGAATTCGGTGACATCACATTTTTAGTGTATTCTATAATACAGTAATTATTTTATAGCTATAAGTATTTTTATATATTTCCAGTGTATTCTATAATACAGTAATTATTTTATAGCTATAAGTATTTTTATATATTTCCAGTGTATTCTATAATACAGTAATTATTTTATAGCTATAAGTATTTTTATATATTTCCAGAGTATTCTATAATACAGTAATTATTTTATAGCTATAAGTATTTTTATATATTTCCAGTGTATTCTATAGTACTTTATAGCTATAAGTATTTTTATATATTTCCAGTGTATTCTATAATACAGTAATTATTTTATAGCTATAAGTATTTTTATATATTTCCAGTGTATTCTATAGTACTTTATAGCTATAAGTATTTTTATATATTTCCAGTGTATTCTATAATACAGTAATTATTTTATAGCTATAAGTATTTTTTATATATTTCCAGAGTATTCTATAATACAGTAATTATTTTATAGCTATAAGTATTTTTTATATATTTCCAGAGTATTCTATAATACAGTAATTATTTTATAGCTATAAGTATTTTTATATTTCAGCAACATATAAAATGTGAGCAATTAATAACGCCGTTTATTATATCTATATCATTTTCCTGATGCAACCAGCGCTCCCATTCCTACTAGTCGTACGCATGCAGCTTTCGTGCGGAAATTTGAAATAAATTATATCCAGGTCCTTTCTGCAAATATCAGTGTATGTTGACGCATCTTCTTAATTTTAAATAAAATTTTGAATGACGGATTGCAAACCCAATATATACAGTTTGTATTACACTCTGTCAAAGGTCGTTTGTTTGCTTCGGAAGCAAAACTGGTGAAGTGACAGAAGTTTCTATATTTTGCCCAACAGTTCTATTCTCGGTTGTTCAAGATATTGATGATTTAATATTCTTTAAAAATAACATAGTTCCATTACTTACGGATACAAGAAAACGTCACAATTGATTTATATTTCTTCCACCCCGCCATCCTCTTTTAGTTTAGACATCTCGGTTAGTGCGTGATGGCAGTAAAATGATGAAATAGATTTAAATACGATTTGAAAATCTTACTTTTCGAGAGAAAATATCTTAACAAAAATGCAGCTTTATTCAGATTTGAAATGTGTGTCGCTTTTTAGAACTGACAAAACAATTTCTTCTTGCTTAGGTACGGCGAGGAAATGAAGAGAAGAGAGGGGTAAAAGATACAACACTAGATGAATATGAATAACCAGTGAAATGACCAGACCAGATCAGACCAGACCAGTATGTCACAAATGTGAAATTTCCATTCAGAACATGATTTCAGACACTTTGAAAGTGCCAGACAGAGAAAGAATTAAGGAACCAAGGAGGAAGATACATTTTGTTTTATAATTCTATTCCATTCAGAGAAAAGACAGACGCTAGCGTCCCTATTAACAATAACAAAATGATCACTCAGCAGAATTAGAAATTGTTCCACAAACAGACATTTGTAATGCAAAGAGAAATCGTAAATATTAGACCGTATGTGGACCTGTTGAAAGCTAGACCTTATGTAGACCTGTCCGTTTGTGGCTCTTTGGTGCAGAAGCCGAGGTGGAAAATATACGTGCACTTTGCTAAAGTATGCGAAGAATGACAAACTAATCAAACGTCTTTGCTTCGTTTAATAATTATTAATAATTTTAAAAAATCCAAAATGTCTATCCCTCCATCCCTCCGTCCGTCCGTCCGTCTGTCTGTCTATCTATCTATCTATCTATAATAATAATAATAATAATAATAATAATAATAATAATAATAATAATGATGATGATGATGATAATAATAATAAATAACTCAGCTGAATAAATAAATACTCAAAACGAATTTCTGTGTAATGAAATCAGGCAGCGGTAAGGCAGGCGAAATGTGTAAAACGAAAATCGATTGTACAAACATACTTCTTTAGAAGCCAACGGTTGAATGAATCGATTTTACAACCGCCGTCTTCAAGTATAAGCGGACAGCTTCTTACAGCTCCGTTGCGTTCGTATTCCTTGCGTAATACATTGCCGCTTGTTTTAATATATATATTTTAATAACACTGTTATGTCATCTGGATTTGTTGTTAGCTTTTAATAGATTGACATCAGGAATAGATACAGACAAACTATAAATCACACTTATACAAAATCCTGTTTCTGTGATTGAAAACTATTGCTGTTCCAATATTTGCCAAACGACTTTGTGCGAGTCAGTGGCTTGAGTTGCCGACGCTATTTGAAACGGAATTATGTCACAAACGTTTTTATTAATTATTAAGGCACGAGCAGTTCAACCGCTATTATCGTTGTTAGCCAGCTGCTCAGTCAGACTGATGACATCGGTAGAGAAGAAAATCTAATTAAAAGCAACTCCACAAAAAAATCCACCACCACAACAAAGAAAACAGCATCATCTCAATATTGTCTTATTATTAGCTTTACTTCTGCGGTTTCTTAATTAAGCATTCTGAAGGGGTATATGGATGTATTCCCTTTTGGGAATACAAAATTACAGCTTCATTGGATGTTTGAAAAACTGATTGATTTTTCAGATGATTAATTTACTTTTGTAATGTTTGTAAACTAGTTTATTTTAAAACATACTGTAATATACTTTGATTACTTTGGGGTAGTATTATGAATTTAAATATTTGTATTAGAAAGTTGCCCAAATAGAACTTCGCAATGCAGTAGTTTGATATTTTTCACTCATTAATCTCTTTCCCTTCTTCAGATGTGGACATATTTTTTTTGTCTCTCCAGTTGCATCAGTCCAATCAATCTCCCCTTTTCGTTTGTATGCTGTGTTGTGGTTCGTTTGACAGTACGTATTTGTGCGTGCGCACTCTTATTTGAATATGCGTATTTTTGTTTGTCTCCATGATTGAGAGAGATACGGAGAGAGAAAGCAAGCAAGGAGCGAGTGAGGAAGGGAGGGAGAGGAGGGAGCAAGGGAAGGAGGGATAGAGAGAAAAAATGACGGAGAAACGCGAGTTAAAATACAGAGAAAGAGAGAGGGGGAAGGGAACGACAGATGGAGAATGCAAGAGAATGGGAGAGAGAGAAAGAGAGAAAGAACGATATAAATATGGACAGAAAAAGAGGCATAGAGTGGAATGGAGAGGACGAGAGAGAAATAGAAAGAAAGAGATTAGTGATGGAGGGGAATAGAAAGTAATAACAGAAGAGCAAAAACAATAATTGGAGAAGAAGAGAAAGAGAGAGAAAGAAAGTGGAATGGAGAGGAAAAAGAATGACGAGAGAAATGAATAGACAGAAAGAAGGAGATAAATGGAAAGAAAGAATAGAGAGAGAGAAGAGGAGAGACAAGAAAAATGAAGAGAGGAAGGCAAGGAGAGATAGGAGAGAGGGAGGAAGAGAGAGGAAGACAAAAAATGACACACACACACACACACACACACACACACACACACACACACACACAAACACACACACATACACATGCACAAAGATGGAGAAAAAAATATATCCATGTCTGCAAGAGAAAGTGAGAGATGGAATAATTAGAGATTCGACCTATTTGGAAAAATAGTGAGAGTGGGTGAAACCTTTGGCAAATATGAGTGTGTGGGTGGGGATGACGGAAACATTGAGCAAAAGAAAGAGGTTTGTCACATGAAACGTATTAACAAACAGAGATTGGGGGAACATAGTATGAATGGTAAATATTTGCTTCGTACCCTTTTCATTTGTATGCCCACATTCATCAATACGGCACCAGGTGATATATAAATACAATAATGATTATAAAAAATAACTGAATACAAAATAAATTCGCGTAAACTGACCAAGCAAGACGGCACCCGTTAACTCCAAATTCTGTCGGCCTGTCTGGAAACGGTCTGCCGAAAAATGAAGAAAATAACTAACTCTTCCGCCCAGAGTCACCACTATAAACACGAAAATTACTGTGAGAAGAGAAAAGAAAATAAACACATTTATTCATTTTATGCGCAAGCTTGTATTTCTACTTAGACCATTCATGAATCATGCACAAGACAGGAAACTGAGTAAAATGATCTCAGGACAGGAATGATTTCAGTCTAAAAATAAAATTTAAGAACACCTCATGTGCTTTTTGTAGTTCACTTAATTAATGACAGTTTTGTAGTACAAGAAATATGCCGTTGTAATTGACTGAATCAATGATGGTTCTATAGTAAAAGAAATGTCTTTGGTGATTACAGGAGCAAGCACATAAAAAAAAACAATTTTATAATCTTCTAAACTAGACCAGCCTGATTCATAGAGGAGGCCAGAGTCTGCTTGTCTTTATGGGCGCTTTTCACGACTGAGATTTAAACTGTGTAGGAAATTCTAAATAGTAAAGATTAAATTGTCAGGATTACGTGTTGTTTGTGAAATTGTTACTGTTAAAAGCAACCCCAGTTCAAACAGTATATAGATCTTCAGATGGTGTTTGTGCCATTGTTACTGTTAAAAGCAACTCCAGTTCAAGCAGTATGTAGATCTTCAGATGGTGTTTGTGCCATTGTTACTGTTAAAAGCAACTCCAGTTCAAGCAGTATGTAGATCTTCAGATGGTGTTTGTGCCATTGTTACTGTTAAAAGCAACTCCAGTTCAAGCAGTATGTAGATCTTCAGATGGTGTTTGTGCCATTGTTACTGTTAACTGCAATTTATTGTCTTATGGAGCGACGATTTACAGGGTGGATCACTTTACTTAGCAATTCGTTACTTGTTTAGTTTGTTTGTTAGCCTCCCCTGGTTTTGCTTCAGAACTTCTGGAGTTACTGGCCCTTCGCCATGCCGGGATTGCCCATGTTGTTTAGTATAGTATTTTTTAACCGTTACATTACTGAAACGACAATTTGGGTAGAGCATTAAAATAAATAATTACAAGATTAGAAGATTTACTAAAATAAACACATCGAAAACCAAAATGCAATTGTAGTGGGTACTTTAAAAAAAGAAGAAATAATAGAGTGATAAAAGACAGCTAACGATGGCCGGCAAGTAAACTTTAAAAAATAAATTCATTGCTGAGAAGAGAGGTTTTTGGTACATGACACGCTGTGGTCGTAAAACGTCAATCTAGTAAAACATCATGATATAATCATAGCACAAAATGAAAGTAGCAGCAACAGGTCCTGAAGTGATGGCAAAATGAATGTATTAGTAATAGATCTTGCAGTAAAGTAAAAGGAATATATCAGTAACAGGTCCTGAAGTGATGGCAAAATGAATGTATTAGTAATAGGTCTTGCAGTAACAATAAGATAAATGAATGTAGCAGTAACAAGTCCTGCAGTGATGGTAATCACGTGGTACACCATGGCGTAATTATAGCAGTAACATGATATGCAATAGCGAGAGCACTTGAATATAGCAGTAACACCATGACATCATTATGACAGAAAAGAAAAATTAAAATCAGGGCGGAAAGTTAAGTGCAGTGGCACATTAGCAACCGCGTGCAATCTAAGAGGAAATCTTGTAACAGAACGATCTAGTGACAAGTAATGATGAATGTAGCAGTGTCCTACAGAAATGTATGATCAGAGCGAAAAGAATGGTTATCTGACATGCACTGGCGACAGAAAGTAAATCTACAGATAGCTTACTGCGCAAATGTAAATATTTTCGATATTTTTAATTGTACATTCAGGAATAACAAAAAAGTATCTAAATGTAAAAATGATCTTAATACTGACAAAAGAAGTCTTGTGTAAAAAGGACAAACAATGGTTTGTGACCAGAAAACAATAATCCGGGAAAATAATCTGCACGCAGATACCATGCTGCGAAATGTGGACAAACGAAGAATGTACATTACTGGTGCTTCAAGAAATAAGACCTTTAAACGTTCGCCACTGGTAAACGAATTAGGAAAGGAAAAATACTGACAGGCGCCGACAACTCTTGCAGTGATGTACGACTACAACGGGAGTTCCGTATCTGACCTTCAAATCCCGTAAGGAAACAGATATTTCAGGAAACGATACCGTAACGCCGATAAACGTGGACTATCGACATTCACGACAAAACTAGAGCCCGAAGAGAATTCATTTACAACACCTCCATGCTCTCAGTGTACTTGATTGAGGGCCAAATGCAAAGTGTTTTCCTTCGTCCACCTCTCTTTACCCTTTCCCGACAAATTGTGATGTGTATTCTGCAATAGGTCTCACGTTTCTAACAATATGGATCGTAACAATACAAAATAGTAAAGAACCGGGCATCCGCATTAGCACATTTATAAAAGGCACGATCAGAAACGTACGCGAACTCGCATTTAAAATCCTACGCTCCCCCCCCCCCCCCACACACCCACACACCAATTCACCCTCATCTATTTCCACCCCGCACACTCATATCTTCACACACTCACGTGCGTGCATGCGCGTGTGTACTTGTGTGTGTGTGTGTGTGTGCATTTTTTTAGTTTTGTAATCTTGTCTGAAGTGTACGCACTATGACATATTAAATGAATTTCTAAAGCTGATTTTCTCAAACATTTTACCTTGGAGAAACCCTTGAAATACTTTTCAGGTCTCATTCATACAAATTATTATGTCTACAATGTTTATTTTTTAAATCACGATCTTTCAGAGAACCCCAAGCTACCTCTCGCAGAACCCTGGGTGAGAAACCCCGTTCTTAAAGTGATGCTTTCTAACGCTAGTTATTGTTGTGGCAACAGCTTTCGCACCTAGCATTATACTGGCGTTTTTATTTTTTTTTCATCTGGACAAGAGTGAACGCTGTCTAACATGTAACTGTTTGTTCATTGAATAGTATTTATATAAAAAAAAGCTTTGTGTTCATCTCAATGGCACCGTTGTTCTGATGACTATAAAGTTGCAGTTGAGAACAGCAAACCAACACCCTTTACTTGTTCCGTTGGTAAGTCACAGTTTAGTTGCACCATTGTTCAGCATACTTGCCTGAAATATTTTTAAGTTGAAGCTTTGTGTCCATTCGGCTCGGCCGGAAGTGCTACCTCTAAATTAAGAATTTGAAGTGCCCAGGTTGGTATCTCGCCGGGTACCGATATTTTCTTTTATTACTAAATCTAAAAATCAGATTAATTTCATTTAAAATGTGTGAATAATAACTAAGGTGTTTAATTGAATTCCATATTTTTTAAAGATTTAAAAAGAAATTAATACTATGCTCGGGGTTCGTTTCAAAAGACGCATTGCTGGAATTTTAATTTGATTAGTGTGGAGGATCATGAACACGACATTTGTGAGAATTATTTTGAAAAATAATGATTCAACTGGCAGCTTTAGATACCTCAATTCACAGTAAAATGGTAAGAGAAGAAATCAAGACAGCTTCGTATTTTCGTACAAGGAACACATTACGAAGGACGAACGTACATTCATTAAGATTGTACTTATTCAAGAAATTTTATAAAATATTTTCTTTACTGGACACCGATCAAAACGAAATATTTCAATGTCTGGATGTAAACTCACAGAGAAACACCACAACATGACCAAATATATTTCTATGACCGGACGTTTTAGGACCATTACAGGACATCACTGCACGACGAGACATATTTGAAGGACTAAAAGACCAGTGCAGGACACCAGAAAGTAATGTGGCATATTTTAAGGAATAGAAGAATTGGAAACACTGAAATATACCACAATTTGTCCTAACAATGCTCTGAAAGCAATGGTATGATTGGATTGCATTGAAGATCAAAGCGAAGGGCTAAACACATGAGGGACAGAACAAAAAGCGTTTTGCTCCAAGAAGTGCTGTTCAGTGACCGTGTGTAAATTATAGAATTTGTTTGATGATTGTTCATGCCGATAATTGCAGTCTTGCACGAAGGCTGAAAAAGTCAGTTTTACAGAACTAATATCATTTTAGTGTTAACTTTTAAAGACCTAATATTTCATTTTAATGTTAATTTAAAGGAATGAATATGCCATTTTATTGTACACTTTTAAAGAGCTAATATTCCATATCATTGTACACTTTAAAAGAACTGATATGTAATTTTTATGTTTACTTAAAAAAATAATATGCCATTTTAATATTTACTGTTAAAGAGCTAATATACCATTTTAATATTTACTTTTAAAGAATTAGTATGCCACTTTAATGTATACTTTTAATAAACCAATTTGATACTTTTAATATATATTTATAAAGAACTAATATGCCATTTTAATGGATAGTTTTAAGGAACTAATATGCCTCTTTAATGTATACGTTTGAGAAACTAATAATCTGCTTTAATGTTTACTTTTAAAGTACTAATATTCCACATTAATGTATTGTATACTTTTAAACAGCAAATTTGCCATTTTAATGTATTCATTTAAAAAGCTAATATGTCATTTTAATGTATACTTTTAAACTAGCAACTTGCTATTTTAATGTATACTTTTAAAAGAAGTAATATGTATATTTTTTTGTTTTTAACTGTAACCTTTTTGTACTTTGCAATAATGTATGCACTCTAGTCACTTTTCTAGTCATATTGTCTCTGGCATCCAGTCAAGAAAAGAACTACTTGTATTGCAACATGTCTTAATAGTTTTCTTCACAAGTATTAAAAAAACAAGTCTTGGCTTTCCTGTCTTGCTCCTTTCAAGACCAAAGAGAAGCGATGTAGTTATAAGTCAAACTCTTGTTGACTTCCCACACGTGACATTCATTGACTTTTAATCGTAATACGCTTTGGCACTTCTGAAAAAATGTCCTGTCGTGCTCTCCACGGTTGAAAGATCAATGGCACGTAGAGCACCAGTTGTCAGCTGGATAAGCAAAGCTCTCAAAGTCACGCGGTACTGACAGAATGTTGCAGGGAAAAGTTTCCTTCGAATTCAAACGATGTAATAGTACTTGTGACTAAATTACACAATCGCGACAGTGGTGACAACCAAGCAAACAAGCAAGGCTCGTTCATGGTGTAACCAAACAGTTGTGTGTATAGAATTAACAAAAATATGTTCGTTCTGTTATGTGTTATTGTTTGTTGAAAGAGAACACGACAAATTGTTCTTGCAAAATAGAGTTTTCGGGTAATATTATTTCGTGGGTATATTTTAAGATGTACACGAATCATGAATTTAACTCACACCAGGTGGATTTCTTATCTGTTTACAATTAGATTTCTCTTTGTTTTCTACCATCATGTTTGATATATTTAAATCCATTTCAGTTTAGTTTGTCCTTTAACACTTTTGGTTACAGCACTTCATACTTTTGTTACGATGTACCTCGGGTGACCTTATAATACCGTATGATTTCAAGTTTTATAGTTTAAAAGCATTGCAACATAATTAATTACGGATCCCAGCTACACTAAATACTTCTTTAAATCAGGATCATTGCAAGATAAATAGAATTAGACATATGTATAATGCAGAAGCAACTTCCGAATCATTCACACATTTCAAAGTTGCGTATTACATAGTTTATATCTTATTCAGCCAAAGGTCTATCTCAGGTTCCTTCAAGAAAAGATCAGCTACTTTCGACTTTTAGTAGGGAGGGGGCTCTCAAACAGAACACCTCACACAAAGAGTGCATTTTGAAAAGAGCAAAGTCTTAAGAATTGCGCACGAGGATATAACTAGAACTAAATCATTACTAATTAATATTCATGACTTTCTCATATCTTGCACACACACATTCTGTCAAAACACATGTCACCTATCCATAAATGTCAAGGTTAAACAGTCGCATAACAGAATCTTGGTCAAAAAGGAGATGTGAAAGTAATCCGTTTAAAATGGATTCGCATTACTGTACTTGGAACGTACACCGTCTGTGGTGTACTGATAACGGTGCAAACAAACAAATGTAGTATTGATCTCAGCTTTCACTCACCTCGCTCAAGACATCTTATTTTTCGACATTCTTATGGACACAAACACTTCACAAATAAGTACATAGTCATAGAATTCTGAATAATTAAAATTGAAAATAAGTACATAGTCATAGCATTCTGAATAATTAAAATTGCAAATAAGCATATCATAAAATGCTGAATTCAAATTGAAAATTTATTTTCAAAGATATGGGAATAATTCCCATCATACAATAACTACGTTTAAGCTGTAATACTTTTTATTATTTTCCCCTTGCATTGTGACTGGTCAAGCAATGGCTCATTACTGACTGTAGCACTTTTTCACATTATATTTCATTATACCCCAATACCCACATATCCCCAAATTAATAAACAACAAAAACAAATTACAGCACATAAATATATTCATATATTCTTTTCATCCTGGGGACAGTGCCTTTCTAGAAAGACATTTTGCTCTTTGATTAGGTTCTTCATTCTAGTTTATCGGCCTGCACGTAATATGCTGTCAACCACAGTCCAGCTTGCTATCTCTAGCAATGCATTTCATATGCAGATGATCATATCAGTAGACTGTCCATCTTGTACTGGCTTGGCTGCCTACCAATAACTATCCAACTTGCACTGCTAAGCGTACCATTATATATCGTATTCAAAAAGTCATATCTGTAGGTTGTCCATTACGTCACTGGTCGTGAACTGTTAGCACCCATCGCACTATGCTGTGGTCTCTCTCGAAGCTCTAATTCCCACAATTTACCCATACGAGTCACAACAAGCCTGCCTGGGTCACCCTGATCTTTGAAATTGAAAATATGATAATTTGTTGTTCGATCAGCCATCATCACTAATTTAATCCAACAAATTCTTTATTATTTTTTCCATGGATGAAATATCTTTTCTCTAATTCAATTATCTCCATTCTTGTCCACAATTCCCCAACTCTCAGATCAAATGCTTTTTGCAAAATTCTTACAATTCTAATCACACGTTTATACGAATGACTAAATACACGCAACTGTAGCCTAAGTGTGTGTGAAATTAATTTTATATATTTATGTCAACGTGACCCACTGTTGTTATCAAGTCCAAATACTGTAGCGTTTTGCTGTTTGCCTCAGTGGACAAAACGTTCCCAATGTGCGGTTGAGCTACGAGAAGTCCTGTTAAGTGCGGTGGAACGAAGACGGCGGCGCTAAAGAGTGAAAACATCGAGAAATTTTATAATGCGAGATACTTATCGTGAAAGTAAAGCCTTGATAAGGACATTTTGAGATATTTTATAATGCGAGATACTTATCGTGTAAGTAAAGCCTTGATAAGGACA
Organism: Sinotaia quadrata; assembly: GCA_028829895.1. Taxonomy (NCBI): domain Eukaryota; kingdom Metazoa; phylum Mollusca; class Gastropoda; order Architaenioglossa; family Viviparidae; genus Sinotaia; species Sinotaia quadrata. The sequence goes on from CM054182.1 coordinate 55,783,845, forward strand.
TTTTGAGATATTTTATAATGCGAGATACTTATCGTGTAAGTAAAGTCTCGCTAAGGACATTTTGTTCATTTTAAAAGAAACAAACACGCTGCTGGTTAAACGTAGTATATATGTTTAATCCGAAACTTTTAATTGCTATTTTCGATAGTAATTATTAGTTTTTGTTTGCGCTGGTACCTAGAACTATTAATTCTTAAGTTTTCATCAAGAATACAACCGATAAAAATGATGGCAAATAATTATATCACTGACTAACAATGCATAGTATAATTGCAAGCTGAACCTTTCTTCCAAAAGTCTTCGTCAAGACACTTAGAAGTACTATAGCAATAATAGTTGAATCATGAAAATGAGCATGTGTATTGATAAATATCTATAAATATCAAATAATTTAAATAAATAAATAAAATACTTGTCTGAAATCCTGGTGTTTAATATTGAAAAGGCTTAATAGGACCAGAAGTGCACGTGCACTCAAACCAATGGTAGGTCATGAAATAATACCTTGTGTGCTCAAGACAACGCGACGGCCTAAAGACACAAAAAGATAACGCACCGGCCTAAAGACACAAAAAGATAACGTGACGGCCTAAAGACACAAGAAGATATCGTGACGTTTAACAGCAGTAATAATACATTCTTACAACTCGTACTGGTTACTGTGTTAACTCTTTTTGTATTGCAATTGGAAAACGCTTGCAACATATATTTTCCTACTTGTAAAGAACATTTGTTTGCAACACACCGTTCCCTCCATGTGGAAAACACTAGTTTGCAACACACCGTTCACTATATGCGGAAAACACTGGTCCCACCGTTCCTTGTCTATGGAAAACACTGGTTTGTAACACACCATTGTACTCCTGAATATGAAACTCGTAGCATTGTACTGCTGAATATGAAACTCGTAGCATTGTACTGCTGAATATGAAACTCGTAGCATTGTACTGCTGAATATGAAACTCGTAGCATTGTACTGCTGAATATGAAACTCGTAGCATTGTACTGCTGAATATGAAACTCGTAGCATTGTACTGCTGAATATGAAACTCGTAGCATTGTACTGCTGAATATGAAACTCGTAGCATTGTACTGCTGAATTGACTTGAAAACGAAGTCAAAGGTCTTGGTGCTTTGCGAGTTTTTTTATTTTCTTCGTATCTTTACTTTTCAAATGTTACATTATAAAGGATAATTACAACAGTTTGGATTTGACGACTAGTATTATATTAAATTCTGAGGAGTCTTTGTTTGTTTCAGTAAACTAAGTTGAAATAATTATTTGACCAGTATTTCATATTCTACGATTATTTAACGGTGAACTATTGTGGTCGCTGAGCTCGACAATCGCGATCTATGTAGAAGGTGTATCGAGAGGAAAAGTCTATTCTGACTGGTCTGGAACTCGAACTTTTGACCCCACGAATTCCTGTACGAGAATTCAGCGCCAAGACCTCTCGGTCCCCCCAGATTAGCATTTCATTTTCATTTTATTTTTATTGTACAATAGACTATATAAAATACTACTACTACTATTACTACTACTCTTACCACTACTATTACCAATACTATTACGACTATTCTTACCACTAGTATTATTACTATTACTACTACTATTACCACTACTCATAATAGTAATAGAAAAAGTCGATTTTAAGCTCTTATCACTGCTGCAAAGTATTAAACACGATATTCTAGAAGATAACGGTTATTAAGATCTAATTGGATCCCAAATTCAGAATTTCCAACTATACAGACGAAATAACATACAACAGCCAGATTTTAGTCTGGAATAGAAACCATTTAAGAGGCACAGTGAATGGTAAGAATCCAACATTGGAATCTGTATGAGAAATACAGCATCAAGAAGCCGGAAACGACACTGATCCATCCGAAAGAAGCAGTCATTAAATCAGAAGTCAATATATACTGTGTCTTCGCAGTAAAAGCCGATCAGAAAATCGCCAGACGAAGACCGGATAAACAGGACATCAGCAATTATCGACATTGCTGGACCATATGATAGGGATGTCAGATCGAAAGAGAGGTGCGAAAGTAATGTGAAAAATAGCATATCAGTCTATTGATTCAGAACTGTGGAATATAAACAAAGGAAGTGTTATCTATAGCAATACGAGCACTAGGGAGCACAATATTTATTCGCAAGGTATGCTTAATGATCCTGGAAGGATTCTGGGACTAAGGTCAGTAGGGTTCAGGGAGCGGGCGTCCAAACCAACATACTTATAAATAGAGGAAAAATGAGAGTTATTACTACTACTATTACCACAACCACTACTACTACCTCTACCACCACCACCACCACCACCACTACCACCACCATCAGTACTACCACTACTTTTAATGTGGATTTTTTTCAGTACTGCATAAATGAAAAAACAAAGAGAAGATCAGAGGTAAAGGAAGTGAGAGTGTTAGTTATGACAAACTGTTACAATGTGTTCTCTCAAATATTAGACACGTATACATTTTCGCATGTATAACTGTGTCTGTGTGTGTGTGTCTGTGTGTATGTGTGTGTGCGTGCGTGCGTGCGTGCGTGTGTACGCGCGCACGCTGTAGGATGTGTACCGATTGAATGTGGAAAGGGCTAAGTCTCTTTTGTGTTATCAGTCTATTATGAGTGTGTATGTTTGTGTGTGTGTGTGTGTGTTTCCATTGGTGTGTTTGTGTGTGTGTGTGTGGGGGGGGGGGCAACGTGTGTGGATTTGATCATAAATTGGCTCAGTCGTTGTTGTAATATCATCACTATTGATGTGCGTAAATAAGTGTGTGTGTGTGTGTGTGTGCGCGCGCGCGCGCGCGTATTTGAGGGTGGTGTCGTGTGTCGATTTGATTGTAAACTGGTTCAGTCACTTTTGTGTTTGTCAGTCTATTGTATATGTGTAAATAAATATTTGTGTATATGTGAGTACGTATGTGTGGGGAGTATACTTTGTGGATTTGATTGTAAACTGTTTGGAAATTGAAAGCGTCTTTGTTTTTAATGAAACCTATCAGTTTTTTTTGCTCGTCTAATTCATATATTAGTGAAACACTGCACGCTTATTCCTTGGAACCATGTTTGGTTTGCTTTGTAGTGGACAAATAGTTTCAATATTCTGTTCAAAATAATAATTTGTCTTCCAGGCTTGTCATTAATAATATTACCTTACAATATGCCTGCAGCGGATACACGTACTTAGAACATTTCTGATATGAAATGAAAAAGTCACAAATACGAAATGTAAATCAATTTGCACGTAAATACGAAATGTAAATCAATTTGCACGTAAATACGAAATGTAAATCAATTTGCACGTAAATACGAAATGTAAGTCAATCTACACGTAAATACCGGAAACAACATTACGACAACATGACGTGGTTAGTGGTTAAACAAAAATATAAACTGAGAAAATTTGCACACGTTGCAAACATGTACATTAAAGTGACCAGGTGACGTGTGTGACGTGACTTGTTTTGTATCTTTTGTCTGAGCTATTGTTTGACAGACTCTCCACAATACACTCTCTAAAGCGTGTCAATTGACGCAGCCGGGAAATATATGGAATACTTCCTATGGTAATCTCAGGATACAGAATTGTGCAAACTTTTAACTTTCAAATGATGTTTACAGACCTCAGAATACAATGTTTGCTGATTAAATGATAGCATAATCATGTCAGTTAAATATGAATTGTCTGGCTTTATTGCGGCCGAAACGTATAATTCTGCAGTATCTATTTGCGGGACATGTTTTCGTCTTTAACATATTATCGGCTTAACAGGCAGTGACAGAACACACAGCCGTGCACATAATTAGCCAACATTTAACTTACTTTTATATTCTGCAGTACATTTGATAAGTGATTGTGTGTGTGATTCTGTTTCCATGCGAGTGTGAATATGATTGTTATGATTGTTTATTTGTTTGTGGGTTAGTACGTATATGAAAGATGTGCTTTAAATGTGTTGACAAATTTACAGCATCGGTGACTTAGAAGACTTTTTCTTCAGGTTTCTATTCACAGACTGGAATTACCACGACTTTCTGACATGCTTATCAAATGCAGATCTGTATAAACATTCACTGGTGACTATATAGCTAGATAAGTTTAATCAGTAGCTAAATTTTATAATTCATTTGCTATTACAATCACATTAATCTTTCTTTTAAATCTGTATGTCATCGCCACTTTATGTCATTTTAAATCAAGAATGTATTTTAAAAATTGTTTGAAAAATATTTCATTGTTTAAACTCATATTTGTTTGAAATACGCCACCAAAATTTTGTAGGTGCGAAGGACGTGAATATCTGTTTACGGCATTCACGATTTGGTAATGTTGACAGTGCTGCTTTTGCCATGTTTGATCCGACCGGATTACTGTACTGTTGGTTGAGTTAGGTCCCTTGATGTTCTTTCTGAGTGTAACCTGATGGAAGGAACGTAAGTACCAACACACCGCAGTTTGGATAGATTACACATTCTTTGCACATTTTAAAGTATTTATTTGTTTGTTTGCTTGCATAATTAGGTTTGTCACATGCCTGTCTATTTGTTTGCTTACATATCCATATTTGTCGCGTGCCTGTTTTGACACCACGCCACCCCAGCTAATGGTTATGGTTATATTATTGTTATTAATAATCAATAATTAATTAAACGTGATGACAATCTTAATTTATGTTATTAATAATTCTCTAGAAGACACCATCCGTCCCCACAAATGGCGGATATGAGGGCGCTGTAAACGTTTTCTCCCTTCCTCAACATTAAGGACAAACATTAACTGTCACACAACCTTTCCATAGGTGGAAAACATCTTACCAAAGGAGAAGATAAATCCGTCTGTAATCTATATTTAGCGAGCCCCCTCACAATGCAACCACTATCTCTCCAACACATGGTTATTATTATGTGTAAGGTCAATAAATTTATTAAATCCGTCAATCAAATATACATATAACTATACAATGAAAAGATTATTTGACATCAATATTTGCATGAAACCATGTTCGAATAATTTAAATGCTTAAACAGTCTTATATCCTAACGTGTAATTTAACTATTTAGTGTGAATATCAATCACAAGATCATTCTTATCAGAGAACAGAAATGGTTTTGTAGAGAGATAAGTGATAATAGTTTGTACGTAACATTGTCAATGACAATGTTGCAATAGTCATTTGTGCACTTTCACAAGTTTATTGTTCACACTACTAAACTCGTCAATTCTTCACCTGTTCCTCTAGCATGCTGTAGAATGTTCCATGAGACATCATTCTTTGCAGACTAATCTAGGCACTCCTTTGCCCTATTGGTTCCTCTAGCAGAACAACAACGATGCAATTTCCAGTAATTTCCTTATACCAGAATTTCTATGATGTAGTCGAACATACTTTGGCGTCATACATTAATAGAGTGCAGTGTATCCTTACACTTACACATTGGGATAGAGACAACTTCAATCTACCATGATCATAACGGTTTATAAATCAATAAACCGGTATCCAGGAAGAAAATCCGTATAAGAAATTCTAGAAAGGCTGTTATTTACTGTAAAATATAATTAGAAAACAAATACTAAGTTTTCCAGTTTATCATCTCTAACTCCATTCTTTCTTACATTCAAGTCTCAATTTAGATTTGCCTGCAACAGTATTTATTAGCCCGATACACGCACACAGCATAGTAAGTACAACATAATAATTTATGAACATGTTCACTAGAAACAATGTCATGGTTTTAGCATACTACATACAAGCATCATAATTCACAATTGAAGAAGTAATAATTATAATTATTAAATAAATAATTATAATCTACTCACATGATATATCTCTACATAAAAAAAGTATAATATTTCAATAGCAGAAAAACATTTCTAAGCCCATTTTCTTTAAATCAATCAGTTAATACACCACGAAGCAAATGGTCGCCCTTCATGACGGGGTTTCAGCAACACCAAATTGAAGGTAATTAGAAAATAAAATTATTTCATTACGTAAACTTTGATCTCAGCATGTTGGCTGGTCTTGTTTTTATAAATCTTAACTATTGTATAATAAAAACTACTGATCCACATAAGACGGGTTTAGATTACATCAGAAGGTTCTAGCACATTTTCTTCACGAGTTGTTATTTTTACTCTGGTATTTACAAAACACACAGTACCTAAAGGTCATGTCATGCTGACATTAAACAAGTAATATAACATTTAATTTAAAAAAAATAGGGATAGACAGCTCTGCTTTCATACACCTGTCTATTGCTTTGCTTGCATATATATGATTCACGTATATATTTATTTCTTTGTTTGCTTGCATATTTATATTTACCAAGTGTCTGTCTATTTGTTTGCATGCACATCTTTATTTGCCACGTGTCTCTTCATTTGTTTGCTTGCATATCTATGTTTGTCTCGTGTGTATTTATTTGCTTTTATGCTTACATATCTAGGGTTGTCTTTGCCTATCTATTTCATTTAGCATATCTATGATTTTAGTGTGCCTGTATATTGTTTGGTTGTACATATATGTTTGTCATGAGTCTGTCTATTTGTTGGTTTGCATATCTATATTTATCTCTTGTATATTTATTTGTTTTTATGCTTAAATATCTAAGTTTGTCTATTGCAAATCTTTTTGTTTTTAGCATATCTATGATTTTCAAGTGCCTGTCTATTGTTTGTTTGCATATTTCTATTTGTCACGTGTCTGTTTGATTGCACATCTCTGTTTGTCACGAGCCTGTCTACTTGTTTGTTAGTTTGCATTCTCTTTTTGTCACGTGCCTGTCTACTTGTTTGTTTGCTTGCATATCTATTTTTGTCATGTGCCTGCCAATTTGTTTGCTAGTATATCTATACTTTTCAGGTATCTATTTATATATCCGCTTGTATATATGTGTTTGACACGTATCCATTTATTTGATTATTTGTTTGCCTACTATTTAGAGTACTAACGTGGTATTACACTTTTTGTACTTTCTGCAAATTGTAAAGAAATAACGACAACCTATGCATTAAACAAATTAAACTAATCTTGAAATTATAATGGAGAACAAAATACATCTATACAGGTCACATTTCTTACAATTGTGTTTTCCTTTATGTTTTTGTCTGATGTTATTTGCATATCCAAAATCTGTTTACCTATGAAAAATCAGTTATTCCAATGCCAAAAATTCGTTTAGTAACTTCTGAAGATGTTCTAAAACGCATAAGCACACACACACACACACACACACACACACACACACACACACACACACACACACGCGCACGCACGCATGCACGCACGCGCGCACACAAACAATTGCAGAAAGGAAAAAATAATTAAAATAGTCACATTCAAAGAAGGACCACTCAGAGACTAGCACAGAAAAAGGGAAACAAAACGCAAAATACATAAATAAATATTTATTTTATGACTAAGCAAGTAACCCTGCTTGTAGCTTAGGACACTATTGAGAAGTACTATTAGTAACATCTAGAAATCTATCACACTATTTAGGTAGTTTATTATTTTATTTAGAGGCCCATACTTGTAGCTCTTTATACACTCTACACATCCTCTTGATAGCTTATTGCACTATAGACATCCTACTGGTAGCTTATTACATTATTTAGAAGCACTACTGATAGCTAATTACACTATTTAGAAGGACCTATGGATTACTTATTATATTATTTATAAAACCTACTGGTGATTTATTATAATCTTTAAAAGTCCCAACTGGTTTCTTGTACTATTTATAATACTAACACTGTACACCAAATCTTGTTAAATCATTATACATCATAAGGCTACATCACTGAACAGAGCAATAAAATTATCACAGCATTGCTTGTAAGAACGATTACGTATCACCTTTTGAGTTTCAAAATTTTTAATTTTTCTTAAATTTTATGAAATTTATTTTATTTTATTTTAATTTAATTTTCTTACTGTCTGCCCTCCTTGTTTACAACAATTTATCCTTTTGTGACTGGTAAACCCAATTCTCTACGACTGTGTTTAATTAGGACGAAGTTGACATTTCTTCTTTACACTCTGAAAAGTATAAGCCTGTAAACTCGCAGTCCTTGTATTCGCTGGACTAGCTAAAACTCTGAACAGACTGATACTGATACACAAATACTGCGTTACTGGGAGCCAGCGTACTGCAACTTGAAAGCAATATTTGTAATGGCTGTGGGCAGACAACTGCACTCAGTAAAATGAAATCAGCGAGATCTGCACAGGTTCATATGTACTTACACAACTCCCTCGCTCATATATTAGCCCACACATTATCTAGCTCTTTCTTTCTTTCTTTCTTTCTTTCTTTCTTTCTTTCTTTCTTTCTTTCTTTCTTTCTTTCTTTCTTTCTTTCTTTCTTTCTTTCTTTCTTTCTTTCTTTCTTTCTTTCTTTCTTTCTTTCTTTCTTTCTTTCTTTCTTTCTTTCTTTCTTTCTTTCTTTCTTTCTTTCTTTCTTTCGTCTCTCGTTAGCGCTTTTCCTTTCACAAACACCTACATAGCATACTCGAACATACACACAAAACACACACGTTATTATGTGTGTTGTAGTTAGATCATGAAAATTAAGATATCTGTGTTAATTGATGCACCAATACTGGCATAACCTGAGCCATGAAAACATTTCTCTATGCGACGATCTGCTAGCATTTGCAGCCTCATCGGACGGGGCAGAGTGCTTGATGAAAGAATATTCACAAGGAATGCTCACTCAAACCTGCTAAGAGCTTTAGCACTAAAAGTGCCATAAAACAAATTAATGGCTTATCGGTGCCAAAGCTGCAAAATCAATTTTCCATTGTAGCATTTCCTCTTTGCCTCTAGCAAATCCCATCAGGAATTACTGTCAGCTGCAAAGGAACGAGGAATCTGGTGACGGTCTTTGTTCTAACCAGCAATGACCATGTTCCTTTTTTGTCGCCACCTACACAAGGCACACGAGATCAGCTCTTGTTTTAGCAGCACCGATTGCCAGGAACGACAACGCTCTTTCTCCATTTTCTTTTTAACATCAAACACGAACGTATACGCTCTTACGCAGGCTCTTACCCTAACAACTTTGAGCATTTCTCTTTGTTTTGGGCATTACTGATAGCCAATGAAATTGACAAGGAGAAAGGGGAGAGAACTCGTTGTCGGTCAACAGTTTACAAAGGAAGTCGTGTAGCATTTATTTTTATTTGCTTTACTCGTTGATTTTGAAACGAGTTTTGTTTGGGGATTCCAAATTACGTTTAAAGTGGGACTCGAATCTACTTATTCGAGAATAACCTGACATTTATTGGAAGTTGCATAACTCTCGAGTCAGAATGATCTGTGTCCTGATGTAAGGGGAGAAAACTGATCGAATAAACGCTCCTGGTAGATAAACTGATTATCCGATTCTTGATGGTTAAAAAGGGTTATCAAACGAAAGATAACACCAATGGTAAATTTAGACTTTTAGACTTAATGAATGGAGCAAGAAATACTGATGCAGGATATTCATTGAGTTTATTTTTGATAGAAAGTTCAAATGTTTTATTTTGTATACTTTCAAAAATATTCTTCGTCACTTCTGCAGCACTATAAAGATTTATACATAAAACTTACGAATAGTCACTACTTGTTTTTGTTGCGAAGTTTAATTTTCAAATTTATTACTTAGACTAACTCTTTACGCGTTGCAAAACAGTAATTCTCTCATTTGGAAAACTAAAACTATACTTTTGACACTTTTCATTATTATCCATAATTCTATATAATTTGTTTGAAAAAAAGTTTAGCCCTCTATTCTTTTTCATCACAATGTGTACATGACATGCTAGCGATTGTTACATGCCATCATAACATCTTTACTAATAACTTTTATTAATAACTAATAAAGTCTGCGTATTTGTGTTGCTGAAATAAATGAATCTCGATTTTGGGCAAAAAAAGAGTGGTCGTTTGTAATGGCTAACATATAACAAATAGAAAATAATGAATCCGTGCAATTTTTTCTGTAGATTAGCTGCATTGTAACAGATTTCTTTGAGAGAGCTTCATTACATTTTCATTTTATATTCGGGACGTATTGCTTGTGTGTTTGATTGAAAAGCTTGACTCAACGAAACTCCTCTGATTTCAAGAATGACAGCCCTTGAATGATTAGAGCACTTTGACTAAGTTCCAGAGTGGTGCAAAACAGGTCGGGGTCTGCAGAGATTCCTGCCTTGAGTCGTGTTTGCTGAACACTCAGGCAATCGCATTCTCTCTTTTGACTACGGCTTTCTTATCTGCACAATTAGTGGCAAAATGGCGGCTTTTGGGGGAAAACATTCATAAGAAGTGATGTACAGACAGACAGGTGCAATCTATCTATCTATCTATCTATATGTCTGTCTGTCTGTCTATCTCTGAATGTTTATCTGTGTTGCACACACACTCACACACAGTCACACAAGCACACTCACGTATATAATACATATGTTACAGTTATGTCATTCACCGGACGAGTTTGAGGCCTTCCTGTTATGAGTGTTCTAGAAGAGATGTCACTTCCTCTCGATATGGAGTGCTGTCTGTCTTTCCTGTACTTATATTTTGTAGCTGACAATTTAGATAATGAGCGTTGATCTAGTCTGAATACTCGCTATGTTATCGTCCAGCATTTTCTTAGCTTTTTAGTTGTTGTAAATCTTCACCCTGTATTCCTTGTCCTTCACTAATAAATAAAGTGAGCAATAAAAGCAAGAGTTTTTAGCAAAGTGTACTTTATTCCATAAATGTAATGTTAAATTTTGTTTTTGTTATAAAATATTAAAAAAATACGTGATTATTTTTTTAATGCACGTTCATGTGAACCTACGGATATGTCTGGTTGTGTATAGCAGTAATTATTCTAATTTACAAGTGTTTTTTTTAAGGAAGTCATAGCGATAACTACTCTAATTTACAAGTGTTTTCAAGGAAGACATAGCGGCAACTACTCTAATTTACAAGTGTTTTCAAGGAAGACATAGCGGTAACTACTCTAATTTACAAGTGTTTTCAACGAAGACATAGCGGTAACTACTCTAATTTACAAGTGTTTTCAACGAAGACATAGCGGTAACTACTCTAATTTACAAGTGTTTTCAAGGAAGACATAGCGGTAACTACTCTAATTTACAAGTGTTTTCAAGGAAGACATAGTGATAACTACTCTAATTTACAAGTGTTTTCAAGGAAGACATAGCGGTAACTACTCTAATTTACAAGTGTTTTCAAGGAAGACATAGTGATAACTACTCTAATTTACAAGTGTTTTTAAGGAAGACATAGTGATGAAGTATTTCTTTGTCAGTTAATTTAACTGCGTTTTCAAACTAGTGAAGTGAGATAAATGCCACGGCCACACAATTATGACTAATTAATTAGTAAATTAATTGCACTAAATACAGTGACACTAACATAAAGACGGCACAGACTATGTTAACTAACTAATTTATTTGCATCAACTTCGACGACGTAAACATAACTGACTGACATATAGTTATTTCTTCCACACAAATTGAAGTGATTGATTGCTGTACCTAAATATCGTGACGTAAATACAGTTGATAAAACTAATATAAGCTCCTATTATGACTGTAAATACAGTGATTAACTAATATACAGCTCCTATTATGACTGTAAATACAGTTGATAAACTAATATACAGCTCCTATTATGATTGTAAGTTTATAAACTAATATACAGTTCATATTATGACTGTAAGTTGATAAATTAATATACAGATCCTATTATGACTGTAAATACAGTTTATAAACTAATATACAGTTCCTGTTATGACTGTAAATTGATAAACTAATATACAGCTCCTGTTATGACTGTAAGTTGATAAACTAATATACAGCTCCTGTTATGATGTAAGTTGATTAATATACAGCTCCTGTTATGACTGTAAGTTGATAAACTAATATACAGCTCCTGTAATGTCTGCAAATACAGTTTGTTTTAACTGTTATGTTATTTTGTCTGTTAGCTGCAAAGACTGCTGTAATGCCTCCATGCTAGAATGGGAAAAAAATAAAACAATAATATATTTATTATCTATCCGAACTACTTAGTATTGACTTAATAATTAATTATTTATTACTTGCTTAGTAATAATGCATGCATTTCCTTAAAACGTGAAAGCTCGTATAACTCAAATATAATGCTCACCCCTTTAAAAATGTTTTAAAGATGCTAATGCTCTAATCGTTTAACTTTCGTCCATCTCCATTCTAGCAACAGTTATTTAAAAACGATTTAACATCATGAGATTCCGATCTTGAACAACTGTCAACATTAATCTCGATTTGTAACATGCTCAACAGCTTTCTTCTGTAGCAATCAAATGATTCTGAAATCGATTTTTAGTGCTGAGGTTTAGGGGACGCAAATTGTCTGTCATAGAAGGATAGCTTTCGGTTTTATGGGCACCATACTTCCTCTCGTTTCACGAGTGATAATTTTTCTTTTCGAGTTATATGCGTTTGGTCCAAAGTCTTCATCGTTCTGACTTTGAGGCTGGTTGTCGTAGCAACCTTTTATGTAGAGCAATGAATGTCATTCATTTGTTATCACGAAGATCGACAAAAGCCAGTTCAACAAAAAAATAAATAAATAAAAGGACGTCATTTTCAGATGTGTAGTTGATCACCTGGGAACGGGCCTTGAATGTCATTACTGAATTCATTGTACTTGGCTTTATCAAGACATGTTATCAAGAGTCGAAAGAACGCGGCTGGCTTCTATAACTTAGAAATAAAAAGTGATACACAAAAGCAAATGTCCAAACAATCAATCAATTGCAAACTGACCTACTAGTCAGCCAGCCAGTCAGCTAATCGGCAATATATATATATATATGTTCTTGTCTATATATGCATGTATCGTAGGCATTACAAGTGAGGAGAGACACATAAAAACAGGAATAAAGCAAGTGCTGTGTTACGCTTCAGTACACCCAGATATAACAAAGTAAAATGCCATATGCGGCTCTCGTACATAAGATGACCATATGCAACTAATCATATATCTCTCCCCATTATCCCAGCAACGTAAAATTATGCATTACCTTAAAAACAATAATGACGGGACAACAAATCAATAATAATCATAATAAATGAAATTCTGTCCCTTTTGCTGCTGTGGACGATTCTTAACACTGCCAATGGTGGCCTAAATGAAACCAATCCGTTAGGGGTTTATCAAAACACTCAGAGGTCTTCAGGGAAAAAACACAACGTTTTTAGATTTTGCCATTTAGCTTGGGTGAAATGGCTCTGGAACTAAGCATTTGTGACGTACAGTTTCCAGAGTTGATGGCCAAAAGATGAACCGATTTTTGTCCCACCCCACACCACGTTTTCCTTTTAACATAAATATATTTATAACACAGTCTAATGTGAGTCGACATTTAAAGGAAGCCACCAGAAGCGAACAACTACAGTGAAAAGAAAGAAATGGTGCTTTATTATTACTGTTATTTAATCACATTAATAATAGACAAAAAACAATGTGAATTAATTAGAATAATTGTATACGAATACAAATCTTTAACGGAGAAAAACTGAAAGGAAGACAGACAGACGAACGGGTTAATAAACAGTCATAGGACACAGAGATAATCATATGCATTTGACCTGCAGCGGAATAACACGTAAAATGTTTCGTTTATTCAAGGAGTGGAATAAATTAAGAAAGAATGAACAGTTGTTGCACAGGACGGGTGGTGAAATAATAATCGGTCGATGATAAATCAGAGAAAGTGAAAGCGAGTTCAATCTGGAAGAGCGAGAGGGGCCGGATATTGCGTGTGAATATGAGACAGTGGACGAGCTCGACTGTGTAATACGCTTAACGCACATTATTCAGTATTACTGATGCTAGAATTCTAGTAAGGGGAGGGGGGAACAAGCATATTCCTGAAAAATGTAAAGAAAGAAAGAAATAGTGAGATAGAAAATTAATGTAATGAAAAAAAATGTAAAATAGAAAGAAAAGAGAGATAGAAGGAAAAAAGAGAAACAAACAAGCAAAATAAGAGAGAGAGAGAGAGAGAGAGAGAGAGAGAGAGAGAGAGAGAGAGAGAGAGAGAGAGATGATAAAGTAGAAATAAAGAAATGGAGATAGAAAGAAACTAAGCAAGAGAGGCAGAAAAAGACATACCTATAAAAACGAAGTAAAGTAATTAGCATAGAAGAAAAGGATAGAAAGGAAAGTAAAAGAAAGAAATAAGAAACAAAGGAAACAAAAACAATCTCCAAATTAGAAAAAGTATATAGAATAAACAAAGAAAATCTAATGTACAATTGTATGTGACGCATAACAATTAGAAACAACAGCAAGGAAAACACAGATGCATACATACATAAGAAAGGAAAAGAAAGAAGAATTAATAAAAAAATTAATTAAGCGCGAAGACTGAATAAAAAGCTCATTTAAATAAATTTGTGGCGTCTTTCCAGGCTACCTTATATGAGTGGTAGTCATCCACTTCTGCAATTCTAGCGAAAAAGAAACTGTACGCTACTTCTTTAACAAAGATAATGGCACTAAAGATGTTATGCAAAGAAATTTGACAGTCATTTCCTTAATTGAATGTCAGTTTCCAGATGCTCTGTTTTAGGTTAATGATACTGATATTTTAAACTGAAGTTAATTTCTAGTGTAAAGGTCAACACTTACGCTTTCTTTCATAAAATCAAACACAACAAGAGAGATAACTCTTGAAATCGGTGCGAACTCGGAAAGAATGTCACTCAAACCACGATAGTCCAACATTTCTGGAAAGATCGGAACGGAACGATATAATGATCGATAAGGCCGTGGAAAACTGTTCAGCAGTTCGATCATATTATTTCACGCTCTAAACATAATTTATATAATTGTATTTGGGGTTTAGATTTGAACTATTTTGACCATTCCAATCCACATTTAAAACAATGTTGTTTACATCTATCTATTTATGATTTTTATATTTTACAAAGAAGGCTTAATCATTTTTAACGGTAAGTTGCCAGTTAAATGATATGTACAGTAGGTCTGTTTAGTTGGTTATTTGTACAAGAAATCACGGTGTTTACAAAGTGAGTGACAAAATAGTCGTAAAAGAATATTTTCTCAGCAATGCATTTGCTGCAGAAGACATGATTGATGACGTAATTATATTACGTTGTCTTTCTGCAAAGAATGTCTGACGATGAAGTGGAAAGGGCATGTAAAAATGGAAGGCAAACATTTCGATACAACACCAACAACAAAATTAAACGGATAACTGTTTGATGGAAACGAAAGCTTATATTAAGTTAGAAAGATAACTTGTGTATGACGATAACACGTCAACGAACATCCTATGATACAAAGTAATATCACACTGATTTTTTTCAGAAAGGTCACTGATTTACAACTGAAAATAGAAAGCCAGTCAAAGATGTCGAAAACAGAACAAGCATAAGATTGGCAACCTGCCCGATTGGGATAGTCAAACACTGGCGGGTATATTGTGATGGGAATTAGCAGTTTAATAAAAAGGTTAAGGTCTTGAATTCGAGATGATATAAAGATAACGAATATATAACGAAGTAACGTAACAGTATTCAGGTAGTTGAGAGGTTAACACTGCTGGACATGAAACGAATCACTGATCTGAATGTTAAAGGTGTAGAAGAGGGGAAACATAACAGTATAATGGTAGTTGAGAGGTCAACAATGTTGGACATGTATAGAATAACTGAAAATTAGAAGGGAGGAAACGTAACTAAGAGATGATGATAAAAAGATAACGGGGACTTGAAAATATTGGAGGTTACGGGTACATAATGAAGATGTGATGGGTATATACATGTGGCCCCACTACAGGCATTTCACAATGAAATTATGTGAAATAATAGAAAATGTTTCAGTTATAAGGAAATATCACCAATGTACAGACGGAAAGAGTAAGGATATTTACCGATAAACACATACAAGGAAACTTTCTCGAAATGGCGAAAAGTTCTACTGTCATTGATAGTTTGCAACAGCACATTCGCTCACGTTATTAATAATTTCCTGAAATCGATTTAGCCCAGATGTATTTCCTCAGAGTGCTGCTGTTTCCATAGATAGCAGAAGTCATGGGTGTTACAGCAAACTTCTGTAAGTACTCTTGACGCCGGAAGGAAATTAGCTTTGCACTAAATCCTATAGGATCAAATGCTTCGGCTGATAGAAATAGGGCTTAACTTTTCTGTTAATCTTCATGTCACAATTCTCGTGCATACTTGGTAAATTCACTTACACTGCTCTAACTCACCACATGAATGCTCCATCTGCAGAGCGAAAAGAAACTTCGTAGACAGTGTATTTGTGTTAGACTGTTGTAAGTTCATACAGACAAAATAAATATGCCTGAACCCCCAATAACATAACGTAAACTAATGATGTAAGAAGCAGATCTTTAGATAGTTTCTGAAGAGTTCCTTGATTTTAATCTAAACAAAAACCATAATATTAAAAAATGGAAGTTTTGTTGAAACGAGAAAAAGAGACATACAGAGGGAAAGAGAGAAAGAGAGGGGATAGAGAGAAAGAAGGGGAGAGACAGGCACATAGTGAGGGAGATACAGTGAGAGAGAGAGAGAGATACAGAGAGAGAGAGTGAGAGAAAGGGAGAAGAGAAGGAGAAAGAAGAGAGAGTAGGAGAGAGAGAGCGGGTACACAGACAGGGAGATAGAGAAAGGGAGAAAAGGAAGGAATAAGAAAGGAAAACGAAAGAGGAAGAGAAAGACGTAATGGCACTCTAAAAAGGCTTTGCTTAATTAAGAGAGTAGTCAAACTTCCCACATATAGAAAATAATTTGTACTGCAACATATTTTGAAACTGATTAAATACATGGAAATAAAATAAAATACATTTAAAGCAAACAGCACAGTTCAGTACTTCACGAAATCAAACATAAATTCAAAATCTGTAAATTCTCTTGACTTCAACCTGCAACGCTGTCACTTATGCATATCACTTGTTATCCACAAATCATCCATATCTCTTCCTCTCTCTCTCTCTCTTACACACACACACACACATACACACACACACACACACACACACACACACACACACACACACACACACACACACACACACACACACACACAACCTTATTATACATGTCGTCTCAGTACTTCATGGTGAATTATTTCACGATTTTCAGATTAACACGGTTTACGTTCTGGAACATAACTCCAGAAAATAGCATTGACTGCCATTTGTGTACCTCTCTGTAGTCAATGCAAGGGTTATTTTTAGCTCGACAGCTCTTAGTAAGAGTTATGGTGTTTTTGGCCATAAGGGAGTGAATGAAAGCCGACTGAAAGGGGGCGCTGTCAGCTGATGATATTGATTGCCTAGATCGAAGTGCACCGTTTGGTTGCGTTGATATTGTTCCGTCTGCCAAAGTTAGACTTTGTCTGTTCACCATCTATTTTTGGCTTTCGGGAGAGAACTGTGAAAGACGCAAAAGGCATACATGAAAGTTAAATTTAGCAGATTTTGTTTTTGTGTTCATATTTATAAAAGTTGGCCATCAATTTCGAAATGATAGTTAACATTCTACGGTCCCTTCATAACAAATATATTGCACTATGACTTTCGTCAGTGTGAAATAACACAACAACCGGGCTTCAGTACCTTTAACGTGCCAAACATTCTATTTATAGACGTAAACATCAGGGAAAGGAAAGTATGTCGCAAATTACGTAGAGTTATCTTTCCTACGCTACAACGATCTCATTCTCAACTCAGTAATGTATTTCTTTGATACACTCTTACCTTCTAAATAATGACAGAGCTTTTGTCACAGCAAAAATGTTGAAACTACGACCCTTACTTTGCTCACTTTGTCTATTATTTTAAAATTCTTGTTTATTCAAGAATTGTTGCTTTTCATTGCTGGCATTTTTGTAAATTAACATTAATTCTGTCTCAACTTCAGAAGCTGTCCCCACCATGCATCTATCAGGAAGAGAAAATAGGCCATTTATAAATTGTGTCTAGTTGCAAAGGAATGATTTAGAAGTAATGCTTATCATCCCATACTAACATCGGCCACATTGTTGACGTAAACTGCTTTGTGCTGTTCTTGTCACTATGATGTATTATTCCGTCTGTGCTCTTAAATGATGAAACTCCATCCGTGGACGCACTTTTGAAATGGATTATCCTGGTTGATGTCAGGTCCTCTGTGGTCGCACTTTTGAAATGGATTATCATGGTTGATGTCAGGTCCTCTGTGGACGCCCTTTTGAAATGCATTATCATGGTTGATGTCAGGTCCTCTGTGGACGCACTCTTGAAATGGATTATCATGGTTGGTACCAGTTCCTCTGTGGAACATATGGCAGAAACAGTGCGTCTAGACCAACAGCGATGTTGCTAATTACTATTTTGGGAAACCACAGCCCTCTTCCTGCCATTGATAGTCACCATGCTACCAGCGCTCATATAGCCCTGCTTATATGCATCAGTGATCCACAGCAATTTCTTGATCCACAACAAGTTCACTGGGAGTTTAATACAGGAAGTCTTTAAGCTTAACCTAATGACTACATATCCTTGTATCCAGATGCTGATAGAACATTAAAACTTATAAATATTCTATACGTACTCGCAGATGAGTAGTCGGTTTGCCCCCTCCCCCCAAAAAAAAAATATTTGGCCAATGCACTGCTTGCTTTGATGACATTCCTTAGGGGTGTTTAGAGTATCCTCTGGGAACTTCTGTACGGGCCAAGGTTACACGGTCCATAGAAGCTTTTAAACGTTTTCAAACCTTTGATGAGACAAGAGAAGAAAAGAGTTATTTGCTTCAGAATTCAAGCAAGCTTTGTGGCAGAATGGACACTGTGTAAAATTTCCCACGGTAATCTGTACAAAATTGTAAACCTAGAGTTTAGCTTGCAGGACTAGGCTATGATTAAAAGTAGATATACTAGCGGTTTTAAATATATATTGGAACTAGTTTAAACGATATTTTATCAGTTTAATGAAATAAAAAATAATATGGTTTATACTATACACATTATCATCATCGTCGTCGTAATCGTCATCATCATTATGATTAGAATACCGGTGCTAACGAATTAACGATTGAAATGCATTCCAACTAATTTTTAATGAATGGAGTCAGTCGGTATTGCAAGGGACACCACCATATTACATTCCAAGAAACGTACTGAACGATGTAATTTCCCTTTAACTGAGCGGGACAGAACGCCAAGAGGGACAAACTTTAATTGTGTAAGTATAATATAAACTAACAATTTGTCTTGTAACTAAAGTACTTAGAAACATTCTGTAAATAAGATACAAACTAGTAAACTGACTTCTAACTAAATTAGTTAGAAATATTCTATAAGTAAGATGCAAACTAGCAATCTGGCTTGTAACTATGCTAACTTGAAATATTTAACTATATTTAAAATGTAGCCATATACAACTAGAACTTCGTAATAAAATCTTATTCCTAGAGAGATTATGTGAGAAATACTATGATAAATTAATCAAAATTTAAATGAGATATATACTATCATATCCACTATACGAAAGGTGTTGTCGGTAGACATTACAATATATCGGAACTTTAATGGATAAATGCAGAGCATTTAAGTATATAGTATTTACAATATTACAGTGAATGATTGGTACATGAAAAAATAACAAAGCACTTAATTTACTAAAACAATCAAATTATAATTATCAAATAGGCAATAATATAAAGATACCCCAAAATTTTGAAAGATAAGATATAAATATTCACATATTGAACAAGTAATCATAGTTAATTTTGGGAATTTCCTGATGACTATTGTAGAAAATATCTTTAAATCTGCGTAGTTGAAAACGAAAACTTGCCAAACAACTGTATCTTTTTCTGGGAAACGAAAGAGCGCAAACTTGTGTGAGGACGCTGGGACAAAGTACTGCTATTGTTTTAAAAGCTGAGGTCTACTTAGAGGGTGAGTTAATTTTCTTCTAAAACAAGTACATATAATGTTTGATGAAAGGAAGTAATGTATGATTTATTTGTGTAAATATAAATTGTTTTTGATTATTACTTATTTCCGATATTACGTTTTGCGTTTTGCATTACACTGGAAGTTGAAAGTCCAGTGTTAAGACTGTTGAATCCATGTGAATACGGGTTCGTACGGTGTACCACTCACACACACACACACACACACACACACACACACACACACACACACACACACACTATATATATATATATATATATATATATATATATATATATATATATTGACAATTATCAGATCAGTCTCTTGAGACGATAACATACAAGAATTGATCCTGTGTATATGCAGGCGATTTAGTAGATTAGCATTTATTATACTCAGAGCGAGTAATTTACGCATTTAATGTCAAGCTTAAATGGATAGAAACATTATGAAAGAAGATAAGGTACTCCATTTTTCTAAAGGAACACTTGTTTTGCTCCAGGTACATACTTCGGCGCAAACGCAGTGCGTTACGGTTGATGGAGATTGTATAGAGGGCGTTTCTTAGAAACAAAAATAGCACAATGACTTGAAAATGACTAGAAAACCGTGTATATATGTTTTACCTCTCTTTAGATTAACTACACTGACCTTATCTTTCTAGTTTAAATTAGTTGAATAATTGTGTTGCAAACTTGATTAAATAAATATAAGTAAACAAAATGCAATATAAACTACAACACAAATTAATTGAATGGAAGCTGCAGGTAGTCAATAAAGTTTGTGGGGAAATAGAGGGAAGCAATCTGATTAGTTCTTGGTCTTCTAGTTACTCTGTTTTGAACCGATTGCAGTTTCTTCACAACACTCAGTGACAGACCAGAGAAAAGAGGGTTACAGTAACCACGGTGGGGTTTTGTAGTATCAGCAGTGAGAAACTAGGAATAGTGCTTTAAAAAAAAATTTAAGCTCTATATATGCACATAGATAAGAACTGAAGATTTCTTGGTGCAGGAAGAGCGAACTATCAGATAATATACTATATGACAGTTAACCCTTTATGCAAAATGAAATCTAATAAGATTTCTAAGTGGCGTTTACCTTAATGGAAAGTACCAGTACTCTTTTTAGTGATCGACACAAAAAAAATTAAAAACTCTTTAAGAGCAACACTCAAGGTTTCAGTTTTAACTTTTACGTATGTTTCTTCTTACTCACTACCCAAGACGTATCGTTCAAACACATATTTTATTTCTTATAATATTTTTTGCGTGGCGGAAGCAATTTCATTTGGGCAACTTGCTTTACACAGTTGAGTATTACCAGTATAATTGGTGGGACACATCACACACACACACACACACACACCCACACACACACACACACACACACCCCACACACAAACCTTAATGTGATCTATAAAGACGACAAATAAATTATACTTTGCCCATAAATACATGTATATATTACTAATTGATACATGCTTGGCAACAGTAACAGGTTTAGCTATAATAATTATAAAATAATCAATCAAACAAATGTTACAGTGTTTATTGTTTGTTATAAAATTGCTGAGAAGCATAATCCTACGTGGATTGTAATAAATTTGCAATTTTAGTAGAATAAATGCTAATTAGTTAAATTTGCTCCGTGTTTCCTGTGTGTTGCCGATTTTATTCATTCGTTGATTTCATTAATTTTAAACATTAATTACTGATGCAGGAATATTTGATTGGTGGATAATTCTCAGACATCGTAGGACAGTTTTTATACGGTTTCTCAAACACAGGAAAACTTAAGCTCTCGTCATTGTAGGTGATCCATGTGTTTGTGCCAATAACGTCGACTTCCCAATTTCTAGGGGGTCAACAAGAAACTGGATTTTGACCCACTTCTATTCTCTGTCTCTCCTAAGCAGACCACTTCTACACCCTGTCAACAATACTTGCTCTCAATTTGCCGTGCAGGCAGAAACAACGAATTTTGGTAGAGGTTGTCAATCAAAAGTCAACCAAGGAATGAAATGTTCTATTATTTCACGAACAGAAAACCCACATAGTTTTGTCTGCAATACGCATCTCATTACAACTCCCTGAGTCATGTAGAGATTAAGTACTCTTTATTTCATGCAAGTGAATTTATGATGTATTTTAACCATTTATTATCATTAACTTTATTAGTATGGTATTTTAGTAGTTGATATACAAAAAACGATCTACAAAAAATTCTGAAATACCTTTGGACTGTGTAGGGTTTCTCTTAGATATGTTTATATATTAAAATATTAATTTGCATAAATAGAAATTCCATTTCATTTGAGTTTCTTGATAAAATTAAATAACTGACACGGCATTGCATACAGAAAACAATAAAACTCCTGTGGATATCAGTTTAAAACTATGACACAACATGGATGGAATGACGTAATAATATATCAGAAAAAATCAACACTACCACTAACAACAGCGCCAACAACAGCAGCCGCTACAACAAGGAAAAACAACAATGCCAAAAAAACACTGACGGCAACAACGACAACGATGGCGGCACAGTGAACAGCAGTACATACTGTAAGGATATTTTAACCACCCCACCTCTCGATCACCTGTACTTGCCGCCAGCGTCCACTTACGTGCATCCCAAAGGACCCTTGGGAGAGCCACAATATCAACAAGAGTGACGACAACACCACTAGTGAGGAGGACATAAGGTTGAACATCCCGGGCACACATACACACTAGTTACAGATTTGGTGTGCTACTAGCCAGGGCTCTGAAAAACACCCCCTCCAATTCAAACATAAGAAACGACAACATTAACATCCACCACAGCTTTAGCCCATGGATTATCGGATTAAAGTCCGCCTTTGCCAGCCAGACATGTTTTGCAATGGTCGAGGGAACAACAACAGTAGACATAGAACCTTCACAAACTGCACCAGCCACCGATACCACAACGCCAATGCTAAGTCACAAAATACAAGAAATAATAGCTACATACTTCTACAGAAAGCAAAGATACAACTTCAGCGCTGCGGAAACAAGACACAACAATTAGAGGATACACAATTCATCAGGAACACAACTCAACGACATATTAAAAATTAACAACAATCACCAACACTGAGCAAGTATCAAGACAAAACTCTAACAGCAACACCACTGCCAGCCCTTGCCGAAAATACTCGTGAGGGGAGCTGGTTCCACTGGAGCACTACAGATCAGAGAATGTCTTATGATGAAAGGATCCACGAAAGCCTCAGTGGTGACCTTACATTGTTATTGTAACCACCATCACCACCTATATATGGGAATGAGTTACACTTCAGAGTGGAATGCGTACAGAGGAACAGTGAACTATGTAACAAGAAAGAAGATAGAGAGAGATGGCGGGCATGTTGCCAGGAAATAAAAAATCTCTCATGTAAAACACGTGCCGTGTGTACATGTCTGGCTGTGGCTGTCCTCAAACGTGTGACGTATTGTCCTTTTTCATCATCGCTTTTATCTCGTATGCTTTGGTGACCATTGCACTATACAACACTATACCCGACAACTCATCACATATCATCAAACATGAGATATGTTTTTTTTTGTAGCAACCTATTAAAGCATGACACATCATATTTTTCTGGAATTGAAAACACATGAACTTGTTGTACTTCTTAAGTTATACATTATAGCAAATATTCCTGAAGTGCCTATAATTAAGATCTCTCAATGTCAAAGGCATAATACTTCACCCAACCTCACACCAATAAATACTAAAAAGAATAATGAAAGTAATAAGATCTAGATACATGAGGTGTATATGAAAATCTAGTGCAATCACATGCATTTGACGTAGTTATTCACGTCACCAGTAGATCCCAATCAGAAAGGTTTGCTAGAATAAAGTCATATGGGAGTTAATTTAAATGTATTTATTTATTCCTGCAATCTAACCTTCACCATGAGACTTGGTCAAACAGAAGTGCGTGCATACATGCGAAATAGATAGCCTTGACCGTAATATGCAATTTGTTTAGTTGTAGGGATGGGGAAATTGGCTCTCAGAAGTCTGGTGTTAGTAAAGAGTGGGAAGTAGCCGACCCTTAGATCTAGTTGTGACAAAAGTACATTGCGAAACTTATTTTCTTAAGTGGGGGGGGGGGGGCTTGCTTTTCTCAATGCAATGACACAACTTGATATGTAAGAGGCCCAGTCAATGTGTGGAAAAATATCATGAACTTCTGATACAGATGACATTTTGATCCTTTTGGTTTTGCTGAACAGGAAATGTACATGTTGATATTTTATGATTTCTATGATTACGATTTTGAGTAGAGAATAAAAATAATATTTTGTCATGTTTAATTAATTAATATTTTCTTTTAGCTTAGTGAGATTGTGCTCAGAGAAAATAAATTTAGCCATTAGCACAAGATCACTACCAGTTTGCATATAGCAGTTTCTGATTACTGCTTTATTAATTGCAGGATCTTACAATCCATTGATCTTCCAGCCCATATCATCCATCCATCCAACTATGTGTTGGTCTGTTGGTTTGTTGATATCTCAGTCTGTTGGTCTTTGTACAAACATCTGTAAATCAGTTTGCTTAGTTGTTCCATGTGGGAAAGCCAAGATGTCTACCTAGACTTGATCTGTGACATAGTCCATGGTCGATGCGATATAAACTCAAGTGCACAGGGGACAGTGCTAAGAAACTCCACCAGGAGTGAACAACTGTGGGGAAACTTTTATAGAAGTCAGAGAGGATAGAGAAAGGAAAAGAAAGGGGAAACTATGAGCTTGATAGACTTTCTAAAGAACGAAGGAAGCTAGGACTTTAATGGAGGCCAAAATATTCTCCAAATACGATGATAAACACTTTGAAATCGTAATTGTTGGAATTTGTCAACATTGATTGTTGTTGATTTTATTGTTTATTTAACACAAATTCTTGTTATTTTTTCACCCATATTTGTGTCGTTTCTTATCAACTTATATTAGTGTAAAATTCATAATTGTAATCATTATACCTGTATTGTCTTTGGCCAATAATTGTCAGGAATTTATTCCTCTGGGGGCTCGTATGAGTCTTCGTGAATTGTTGACTTCAAATTCAATTATTCATTAGTTTATGAGCGAGCAACACTCGACGGCTTGCTATGAAGTGCATTTCTGTTGCTAATATAGTTAACAATATAATAACGGAAGATGACTTCCTGGCAGTACAATCAGAAATATTTAATCGGCTGTGGTACAGGAAATCACCATTCTGCATGATGGTCAACGTAGCGTTACTGTGGAGACTGTGTTTAGTGGCGAATTTCTGTAGTGTTGTGAGAGGTACGTAGCGACAGTGTAAAATACATAATTTATAAATAAAAGCAAGATATTTAATTGAATTGTGCAACAACTGTGCAAAGACTGTTTGCAAAAGCTGTGTTGACCATAAATGTTAGCGCAAGATGAATTTAAGTTGACACTGGTGTTCATTCGTATTGCTATTTTTATAATACGATCATTAAAGTAATCGTTAAAGTGTACTGAAAAATCGAAAATATTTTATAATAGTGTACGCTTCATAAGAAACTTCTTGTGTCTCCACAAATAATGGAGATGGCATGCGTAACTTGAAAAAGCAGTATGCATTATAGTTTCAGTTAATGCTCCCAAAGTGTACATAGTATATTTTAAGTGTTAGTAAAGGTATCCTTGAATAATTTGTAATTTGTCAGACTAGCATCAGCCGTTTTATTCTGGCTATCCATTCTTTTACATGAAAAGTTTACAAACCTATGCGACATTTTGAATATTTTGGTAATTTAGTATATAAAATATTAAAAATATTAAATGCAATATTAAGTTAATGAAGAATGTACATGTAGGTGAATTTGCAAGCTTCTTCTTAGGAACAAAACAATGTAATATTTTTCATTTTGTAAAGTAAAAAATAATTGTAATAATTATCTTCCTTACATGGAAAATATGACAACTGGTATACGTGATGAAACAGTTGTAATCTATTAGGCTTAGCTGTAAAGCGTATTTAAATCGAGATTGAATTTTACTGCCACGATATTGTATGTTGCTATTATTAAATGTATTCACAATGGACGTGACTACTCTAATAACCACACCGAAAGTAGAACTCTCTCTTCAACCTACTAGGCTCTGCATTCAGTTTTACACTTTCAACTATAAACTTTCATTAATTAATCTGCCCCATCCTCTATCAATGCTTTTATCAACACATCGGTCGTTTGTAAAGCCATATTTCTAAAGTATAAAACTGGTGCTAAATAATAATACATACAATTACTGAAAGCATCATTCACTTCCTAGTGAATAAAGTGCAATAAACAATGACAAACTTAGATAAGAAATTTCTAACGTTATCTTTAGGCGGAACAAAACAAATGTCCAAATATTAACGAAACAATCAAACAAAGGAAAACAAACACTGAACGATGGAAAACAAGGGAGGGTATCCAACAGTGAAGTGCTACTTGTACTACTAGGGCGACAAGTACAGCAGAAGACACACTCCACTCAAGGACAGTCCAAACCTGGGAACAGGTTCGCGAATAGGTCAGAAATACATTCTGCTGGACAGAAAAACACTACCTTAGAAAATAAACTTGCAGATGGGTCTATTTAGAATGTTCTAACACCACAAATGAACTCACCAAAAGATTACAACACTTATACCTAGTATGGACGAACGAGCTTATACAGGAACACTATCTATCTATCTATCTATCTATCTATCTATCTATCTATCTATCTATCTATCTATCTATCTATCTATCTATCTATCTATCTATCTATCTATCTATCTATCTATCTATCTATCTATCTATCTATCTATCCAATCATCCATCCATCCGTCCATCCACCTCTATCTATCTATCTATCTATCTATCCAATCATCCATCCATCCGTCCATCCACCTCTATCTATCTATCTATTCATCCATCCATCTCTATCTATCTATTTATCTATATATCTATATATCAATCTATCTATCTATCTATTTATCTATCTATCTATCCAATCATCCATCCATCCACCTCTATCTATCTATCTATCTATCTATCTGTCTATCCATCCATCTCTCTCTCTCTCTCTCTATCTATCTATCTATCTACACACACAATAACTTACTACTGATAACATTGTGTACATTTTAGGTCAGACTTGTTCGTGTGATAGAAGTGGAGGATGCAATTTTTCAAGTTCATGCCGTTTAAATGACTTGTGTAGAAAAGGTAAAATTGACATGTCGGTTAAAGTATTGTTTATGTTAAATCAAAGTTTTTCATATTTAAATTAAAAGTGTATTTACGTGCATGTAGTAGCAAATATGTTTATTTTTGTGCCTATCTATCTATCCATTGATCACTGTATACAGTTGTAGTATTAAAAATGTATTTTCTATATGATATTATTTAGTTTACAAAACTTATTAATATTTAATTACGGATGCTATTAGATGGATAAAGGAGAAACACCAAAACTTATATAGACTATTAAGTAGACAGGGTGGAAATAGGCAAGGGACAGAATTTCAATATGTTTCATTCATCAAAGTGGGTATTTATTGAAGTATTAATATAAATATTATAGAAATCTTCCTTCTTGTTGTACATTTAATGAAGTTTCATTTGGTCCATTTATGAATTTATTTTCTTACTTCTTATCAAAAATGTGTTGTTTTTCTCTTCACAGAAAATGTAGCGATTGGGAAGCCGGCAAGTATGAGTTCTATTTTTAAAAGGGATAGTATCAATGAGATTGCAGGTCCAGCATGTCTAGCTGTCAATGGAAACACAGACACAACTTTCCGACCAGTGAACCAGTACCGGGACAGCCCAAACTGTGTTCACACTAATGACAATGATTATAACCCGACGTGGCAAGTGGACCTAGGTCGGAACTACACTATACATAATTTAACAGTATATCACAGGAAGTCATGTAAGTATTCAAATAGCATAATTTAGATCTGCAACAATCAGTTAATTGAGCCCATACATTATCTGTTGACTTTTGCAAAACGTAGACATACGTCTAAGTGCCTACACAGCACATTTTTGCCCTTTGTGAATCATAACCATAAATACAGGGAAATATACTAACAAGAATATTTTTCTGGATAATCATCACCTCCCTCATCCAGACATCTAATGCCAAGGGGAAAGTGGAAGAATGATTACATATGTGGATGTATTCGTATCGCTTTATAATAAATACGAATAGCTGTTCTTGCACAAAGGATGATGAGTAATGCAAAAGGACGTAACACATTTTCTGTGTTGTGTATTTGTCACCTACAACTTTGGGGAAAATGATGTCGGTATCTGGTAGATATATTCTAATTTTAGTGATTTTTGTTGTTCGATTTTCATGAATGCTGAACTAGGTGGTAATGATTGTAATTATTCATTGAAGAAACGTTATGAATATCTAGTAGTAGAAGTAGCAGCAGCAGCAGCAGCAGGAGTAGTAGTAGTAGTAGTAGTAGTAGTAGTAGTAGTAGTAGTAGCAGCAGCAGTAGTAGTAGTAGTAGTATCATCATCATCAGCAGTAGTAGTAGTAGTAGTAGCAGCAGCAGCAGCAGCAGCAGCAGTAGTAGTAGTAGTAGTAGTAGTAGTAGTAGTAGTAGTAGTAGTAGTAGTAGTAGTAGTAGTAGTAGTAGTAGTAGTAGTAGTAGTAGTAGTAGTAGTAGTAGTAGTAAGCATGTCACTATGTTCGAAGCATTAATATTTAAGATCTTTTACCGTTTAACATGCTATTTGATTATAAATGATCTTTAATAGTTGATGTATGAAATCATAAGCCAGCTATCCATTTGATATCTAACATATATATATATATATATATATATGCCACATGATTAATTATGAGTTAGTTTTAAAGCTGATAACAACCACATGGCCTAACGTATTCTTCCATCCACTATAATGAATCCTACTTCTTAAGTTTTATGGAACAATTAGCATTCAATACAGCTAAAAGTAAATTAATTAACATTGCCTTTTATGATTGATGACACTGTTTCTTCTCTTAATTAATTAACAATTATCCATCCATATGTTTCTCATCCTAGACCAATCTCAATTAATTGTCATTCTGAAAGAATTAATTAAGATAAGAGATAAAGAAAACAAGAAAATTAATAATAGGGACACTAAAAGAAAAATAACCTCAAGTGACAAATAATGAGCGCATGTATTGTCCCTTGTCTCTATCAGTTCAAGAACGAGTTTATACTGTCACGAATACCATTGCAGTGTGGATTAACTCTCTTCCGCAAGAGTGATGAACAGTAGAGACTTGTATTGCTGGAATCTATGTCCAAATGATCTCCATCTTGGAAGACAAAGATCCCCTCTCTAGGATCACAGACTGTATGTCAAAGATGATATTTCTGGTTCAAATCGAGCATCAGATCTAGACGACGATAGATGGACTCAGTGTTCCCTAGATCACACTCTACGTCCTTCTGATATGACCTCTCTGATGGCTTGATACAGCATAATGAAGTATATTGGCAGTACAATTTTCCAACTGAGATTCGATCTAAGGTTTGGTACGCCATGGGCGGAACTCAAATGCCCTTATACGGTTATGGTGCATCTGGTTAACTTCACTCATCCCTTTACAAACTATTCCTTCTTTCCTGTGGACTTTACTTTGTCAAACCTAAGTCATTGAACAGCTTAACCTAATCCTTTTTGAACAGTGTGCAATGTGCAGAATATTCAATATGGTTGACTACATGGATAACTGAATAATAGTTCACACGGGTAGTCAACAACAAATTATATGCAGCACATTATTAATAGCAATTTATAGAAAATAAAAAAGTAATATTTAAAAGCATGGACCATAATTTGCCTCACTGAAGGTAAATCCTTACAATCTATCTAGCCAGGAATTTGAAAAGAAAAAGATTGAATCAGTCCTGTTGGGAGCAGTCTACACGACCAGTTTTTAAAATATGAAAGATATTTTCATGTTTAATACATCACTAACAAGTCGAACTATATAAAATAGGAAATCACCTTGACATGTGATCATTAAGATAGTGAGTAAGGAAAATCCTTTTGTAAATTCTTAAATGGTTCAGCAGAAATATCTAGCTTGAATCATACTGCGAATCTATTTTTGGATACTCTGTATAATCTTGATTAGCATGGGAACATCATATTGCCCTGTAGCCTTATATTTCTGCTTAGTTTACAGCTGATTCAATCAACATTATTTTTATTGGAGTCTTCACACACGACTACATTGGAGTACCTTATACACCACATTCATGCTATCTTAATCTGAGAAAACTTTAGTCTGAAATAAGATTACATCAAGCAGGAACCAAACTTCAAATTATAACTTGGAGCCTGGATAGGCTACGTTGCAAGGAACCATCAAGGAATACATTTTCTTCTATGTTGAAGAGTTCATAAAGCATGTTGTCTGGCATTGTATGAACGTTCTGTCCCGGAGAGGTTGTTTTAGATTTTTCCTCTGAATCTCTGTGTAAATGGCATCCAGTGAAATGTGCAGTCACTCTATCAAGAGAAAAAATATCTTCCTTTACTGTCTGAGAATGGCAAGAGTGAATGTCGGCAGTATATTACTGTTACCATGAAATGCAGTTTCTTGACAAGATGATGTGTTTGCTGACTATTGGTGGACTTGGTGACTGTTGATGCAGCAGAGTAAATTTCTTCACCAGTTCACCAGCTGTAAGGAACACTGTGAATAAAGTTATATATGATAAATAACAATAATACGTTGCATCAACTGTCCTTGAAATTAGTCAAGTAATCAGTCTAATAATTAATATAATCAGTCAAGTAATATCCAGTGCTAAAGGCATAGAGCTGATAAATTATACCGATTGAATTGGGCTATTTTTAGTATTCTTATATTCATGTGATGCAATTTCTTCATATCTTAGCTTGTATTATTAAATAGATATTTTTGAAGTTTGATTGGAAATTTGCAGAATTAGTGCGAACTCTTCTGTGAAGAGAACATTTAAATAAAGAAAGAATGTTAGAAGAATGTCACATAATGGATTATGTAGCCCACACCCACCCTCCTCGTAAACACAGACTACAATCAAATCTATTTTCTAGAAAGACTTACCCTTTTCCCTGGCCTGGAAACATATCTGAATGTTTCAGACACTCACTCTAAGCTAACCAATGAAAGTGCAGCTCAAACCCTCTAAATATACCATTTTGACTTTGACGAGTATAGAACCAAGATGCAATACCAGAGCAATGACCAAAGACCCGTTAACAGACCGTGTGCTCGTCTGCTACAACATTTACTGGGATCCTGGGATCCTAGATGACATATCCGGTGATCCTATGCTATGTAACTATAAAGTAAAATATCCATAGCTTCAGTCAACGTCTCACATATTTATTTTAGAGTTCACTCAGAAACATTCAGTATTCTCTCATAAACTCATTTATATTTCACTCATACAAATGAACCAAATAACTACTTCAGAGACATAGGACTCAAAACGAATGTTTTCTTACGACACAATATGGTTGTATTTATGAACTATAAAATTATAAACTCTAATTATAACTGTTGATCTGTTAGCTATATATAACCGTGTTGTTTTATGCTATTTCCTGTTTAATATATTTATTGTTGATATTTGGACCACTCGTTTTAGTGTGACTCACTCACATGTTATATGTTGTAGTCTGTCACCTGTATTTACGTACTATCCTGGCTGCATGTATCAAGGCGCTTGAGCTGTCTTCTAGAAATATCACTCTTCTATTCTACATTATCTATGATTTATCTTTCTAGCACAGCCAGAAGGTGTGTTTGGGAGTTATTAGCCTAGAGACGGGTGGACAGGGGTGGTGGAGAATTAACATCTTGCCCATCTCAGAGTAAAACATCATAAAGATAGAAACACTCATTAAATGTAGAGATTTATATTTGTTTTGAAGAAAGACTTTATAATGATCTTTTCTTCAAAAAAATGTAATTATTGAGATGGATGAATTATTTTCTTAGATAAAAAATTACAAATTGTATAATTAATAGAGATTGAAATTATCTTTCATTTTGTTTGAGATGAATTTGATTTGTTAGTACAACAGAAATCTGAATGGTAATTTGTATGTTAAAACAGTTATACAAAAATATCTTTAAATTATCTTATTAAAACACACACAAGCTATTTGATTGGTTGAACAGAAATACTAAGGATCTTCATGAATGAAGCTGGTTGGTATTTTTTAACATGTCTTCTTTATGAACAAGAAAAGGAAAAGTGTAATATCCCATGTTAAGACCGTTATGTAAGATCACAGAAACCAAAAATCGATCTGGTAATAAAATTGTTTTGGATGATAACTGGATTTGCCCGAAATATTACCCTATCTCCCCACCTCCATGCTCTCTGGCATATATATATGGTCTGATGTTATTGATATAAGATTTTAATAATATATTTCCTCCTAAATGTTAGGGAATGTTATATAATGCACTGAAAACCTACTCCACTGTAAAATTATAATGTTCTGAATAATATTACAAACTCAACATAAACAGTTTTGAATATTTGACGAATGTGGTCAAGCATTTATTTGACGTATATTTTTCTAAGATAAATATACACCTTCTACCAAAAGTTGCGACTGATAGATATATGCATACATATTGTATAATGTGAGAAGTATTTAAACACTCATATCCGTGACTGTAACATTTTGTGACATAGGAAATTTGCCACTCCCAATTTTTAAATTTAATTGTTATATTAGTGGCTAAATTGTCAGAGTGACCCGTCCTTGGGCACTTCTTATGGTGTTAGTTTGAAAGTGTCTGAGTTTGAAGGAAACAGTCTGAGGCAAGAACATTCTAGATTTGCTGACCTAATGGAAACTGAGTGAGCAGTTTCCGATTATCATCCAATGGTAATCATTTATGAGAACGAGACTAGCCAATAGGAAGAGTTTAAGGAGTTGTCAGAGTGACTCGTCCTTGGGCACTTCTTATGGTGTTAGTTTGAAAGTGTCTGAGTTTGAAGGAAACAGTCTGAGGCAAGAATATTCTAGATTTGCTGACCTAATGGAAACTGAGTGAGAGGTTTCCGATTATCATCCAATGGTAATCATTTATGAGAACGAGGCTAGCCAATGGGAAGAGTTTAAGGAGTTAACTTGCTGTAGAGAATTCCACCCTTTAGTCACTTTGAATTCGAGTGGCAAAGAAGGAAGAAGTCTGGCTTGAAGGCTATAGTTAGCTTGGTGGTGAGTTTAATTGACTGATTGAGAGAGAATGGGCTTAGACACATTTCATTCATTTTAATATGATATGTTATACTCGTGTTTATGTAGCGATGTAATAATATTAATTAAATGTTATTAGTACAAATGTTTGAACTAAGCAGCACCAGTGTGTAGTATTAATATGTGACATTGTTTGATACGTACTCTTGTTTGATACATACTCTGTGTTTATTTTACCATGTGCTTGCAGGGGGACAATGAATGAACACTGTTGCAGGATTTGTAAGTTTGAGAACAGAGTGTCAGATAGAATGAAGTTATATTGTGCCAAATGAGAAACTTAGGCTTGTTCCTTAACTATGTGTTGCAGTGAAGTGCCTTCTTTTTTCTCTTTAGTCTCATTCTGTGAGTGTGAGTCTCAAGTGGAGATTCATTTTCAACTTTCATACTAGCTACTCTTCATTTGTACGCTGGTCATGACTTGAGTGACCAGGAATGCACAGGGAAATTTGCAAAGTATGTTGCAGACTATGTAAGCGTAAGGACTACACTGTGCACTATTGATGTATCAAAGCAAGTAAGCTGGGTACATTCTGGAAAATTCTGGTGCAGTGAAGTTACCAGAATTGCTGAAATTATGTCCAACATGAAGGAGTGACACAGGGGGAGACATTTGAGAATAGTAGCTGTCAGTTTCTAGTGGCGGGAACACTGCTTAGTGCGGGTATTTTTACACTGTTGCAGGGGAAATGATTCCAAATGTAGACTCTGCAAATCCATGGATGAGACAACAGACAACGTACTATCTGGATGTCAGGTTCTGGCTGGAACAGAATACACCAAACGACACAATGAAGTGGCAAAACACATACATAGAAATATGTGTGAGAACTATGGCATAAAACCCCCAGAAAGAGCATGGATGCACCAACCAGAATTAGTCACCGAAACAGAAGAAGTCAAAATACTGTGGAACTTCGAGATAAGAACAGTTTGGTGATTCCTGCACGAAGACCAGACATTGTAGTTCTCAATAAGTCCAACAGAACAGTAACAATCATTGATGTCGCTGTTCCAAGTGATAGAAACATAAAAACAAAAGAAAGAGAAAAAATAGAAAAGACCTCAGATTAGAAATCCAGAGACTGTGGAATGTAAAGGCAGAAGTGATACCTATAGTGATAGGAGCCTTGGGGAACATAACATCTGAATTGGAAGGCTACCTGAATAAACTCCCTGGAAACCACAGACTCGCTCCACTACTCAAAGCAGCGCTCCTCGGATGTGCCCACATCCTCCGTAAAACCTTGGATCTCCCAGAATTTTGGTAAGATTCCGAGACCTTGGATCACAACCGACAGTCAAACAGAAGTCGTGGAAAGAGGCTGAATAATAATAATAATAGTAATAATAAATTCATTAATTAAGTGGTGTGCTTATGTCACACATTTATTTTAGTAGTCTGATCTACAATGTTCATACTGTCTATACATTACTGATTCACATTTTATCATTTCGTTTTCACATTGTCCAAAACTGTCTTTCCTTTATTTGTTCACAAGTAATAGTGTGACACTATGCCAGCTAGTTGATGGTAAGGATGATTATTATTAATTAATCATCCGTAAATAACTACAAGTGATGAGAATTTATGTTATTAATAATTCTCCAGAAGACACCACTCGTCTCTCTCACTTGGCGGATATGCAGGCGATGTCAACTTTGTCTCTTTTCCACAACATTAAAGACAATCAATTACCATCACACAATATTGCCATAGGTGTAAAAGTTCTTATATAAAGAGAAGTTGAATCCGTTTTTAATCTTTATTAAGTGGGCCCCACCACCATCCACCCACTTTCTTCTCCAACATAACTTTATCAATATGTGTAAGAAGGTCAATAAATTTAACAATACATTTATTAAATCAACAATTAAATATACCTATAACAAATACAATGAAGGAGATTACTTGACATCAGTATTTCCACAAAACCATGTTCAATTTAAAACATATATAGTCTTATATACTAACACATAATCCAACAGATTACAAATCACAGGATAGTTCTTATCAGATTACAGAAATGGAGTTATTAGAGTTAAGAGATAAGAGTTTGTAAATAACCTTGTCTAGGTGAAGCGCAATAGTCTTTTGTGAGCATTTCATAACAAAGTCACAAGTTTATTGTTACATTATTACTGTCAATACCATATGTTTCCCTTGCACATTGTACTATACTGATCAGCTTGTACCATACTGATCAAGAAGAACAATTGTAGCAATTTCCCAGTAACTTCCTTATATCAGAAATTCCATGATCTAGTCAGAATACTTTGCCTCCATACATCAATGGAAAGTAATGTATTTTTCTTATACTTACACACTGATGGTAGATACTTCTCATGTCTACTATTATTAGAGGTTTATAAATCCGTAAACCAGAAGATTCAGGTAAAACTAGAAAGGCTTCTTACTCCCATTAAGCCAACGACAGCCTTTCATGAACGTACTTCATGCAACTCTAAATTCAAAGTGATTAGAAAATAGATTTTTTTTTACAGCTGGTAAAGGTTTTATCTCAGCCTATTGATTGGTCTCGTTTTAGTAAATCATAACCATTGGATAAGAAAAAACTACTCATCCATTAGGAACTGGTTTGATTGCATCATCATCAAATTCTGGCCCATCCTCTAACTGAATTGTTTACTTCTAGGTATGACACATTAAACATATCAGCAAAAGCAGCGCCTAAGGTCGGGTCATTTCGACCTTTTACAATTTATATAATAATCAAGTATAGAAATAGGGATAGGCAAATATATTCTGTCACAAATAGTACATCAGTTTCCAGATAGTCCATGTCGTCTATCCATTATTGGTTCACAATTTATCTTGCATTGGTCTACAGATATTTTTTGCTCTCTTTCTATTTTATTGATTTGCAAGTTTTGGACATTTGTCTCTAGATAGCCTATGTTCTTTATTTATCATTGGCCACATGTTTTACCTTTATCGCTATATATTCTGGTTGTCAATTTATTACTGGTCGACATGCTGTCATACTTTAGATCTCCAGATTGTCCGTTAGCTCTCGTACTATTCTGTCACTATCACATTTCGAATCTGATTGTTGCCAGCAGGACATCTATGCAGATGAGCATCCAGGAGAATGGGAGTTATCAGGTCGACCTCTCCTCTTACACCTCTATGTCTCAAACGCACACACGCTCGCAAACACACACACACACACACACACACACACACACACACACACACACACACACACACACACACACGCACACATATATACACGCTGCTGTGCTCTTTTTCTAAACTTTCAAACGAATAACACTCCAAATCCTAATGTGCTAAGCTAAAAGATCGTTATCATGTAGACCTCGCAAGAAAAGCAATGCTCTGAAACAAATAGTAACTCATTGTTAGGCTGCTCTCAAATCAGGACTTTTAAGTACTAAATACCATCTTAATCCTCGCCCCTGAAATAAATTAATGTTGGCACAATGTTTGCGTGTTAACAAGCAGTGGTAAAAACTGTAGAAGAAAATTTGAAAAATAAAATTTAGAATAAATAATTTTCAAAATTGGGTGAACTAAAGCAAACGAAAGAAATAACTTAGAAGCGATAGAACAATACAGCCAAACCACACAGACGCTAGAAAAGACCACTTACGCTGAATAACGATTTAGCCGTTAGCTATTTAGGGGAGAGGGGGTCATCTAACATGCAAACAATTATCCATTTTCCACCATCCCTCTTTTCCTATTGCAAAGAATGAAATAAAATATAAACTTTCAGGAAAAGTTTATTCTATTGAAACATTTTAATACTACAGAGTTCGCATGGCCGACTATTAGATTGTATGTATTGAGGCGCGCGAATTTACATGTTTCCTCTACTTATTCAAAACAGAAATATCATGGTTCATTATCTGTTAAAGGAAATCCGTTTTCTTCTCTAAAAGTATACGTGCATGAAAACTTAATGAAACACACATTCACGTATCTATTGTTTTGTTTTATTTATGTATGCATATAGGATTACCCCTTGGTCGAACCACCACCCCTCCTCGGTATGCGCAGACTGAGGCAATTGCAACTTCATCTCGCTTCCTCTCAGTGGTGTATTTTCAGTTGAAGGCCTTGTACATTCATGTAATTTCAGTGGAGGTCATAGTACATTCAAGTAATTTCAGTTGAAGTCATTGTATATTCATGTATTTTCAGTGGAAGGCCTTGTATATTCATGTATTTTCAGTGGAAGCTTCTGTAATATTTTATTATAATACTGTATTTTAAAGCAATCTGTTACATTCCAGTATTTATTTTAAGACACTGCTTCAGAATTATCCCACCTTATTCTGACAACAGACTGAATGACCTCCAATTTACCCTTCAGTCTCAATAAAATTTAAATGCTATTAGTTAAAGCCGACAAATTTTACAGACAGGCAAACTGGTGTACAGAACACGAACTGGGAAACGTTTAATCAATTATAACTAATTATGCATTCAATCTTCTTCACGACTCTATTGCCCCCCCCCCCCAGCTCTTTTTGATCTATCTTGTATAAATAGTCAACTAAGATAATTGATAAACAAATAAAAAGAATTTAATAAAAGTTTAACAAATAATAAAGTATTCAGAGATTCCCAATGATACTAGGTCTCATATACTATGCTAATTATTTGATACACGAAATTGCAAATGTTCCATATACAGTTCAAGTTTACCAGACTCTGGTACTTAGCTGGTCATCCTTATTGTGATGAAACGATGCACGCTGAATCCCCAACTGTCGTAGTTGATTACAGGAGACGTGATCTGTCAGTTTCTGTTCAACACTTCACACATTGTTACCCCTTGTCTGAGTTGTCCAAAACTCAGCTCACGACCAAGTAAACAGGTTGAGCAAAATGACATAAAGTTGCATAGAACACTTACCATGTGACAAGCAGTCAAAATGACAAGAAGCATCGATGTAATGCGTAAACGTAAGATGCAAGTCGTAGAAGCGTAGACCTAGACATAGGAAACGTCGACATGAACGAAAACTCGTCGACAAAGATGTAGACCCGCTCTGGAAATAAATGAATTCCTATGAGCGATAGTTCTTATAGATTCGCAATCTTAGCACATGGTGTGTACAATAGCATAGTTATTCCTCGACCATTTAAGATAAAGATAAAGATAAAGACCATAAAGATACAGTTTCGGTTATGCTCATGCGTGTTACAATTAATGTACGCAAAAGCTTAGAAATATTTCAAAAACATTTATACTTTACAATTGAAAATTGAAATAGAAGAAATCAAATATAATTTAAATGTGCATTACAATTTCAATAATATTATACACGCCAATTAATTTAAAATTGTTACAATAGATTTACAAATGAACGTGCACAAATGTTCTGCCATCACAATTCAGTTATTTTAGTTTATAAATTATCATCTTACAATTCAACAATTAATTTAAAGAATGCAATATTCGAACTTAGCCACACTGTTATTCAACCACGTGTTTAGAGAATTTGCAATAATTCAATTTAACAATAATAGGCATGTAAATTCAACACACTCACATCTTAAATAAAATACAATAGTATTTAAGGAAATCGATGTGTTACCTTGTTCAATAACGACTTTACTGACTCAACAGTGGGCCTGGTTTTTCACAGCAATATTGTCGATGACTAGATGCTTGCAATCGGTTCATTGGTTCCCTCATGAATAACGCATTACTGCGGCATGCGATATATAAAGAGTCGTGTGAATCTAAGGTGCGAACCTATTAATCACGTGAAATTTATGGGTATGACCTACAATAAGCTATTGTCCAGAATATTACATAACGGGGTGAGTTCTCTCTCCCTTCAGAGTATGACGATTACATTACTCTTATGTAAGAACTGTGTCCACGAAACAAAAATAACGAATTTTAAGTGAATGCAGGTTAGGAGGTCAAGAATAATTTGACTCCTGTTACACAGTCTAATAGGACAATTAGTTCATATTTAAGTTTGGTAAGTACCATTTTAGACTTAGTACTAAGAAAATCCCTAAACGTTGTCTGGTTTTACAAATTGTCATATTTACAAGACAGTGAATGTGTTGAGAACACAATGGACTATAATTTTCCATTCTGATTTATATACTCGCCTCGCATTCACTCTATCAGATTTACTTTAAATTAATATGAAACCCTCATATATATATATATATATATATATATATATATATATATATATATATATATATATAGGTACAGTCATACATCTCAATAAATCATTTCCAAAGATAAAGTATTATAAAATGATTTTTTTTATCAATCAAACATAATTTCTTTATTGTTACGTAAGCATGTTTAATAGTATGATGCAAACTCCACTTAGTTAATGATAATGATTATTATTAACTAATTCATCATTCATAACTAATTATAAGTGATGAGAATCTTAATTTATGTTATTAATAATTCTCCAGCAGACACCACTTGTATCTCTCACTTGGCGGATATGCAGGTGCTGTGAACGTTTTCTCTATTCCACTACATTAAAGCCAAACATTTACCGTCCACAATATCTCCATAGGTGGAAAACGTCTTACTAAAGGAAAAGACAAATCCATCTTTAATCTATATTTAGCGATCCCCCCATCCACACAACGTCTTCTCCATCATAAGGTTATCAATATGTGTAAGAATGACAATAAATTTAACAATAAATGTATTAAATCAACAATCAAATATACATATGACAAATACAATGAAAAAAGATTTCTTAACAATAATATTTCCATAAAACCATGTTCGTTTAATTTCAATACTACATAGTCTTATATCCTAAAATAAATTCAACAATAATGTCAATACAAATCACAGGGTAGTTCGTATTAGAGAACAGAAATGGAGTTCTTAAAGATAAGTGCTAATAGCTTTTACATAACCTAAATTAAGCCCTGTCTTTTGTGTGCTTTTGCAACAATGTCACAAGTCCTTTGTCCACAGCCCCACTGTCTCTCTCCACACGCGTCAGAAACGCTGATGCTCTGTTATTCTCTCGAAGCCAACTTCTGTGCCCTCTTTTGCCTGTCAGTTCTTTCAAGCAGAACACCAAGTATAGCGATTTCTAGTAACTTCATTGTACTCGAAATTGTCCAATGTAATAAGTATACTTTGCCATGATACATCAAAGGAGTGTAGTGTATTCCTTTACACTAACACACTGCTTCCCAACTCTACCAAGGACAGCCGTAGCAGTTTTCATCAGTGAAATTGAGATTCAAATCATACACAGAAGAAATGTTTCTTTACCCATTAAGTTAATTGCCGCCTTTCAAGACCGGACTTCTTTACCAAATTCAAGTAATTAAACAATACAATTTTTCTACAGCAAGTAAATGTTTTATCTCAGCCATATGGCTGGCCTCGTTCTCATAAATCACAACCATTGAATAATAAAACTACTCACCCTGTTGAACTAGTTTGCATTACATCAGCAATTTCTATCATATTCTCAACTACTAATTACTTCCAACTCTGACACAAAGTTACCATCATAAGGAGTGCCCAAGGTTGGGTTAGTCTGACAATTTAACAATTTATACAAAAATTTAGTTTAAAAATAGAGATAGGTACATTTGCCATAAATACTTTTGTCTTGGTTTGTGCAGGGGGTGGACGAATGAGCAATGTGGCCGTTACAGTTGATGGCCAGTTGTGCTATACGTTTCCTGACGTGGAAAACAACATCAATAAAACTGAATTCCAATGTTATAGGCCACTGTCAGGCCTTAGTATCAAATTCACTAAGAGTGGACAGAAAGAACAATATTACTTTATCAACTTTTGTGAAATGCAGGTTTGGGGTACGAGTATTGAATTTTATCATTAAGACAAAGTTACTTTATGAACACGATAGAAATTATTGTGTGCAGTGGCATTATTATTTTAAGGATGATGTGGTGTGTGTACATCTATCTATCTATCTATCTATCTATCTATCTATCTATCTATCTATCTATCTATCTATCTATCTATCTATCTATCTATCTATCTATCTATCTATCTATCTATCTATCTATCTATCTATCTATCTATCTATCTATCTATCTATCTATCTATCTATCTATCTATCTATCTATCTATCTATCTATCTATCTATCTATCTATCTATCTATCTATCTATCTCATCATTATACTAACATGCCTAATTTTGTCCTTGCAATCAGTCTTACACATTTTAATTTATAACATAATCAAATGTTTCTACATTCACAAGGTTATCATCGTATGATTTTGAAAATGATCTACCAGAGAATGCTTAACCTTCCAATAAATAACATAAATGGAATGTTTTAAGTAAGACTTAAGGAAATAAAGTAGTATTACTTGCTAACATGAGGAAATAATTTGTACGTTTAAAAACTAAGATGTATGTTATTGTATTCACACACACACACACACACACACACACACACACACACACACACACACACACACACACACACACACACACACACACACACACACACATTATACAAATCAGGACTAAACAGCATGATGCTGTTGACACATGCAGAGATACATGTTGTAGAGAGTTTGTAGATATATATTTTGTGATATTCAGTAAGCAAATCAGGACTAAACAGTATGATACTTTTATCACATGCAGAGATACATGTTGCAGATATATATTTTGTGTTATTCAGTTTGCAAATCAGGCTTGTACGGTGAAATGTGCGACCGCACGTGTAGCGGTCACTGCAAGAACCAGGAGCATTGTGACAACTACTTTGGTACCTGTCCAGCAGGTAAGTTTCAGGAACACTTTCTAAGACAAGTCAATACATACACAATAGGTATTGCCTGGCAAACAACATAAAAGCCAAAAACATGTTGAAGTATTATATAGACCGTTCATTATATTCCTCTTGATAAAAATAGTAACATCTTTTGCATTCTTTTTGATATTTAAGTCTGCAGATAGACATTTTTTAGCATCGATATAAAATCAATAATATTTGAAAAATACGTTTTCATGATATTTCAAGATAAATTATAATATCATTCTAAAATGTACAAAAGTACAAAAGTCTTATTTGCAAATAATTATATTTTCTCTATAAAGAACAGAAATCTATTTAAAGACGATTTGTGAAAACCCTGAATCATGTTTTGTAAATAAAACAAAAAATAAAACTCATTCAACTTTATTTCTAAGCGTAAACAGTTTTATCCTCGGAATAATAAAATTATGAATAAAATATTTTACAATGTGATAATGTTGTATATCACAATATGCTTTTTTAGTTTATGATATCACATATTGTTCTAAAATGTTAAATAATGTTTAAGTATGTGTCGAATACGCGTTCGTTGTAGTAGAAATACAAGACATATATGGACACGTATGTGTGTGTGCGTGCGTGTGTGTGTGTTTGTGT
The DNA here is from genome assembly GCA_028829895.1 of Sinotaia quadrata. Taxonomy (NCBI): domain Eukaryota; kingdom Metazoa; phylum Mollusca; class Gastropoda; order Architaenioglossa; family Viviparidae; genus Sinotaia; species Sinotaia quadrata. The sequence continues at coordinate 55,826,597 of CM054182.1, forward strand.
GTGTGTGTGTGTGTGTGTGTGTGTGAGTGTGTGTGTGTTGTGTACTTGTATACACAATATAAAAAGTGTAATTAAGAAACCATATTTTCGCAGGCTGTGATGTTGGCTACTATGGGTCAGACTGTGACAACAAATGCGGTTATTGTAGAGAGGGGACCACATGCAACATTGAAGGGAAGTGCCTGTTCGGTTGTCAGAACAGATGGTCTGGAATCAAATGTGATGGTTCGTGAAACTAGATTTTACTCAAAGATTCATAGTTTGGATATCGTAACAAACACAGCGCACATTTATGGGCAGTTATCACTAAGTCAATTAAGATAATAAAATTTTATAGTAAGGAAAGATGAGTATACAATGAGTTGAACAGGCGTTCGTTCAAACCAGCTTTGATACAGGTGATGAACCGCTTAATTAATGGTACATATGCAGTTGGATATCACACCCATGGTAATTAAAAACAATCTAAAAATACAATGAAATACGAAACGGTTGATTAACACGTCATTCCAAAAGAATAATCTTATCTTCTGTAATCAGGCAAAGATAACAGTTGTAAAACATCGTATAACAGATATATATATATATATATATATATATATATATATTTGTAACAAAACTGCAACATTCACAACTTCCCCCCAATTCAAAACAAATTGCATCTTATGCTTTAGTTGGGCGCAGGGCTGTCAGCAGCATGTAAAAACCAATACCATTTTAACACTAGGTATATATAAACTTTGGGAGTTGTGCCACTATAGACACTGCATACATTGCGTGCCTTTACAAATTCCTTTCCTTGTGAATCTTACATTCCTCTTTAGAGACGTATAATTGCTCATAAAATCACAAGTGTACGTATAGGGCATTGAACAAAGCTTTGAACTGTGAATGTCCATGTACGTTAGCATGTAATGAATAGTTTAGTTTTAGGTAAAGAGTCACATATTATTTTGATAAGAAGAATTTCTAACAGTCTGTCATGAAAGCCACTCTGCCGGTGAAGGAAAATATGAAACGGTTAAGATTATTTATTTCAGTTTCTTTGAGGTGGGAAAAAGTTGAAGAGAGTGTAAGAAAAGGACAAATCAGAAAGCGAAGATAAGCAAGATACATGTGACGATGCAAAGTTATCCTGTTGCTTGAATTCTTTAAATGGAATAAGACAGCTGCTTCTCATTGAAGATACTGAAGGATTATCACCCACACCCATACATCTGTCAATGTAATTCATTTGAGGGTTTAAATCTAGCTGGATTTCTCCCTTTCCCCATGATCTATCATGTAACAGTGTATTTTCATTCTCCCTGTATCTGTCGCAGACTGTCAGTCACTTCAAAGACATTCACAAACATACACTCGGCGGTGGGAAATGAATAAAAAATAAAATAAAAATTAAAATAATAAATAAACAAATCGTCTAAATTCCACAACAGATCAGTAGTTTCTGCTATCGATAATCAATCATAACATCAAGCTCAATTTCTACTAAGATTTTTTACAATACTAATTTTTTAAACCAAATAATTAATTATTCTCTAGGTTTCAGACAGATAATTAATGCTCCACAAAATAATATTTCTCAGAATCAATCAAATAAATAATTAGTGTTCTGAACAAAAATCTTGAATTCCTAGCCTATGCGCACTGAGGTTCTTTCTACAATATATTGAATTAACTTACTTACTGTTTTTACTTTCTACACCCGTCAAAATTCAAGTAGGGCGACTTCGTTGACGAATCAAAGTGGATGTACTAACGATGGCACTAACAATGATGCCATTGATCATGTAGGAAAATGGAAGGAAATACAACTGAAGTAGAGACATCATCAAAACAGGGTTTCCTCTCATGGGTCGGTCATATCTGTCCCCTCCCCCCCCCCCGACATTCTCCTGGTATCACATGATGAGCACTCTGGGTGATCAAAAAAAAGTCGACCGTCTGTCCATAGGTCAAGTCGTCATCAGCGACAAAATCGACGTTCCTCCCGCCACCAGTGGTGTGTCATGGCACCATGCCATCACTTCTCCACCAATACGTTTGCGTGGATTGTGACCGAAACATCGGCGGTTTAGGTCAGGGTCGAAGCATGCCTGGATGACTGTGTTTGGAGATACTGTTATAATATCAGTCAGATAACACACAAGTTAGCTAGTCGTGTGACAGTGGCAGAATTAATTTGATTTAAAATGGAAATTGCACTAGAAGAAAGACTGAGGTGGAAAGAAGAGGAGAGGATGGTAGCAGGAGTGATGGGCCTCTCTGCAGATGAAACTAAAGAATATGAGAAAGACTATGTAAAAAGTAAACGAAAAGAGAAATGTGAAAGAGATAAAGTGATGGGAATAGATCTGAAAAAATAATTAAAGATATTCTCCCTAAAAGCCACAAAATTATAAAATATACAAGAATGTGTAGATGGAATGTGCTTTAAAGTTTCCATATTTTGGCTAGATTGGGAATATGGAATAATGAGAAAAGTAGAGAGTGAGGTAGAAACAGAATGTTTGAAAGTACTTGATTTAACCATTGAAGAATTAAATGGGACAGAAACTTAGTGTGAGATTTTAGAAAGTCATGAGAAGACTGAGGCATTGTTGCCATATACTAGTGTGTGCATACTCTCATGTAGGTAAGTTGCGGCACATGAAGCTGAAGCTAAGTGCATGTTGAAGGTATGCATGGTGAACCAGGAATAGTCAGTGACAAGTGTGAAGATGATGTGCCAACAACATTGGTTGAAACTGTCGTTGGAGAGGTATTTCACCAGGAAGTTACACAGGACTCAGTCATGGCAGAATAAATAATGGTTTCTGACTGTCAGACTGTGGCTTAACCTGAGAGGGGGGAGGTTCTGCCCACGATGACAGAGTACATTTGCCTATCCTTATTTTATTTTATTTTGTTGAATTGTTAGAATAAACTGAACTTGAGTACACCCTATGATGGTTATTTTTAAAATGTTTGAGTTGAAGTAACTACCCGAGTTGAGGAATATGCTAGAAAATTTCTGATGTAATGCAAACCATATAAACTGGGTGAGTAGTTTTATTTATCCAATGATTATGATTTATGAGAATGAAACAAATGGGCTGAGATAAAACAGTTTAATTGCTGGAGAGAAATCTATTGTCTGATCACTTTGAAATTGGAGTGGCATATCTAGTCATGGGAGATGGCCATTAACTGGATGATGAGTTTACTGATGGGTTGAGAAAGAACGGACTTAGAAATATTTGATGCAGTTTTGATATTGATATTTTATATTTGTGTCCTAGTAAGGTGTATTATGTGAGTAGATTAATATTTCTACAAATGTTTGAACTATGCTACTCATATTTAGTGTGCTAACCCTATACATTGTTTTTATACATTGTACTTGTATATCATGCTAATAAACTGGTAAACTTAGCACTTGTCCCCTGATTATGTTTTTTATATAGAAAGTGCACCTTTCACTGTTATGTGAATCTACTGGAAATCATCTCCCATTTTGTGTGCAAGTATAAAAAGAATACACCTCATCCTTTGATGTATGGTAGCAAAGTACGCTAACTACTTGAAAAACATCTGGTATTTGCAAGTACTAGAAATTACTACAATTGCTGTTCCACTTGAATGAATTGGTATGGCTGAAGAAAGCCCAGGTTGACTTCAAGAAACGTTTTTCAATGTTAGGATGGAAACACATGGAAAATGAACTGAACTATAATTATTGATATTGTTACCAAAAGCACATGAAAGACATTTGAGACCTTGCCTAAACCAGGTTATGTAAAAACTATTATTGCTTATCTCTAATAATTCTATTTCATTTCTCTCATAAAGATTGTCCTGTGATTTGTATTGACTCTATTGTTGAATTGTATTTTTAATAGATAGAGTATGTAAAACAAAGAGAATATCGATGTCAAGTAATCTATTTCATTTTATTTGTCATATGTATATTTGATTGTCGATTTAATAAATGTATTGTTAAATTTATTGACCTTCTTATGCATATTGATAATCTTATGTTGGAGAAGAAAGTAGATAGATGGGGGCTTGCTAAATATAGATTAAAGACGGATTTCTCTTCTCCTTTAGTAAGACGTTTTCCACCCACAGAATATTGTGTGAGAGTAAATGCTTGTCCTTAATGGTGTGGAAGACGGAAATTGTTTACAGCACTAAATTTCAGGCATATTTCACATCTAAACTTCTTTCTGCATTACAAACATTCTCAACTTACAAATCCTGCAATGTCATTAGCCTGATGACACACACGCAACATAAGAAACAGCATCGAGCAAAATCCACAAGTATTATGTACCAAAGATTAAAAGTCCATTCTTTATTTATAAGTAAGTTAACTTACCATACATAATCTAACGATCACATTTATGACAGAGACTCTAATTATTTTCAAATTCAAAGTGATTAGAAAAGAGTACTTCTTTAAGAAAGAAATTTCCTGTCCATCCTGATTGGCTGAATTTGTTATGTACAAGTGTAAGATTATTAGTCTGAAAAAACTACTCACCCATTTGGAACTTATTTGGATTACATAAGCAATTTCTAGCATATCCTTCACCTGAGTTGTTTACTTCCAACTTTGACACTTAAACATATCAGCACAAGCAGTGCCCAAGGTCAGGTCACTTTGACATTTAACAATTTATATAACAAAAAGGTTTAGAAATAGGGATAGGAAAATTTAGTCCGCCACTTTAAGGGTTTAGCATTTGTATGTGTATATGTTTGTGCATACACACACACACACACACACACACACACACACACACACACACACACACACACACACACACACACATGCATATATATACATGCACATGTGTTTCTATGTATGAGCTAGTATATTAATAATGCATAGTGTAATAAAGTCGAAATATTTTCACAGGTTGTGAAGATGGCTACTATGGGTCAGAATGTGGCAACAAGTGCGGTCATTGTACAGAGGGGACCACATGCAACATTTATGGGGTGTGTCTGTTCGGTTGTCAGAATGGTTGGTCTGGAACCAAATGTGATGGTATGTCAAACTAGATTTTACTTAAAGATTCATATCAGAACAAATACAACATGCTCTTATGGGCCGTTATGACGAAGTCATTTAAGGTTGAAATAATATGAAAAGAAAAGATGGATGTTGTACAGATTGGACTGCTATTACAAATTTATGTTTTTAGAGTTACACGTAGTTCGGTATTATACCAAGGTAATAGAAAACAATCTCCAAGAAGAAAACGAAATACTAATGAGATAGTTGCCTAACGCTTATTTCAAATTAATCAACTGGAATACAGCCAGTATCTAGCAGAATATTTATCTCTCCTTCCCCCACGAAACCACGGGTCATTTTGGCAGGCAAACTGTCCTTGTTTCCACATGTCTATCATACAAACATGGCTTTGCAATCGGAGACAACACTCGTGCACTAAATGTCGAGGCTTATTAAAATTGTAACACACTCTGGTTTGGGGTTGATCTCGGCAGTCTTACGGCTTACGTAGCTGGTGTGGTCTATTCTCATCTTTAAAGTTTAAGTTACACGTTTTTCTTTATTTTCATTAACGCTTAGCAATACTTTGTTATTTTTTTTCTGCACGTTATTTCCTGGGTTTACTGTTTTGGGATTGTGCTGTGTCATAACGGTTGGACCGCATGGCAATATCGTCTAAATGCTTGTCCATTTCAGGTGATCAATTCTGCCCTATCGCTTTCCATCTCTTTCTCTTTAATACACAGTTCTCTAAGTCCAGAGTAACTTTTTTAATCTCTGCCATCACAACTCATTTCTCGAACAGACAACACAACTTTGTAATGATACTGATGCTGGGTGTCACTGTTCCTTTTCAGAGTGTCTCTAAACATTTCGTCGTACCGTTCAGCTGAAATTTTAAATCTCATGCAAAATGCTTTTTTTTAAGGAATTGGTAATAATTTATTTTATATTTGAGCACTATATGGTACATATCACGTGACTGTCCACTAAGAAAGCAAGATAAATTTAAAACTCGATGTTCTTTCGGTATTTGGTGGGCTTCAGCCAAATGTTCGAACAGAGTTAAATACGCATGTAGGATTTCACGTATATCATCAAACATTTGAAAAATGATCTGAGCAATACATTCATCGCATCTTGGCGTGAAATGGCTTTAAAGATATCAGAATTATCTCAACCTTTTGAATCTGTACTGACTGAACCCATCCTGGAATTGTCTTAAGTTCAGCTAGTCTGATTTCAGCATATAAACATAATTTCTCGCTTTCCAGATTATTCTGCCGTTGTTATCCTCAGCTTCGTTTTTAGCTACTCTTTCTAACCAAGCTGCTATTTCTTTATCCACAAATGTGTTAATCTGTTCTCCCTTGCTGCCATAACTCTGCCTTCAAATCTTTTAGTTCTATTATGTCTGCCATTTTAAATTAACCTCATTTTAAAAAGGCTAGGTAAATATTTACTTTAGAACGTTTTACCACTATCATCATCCACAATGCAAATCAATACATATTCTCCACGTGTTACTACGTACCTGAGTTCGGGTCTTATTCACATGTTCAGTCAATTGACTTTTAATATTTCCGTTCGCACCTCCACTTATTCTATGATGGAGAACATCTGGCATGTGATTTTGGTTTTTGAAGTAGTTGACTAATTTCATGAGCGTATTTTTTAAAAACTTTTAAGACGTTCCATTTTTTTTTTTACAATTATATATTTTAATATTTATTTAATGTTTCCAGAGCTAAATTATATCAATAAATCTCCGATGTGATTGACGTCATATGTCGGACAGATCGAACAGTTCTAATCAACCTGAAAGTTGTGATTCAATTACAACAATTTTCTTTTCACCTCACTTAGATCATGTGATTCTGAAACCATGGAGAAAACGAATACACAATAGTTGGAAATAATATGACCCCTCATACTCTATAAAAGGCGGTAATATCTCAAATCACTTGAGATTGATGATAATATATTTTAAAATCAAACATCTTCGTCCTTTAATAAATTGATAAAATCTGCAAACATCCACTTAAAACCCAATATCATGCTGTGAAGGTTGTAATTCAGTAACTGTAGCTATTCCTTGTTCAGAGGGCCAAGGTCACTTATTCAAGCACAAAGTGAGCAATATTTACACAAAATACACAAAAAGTATACAGATATTACAGTAGTTAGCTTCTCTTAATTCGTAGAGCAATCTCATACTGAATACCATCTGTTGGTAAGTCCGTGTCTGCATGCCAGTTTATACTTATGCATTTGAAAGTACACCTATTCTTTCATAACCGAATCCTTACTCTCGTTACAACTTTGACCTGACAATGCACAGTCTTTTGCTTAAAAAGTTTAACAATTTATGATGGTTTAACATAATGCTGAAGATTGCATGAAATGTGATTTAAATTGACAGAGTGCACTTTGGGAAGGTTCGGAGACAATTGCCAAGAAACCTGTGGGTTCTGTGCTCTGGTTGCTTGCCACAAACACAATGGAACATGTCTTAATGGATGTGTGTCGGGTTTCCATGGAGATACGTGCAAAGGTATGTACACAATTATATTCGATAATTCCCGAGCTTTTAGGTAAAGTTATTAGTTTAAATATGTTGGTGTACAATATTTAATTAATTTGTTACAAATATACCATATTACTACTATTATTGCGGCCACTCTTCTAGACACAACAGAGGCATAATGTAGGTGGTTTAAATTTTTTCTTAATAAACCATATATATTTAGTTAATGTTTGTATTTCTTGAATACAATATAACAAGGAAAATATGACTCTTTGTGGTCTCAGTTAACAGAAATGCAACACTTGTGAAACATAAAGAAAGGATTGCTGTTTGGTGGTCAGTGTTTTGTTGTGACGTAATCGTATGTTGCAACAATATTAGTTCAGTCAGCAATTGCATCTGAGTTACATATTAATACCTACATCAATGTAATTCTCCATCTCTCTTTCCCCACTCTCTAGTTCGTTTTCACCCCACCATCAGCAGTCATTTTTCTATCATCCGGTAATAAGCCTAACCGATTGTTCATTTGTTTTTCTGAACAGCCACGTGTCTGTAACAATGACCTAGAACTCGTATCAAAATTTCAGAGAACTGAAACCTAGTATAAGGTTATTTATAATATATAAATCATCTATTCTTCTATTCATTTACTTATGTATGTACGTTCTTTTCATATACTGATTTTTATTTTGATAGAGCCGAGCCAGGTCTCCTGGTTGGTACCAGTTATTTGTGCCATAATTGGAGGCTTTATCGTCTTGACAACTGGTGTTTCATTGACCGTGTATGTTTGTCATGAATTCTTTGCTTAATATATTTCAAAAGTTAAGACACACTTTAAGTAATAATTCTCCATAAAATACGGTATATTTTATGTATTAATTGAATTAATAAATGTCGCTTGATTTATATTTGTTATATATTTATAAAATGTATATTTATGTTGTACATTTTCAAACTTGTGATTTTGTGATTAGATGTTAACAATTTTTTAGTAATTTGACCCGTGTCTATTGTGATGTGAACGCATTTGTATAAATAATAATTTATAATATCTTTAAAAAATAAACTGTTTAGATAACGGTGGAACATATTAATTATTTTGTTTGCCTGGATGTATACAAATATGTGCAGATTAATATTCGGTTATAGTTTACATCACCTAAAATTTGTAATGGTCTTTGAACTACCCGCAAAGGTTTTTTTTTTTTTTTTATAGTTTAATGACTAATACAATTTCTATTACTGCTCCCAAGATGTTACTGCAGGAAGAAAAACACTCGCCCGGCTGGCAGAGATCAAAGTCGAGGTTTTTATACTTCGCATACGTCAAACACCGTGTAAGTAATACTTTGAGTCTCCACTGACTTTACATAATTTTGCTAATTGAATGAACACAGTAATACTTTGAGTCTCCACTGACTTTAGACAATTTTGCTAATTGAATGAACACAGTAATACTTTGAGTCTCCACTGACTTTAGACAATTTTGCTAATTGAATGAACACAGTAATACTTTGAGTCTCCACTGACTTTAGACAATTTTGCTAATTGAATGAACACAGTAATACTTTGAGTCTCCACTGACTTTAGACAATTTTGCTAATTGAATGAACACAGTAATACTTTGAGTCTCCACTGACTTTAGACAATTTTGCTAATTGAATGAACACAGTAAGAAACAACGTGGAACGTCATAGCATAAGCGAGTTTCTTTTGAATGTTTTCCAGATAATAATCTAGTCACTTATGTTAAACTTAATAATAATCTAGTCACTTATGTTAAACGTAAAAATATTCTAGTCACTTATGTTAAACATAATAATATTCTAGTCACTTATGTTAAACATAAAAATATTCTAGTCACTTATGTTAAACATAATAATATTCTAGTCACTTATGTTAAACATAATAATAATCTAGTCACTTATGTTAAACATAAAAATATTCTAGTCACTTATGTTAAACATAATAATAATCTAGTCACTTATGTTAAACTTAATAATATTCTAGTCACTTATGTTAAACTTAATAATATTCTAGTCACTTATGTTAAACATAATAATAATCTAGTCACTTATGTTAAACATAATAATAATCAAGTCACTTATGTTAAACGTCAAAATATTCTAGTCACTTATGTTAAACATAATAATAATCTAGTCACTTATGTTAAACGTAATAATTGTCTAGTCACTTATGTTAAACGTAATACTAATCTAGTCGCTTATGTTAAACTTAATAATATTCTAGTCACTTAAGTTAAATGTAATAATAATCCAGTCACTTATATTAAAAGAAATAATATTCTAGTCACTTATGTTAAATGTAATAATAATCTAGTGACGCTAAACTTAAAAAATAGTAAAAATTGTAAAATTTAAAAATGGACTTGCAAAATTGAATCATTAATATGGATATGCTAGTTCCAGTACGGTTTAATCACACTAGTTATAAGTATTGAATTACGTGCACTGATTTCAGTAGCAATATGACTTATTTATAATATTTATTTAATAGATTTGTTACTGATGTACAATGTGACACACGCACACAATGCGTCCTGTATTAGGTGAGCATGAAATGTAATGGTGGATACAAGAAATCATTTTAACTGAGTTGGTGCTCAAATATAGTTTCAGAAAGATTTTAAAAAATAAACTGATTGAATGCAGAATTTGCGTCCTTGACACAACAGACATGACTTGTGTAAGTGACGAGAATCAGTTGCAACATGACTGACAGAAGTGACACGAGTGACGAGACTTGAATGGTGTGATTGAGGTGAGTAAAATGGTGTGATTGAGGTGAGTAAAATGGTGACATGGTTGTTGATTGCACAAAGCTAGGAGGTTAAGGACAATAAGAATGTCATTGCATGCAGATCTTCTAGGGAAGTATTCAGTCTGCAGGTTTCTAAAACAGAACAAATGTGACTAGTAACTTAAGGATAAATTTCACAGTCTATGATTTGTATCATGTACACCTGTGTCCTTTGGAAAGATCTTAGAGAATACATCAACAAAAATATTAGACTATTTCGTATTTATTTGTCCTCATAATCAAAGGGATATAACTGTGACATATTTTACAAGCATATGCAAACTCAATCAACTGCCTGCATTGTATCAGGCGCAACTGTAGTTAAATATTGCAACATCGCTTACATGAGAAGTTTATACTAATCAAATCACCAAACCAATCATTCACTTAATCAATAAGATATATTCCATATAATAATCAACCACTCAGAAGTATTGTAGAGAAAAATAGGTTTCAATCACTTATATTTCTGTGTATTTATTTGTTTTACATTGAAATCACTGCACATTTATCCTGTAATATTTTCGTTCTACCATTCCAGGTCTGAAACAGCAGAAAACCAAACTCCGCAAGACCCAATCACTCAGTCAGAACACAACACCAACGCCGAAGCAAAAATGAATCCTCGTGACACAGCCGAGTCTTATAGAGAGTCTTCAGACAGTTATTATTCTGTTGTGCACACAGATGGCGACGGATGCAATCTTTACTCCACTTTGAGGGATGAAGAAGATGCAACATATTGCAACACAGGCGAAGTTCTTTATTAAAATATATACTGCAATTAGGGAACACTGAACAAGCTAATTCCCCATGGCTATACAGTGCGCCTAAATGGAGTAAAAGATTTATTTTATGTAGTTCGTCATTGTTCACTTTGCAAACGTGTGCCATGGTTTAATAATAATTTTACTTCATCTATATTTGACTATATGATTTCTTTTCTTAACTGGTGTATGTGCTATAAATTTCAAGCGTTTAATTATTTATTGTGCGTGCAACGTAATACGTGTGCCTTGACCTTTCGTGCTTTTTGCAGTTAGAGTTTGAAATAGAAATTCAAATTGTTCTCTTTATTCTTTCATATTGAGTGGGGGCTTTTAAGAATGTGTTTTTGATTTGCTTTCCGCAATTTGTTTACATTTGCATTTGTTCGAAATCGCAATTTGATTCTAGATATTATATTTACTTTATTACTATTTAATACTCTGGCGAATGTACCAATTAATGGCGTGCCCATTTCCTTCTTTAGCGTACTCTTTGGTAGAATGTCTTGATTGAAAGAAACAGTATGTGACAGATTTCTGACCAGAAATCTTGTCATGAACTTACGACCCACATCCGAAACTCGAATATCATATTCGAATTGAATTCCTTTGTTTAGACCCTACCGTCATGCATCAGCATGAGGAAAAAACAATAGTGAGTTCATCCCTTGTTATGTAACTTTAGACAGCAGTCGAGAATGTTCTAGTCACGTGATACATTCATGCGCTACAATAAATACTCTTGACGCATTGATATTCTTTACTCGCCACTTCAAAACCGGTCGACATACACACGAGCATCTGCTGAGTCGCCGAAATCTTCTGAGTCAGAAGGACATAGAATAGGAACCCGTCTTTTGCAGTAAAATCTACTTTAAAAAGGTAACATGTCTACTTCTTACCATGAAAGTGCATTTTACTATCTGTATTTTTGTATATGAATTTATGTATGTATTTGTGCGAATTATTATAATTTCCTCCAAGCATACGTGATCGATAGAATGACTAAACCTAAAGATTTCATTGTATATAAATTAATTGTAACCTTTTAACTTTAATTTGTATAAACCTTAATTCTCTTATGCCGCAGAAACGTCTGTGCATGTTGCGAATTTTCATGTAATTCAAATGATTCTTTTGCTTGTAATTTCATTGTTAATTGTAAAGCACTCATATTTAATTTGAATTATATTTTATTCTCCTTGTGTGAATTCCATTTTTGATGAAGTAAATGTTTGGAAATTCATACGTTTCATGTAATGTTAAAAATTAACACACATGTGAATTATATTGTATATTTTATGAATATAAATATATTGTAAAAGACACGATAGTCGAAGATTTAACACACATGTGAATTATATTGTATCTTTTATGAATATAAATATATTGTAAAATTACGATTGATGACGTAATTATATTACGTTGTCTTTCTGCAATGAATGTCTGACGAGAAGTGGAAAGGGCATGTAAAAATGGAAGGCAAACATTTCGATTTATATATAAACAACAACAACAAAATTAAACGGATAACTGTTTGATGGAAACGAAAGTTTATATCAAGTTAGAAAGATAACTTGTGTATGACGATAACACGTCAACGAACATCCTATGATAAAAAGTAATATCAAACTGATTTTCTTCAGAAAGGTCACTGATTTACAACTGAAAATAGAAAGCCAGTCAAAGATGTCGAAAACAGAACAAGCATAAGGTTTTCAATTTGCTTGATTGGGATAGTTGAACATTTGCGGGTATATTGTGACGGGAATTAGCAGTTTAATAAAAAGGTTAAGATCTTGAATTCGAGATGATGTAAAGATATCGAATATGTAACGAAGTAACGTAACAGTATTCAGGTAGTTGAGAGGTTAACAATGTCGGACATGTAACGAGTAACTGAATATTAGAAGAGAGGAAACGTAACAGTATTCAGGTAGTTGAGAGGTTAACAATGTCGGACATGTAAACGAGTAACTGAATATTAGAATGGAGGAAACGTAACTAATAGATGATGATAGAAAGATAACGGGTACTTGAAAATAGTGGAGATAACGGGTACATAATGAAGATATGATGGGTATATACAGGTGGCCCCACTACATGCATTTCACAATGAAATTATGTGAAATAATAGAGAATGATTGAGTTATAAGGAAATATCACCAATGTACAGATGGAAAGAGTAAGGATAATTACCGATAAACACATACAAGGAAACTTTCTCGAAATGGCGAAAAGTTCTACTGTCATTGATAGTTTGCAACAGCACATTCGCTCACGTTATTAATAATTTCCTGAAATCGATTTAGTCCAGATGTATTTCCTCAGAGTGATGTTGTTTCCATAGATAGCAGAAGTCATGGATGTTACAGCAAACTTCTGTAAGTACTCTTGACGCCGGAAGGAAATTAGATTTGAACTAAATCCTTTAGGATCAAATGCTACAGCTGATAGAAATAGAGCTTAACTCTGGAAATAGAGCTTAACTTTTCGTAAATCTTCATGTCACAGTACTCGTGCATACTTGGTAAATGCGGTTAAAACTCAAATTCACTTACACTGCTCTAACTCACCCCATGAATGCTCCATCTGCAGAGCGAAAAGAAACTTCGTAGGCTGTATTTGTGTTAGACTGTTGTAAGTTCATACAGACAAAATAAATATGCCTGAACCCCCAATAACATAATGTAAACTAATGATGTAAGAAGCAGATCTTTAGATAGTTTCTGAAGAGTTCCTTGATTTTAATCTAAACAAAAATCATAATATTAAAAAAGAGAAGTTTTGTTGAAACGAGAAAGAGAGACAGAGAGACATACAGAGGGAAAGAAAGAAAGAGAGAGGAGAGAGAGAAAGGAGGGGAGAGAGGCACGTAGAGGGAGATACAGTGAGAGAGAGAGAGTGAGAGAGAAAGGGAGAAAAGAAGGAGAAAGAAGAGAGAGTGTGAGAGAGAGAGCGGGTACACAGACAAGGAGAGAGAGAAAGGGAGAAAAGGAAGGAATAAGAAAGGAAAACGAAAGAGGAAGAGAAAGACGTAATGGCACTCTAAAAAGATTTTGCTTAATTAAGAGAGTAGTCAAACTTCCCACATATAGAAAATAATTTGTACTGCAACATATTTTGAAACTGATTAAATACTTGGAAATAAAATAAAATACATTTTAAAGCAAACTACAAAGTTCAGTACTTCACGAAATCAAACATAATGTCAAAATCTATAAATTCTCTTGACTTGAACTTGCAAAGCTGTCACTTATACATGTCACTTGTTATCCACAAATCATCCATATCTCTTCCTCTCTCTCTCTCTCTTACACACACACACACACACACAACCTTATTATACATGTCGTCTCAGTACTTCATGGTGAATTATTTCACGATTTTCAGATTAACACGGTTTACGTTATGGAACATAACTCCAGAAAATAGCATTGACTGCCATTAGTGTACCTCTCTGTAGTCAATGCAAGGGTTATTTTTAGCTCGACAACTCTTAGTAAGAGTTATGGTGTTTTTGGCCATAAGGGAGTGAATGAAAACCGACTGAAACGGGGCGCTGTCAGCTGATGATATTGATGGCCTAGATCGAAGTGCACCGTTTGGTTGCGTTGATATTGTTCCGTCTGCCAAAGTTAGACTTTGTCTGTTCACCATCTATTTTTGGCTTTCGGGAGAGAACTGCGAAAGGCGCAAAAGGCATACATGAAAGTTAAATTTAGCAGATTTTGTTTTTGTGTTCATATTTATAAAAGTTGGCCATCAATTTCGAAATGATAGTTAACATTCTACGGTCCCTTCATAACAAATATATTGCACTATGACTTTCGCCAGTGTGATAATACACAACAACGGGCTTCAGTGCCTTTAACGTGCCAACCATTCACTGTAATATTGTAAATACTATATACTTAAATGTTCTGCATTTATCCATTGAAGTTCCGATATATTACAATGTCTACCGACAACACCCTTTGTATAGTGGATAAGGTAATAGATATCTCATTTAAATTTTGATTAATATATCATAGTATTTCTCGCATAACGTCTCTACGAATAACATTTACGAAATTCTAGTTGTATATGCCATATGACGGACTGCTCAAGGCTTGATCTAGTCACTCTCAGACCGCACAAGACCCTTAAGGAGGTTGTGAGCGATTGGCATGAAAGATATTAATATAAATTATTTATTAATTACCAAGACGCACAAGGAGAAAACCCCCTTTCCGCCACACTATCTATCTATCTATCTATCTATCTATCTATCTATCTATCTATCTATCTATCTATCTGTCTATCTGTCTATCTGTCTATCTGTCTATCTGTCTGTCTGTCTGTCTGTCTGTCTGTCTATCTATCTATCTATCTGTTATTTTAGTGATGAATCAAAATGGTTCAAATGCATTCCAATTGATTTTTAAAAAAATAAAAATACTTTGGCAAGGGGCTCATCCATTTTATATACCACTAAACGTACTCAAAGAGGTGAATGTCCTTTAGATTCAGCAAACTAGATCTTTAAGTTTATTACCTGTTAAGTTTTGTAAATTCGTCAATTTAATAAACTGTAATCGGTTGCAGATTTGTTTCAACTCAATTAACAAATAATAATTAAAATCGTATATTACGAGTTTCAGAGTATAGCAATATCAAATACACAATAACATTTCATAATAAAACGTAATTGGTGGAAATAGCGATGAATTAAATCAACCTGCTAAATATATTGCATAAATACAATCGTTCAATCACATTTTCCTATTCGTAAGTCCGTATATTTCACCCCTCAAACATCTGCTTAAACCTAAACTTCAGGTTACCCATTCCTGCCAGTCGTAATTCGCTAATGTAACTCAGTTAGTCAGGATTACCGGCTAACACTTTCGTTTAGTGAAAACATTACGAAACAATCTAAAATTACGTTCTTGGCATTTACCAAAAATAATAAAATTACAAATTCATAAAATTATAAAAAGTAATAAAGAAAATAAAATTAATTTGTGTTTTACAAATCAAAACTTTATGCTTTGAAAATATTTGTCGCAGAATGTAAAACAGTCCATCAAAATATTTAAATTGCTAAATATTCAGAATGATCATTTTATAAAAGAAAATTAATTTTGAAGATCGCTAACACAGCTAAACGCAGTATACTAAAGAAGGAATCAATACTTAATTTAGGAAATTCCCGATTCCTGTTACTGTTTCGATACAATAAATGCATATGAATAAAGACAAATACATATTATAAGTTGCTGGCGTAAACAAAATCTATAATTCTTCTGCTCATTTACAAAAATGTGGTATGCTGTACGAAAAATAAAACACTGATGAAATATCGGTTCTAATAAATTTTTCATTACCTATTTATACATTCTAGTCAGACATATTGATTAGATCGCAATTCTCAAGTTGAATGAGGACAGTTCGACATAATATTACTATTATTTTAAAAAACTTCTTTTGGAAACAAGTACATCTAATAGGTCACATAAATGTGGAAATATCTTGTAGAAATGTTTTAAATTAAAAATATTTTACTTGAGTGGCATCAGTCATTTCACGCATAAAACCACACGTATTAATATAATGAGTTATAAATAAATTCATTACAATGAAACTGGACAGAATGAAATTTAATATATCATAAAGATAAATATATTAGGAAGTCATTGTTCATGAAGAAAGATACACTTATTAGTACTGTTTACATGCAATTGATTTACTAATATAGCATTGTTTGTACGACAATGAGTAATTGACGAATTCAGTTATTGTGGTTGAGTGGAGATACAAATTGTCTTACAAATTTTCATTTCTAAGGAATTGGAATATACGTTTCTCTGGTAAGGAATTTGAAATATTCTATCTATCTATCTATATATCTATCTATCCATCTATCTATCTATCTATCTATCTATCTATCTATCTATCTATCTATCTATCTATCTATCTATCTATCTATCTATCTATCTATCTATCTATCTATCCATCCATCCATCCATCTATCTATCTATCTGCCTACGTACCCAATCATCCATCATTCCATACATCCATCCAGCCACCTATGACAAATGCATATGTTTATTAAGTAATTATTTCTAGAGTACAAGCCTGCCGAAAGGTAACAAGATACGTAACTCAACATGTATTCAAATAAACACGGAACATTTTACTTTCATTTAAAATAGCACCAACGTGATCTGTGAAGAAAAGTATAGATAGCTAGTCAGTCCATGAACAGCATTTTGCTTTAAAACGCGATTGTTCAAGTAAATAAACAGTTCGTGGACAATCCAAAGATGATTATAAAAAGAGAAAATATATAGAAAACGAAAGTCAATTTTCGTATCTGTGTGCACTGCTATGATATAACAATTACATATAACAGAGATGCATTGTTATTGTAACCGTCCTTTCGCTGTTCAGGACAATTACCATTAGACAAAAAGAAACAGTGATGACTTTCATGTTTTTATTAGAAGAAAGTTTGAAACTCTGGCTTAAATTAATTAAGTATTTATGTCTCATACTTGATGTACACCACACACACACACTTATATATATAATGTATGTGTTTTTGTGTGCTGTTCGCAAATTAGAAGGGAGGCTTGTTAAATCCCTGAATTTTATGAAGGCCGTGAGAATTGAACAATAATTATATATAAAAGTTAAAATGTGCTTGTTAACAACAATTTATCGCCTGTTCCAGATGAAATTAAATCATTGACAGCATTGCACAACGAGCATTCGTTCTTCATGAAAACACTTAAAACAATTTGAGAAATCTACAAACATAAATCAATAATTCGTCTTCTTCCATGTGTCTTTGTTTAAATACATTTACACAACATGGATATACTAGCGAATGCATTGCCGTATTATGGGAATCTGGAATATTTACAGAGCATGGATATACTAGCGAAGGAATTGCTGTATTATAAGCCTTCTGGAATATTTACACAACATGGATATACTAGCGAAGGCATTGCTGTTTAGTAAGCCTTTTTATATAATCCCGACTCTGTGAAAACGTCGAGAGATAGAAAGATTTAATCATACCGAGTAATCGTTATGATATATACAAATTTACAAGAACACCATTATTGTAGTAGGCACGAATTTAAGAAGACAAATGTAGATTTTGCTGTTCGAGCTGCGAGACTGATACAGTTTATTTATTTGAAGTCGATTTTAACTTCACTCGCATATTACTGATGCCATCAACTTATCTCCCTTATCACAGCAGCAAAGCTGCCGTTTAGACGTTATTAGAAGCCTAGTATCTAAATGTGATGATGGTAACCCTTTAGTATTCGATCTGCTTGATTTATATATATATATATATATATATATATATATATATATATATATATATATATATATATATATATGTTGTCAGTCACTTAGAAGTATGGTTGTAATGCTTGATAGTTCTAAACACATCTTGAGTGCTTGTAGCATATACGGAACTAAGAAGAATCAGCACTAGCAGCAGTTTCCTCACAGTTGATGCAACAAACTTCAGAAAAATCAATGCGCTAAGGTAGGATTATTCTCCGAGCTCAAAGAACTAATTTTACTACTTCACTTCTCATAGCAGACTTTGCTCATCGTTACACACTTCATGTCTCATCTAATTCTACGGCTGGAGTTTGCACTCATCAGACACATGATCTGTAAATTTATAATATTTATAATCACATGTCCAATGATCATTTGCTTATCATGGTCCATCCACCTTGTATTACCTTCTTTTTAGCAGAGACACAAAAGACCAAAGGCAATAAAACAAAACTATCTAACATTGAAGTTAGTCCATGGGTGTTTTTTTAACCTATGCACAGAAAGAAGTTAGATGTTATCATGGCAGGCACCTACAAAGTCATCAAGCAATTGAGTGGATTCAATTTCTGAATTCAGGTCTAAAACAAATATTTTTCTTGCTACTCTGATGAAAGCATATAAAGAATGAATAGATAATGTGGTAGCCACTATTGTAACATATGATGGTTTTATGTACCTGATGCCAAATCAGTACCACACCCAGGCTTAACTGAAGTTGAAATTGTTGTCAGAACTCTCAGACTCTGATGCTAAAGAGTTATGTAGCATGATAAAAGAAACTTGTAACGTTTCGACTGATAAACCCAGAAAAACGAATTTATGGTTAGGCTACAAGATCATATACTGATCTGCATGAATCCATGTTTTACCTTATGCTTAATGGGATCTGTTAAAGAGTCTAATTTAGCATTAGGTATAATTGAGAAGGTGAAGTACTTATATACCTCTCCCATAGTCCTAGTTAAAAGGAAGGATGGCATGCACCAATTTTGCATGGACTACAGACTGCTGAATAATTTGATTATTTTTTCAACTGAACTGATGCCTGAACCAGATCACCTTTTTTGCTCGGCTCAGGGAGCACGATATTATTCAAAAATAGATTTAACAAAAGATTTTTGCAAATTCCAGTCTATGAGGCAGAGGCCAAAATAAGCATTCAATACAAATGATGGCCAATATCAATGGCAGATAATACCATACGGCATTCTTACAGAGCTAGCTGTTTTGACTAAGATGATGAGATTGTTCATCGAACCCATGAGAAAGGAATCTGTCTGAAACTTCATGGATAACATACTGGTGACTACCCAGACCCTGGAAGAACACATCCGAGTTTTATGGAAATTATTCTAGCATTTGAAGGAATGTAATCTCACTGCTCGACCAACCAAATGTTTCTTTGATCATTTTAGCCTGAGATAGTGATTTGGAGTGAGGAGTGTGAAGCCATCTTTGCTAGTTTGAAAGACTGCCAGTCATGACCTCCTATTCTCAACTTGGCCTGATTTCAGTGAGGAATGGAATTCATACTCAGAACAGATGCTAGCAAAGCAGGACTAGGTGCTGTACAGATGCAGAAACATGATGATATTCTGTATCCAGTAGCTTACTCAGGTCAATCGTTCAATGCAAATGAACAGAATTATTTTACTTCAAAGAAAGAATGTCTCGGAATTGTCTGGGCAGTCCAGAAATCCCACGTCTACTTAAATTGCGAACATTTTCTCATTCAGTCAGATCACCAACCTCTCGCCTACTTAGCTCACTGACTAAGGCAAATGGGCATTTTACAAAGTGGCCAATACTATTACAAAAGTATAGATTTACTATGGGAGTCATCAAAGGTATCGACAATGTAGGGGCCGACTATTGGTTAAGAGTAGTATAAATGGAAATGTAAGGGTCCAGTATATAAGTATCTTTAAATGTTGTGAAATTTTAAATAATGCTTTATACCTTCTCTATCGTATTGAGGAAGGAATAATCTTATGCAGAGTTCATTTATATGATGCTAACATGATTGTGTTTGTCGTATTTTCCTATCAGGAGAAAGGAAATACTGATAATAATTTTTGCATATGATTTGCGTTTGTATTCCTTAAGTGTATCGACATAACAGGTCATATCTATTAACTTTAACTAGGAAATTTATAGTGATTTTTCATGATAAATTGTCCTTATATCTCTTTAAGTGTAGAGATTATAACGATCATGTCCCACCTTTTAAATAGAGAAATTAATGTAATTTTTACGTGTATGTCTTACAACCGTCATAGATGTTTTTGGTCTTTTGAATATTTATGCATATGTTTTAAAACTGATATAGAATTTTGTACTTGTGAATAGTTATTTTATTCGTGTTATGGTGAAAGCTTCACTGGTAATGTTTGAAATTTACTCCTAATAGAGCAGATGTTAACGTGTTTAACATCTGAAAAGAGAGGGCTATGTGGCAATCACTTGTAACTAGTTATGGATGATTAATTAATTGTGTGACAATCGTCGAGAGCTAAAGAAATCAGAAGTAGAAGGAGCAAATCAATAGAGAGAAATCAACCAGGTTACTAAGAAAAGCACGAAAAAGGTAAAGGAGACATTGATTGAATACCATTGTAAAGATATAGAAAATAATCTAAAGAAGAATAATAGCAAAAAAGCATACCAACTGGTGAAAGACCTGACCAGTGTGAAACAAGGACACTCCTCCATCATTCAAGATAGTGAAGGGAAATGTCTTACAGAAGATCAAGACATTCCTAAGAGATGGACAGAATAGTGCTCTGACTCAGACCTATATAACTAAAGACCTACAGGGAACCCATATATACTCTACAACCTACCAGTGACCACACTGACAACTACCCCATCCCTTGGAGCAGAAGCAGTGACTGCAGTGAAATCATTAAAAAAGGGGAAGGCAGCGAGAGTAAACAACATCCTTGCAGAACTAGGCCAAGCGACCTACTAACAATCTGCAATAAGATCTGGCAGACATGAGAATGACCAACACGATGGACTCAGTCACTCATAATAACTCTCCCGAAAAAGTCAATTTGCAGCAATGTCAGAACTAGTGTACGAGCAGTCTTATATACCACTCAAGCAAAGTCATGCTGAAGATCATATTAAATAGTCTGTAGGCAGAGGAAATCATAGCTGAAGAACAGGCAATCTTCAGACCAGGGTGAAACACAAGTGAACAGATCATTAACCTAAGATTACTATGTACCTCCAGCACCAACAAATGTTTTTTGTAGATTTTAAGAAGACGAATGACAGGGTGTGACATGCAGCCCTTTGATCTACCATGAAGCTGTACAACATCAATGTCAACCTGATAAAAGTCATAGAAAACCTTTACAGCAAAGCCACCAGCGCAGTCTGCTTCAACGGCCAAATGGGAGATACAGGACAACTACAAGGCTGCTTGCTTTCACCTACTCTCTTCAACATCTTCATTGAAAGAATCATGACGGACGATCTGGAAGACCATGAAGGAACTGTCAGTATTGGAGGCAGGACAATAACGAACTTACGCTTTGCTGATGACATCGATGGTCTTGCATGAAACGAGGAGGAGCATCTCATTTCGTATCAAAAGTACTCATTTGGTAAGGAAATCAGTGCAGAGAAGACCAAATTAATGACCAACAACACCAGGGGCATCATGATTAGATCAGAAACTTGAAACAGTTAATAAATTCAAGTACTTTAGGAGCCATCATGACAGAAGAGGGATCAAAACCTGAAATATTGTCCAGGATTGTGATGACAATAACAGCAATGGTAAGGCTGAAGACAGTTTGGAAAGACAGTAACACCCCAGTCAGCTCAAAGATCAGACTGATGCGCTCCTTAGTTGCATCTGTTTTAATATGCATGTGAGACTCACAGCGGATCTCGAAAGGAGCATACAAGCTACTGAAATGAGATGCTTTAGAAGGTTGCTTGGCATTTAGTATAGAGATCATGTGAAAAACAATTAGACAAGCCGTTGGGCCCTATGAAGAGCTATTGGCCATTGTGAAAAAACGCAAACTGAAATGGTATAGGCATAGCACACAATCAAGAGGGCTTGCCAACGCAATCATGCAAGGTACTGTGCAAAGAGGGCGAAGGAGAGGAAGACAGAGGAAAAGATGGGATAATAACATCTCAGAGTGGACAGGACTGAAGCTGAGTGATACAGTAAGATTATCAGAGAACAGAATGGAATGGAGGAAGCTGGTTGTCAGGTCATCAGTGGTGTCCCAACGGTCAGTAAGACTAAAAGATAGATAGATAGATAGAATAATAATAATAACCATTAAATATTTTGCGTTTGGCGTCACACAGAAATATTATTTTCGGCTGCACTGTAAACTACAACAATGTCCAGTTAACACTAAAATTAATGATATCCACTCCACTTACTAAAACGCCTCTCTTCTCCAGCGAACCAAACAATATATCAAATTATTAATAATTCACAAAATATGTTTTTAATACAAACATGTATCTATATTTTTCAATAACCACTTCAATTATATGAATATTTTTCATAATCTGTTTCAGGAGTCATGGAAAAAGAAACGGAACACAAAATTGTAATAGGTGGCGCCGCAGGTTTGACAATTGTGACTACAAGCGCTGTTGTAGCCGGTACTGCCATTATAACAATAGGAGCCGTCGCAATCACTGGAGTCGTTGGAATTTGTGTACTTGGATTTTTTGCATATCGGTCTCAGAATAATAAAAAATAATAATGACTATTGAACAACGGTAATCATCATCCATATTACCTGCCATTTACCAACTGACAATAAATAAATTAGTAATGAAATGTTGTATATGTACTCTATTATTATTCATAATTATCAGAAGGTGCAGTTAAATGACAATGAACTTAGAAAAAATAAACATTTGTACTAATAAAGAACAATATGTTGCTTATGTACATAGTTAAATAATTATATGATGTGGAAATGTGAAATCCATGATCAATTATTGTACTGATTGGAAATGCTATATTTTGTTATTCAGGTTTTAAATCTACTATCGTGTATAACATGAAAAACAGACTTAATTCTATTTTACTATTAACAGAAAAAATAATATTAATAGTCTAAAAAATATTAATAGTCTAAAGAAAGATGATAATACAGGATTTATACTTAATCACTACTGAGTCTTTCTACATTGATCGTGTTTCTTTTAATATCATGTATATCTTGAAAAACATACACTTAGTCCTATTTTACAAGGGAAGAAAGCATTTTTATCTTTATAAGAGGCACTGTGAAATGAAACTAACAAGAAAAACTCCTACATGACTGTGATATTTTTTTAAAACTATCATCATGTTTTAAACTTCAAAATAAATGTGTTGTGAAATATGTAGATACTTAGTTGTGTTATGCAAGTGCTTTCTTGAACTATCTAATAGACACATGCTCGATTAAGAATTAGCATTCAAAGTTCAGTGGTGTAGAATTAATTTTATTTCTGAAATATGATTATTTGCCGCATCGCAAAGTAGGCATTTGTTATGTCTGGGGTTTATATACTGCCCTGCTATATTATTAATTACTAAGGTTATTAGTTTAAATATTCAATATTAAAAACGAAATGCGACCCATTGCCTTTGTACTTCTCCTATAATATATTATTATTATCGTATACTGCTTGGGGTGACTCGTATTCATGCGATTTAGATCAGATCTATCCAGCTTGCTCCCTAAATCCACCAACGAGTGCCGTTGCAAGCAGTCAAATTTATTGATTATTGGTCTATGTTTTGATTTATTTTCTTTGACTCGCCAGCCTCCAATAGATAACTGCGCAAAAAGTATAGTAATGCAAACAATGATGCTAACATTACAAGAAACACTATTTACACTTATGATGCGGATTTACACTTACATCAGAAGCACATTAATAAATACATATAAGAATTGTGACGATTAACAATAAAATTCAATTATTAAAAATCATTAATATAATAAAGAAAAATTATAACACAGGATTTATTCTTAATCAGTAATGAGTCTTTCTTCATTGATTGTGTTCCTTTTACTTAGTTTCTCTATATTTCACTCAGTTCACAAACAATGTTTAGGAATTGTTTCTAGGAAGACAGTCTGCAATTCTCTCTTCAAATAAACTCAACTTTGGTCTTTGTCGGCATATTGTAGTTCAGGGCTCCACACAGTGCTTGTCAACAGGGTTTTTTTCTCACACACTCTGGCCACAGCAATGTACTCTCAGCACTGGCCGCCAAGCAAACCCCACTTTGTCGGCCATAGGAAATGCATGTTTAAATGTCCTAATGATCTTAACTGTGCTTTCTTACTTTCGTTTAAATTTAATTTACTCTTAAACTACTTAGTTATATCATGATTTTACTGTATAAAAAAAACTATGTTAAGTGTTCTTTAAATACATCCCTAACCTAACACAAATAATTTAAAAGATAATGTACAAAATAAAATAAATTATTGTCTGCCAGGTAAAACCATTATCACATGAATATATCATAAAGTAGACAAAGAAAATAATACAAACTATCATACAAAACACTTAAGTACAAACTATTTAATATCTGAATATATAAACGTTTACAAATGCATATAACAGAAAACAATAATTAAAATATGTACACTTTTACAACATTACAAACATTCCCACATAGTTTAAACAGCCAGCCAGAGATGGTTGACGTAAATTATTGCTGACCAAATTTGCCACTATAGCTATGCATGCGAAACAAAACAATAAGCACTGTACAGCATGCCAACACATATATGCTATCCTCCCACATTCCTGGCCACTAAAAACTATTAACATCCTCGCTGATAAAATAATAACAAACATCAACTAACAATCTGCTTCCATGGTACTTTCAACTAGAATACATAAGCAAAAATATAATTAAAACATCATTCATCCATCTCAGCATATAAAACACTCTTGTCCATAAGAAAAAAGTACACAATGGGTAAATAGGCTAAAGCGGTCAGCTCTGCGCATGCCTAAAAGTACACACAAAGTGGGGCCCACAGACGTCTAAAAAACGTGTCCATAACAAGACCCAACTTATTACATCCTGGCCACTGCAATCCTACCAGCCTCAATGTTGATAGAAAGCATCTCACCCTCTGACAATCCAAAGTTACTAAGAGATCCACAAATGTCTTTTACTAACACTAAATATTAATAATTCTGCCCCATCAAACTCTAAAACCGATTAGTTTGATATATTATGAAATCGGTTACATTTAATTAGGTCCATTTCAAAGTCTATCAACAACTATCAGTCCCATACATAATTTTATTATGCACATCTTAATTCTATCAAAACCAGAATATACCCATTACCAAACAAAACAATGTACATACACCATATATATTTCAATACTAAACAGGCTTAACACTTACGAATAGCCACATTAAAAGAAAAAATAGTCCTTCTGATTCAGTTACTCAGCGTGTAATATTCATTGTTTAATTATTATAATAACCAAACTGAAAAACTTTATGCTTAAAGGAAAACACAACTAAACTGAATGTGAAACAGCAGTTTGAATATACTGCTCAATGTTGGGCAACAAATATTTGCTAAAACAAAACCACATTCAGATCAAGAGAAACACTTGCCACCAGTCAGCGTCCAACATGACCTGGCTGAAACTAGCACTACCTGGCCCACCCACCAGGTGTAAACTATCTTTTGCCAACCTCAGTAATAAACCAAAGCTAGCCGAGGAATTCAAAATTACTAAACCTGCCTTGCCTACTAGTCTCAAACAACTAGCACACAAGCACACCACAGCGAAACTTTATAAACAATGATACAGAAATGAAACAACAAACTGTATTGCCACACGGAACATAGGTTTTCTTACTTATAACAAAATAAGTATTGCCAAACAACCTAAATTATAATACCTTTGTAGAAACATCACAGAACAAAATAATTGTACACCCGAATTTAGCATATTCAAATAAAATATCTCAATATTGACATATTCTTGCGTTTAAAAAATAATGTGAACATCCTCTAATTCTCAATATTATTTCAACTCCCTAATGCTGCATGTAAATCACTTTATCCTAGCAAAAGTTATAACTGAAATAATAATTTCTTCTAAACAAAATACAAAATAAAATATAATCAAATCACAAATGCATCTACTAGTAAATCAAACTGTCACATCTTGTAAATAATGTTTATAAAAATGTCTTGCAGAAAAAAAGTGTAAATGTTTTTGATATATGTTTTTCTTTAGTACTCTTCTTCTTCCTTAAATCAGGTCAAATCATATCGTCGATACCTGTAATGTGTATCACAAGACATAAAGTTCTGTTGAGCCAGAAATATGTTGTTCAGTTGTTGCATCCTTCAGAACCCATCCTGCTCGCAGTGCCAATTTGTGATAGGCTGTCACATGTAAGTGTAATGTGGGTAGTAGCAATGCACTGGGTCACCAAAGGATGCGAGATGAAATACGATGGTGATAGAGGACAATACGTCACGTGCTTTACGATAGCCACATTAGAGATGTACACACAGCACGTGTTCACAGTTTACATGCGGCTTTATTCTTGACGACGATAGCCACAGTCACATTGGCTCCCTAACCCATTCTCTCCTTGTTGTAATTCTGGTGCTCTCACGGAGAAATAAAAGAGCCAGACTAAAATTACCAAAATAGAGGAAAAGGAAATCAAAACAATGCCCGCAACCAAAAAAGATGGCAACAAAAATAAAATTGCAAAATCTCAAACGCACAGACTACAACTATATTACAAACCAAACAGGAAATTGCACCAACATAAATCGAGGATGCCATCAACGAATACACAAGACTGCTTGAGGCTTCCCCTTTCTCACCATTACAAGAAACCACACCTAGATCAACAACAACAGCAGCAGCCACAACAGACAAACAAACAACAGAACAAGACCCCAACACATAAGATGGCGCCAGCCACAACGTATCCGATAAAACAGCGACATAAGAGTCAGCAACTTCAGCCACAACAACAAAGGCAACAACAACGCCAACGAAACCACCACCGACAACAACGACAACAAATTTTGGCCCAGTGAGCCATAGTTCATGCAGTGGGGATACTTTATTCAACCCGTTGCAGACATGATTCGACAGCTGCTCAGGCTCAGGCCTTTACAGGCCGCCATTGCTATGCTTACATGCATTGCAACGGACACCAGGAACAGCCACAACGATTCCGCCAACAACAACAACACCAGTGAGGAAGACAGGGGATTGAACATCCTGGGCGCACATACACGCTAAGTACAGACTTAGAATTCTATCAGCCTGGGCTCTGTAAGACATCCCTCCTAACCCCCCTTCCAC
The DNA here is from genome assembly GCA_028829895.1 of Sinotaia quadrata. Classification (NCBI taxonomy): domain Eukaryota; kingdom Metazoa; phylum Mollusca; class Gastropoda; order Architaenioglossa; family Viviparidae; genus Sinotaia; species Sinotaia quadrata. The sequence goes on from CM054182.1 coordinate 55,854,440, forward strand.
TCAACATCGGGAACGACAGCAACAACATCCACCACCACATCAGCCATCTACACCACAACGCTCAACAGGAAAAAATACAACTTCATCGCCACACTCAAAAGAAACAGGGGACATAACTCAACAAACACAACTCAGTGACTTAAAAATATTAAACAACTGACGACAACTTCAACCAAGCACCAAGACAAAACTCTAACACGAACACCACCGCTAGCGCTCCCCGAATACTCGCGAGGGAAACATGTCCCACTGGAGCACTACAGATCAGAGAACGTCTTATGATAAGATGATCCACGATAGCTCCAGTGACGTTAAATTTGTTAGCGTAACCACAACCACCTCCAGGGTCGTACCAACGAAGAGGACAACATTCTCAAAAGATTCGACTGCTAGCAACTTAGTAGAACGGAAGTGCCATCTCTTTGCTCCCCACCTTTCTCATGGATTGCCGGATTAAGGATGACAGACATACCCTCGAGCATCAACCACTGCAGCCAACTTTAAGCCCAAGCCCTTTTTTCAGAGAGGGAAAAGCAGGAATGATTACCTCAAGCGACCATTCCTTGTCAGGGCCTGTAAAAGAAGGTTTTATACTACACTATAAAATGTATACGTAAATCCACCAAATTGGAAAGGGAATATACCCCTCGTCACTTCACGATCGATTCAGGAAAAACCCATACATGACGAAAATTTCTCCAACCTAATAGGGGATCTTTGCGGTATTGCGTCAGTGAGAAGTGGCACAAATGGAAAACATAAGTGAGGCTATGCTCCAAGGCATGCATTTCCGTGTTCATTTAACAAATCACCTCTCAGCAGCGAAAGGAGGAAAACCGCCACTACCACCTTCGACTGATAGTGAAACCCAAACATCCTTCATATGGAAAATACCAGCAACAAAACAGTGAACTCTAAAGACTGACGGGGAAAATTACAAAACAGGCTTTTCCATAGACACCATCTAAATTGACTGAAGAAAAGAGAACTACTATAAATCATGAAACAAAACATCCAGACAACCTCAACGAAGAAGAAGCAACCGAAAATATCCAATAAGCAGATCAAATCGATGGAGACAAAAGAAAACATAATTCAAACTGAAACGGTCAACAACAAGAATCCAGACAAACAGACTGAAGTTGACAACGCTCTGTACGAGTTTTCAAGGGTGCTTGAGGCCCCATCCCTCTCACTCTTGCCAGTGACGCCACCTAGAGTATCCTCGACGGTAGCAACAACAAAAACAGCAACTGTCGACATCGAGACAGTCCTCGATAACAGCACTAAGGCGTTGAAGGTCCCTTTCTTCCACCACTGAGATCAGCAACAACGTCAACAACAAAGAGGAAAACGGGCGTTCTCACAGACCCCAGATACTGCAATAGATGAGGGGAGGAGCCCTGACTAATTAATGCGACCATTGATAAAAATACAAAAACCGACCATAAGAATCGCTGAGAACAAAACGAAGCATCATAGTATACCCAGCACTCAGACGACCATAACCAAGACGAATGGAAAAATAATACAAATGGACAACACCAATAAAGCACTGGAATACTTCGCCAGTGTGCTTACGACTCCACCGCTCTCACCATTGCCAGCATCGACCGAGATAAAAACAACATCATAACTCCAGGCAAAACCAACAACAGAACAAAGAAAAAATAATAAAAGACAGCGCACACCACCACCAACAACAGCGTCAACAACAGCAGCAACAACAACTACAGGAAGAACAACAATGCCGATAAAAGCACCGACGGCAACAACAACGACAACAGTGGCAGCACAGTAAATAGCAGTACATGCAATGGAGATATGTTAACCACCCCATTGCTGACATGATCCAACTGCTTTTCGACCACCTGTACTGGCCACCAGCGCCCGCCAAAGTGCATCCCAATGGACCCAGGGGCAGCCATAACATCAGCAACAGCGACGAAACACCACCAGTGAGGACGGGGGGGGGGGTGAACATCCCGGGCATACGTACAGACTTGGTATGTTACTTGCCTGGACTCTGTAAGACACCCCGTCCCACTGAAACATCAGGAACGACATCAAAATCATCCACCACAACTTTAGCCCATTGATTATTATCGGATTAATGTCCGCCTTTTCCAGCCAGCCATGCTTTACAAAGAACAAGCACTACAACACTACACCCCACCACGCATACATACATGATATATGTTTTTTGTAGCAACCTATTAAAGCATGACACATCATACTGTTCTGGAACTGAAAATGCATAAATGTGTGCTACTTCTTAAGTTAAACATTATAGCAAATATTCCTGAAGTGCCTTTAACTGAGAAAATCTCTCAGTGTCAATCAAAGGCATAAAACATCACCCGACCTCACATCAATAAATATTTTTAAAATAATGAAATTAATGAAATCTAGATATATGAGGTGTATGAGAAAATCTAATGCAAGCACACACGTTTGACATAGTTATCCACATCACCAGTAGATCTGAATCGGATGTTTTTGCTAGAATACAGGTCATATGGAAGTTACTTTAAATATATTTATTTTATTTCAGTAATCTAACCTTGACCTTGAGCCTTGGTTAAGCAGAAGTGCATGCATGCGTATATATGAAATAGTAAGCCAGGTGTATTGGCTGGCCTGAATGAATGGGCAACAGCCTTGACTATAATATGCAATATGTGCAGATGTAGGCTTGGGGAACTGGCTCTCAAAAGGCCGGTGGTAACTCAGTGTGTAGTTATGAATGAGTTGAGCATGGGAAGTAGCCTTGACCATTAGGTCTAGTTGTAACAAAAACACATCATGTGACTTAAATCTTTAAATAGGGGATGCAATCGGAAAATAATTGCTTTTCTCAATGTGAAGACACATTGTGATGTGTAACGGGAGGCCCAGTCTAAGTGTGAAGATAGATCGAAAATTTTGTACGAATGTACAGCCTAAGAAAGATTAATGAGTTGTGAGTAAACATTTATGAGCTTCTGATACAGATGACGTTTTGATCCTTTAGATTTTGCTGAATGAGGAAAGATTCGTGTTGCTATTTAATGGATTCTATAATTAAAATTTTGTGTGGAGTATACAGAGAATATTTTGTTATGTATAATTAATTCACATTTTCTTTCTGATTAGTGTGATTGTGCTCAGAGAAAATAGATTTAGCCATTAGCACACAATCACTACCAGTTTGCGTATAGCTGCCTTTATTAATTGAAAGATCTTCCAATCCATTGATCTTCCAACAAATTGATCTATCATCCATCCATCGGACTATCTGTTGGTCTTTGTACAAACGTCCATACATCAGCTTTGCTTGGTTGTTCCATGTGGGAAAGCCAAGCAGATGACCTAGACTCAATCTGTGACATGGTCCATGCTCGATGCGCCATAAACATAAGTGGGCCGGTGACAGCACTAAGATACTCCACCAATGGTGACCACGTTAAGTAGAATTAAGTTAATAAGGTTACATTGGCCAGGAGTGTGAAATCTGTGGGGAAACTTTTATAGAAGTCAGATAGGATAGAGAGAGGGAAAAAACTGAGAGAGGGGAAACTACGAACTTGATAGACTTTCTATAGAAGGAAGAAAGCTAGGACTTTAATGGAGACAAAATTTTCTTCTGATTACGCTGATAAGCACTTTGAAATTGTAATTGTGGGAATTTGAAAACTTTGATTGTTGTTAATTTTATTTTATTGCTTATTTGGTTAGACGTTCTTGTTAATTTTTTATATATTTTTGTGTTATTTCTTATCACCTTCACTTAGTGTAAAATTCATAATTGTAATAATTTTACCTATATAGTCTTTGTCTAATCATTGTTATTCATTCCGGGAAGGGGGGAGGGCTCGTACGAGTCTTCCAGCACTTTTTACCTCAGTTGTTGTGTTGTCCTAATTATTCATTAATTTATGGGCGACCATCACTCGACAACGTGTCTATTAAGTACATTTAGTACGTTGCTAATACTATTAACAATCTAATAACGGAAGATGGCTTCCTGGCAGTGCGAGTATCGGCTTTGGTACATTCTGCATGATGGCCAATGTGGAGACTGTGGTTAGTGGTACATTTCTGTTGATAGAGGTACGTAGCGACAGTGTAAACTGCATAATTATAAATAAAAGCAAAATAATTCATTGAATTGTGTAATAATTTTCAAGACTTTTTGCAAAAACTGTGTTAACTATAAATAATAGCGAAAGATGAATTTAAGTTGACATATGAGTTCATTATAGTGCCATTTTATATACGATATTAGAGTAGTCGTTACATTTTACTGAAAAGCGGAAGACGTTTATAATAATATACGCTTCACTATTTACCACATGAGACATTTTGTATCTCCACAAATAATGGAAATGGCATTCGTAATTTGAAAATGCAGTGTTGTTGCTGCATTATAGTTTCTGTTATATAGCTCCCCAAATATACATATTATAGTTTAAGAGTTAGTACATGTGTCCTTGCATATTTTTTTAATTTGTCAGACTAGCATCAGCCGTTTAATTTTGGCCGTCCATTCTTTTAAATGAAATAAAATTTACAAACCGATCCGATATTTTGATTATTTATGTAATTTAATATATAAATATTAAAAATATTAAGCGAAGTTAATGAAGAATGTCCATGTAAAAGTTACAGAACAATTTCAGTTATGCAAACAAATTCTTCACAGTGATCAGTCATGCTTCCACCAGGACGGTGGTTGGGTTCTCTCAAAGCGGTTCTCGGAATCGTATCAAAAGGTAGTCAACGGCGTAGTGCCTCTTAATTAGTGTAGCTACGTCCATTGTGAATAAATTGAATAATAGCAACACACAATCTCGTGGCAGTAAAATCTTCCCCAATTTAAATACGTTTGACAGCTAAGCCTAAAGCCTAATAGCTCACAACTGTCTTCTAGTTGACATTTTCCACAGGTACAGAATATAATTATTACTATTCTCTTTTACGTCACAAAATGAAAAATATTGTCGTTTTGTTCAATAGAACAAGCTTGCAAAACCAACCATAGGTGAACGTGTCAATGTGAGCATTCCAGTCAAGCTAAGCTTACCTGCAGCAATGAATGTTTGTCTTCTTCTCTTCATAATACCTATGACGTCATGTGAGTTGTATTGGTTTCAGTTTTACGCCACGTTCACTTTGCACGTGTTGCTTGCTTGTCTTTTTAACCCTTTACAAAATTAAATTTATTAAAATAGTTTTAATAATTATTTCTCTATTACTGTACATAGGGTGGATGCTGTTATTTTCTAGCACACAACTGCATAAATAATAATTTTTGAACAGATTCATTGAAAATGATAATTAACTTTTCAGTGCCATCATTACTGTTTACTTAAATGTTCAAATAATTAAGTCCTCCCATGCATAAAAAATATAACTTCAGCATGTTTTATTCTCTAGTATTTTTATTTCATAAGGGAATATAAATAATGTATCGACACTTAGATTGTAGCCTGTTACATAGTATGTTAGATTATAGCCTATGTTACATAGTATGTTCTGTAACCAATGTTATATAGTCTGTTAGATTGTAGCCTATGTTACATAGTCTGTTAGATTATAACCTATGTTACATAGTCTTTGGATTGTAGCCTATGTTACATAGTGTGTTAGATTGTAGCCTATGTTACATAGTGTGTTAGATTGTAGCCTATGTTACATAGTCTGTTAGATTGTAGCCTATGTTACATAGTCTGTTAGATTGTAGCCCATGTTACATAGTCTGTACTAAGCCACAATCACAAATTTTCTGAGTCTTACGATGCTAGGGAGAGCGTGCTATGTGTAAGATAAATATGTTTGCTGTTCAAAGTGTGCTAATATGGATTGCAGTAGTATTTATAGAAGTGACTTTTCTTATTGCTGTCGTCCAGACGTATTACAGGAAGTGCAGTTTCGTTTGGTGTGTATAATGTGACAGCACTAAATAAACCGAAAGTATAATTTTCTCTTGTTTTCATTCATGACGTTCTGCAAGAGTTCCAAACTTAACAAGTACGGCACAGGAAAGTGCATGTTATAAACCTGCAGCTTGATATTTTAGGTGACACTGCCAACAATTTCTGGTCACTCGCTGATTTTGAAGAGAGAGGGACTGAAATTATATTTCGCTGGTCATACCACTGTATACATCGTGAATTTTATACACAAGTTATTCTTCAGCTGGTAGGATAAATTAAACAAAATGTCCTACGATTAATCAACACTCCTGCATTCAACTCTTTTTTGTGTTTCTGTTCATTTAACTAATGAAATTGAAATTGTTCCTACGAAGTCAGTGAACAGCTTATTTTGGATGTGTTTCTCGATATTCAAAATACGTAAGTGGGCTTTTTTTTCACGAAGAATTGTTATATTTAAATGTCTACGTTGTATGACTGTTTCCAAAGTACCAAAAGTCATCACAAACTCTTCGATTTCGGCGGCTTCAGGGAGTCTACTGATTAAATAATGCTGTATTCTGGCAGGCAAAATTCGAAAGTTGCAAGTTTCACGTTATAGTCTGGCATTTCAGATTATGTAGGAATGGCTCATAAATCGTATCAGCAATCCATTCTTTAATTATTCGAAACTCATGTCACACAAGTGCTTAGATATAATATAACTCAAGACTTCCTCTATCACTAATGTTGGTAGACATGTATAAGTGCTTTCGGGCAATTTACAGAAACATGTTTTCTGTTTATATTGATATAGGCATGGGTGTATGTAATATGCATCTTCCTTACCAGGTTTTCTTGAATTCTAAGTGACGTATGGTTGAGTATGAGTTTACACTTGAACTCTTAATACCTGTAATTTTAGCGACACTAACTCTAACTTTCACTGGACTCCTAATGTTTCCATTTTTTTAGCTCAACAATTTATCTCTTTCTGTCTTTAATCTTGATCTCTCTTGACCAGCTTTTATATTCTGTTTTCTCTCTTTTTCTCCATATCCGTGCCCATTACTATCCTTTCTTCAACTTACTAGGCTCTGCATTCAGATTACACTTTCAACTATAAACTTTCATTAATTAATCTGCCCCATCCTCTATCAATGCTTTTATCAACACAGCGGTCGTTTGTAAAACCATATTGCTAACTGAACACTCAACGCAGCAAAACTATTAAACTGGTGCTAAATAATAATATAAACAATTACTGAAAGCATCATTCGCTTCCTAGAATATATAAGGGAAAAGTGCAATAAACAATTACATACGTTAGAAAATTTCTTTAGAAAATATTAACGAAACAATCAAACAAAGGAGAACAAACACAGAACGATGGAAAACAAGGGAGGGTTCTCAGATTCAACTCGAGGACAGTCCAATCCTAGGAACAGGTTCACAGGTCAGAAATACATTCTTCTGGACAGAAAAAAACACTACCTTAGAAAGAAACCTGCGGTTGGGTCTATTTAGAATGTTCTAGCTATCTAATACAACAAAGGGACTCATCAAAATATTACAAAACTTACATCTAATATGGATGAACGAGCTTATACACGAACACTATCTATCTATCTATCTATCTATCTATCTATCTATCTATCTATCTATCTATCTATCTATCTATCTATCTATCTATCTATCTATCTATCTATCTATCTATCTATCTATCTATCTATCTCTCTATCTATCTATCTATCTATCCATCTCTCTCTCTCTCTCTCTCTCTCTCTCTCTCTCTCTCTCTCTCTCTATCTATCTATCTACACACACAAGAACTTACTACTGATAACATTGTGTACATTTTAGGTCAGATTTGTTCGTGTGATAGAAGTGGAGGATGCAATTTTTCAAGTTCATGCCATTTAAATGACTTGTGTAGAAGAGGTAAAATTGACATGTCACTTAAAAATGTTTTATGTTAAATCAATGTTTTTTTCATATTTTAAATAAAAGTGTATTTACATGGAAGTAGTAGCAAATGTGTTTATTTTTGTGACTATCTATCTGTCCATTGATCACTGTATACATTTGTCGTATTGAAAAATGTATTTTCTATATGATATTATTTAGTTTACAAATCGTAATAATATTTAATTACGGATGCTATTGGATAAAGGAGCAACAAAAAAGTTTATAGAGAGTAAAACAGACTATTAAGTAGACAAGGTGGAAATAGACAAGGGACAGAATTTCAACATGTTTAATTCATCAAAGTGGGTCACTTATTATAAAAAATACACATCTTATTGAAGTATTAATATAAATATTATAGAAATCTTCCTTCTTGCTGTACATTTATATAAAGTTTCATTTGGTTCATCTATTTCTTATCGAAAATGTGTTGTTTTTCTCTTCACAGAAAATGTAGCGATTGGGAAACCAGCAAATATGAGTTCTATTTTTAAAAGGGATGATATCAATGAGATTGCAGGTCCAGCATGTCTAGCTGTCAATGGAAACACAGACACAACTTTCCGACCAATAAACCAGTTCCCGGACAGCCCAAACTGTGTTCACACTGATGACAATGATTATAACCCGACGTGGCAAGTGGACCTAGGTCGGAACTACACTATACATAATTTAACAGTATATCACAGGAAGATACGTAAGTATTCAAATAGCATCATTTAGATCTGCAACAATCAGTTAATTGAGCCCATACATTATCTGTTGACTTTTGCAAAACGTAGAAATACGTCTAAGTGCCTACACAGCACAATTTTGTCCTGTGTGAATCATAACCATAAATACAAAGGAAAGTTACTAATAAGAATATTTTTATGGATAATCCTCACCTCCGTCATCCAGGCAGCTAATGCCAAGGGAAAGTGGAAGAATGATTACATCTGTGGATGAATTCTTATCGCTTTATAATAAATATGAATAGCTATTCTTGCTCAAAGGTTTATGAGTAATGCAAAAGGACGTAACACATTTTCTATGTTGTGTATTTGTCACCTACAACTTTGGGGAAAATTATGTCGGTATCTGAGAGACATATTCTAATTTTAGTGATTGTTGTTCGATTTTCATGAATGCTGAACCAAGTGGTAATGGTTGTAATTATTCATAGAAGAAACGTTCTTGAATATCTAGTAGTAGCAGTAGCAGCAGCAGTAGCAGCAGTAGTAGTAGTAGTAGTAATAGCAGTAGTAGTAGTAGCAGTTGTAGTAGCAGCAGCAGCAGCAGCAGTAGTAGTAGTAGTAGTAAGCATGTCACTATGTTCGAAGCATTAATATTTAAGATCTTTTACCGTTTAACATGTTATTTGATTATAAATGATCTTTAATAGTTGATGTATGAAGTCATAAGCCAGTTATCCCTTTGATATCTAAAAGAGAGAGAGAGAGACAGACAGACAGAGACAGAGAGAGAGAGACAGAGAGACACAGAGAGAGAAGCATAGTTGTGACATATATTATGTTATGTGTGGGGTATTTTAATGACACTGTTACGACACTAATTATCCAAATGATTAATTATGAGTTACTTTTAAAGCTGATGACAACCACAAGGTCTAATTTACTCTTCCATTCACTGTAATGAATCCTACTTCTTAAGTTTTATGGAACAATTAGCATTCAATACAGCTAAAAGTAAATTAATTAACATTGCCTTTTAGAATTGATGACACTATTTCTTCACTTAATTAATTAACAATCATCCATCCATATGTTTCTCATTCTAGACCAATCTCAATTAATTGTCATTCTGAAAGAATTAACTAAGATAAGAGATAAAGAAAACAAGAAAATTAATAATAGGGACAATACAAGAAAAATAACCTCGTGACAAATAATATGTATGAGCACATGTATTGTCCCTTGTCTCTGTCAGTTCAAGAACGAGTTTATACAGTCACGATTACCATTGCAGTGTGGATTAACTCTCTTCCGCAAGAGCGATGAACGGTAGTGACTTGTATTGCTGGAATCTATGTCCAAATGATCTCCACTTGGAAGACGAAGATTTCCTCTCTAGGATAACAGACTGTATGTTATAAATGAGATTTCTGATTCAAATCAATATCAGATCTGGACAGTGTTCCCTGGATCACACTTTGTGTTGCAGAGCATGCAAGCAAAATGGAGTACACTGTGCACTATGAATGTATCAGAGCAAAATAAGCTGGGTACATTCTGTATAATTCTCATCTCATGAAGTTACCAGAATTGCTTAAATCATGTTCTATATAAAGGAGTGACACAATGGGAGACATTCGAGAATACAGCAGCTTGTCAGAGTATCCAGTGGCAGGAACATGTGCTTAGTGCGGTATTTTGACACTGTTGCAAAGGAAATGAAAGACCTTGGAAGTTGACACTGTGACTTTGTTGCTAAAGCAAGAGAAAGACTTTCAAGTAGTGCTTAATCCAGGTCAGTTAAATTTACACTTTAATAACTCAATTTCTATTCTCTGATAGGACTAACCCGTGAATTGTATTGACTATTGTTGAACTGTAATTATGTTTATTATTAATAATTATTATTATTATTATTTTTTTATTATTATATATGTAGAGAGAGAGACTGTAAACAATAGTTATTCAAACGTAGAGTCATGGAATATTGTGTTTCTTTGTCTATTTCAAACAATTGTCATATGCGTATTTGATTTTTCTTTTAATAAATTTATTTTATTTTGAATGTGATAATATTATACTGGAGAAGACAGTAGGTGGATGTGGCTCGCAAAATATGGATTACAAAAAATATATCAACAATCAAATATGCACATGACTAATACAATGATAAAAAGGATTACTTGAAAATAATATTTCCATAAAACCACGTTCGCTTAATTTCGGTGGTACATAGTCTTATATCCTAAATTAAATTCAACAATAATGTCAATACAAATCACAGGGTAGTTCTTATTAGAGAACAGAAATGGAGTTCTTAGAGATAAGAGATAATAGTTTTTACATAACCCGAAGTAAGCCCCGTCTTTCGTGCACTGTTGAAAAAGTCTGTTGACCACAGCAGCACGTGTCTCTCCACACACGTCAGAAACACTGGTGCGTTGTTATTTTCTCGAAACCAATTTCGGCGCCCTCTTTCGCCTGTCAGTTCCCAGCAGAACAACAAGTGTAGCGATTTCTAGTAACTTCATTGTGCCAGAAATTCCCCGATGTAATCAGCATACTTTGCTATGATATATCAAAGGAGTGTTGTGTATTCCTTTACACTTACACACACTGCTTCCCACCTCTACCAAGGAGAGTCGTAGCAGTTTTCAATCAGTGAACTGGAGATTCAAATCGTACACAGAAGAAAGGCTACTTTACCCATTAAACTAACTGCTGCCTTTCAAGACCGGACTTCTTTTCCAAATTCAAGTGACTAAACAATACAATTTTCTACAGCAAGTAAATTTTCGATCTCAGCCCTATTGCTGGCCTCGTTCTCATAAATCGTAACCATTAGATAATAAAACTGCTCACCCTGTTGAACTAGTTTGCATTACATCAGCAATTTCTATCATATTCTCAACTACTGATTACTTTCAACTCTGACACATACAAAATTACCATCATAAGGAGTGCCCAAGGTTGGGTTACTCTGACAATTTAACAATTTATACAACATTTAGTTTCAAAATAGGGATAAGCAAATTTACTCTGCCACAAATACATTTGTCTTGGTTTGTGCAGGGAGTGGACGAATGAGCGATGTGACCGTTACAGTTGATGACCAGTTGTGCTATACATTTCCTGACAACTTTAGAGACAACGTCGACAAAACTGAATTCCAATGTTACAGTCCACTGTCAGGCAGAAGTGTCCAATTCACTAAGAGTGGACAGAAAGAAGAATATTACTATATCAATTTTTGTGAAGTGCAGGTTTGGGGTACGAGTATTGAATTGTATCATTAAGACTAAATTACTTTATGAACACATTATTTTATTAACATTATTTTCAGGATGATGTGGTGTGCGTATATCTATCTATCTATCTATCTATCTATCTATCTATCTATCTATCTATCTATGGGCATATATATATATATATATATATGTGTGTGTGTGTGTGTGTGTGTGTGTGTGTGTGTGTGTGTGTGTGTGTGTGTGTGTGTGTGTGTGTGTGTGTTTGTGTGTGTGTGAGTGTTATCCATTATACAAATCAGGACTAAACAGCATGATGGTGTTGTCACATGCAGAGATACATATTGTAGAAAGTTTGTAGATGTATATTTTGTGTTATTCAGTATGCAAATCAGGCGTGTACGGTAAAATGTGCGATCGCATGTGTAGCGGTCACTGCAAGAACCAGGATCAGTGTGACAACTACTTTGGTACCTGTCAGGCAGGTAAGTTTCAGGAACATTTTCTAAGACAAGCCATTACATGCACACAAATGTTATTACATGGCAAACAACATAAAAGTCGAGAACATGTTAAGTATTCTATAGACCGTTCGTTACATTCCTTTTGATAAAAACAGTAACATCTTTTGCATTCTTTTTTTGATACTGCAGATAGACAATATTTAGCATCGATATAAAATCAATAATATTTGAAAAATATGTTTCATTATATTTCAGGATAAATTATAATATTATTCTAAAATGTGCAAATGTTTTATTTGAAATAATTATATTTTCTCTATGAAGAACAATAATCTTTTTGAAGACGGTTTGTAAAAGCATTCAATCATGTTTTATAAATAAAACTCATTCAACTTTATTTCTAAGCGTAAACAGTTTTATCATCAGAATAATGAAATTGCAAATAAAATATTTTACAATGTGATGTAATGTTACATATCGCAATAAATACGTTTCTAGTTTTGATATCACATATTGTTCTAAAATGTTAAATAATGTTTAAGTATGTGTCGAATACGCGTTCAGTGCTACAAATATGTGGGTGAAAAACTAATGCCAATAATGTTAATCCAATAGCAGTAGTAACCGCAAAAATAAAACACTAAGTTATTTCAATCAAAAGTTAGTGTTTGTGGAAAAGTTCAGGGTAAAAAACCAAGTGTCAGTATTAGATATTCAACCAAAGCTGATTGTTCAGAGAGAATGTTCATAAAAATGTTCAGGGTGAACACCTGAAATATCAATAATAAATATTCAACCAAAGCTAAATGTTCATAAAAAATGTTCAGGGTGAACACCAAAATATGAGTAATAATTATGAGATTCTAAATAATTAATACATTATAATAACCTACCTAAGTGAAGGCACCACTAACTAAATGTTACTATTAACAGTTACTGGAAGGTTAATCAAACCCATTGACACACTAACTAAACCACTGTACAAAAGAATATGATGTCCAGGAATATTAAACATACTTTCCCCTCATGGAAATAAACAACAATGTTCATCAGTGAAAACTGGAATAAAATAACGATGATCTCCCCTGATCAGGAGTGGGATAGAACACGAGATGGATACTTAAAAATATCAGCACTATCAGTGCCCAAGGTCGGGTCACTTTGACACTTAACAATGTATATAACAATAAGGTTTAGAAATAGTGATAGGCAAATTTACTCCGCCACTTTAAGGGCTTAGTATTTGTATGTGTATATGGTTTTGCATACATTTTATATACACACATACATATTCATGTGCATGTGTTTCTATGTATAAACTAGTATATTAATAATGCAGTGTAATAAAGAAGAAATATTTTCACAGGTTGTGAAGATGGCTACTATGGGTCAAAATGTGGCAACAAGTGCGGTCATTGTACAGAGGGGACCTCATGCAACATTTATGGGGTGTGTCTGTTCGGTTGTCAGAACAGATGGTCTGGAATCAAATGTGATGGTTCGTGAAACTAGATTTTTCTCAAAGATTCATAGTTTGGATATCGTAACAAACACAGCGCACATTTATGGGCAGTTATCACTAAGTCAATTAAGATAATAAAATTTTATAGTAAGGAAAGATGAGTATGCAATGTGTTGAACATGCGTTCGTTCAGTCCAGCTTTAATATAGGTGAAGAACTGCTTAATTAAAGTTAGATATTCAGTTAGATATCTAACCCATGGTAATTAAAAACAATCTAAAAAATACAACGAAATACTAAACAGTCGTTTAACACGTCATTACAAGTGAATAATCTTATCTTCTGTAATCGGGCAATGATAAAAGTTGTAACACATCGTATTACTGATACATTTTTTTGTAACAAAACTGCCACATACACCACTCCCCCAAATTGCATCTTGTTTAGCTGGGCGCAGGGCAGACACCAGCATGTAATATCCTATACCATTTTAACACCAGGTATATATATAAACGTTGGAGTTATGCCACTGGTGCTTAGTGTGGCGTATAGTCAGTCATTCAAAGACATTCACATATATACACTCGGGGGTGGGAAATGATGATGACTAAAAAATAAAAATAAAATTAAAAAATTAAACAAATCGTCGAAATTCCACAACAGATCGGTAGTTTCTGATATCGATAATCAATCATAACATCAAGCTCAATTTCTACTAAGAAATTACAATACTAATGTTTTAACAAAATAATTAATTATTCTCTAGGTTTCAGACAGATAAATTATTTTCCACAAAATAATATTTCTCAGAGTCAATCAAATAAATAATTAGTGTTCTGAACAAAAGTCTTGAACTCCTAGCCTATGTGCACTGAGGTTCTTTCTACACTATACTGAATTAACTTACTTACTGTTTTTACTTTCTACACCCGTCAAATTCAAGTAGGGCGACTTCGTTGACGAATCAAAGTGGATGTACTAACGATGGCACGAACAATGATGCCATTGATCATGTAGGAAAATGGAAGGAAATACAACTGAAGTAGAGACATCATCAAAACAGGGTTTCCTCTCATGGGTCGGTCGTATCTGCCCCTCCCCCCCCCCCGACATTCTCCTGGTATCACATGATGAGCACTCTGGGTGATCAAAAAAAAGTCGACCGTCTGTCCATAGGTCAAGTCGTCATCAGCGACAAAATCGACGTTCCTCCCGCCACCAGTGGTGCGTCCTCGCACAATGCCTTCACTTCTCCACCAATACGTTTGCGTGGATTGTGACCGAAACATCGGCGGTTTAGGTCAGGGTCGAAGCATGCCTGGATGACTGTGTTTGGAGATACTTTTATAATATCAGTCAGATAACACACGTTAGCTAGTCGTGTGACAGTGGTAGAATTAATATGATTTAAAATGGAAATTGCACTAGAAGAAAGACTGAGGTGGAAAGAAGAGGAGAAGATGGTAGCAGGAGTGATGGGCCTCTCTGCAGATGAAACTAAAGAATATGAGAAAGACTATTTAAAAAGTAAAAGAAAAGAGAAATGTGAAAGAGATAAAGTGATGGGAATAGATCTGAAAAAATAATTAAAGATATTCTCCCTAAAAGCTACACAATTATAAAATATATAAGAATGTGTAGATGGAATGTGCTTTAAAGTTTCCACATTTTGGCTAGATTGGGAATATGGAATAATGAGAAAAGTAGAGAGTGTGGTAGAAACAGAATGTTTGAAAGTACTTGAATTAACCATTGAAGAATTAAATGGGACAGAATGTGAGAGATTGATTTTAGAAAGTCATGAGAAGACTGAGGCACTGTTGCCATATACTAGTGTGTGCATACTCTCATGTAGGCAAGTTGCGGCACAGGAAGCTGAAGCTAAGGGCATGTTGAAGGTATGCATGGTGAACCAGGAATAGTCAGTGACAAGTGTGAAGATGATGTGCGAACAACATTGATTGAAACTGTCGTTGGAGAGGTATTTCACCAGGAAGTTACACAGGACTCAGTCATGGCAGGATATATAATGGCTTCTGACTGTCAGACTGTGGCTTAACCTGAGAAGGGGGGGGGAGGTCCTGCCCACGATGACAGAGTACATTTGCCTATCCTTATTTTTTTTTAATTTTGTTGAATTGTTAGAATAAACTGAACTTGAGTACACCCTATGATGGTTATTTTTAAAATGTTTGAGTTGAAATAACTACCCGAGTTGAGGAATATTCTTGATGTAATGCAAACCATATAAACTGGGTGAGTAATTTTATTTATCCAATGATTATGATTTATGAGAATGAAACAAATGGGCTGAGATAAAACAGTTTAATTGCTGGAGAGAAATCTATTGTCTGATCACTTTGAAATTGGAGTGGCATATCTAGTCATGGGAGATGGACATAGCTGGATGGTGAGTTTACTGATCGGTTGAGAAAGAATGGACTTGATGCAGTTTTGATATTGTGCACCTTTCACTGATATATCAATCTACTGGTTTTTTGATTGTAAACCACTGAGACTGGGAGATGTGGAAATCATCTCCCATTTTGTGTGCAAGTGTAAAAAGAATACACCTCATCCTTTGATGTATGGTGGCAAAGTACGCTAACTACTTGAAAAACATCTGGTATTTGCAAGTACTAGAAATTACTACAATTGCTGTTCCACTTGAATGAATTGGTATGGCTGAAGAAAATCCAGGTTCACTTCAAGAAACGTTTTTCAATGTTAGGATGGAAACACATGGAAAATGAACTGAACTATAATTATTGACATTGTTACCAAAAGCACGTGAAAGACTTTTGAGACCTTGCCTAAACCAGGTTATGTAAAGACTATTATTGCTTATCTCTAATAATTCTATTTCATTTCTCTCATAAAGATTGTCCTGTGATTTGTATTGACTCTATTGTTGAATTTGTATATTTTAAAAGATAGAGTATGTAAAACAAAGAGATTATAGAACATGATTTCGTGGAAATATCGATGTCAAGTAATCTATTTCATTTTATTTGTCATATGTATATTTGATTGTTGATTTAATATATGTATTGTTAAATTTATTGACCTTCTTATGCATATTGATAATCTTATGTTGGAGAAGAAAGTAGGTAGATGGAGGCTATATGCTAAATATAGATTAAAGACGGATTTGTCTTCTCCATTAGTAAGACGTTTTCCACCCACAGAATATTGTTTAACAGTAAATTTCTTGTCTTTAATGGTGCGGAAGACGGAAATTGTTTACAGCACTAAATTTCAGGCATATTTCACTTCTAAACTTCTTTCTCCATTACAAACATTCTCAACTTACAAATCCTGCAACAATTTCATTAGCCAGATACACACAACATATGAAACAGCATCGAGGAAAATTCACATGTATAATGTTACAAAAGGTTAAAAGTCCATTCTTTATTTATCAGTCAGATAACTTACCATAATCTAACGATCACATTTATGACAGAGACTCTAATTATGTTCAAATTGAAAGTGATTAGAATAGGGTACTTCTTTAAGAAATAAATTTCCTGTCCATCCTGATTGGTTGAATTTGTTATTTACAAGTGTAAGATTATTAGTCTGAAAAAAAAACTACTCACCCATTTGGAACTTATTTGGATTGTATTAGCATTTCCTAGTGCATTCTCAACTCGAGTTGTTTACTTCCAACTTTGACACTTAAAAATATCAGCACAAGCAGTGCCCAGGGTCGGGTCACTTTGACATTTAACAATTTACATAACAATAAGGTTTACAAATAGAGATAGGAAAATTTAGTCCGCCACTTTGAGGGTTTAGCATGTTGTATGTGTATATGTTTTTGCATATATTTTACATGCGCATGTGTTTCTATGCATGAACTAGCATATTAATAATACATAGTGTAATAAAGAAGAAATATTTTCACAGGTTGTGAAGATGGCTACTATGGGTCAGAATGTGGCAACAAGTGCGGTCATTGTACAGAGGGGACCACATGTAACATTTATGGGGTGTGTCTGTTCGGTTGTCAGAATGGTTGGTCTGGAACCAAATGTGATGGTATGTCAAACTATATTTTACTTAAAGATTCATATTTGTGACATCAGAACAAATACAATATGCACTTATGGGCCGTTATGACGAAGTCATTTAAGATTGAAATAATATGAAAAGAAAAGATGGATTGTGACGGATTCTGGCAAATTCTGTGCCATGAACTCCTAACCCAGTTCTGCTAATTCAAAAATCAAATTTTGAACGAATTCTTTGTTAAAGCTTTTCCCGTGTTGCACCAGTATCGAGAAGCTAGCAAAGAGGTCAAATGTATTATGTAACTTTGGACCATTGTCCAGCAAGTTCGAATCAACAAGCATACCATGTGACCAGTCACGTGACGCATTCAATACAGTTTGATAAATACGATAACGCGCGGTAAAATTGTCACTCGCACTCACAGACCCGGTCGACACACAAGTCAGCTACCTAGCTAGTCACCGCCTATTGCCGAGTCATGCTAGAGAACCCGTTGCTTGAAGCAGTAATCTACTTTTGAGAGGTAACACGTCTACATCTTACAAAAATTATTGCATTTGTTAATTGTATTTTGTATTTGAATTGATGTATGTATTTGTACAGGATTATCGCAATTCTAGCTGAAGTACGTGATTCGATTGTAACTGACAATCTAAAGGTTTCATTTGTATATAAATTATTGTAACTCTTTCTTATCTTTAATTTGTATAAATCTTAAATTCACTTGTGCCGCAGGAACGTCTGTGCACGTTGCAAATTCCTTGTAATTCAAATTGTTTCCTTGCGTATAATTTTCATGCTAAGCGCTCATGCTTAATTTGAATTATTTAATTGTGTGAATTCCAATTTTTAATGCTGTAAATGTTTGGAAATTCATACGTTCATGTAATGTTAAATGTAACACATGTGAACCACACTGTATCTTTAAATATGATTATATTTAAATTGTAAACGACATGATAGTCGAAGATTCTAAATTCAGAGCATTTAAATATCAATCACGTGCTTGGGTTTGCGAACTATACAAACATGGCTTTGCAATCAGTGACAACAATCGTGCACTAAATGTCGAGGCTTATTAAAATTATAACACACTCTGGTTTGGGGTTGATCTCGGCAGTCTTAAAGCTTACGTAGCTGGTGTGATCTATTCTCATCTTTTAAACCTATTCTTTCCCCAGAACGACTGCTTTTAAATTGTTCTTTATTTTCATTAACGCCTAGCAATGCTTTGCTATTTTCTGCATGGTATTTCCCTGGGTTTACTGTTTTGTAATTTTGCTGCGTCATAACGGTTGGACCACATGGTAATTTCCTCTGAAAGCTTGTGGTCCCTTTCAGTGATCAAGTCTGCCCTATACCTTTCTATCGCTTTCTCTTTAATACACAGCTAAGTCCAAAGTAACTGTTTTTTTATCTCCACCATCACAACTTATTTTTCGAATAGACAACACAACTTTGTATGATACTGATGTTGGGTGTCGCTGTTTTTTTCAGAGTGTCTCTAAATATTTCGCGGTACCGTTCAGCTGAAATATTAAATCTCATGCACAATGCTTTTTTATGGAATTGGTAATCATTTATCTTATATTTGAGCATTTTATGGTACACATCACATGACTGTCCACTAAGAAATCAAGATAAATTAAACTCGGTATTTGGTGGGCTTCGGCCAAATGTTCGAACTGAATTAAATACTCATCTACGATTTCATATTTATCATCAAACATTTGAAAAATGATCTGAACAATACTCCATCGCATCTTGGCGTGAAATGGCTTTCAAAGATATCAGAGTTATCTTAACCTTTTGTATCTGTACTGACTGAACCCCTCCTGGAATTGACTTAAGTTCAGCATATAAACGTAATTTCTCATTTTCCAGATTATTCTGCCGTTGTTATCTTCAGCTTCGGTTTTAGCTATTCTTTCTAACCAAGCTGCTATTTCTTTATCCACAAATTTGTTAATCTGTTCTCCCTTGAACCTCTATCATCCGTAGTCTGCTACCATAACTCTGCCTTCAAATCTTTGAGTTCTATTATGTCTGCCATTTTAAATTAACCCTCATTTTTAAAAGGCTAGGTAAATATTTGCTTTAGAACATTTTACCACTATCAGCCACAATGCAAATCAATACATATTCTCCACGTGCTACTACGTATCTGAGTTCCGGGTCTTATCCACGTGTTCAGTCTATTGACTTTTAATATTTCCGTTCACACCTCCACTCATGCTATGATGGAGAACATCTGGCATGTGTTTTTGGTTTTGAAGTAGTTGACTAAATTCATGAGCGTATGTTCTTTTAACTTTTATGACATTTCATTTTTTACAATTATATATTTTAATATTTATTTAATGTTTCCAGGGCTAAATTATATCAATACATCTCCGATGTGATTGACGTCATATGTCGGACAGATCGCACGGTTCTAATCAACCTGAAAGTTGTGATTCAATTACAACAATTTTCTTTTCACCTCACTTAGATCGTGTGATTCTAAAACCATGGTGAAAACGAATACATGATAGTCAGAAATAATCTGGCCCCTCATACTCAATAAAAGGCGGTTATATCTTAAATCACTTGAGATAGGTGATAATATATTTTAAAATCAAACACTTTCGTCCTTTAATAAATTGATAAAATCTGCAAACATCTTCTTAAAACCCAATATCATGCTGTGAAGGTTGTAATTCAGTAACTGTAGCTATTCCTTGTTCAGAGGGCCAAGGTCACTTATTCAAGCACAAAGTGAGCAATATTTACACAAAATACACAAAAAGTATACTGATATTACAGTAGTTAGCTTCTCTTAATTCGTAGAGCAATTTCATACTGAATATCATCTATTGGTTTGTCCGTGTCTGCATGCCAGTTTAAGAATTTGAAAGTACACCTATTCTTTCATTACCGATCATTACACTCGTTACACCCTTGACCTGACAATGCACAGTCTTTTGCTTAAAACGTTTAACAATTTATGATGGTTTAACATAATGCTGAAGATTGCATGAAATGTTATTTAAATTGACAGAGTGCACTTTGGGAAGGTTCGGAGACAATTGCCAAGAAACCTGTGGGTTCTGTGCTCTGGTTGCTTGCCACAAACACAATGGAACATGTCTTAATGGATGTGTGTCGGGTTTCCATGGAGATACGTGGAAAGGTATGTACACAATTATATTCGATCATTCCCGAGCTACTAGGTAAAGTTATTAGTTTAAATATGTTGGTGTATAATATTTAATTAATTTGTTACAAATATACCATATTACTACTATTCTTGCGGCCACTCTACTAGACACAATAGAGGCATAATGTGGGTGGTTTAAAATTTTTTTAAAATAAACCATATATATTTAGTTAATGTTTGTATTTCTTGAATACAATATAACAATGAGAATATGACTCTTTATGGTCTCAATTAACAGAAATGCAACACTTGTGAAACATAAAGAAAGGATATTTGTTTGGTGGTCAGTGTTTTGTTGTGACGTAATCGTATGTTGCAACAGTATTAGTTCAGTCAGCAATTGCATCTCAGTTACATATTGATATCTACATCAATGTAATTCTCCATCTCTCTTTCCCCACTCACTAGTTCGTTTTCACTCCACCATCAGCAGTCATCTTTCTATCATCCGATCATAAGCCTATCCGATTGTTCATTTGTTTTTCTGAACAGCCACGTGTCTGTAACAATGACCTAGAACTCGTATCAAAATTTCAGAGAACTGAAACCTAGTATAAGGTTATTTATAATATATAAATCATCTATTCTTCTATTCATTTACTTTGTTATGTATGTTCTTTTCATATACTTACTGATATTTGATTTGATAGAGCCGAGCCAGGTCTCCTGGATGGTACCAGTTATTTGTGCCATAATTGGAGGCTTTATCGTCTTGACAACTGGTGTTTCATTCACCGTGTATGTTTGTCATGAATTCTTTGCTTAATATATTTCAAAAGTTAAAACACACTTTAAGTAATAATTCTCCATAAAATACGGTATATTTTATTAATGAATTAATAAATGTCGTTTGATTTATATTTGTTATATATTTATAAAATGTATATTTATGTTGTACATTTTCAAACTTGATTATTTTGTGATTAGATGTTAACAATATTTTAGTAATTTGACCCGTGTCTATTATGATGTGAACGCATTTGTATAAATAATAATTTATAAAATCTTTAAAAAATAAACTGTTTAGATAACGGTGGAACATATTAATTATTTTGTTTGCCTGGATGTATACAAATATGTGCAGATTAATATTCGGTTATAGTTTACATCACGTAAAATTTGTAGTGGTCTTTGAACTACCCGCAAAGGTTTTTTTTATTTTTTTTTTTATAGTTTTATGACTAATACAGTTTCTATTACTGCTCCCAAGATTTTACTGCAGGAAGAAAAACAGTCGCCCGGCTGGCAGAGATCAAAATCGAGGTATTTATACTTCGCATACGTCAAACACCGTGTAAGTAATACTTTGAGTCTCCACTGACTTTAGACAATTTTTGCTAATTGAATGAACACAGTAATACTTAGAGTCTCCACTGACTTTAGACAATTTTTGCTAATTGAATGAACACAGTAATACTTTGAGTCTCCACTGACTTTAGACAATTTTTGCTAATTGAATGAACACAGTAATACTTTGAGTCTCCACTGACTTTAGACAATTTTGCTAATTGAATGAACACAGTAAGAACAACGTGGAACGTCATAGCATAACAGAGTTTCTTTTGAATGTTTTCCAGATAATAATCTAGTCACTTATGTTAAACTTAATAATAATCTAGTGGCGCTAAACTTAAAAAAATAGTAAAAATTGTAAAATTTAAAATTGGACTTGCAAATTAATCATTAATATGGATATGCTAGTTCCAGTACAGTTTAATCACACTAGTTATAAGTATTGAATTACGTGTACTGATTTCAGTAGCAACATGACTTATTTATAATATTTATTTAATAGATTTTGTTACTGATGTACAATGTGACACACGCACACAATGCGTCCTGTATTAGGTGACATGTAATGGTGGATACAGGAAATCATTTTAACTGAGTTGGTGCTCAAATATAGATTCAGAAAGATTTTAAAAAATAAACTGATTGAATGCAGAATTTGCGTCCTTAACACAACAGACATGACTTGTGTAAGTGACGAGAATCAGTTGCAACATGACTGACAGAAGTGACACGAGTGACGAGACTTGAATGGTGTGATTGAGGTGAGTAAAATGGTGTCATGATTGTAGATTGCACAAAGCTAGGAGTTGAGGTTAAGGACAATAAGAATGTCATTGCATGCATATCTTCGAAGTAAGTATTCAGTCTGCAGGTTTCTAAAACAGAACAAATGTGACTGGTAACTTAAGGATAAATTTCACAGTATTTGATTTGTATCATGCACATCTGTGTCCTTTGGAAAGATTTTAGAGAATACATCAACAAAAATATTAGACTATTTCGTATTTATTTGTCCTCATAATCAAAGGGATATAACTGTGACATATTTTACAAGCACATGCAAACTCAATCAACTGCCTGCATTGTATCAGGCGCAATTGTAGTTAAGTATTGCAACATCGCTGACATAAGAAGGTTATACTAATCAAATCACCAAACCAATCCTTCAATTAATCAATCAGATATATTCCATATAATAATCAACCACTCAGAAGTATTGTAGAGAAAAATAGGTTTCAATCACTTATATTTCTGTGTATTTATTTGTTTTACATTGAAATCACTGCACATTTATCCTGTAATATTTTCGTTCTACCATTCCAGGTCTGAAACAGCAGAAAACCAAACTCCGCAAGACCCACTCACTCATGATACGGTGAGGAGAACAATTGTTTGCACGCAAGTAAACGCATCATTTCAGCCATCATGGCTAATAGACGTATTCTCTCACATGGGCATACCCCGAGAGATAGTGAGTGACCAGGGTACTGAATTTACTTATGGCTGAAGTAAACTGAGTACCCAGGTCACTCACTATCTCTGGGGGTATGCCCATGTGAGAGAATACATATATTAGTGCATCAGCAACTTCAATCGCGGTAATGTTCTTCAATGCAACCACCTCTGGATATCATTTTGCGAAATCCATTATCGTCAGGATACATCGATATCCTCCTTCGACCACTGGAATGACTGGACTGATAATGTCCACCATGACTTTCAGGAAAGGTTCCTCAACTGTTGGTACTGTCTTGAAGGAAACTCGTCTGACAGGCTATGTGTTGCTGACTCTGCACGTATGAGTGGACATCCTTAATCAAGCCCAGCCCCCCAAAATCTTCACAAACTCGTTGTTCAGTGCGATGAGCACCCTGATGTCCGGACATGATCGAGTTGTGTGCAAAGGTAAGAATCAGCGATCTGAGTGGTGTAGGCGTGAGTAAGCATGTGGTACTTCTAGTGTCATTGTCCTTATAGTTGATGTGCTGAAATGCTAATCCATCTTTCAAAAAATGTCATGGTTGTGTACCTATTTGACGTAGTGGTATTTTTCCATGCCAGCCTTAACATGGAGGGCAAGGTTTTGTCATCCTGCAGTAAGTGGCTCAGCTGAGCTGGTGTCAACTGTGGAAAAGTGCTCCCAACTATTTTTAGAGCTTGAGGTCCCTGTCTATTGTGCTCTCGTGAAGTCTATCATTACCAGATGAATCGTCTAGTGAAGTGTGTGTCATCACGTCTATGGATGTAGTGCTTCTTGTGCCTGTAAGACTCCAAGATCCTAGCCCTCCAACCATGGAATAGGATTTCAAACAAAGCTCAGACAGAGAGATGAAAATGGCTCCTCTCTCGTTAACTTCATGCAACTGATGTTGTATAAATAAGGTGTCTTGAAAGTCGAACTTTTCACTCTGCCAGGGTGTACTTAAACAAGTTGATTCATTGCTTTAATACTTGTCAGTCGACAGATGAAAAAACGTGTGGAAAGAGATATTTCCAACTCTCCTTAGTGAAATCTCCATATACGAAATTTCACCACATATGAAGTAAAATGTCTTCATGTAAATTCCCGTTTTCATCATGAAAATACTAGTCTCTGTTCATCTCTTATATACTCTTGTGAAGAGTCTCAGAAGTTTTTTGAACTTTATAAAACTTTTTTATACTTTATCTACGTGCATCACGACTTGCTATGGCAAACTCTACTGCGCATGCGCATTATTTGGCTTGTAAACAAACATCATTCACGTATACATGATATAACTGGATTCATTCAATATATGCATGACATGATAAACACACACTGTCTACAAACGTCTGTCTAAATGAAATGATAAACACACACAGTGTCTACAAACGTCTGTCTAAATGAAATGATAAACACACACAATGTCTACAAACGTCTGTCTAAATGAAATGATAATCACACACTGTGTCTACAAACGTCTGTCTAAATGAAATGATAATCACACACTGTGTCTACAAACGTCTGTCTAAATGAAATGATAAACACACACAACGTCTACAAACGTCTGTCTAAATGAAATGATAATCACACACTGTGTCTACAAACGTCTGTCTAAATGAAATTAGGTGAACAATTCTAAAAATCACATAACATACTTGTATCAGCGTATATAGGTGCTGTCCAAAACACAAATATTGACAAGAGTGATTACTTCCTTTAGCCGTTAGTGGTTTGTAGATCGTAAAATAAAATATAATTTTGGCTCCACGCTTTTCCCGTGACAGTATTAAAATTGATTCAGCAGTGGTTTAGTGTGAACAGTCTTATTATTCTCTTTGGAAAACAGAATTTTAGCTTTATGGTTTGAAATGTTGTAACCTGATTTGCTCAAAATGTGTACAAACTGATGGTGTTGCATTTGTACATACATTTTACAATTCTCGAAGTCTCTCTGCCCATGATTAGGAAGAATCTTATTCACCATGTGTGCGTGTGACGTCATTTCTTGTATATTTAATGTCATAGTTATGAATGTTGGAATTATTACTATTGTTATTTTATCCATGTCATATATATGATTCAGTCTGATGTTACTTCTAGTTTTTTGTCACCCGCTGAATAGCATTTACTGCCATTCAGTAGTTAACAATTTACTCAACTGTGAGTCGAATAGTAACATAGTCTTAATTGATTCATTTGCGAGACATTCTTTTTACATTCATACAAGTAACAATTGACTTAGTCTTTCATCAGCTCTTACAACCCTTCCACTTATTCTCACTCGCATACTCTTATCAAAAGTTAACGATTACTGAAGGCTAGAAAAAGGCTAGATTACTGAAGGCTAGAAAAGTCTAGATCACTGAAGGCTAGAAAAAGGCTAGATTACTGAAGGCTAGAAAAAGGCTAGATTACTGAAGGCTAGAAAAAGGCTAGATCACTGAAGGCTAGAAAAAGGCTAGATTACTGAAGGCTAGAAAAAGGTTATTACTACAAGAAAACATTTACCAAATAAAGTATTGTAACTCGATATTCACAAGTACAGACATTAGTAAAAGAGCAATCTCTCATAACACTATGTAACAAATTTTCACTTTTGTTCTGTTCCTGGGTTGAAAGTGTGTTTTCCTAATCCGTTAGGTCTAGAACAGAAAGGAAGTCGCGCTGTTATTCCAGAAAAACTTTGCTTCTGTGACCGGGACAATGAAATTTGAAAATCGGGTGTGTTCGAGAAAATTCTCGATTTGCTTTCAATGCCGAGCTTCCTCCCTGAATTTCTAGAGTTGTCCACATGTTTCTACAATTCT
Source organism: Sinotaia quadrata (assembly GCA_028829895.1). NCBI lineage: Eukaryota > Metazoa > Mollusca > Gastropoda > Architaenioglossa > Viviparidae > Sinotaia > Sinotaia quadrata. The sequence goes on from CM054182.1 coordinate 55,880,931, forward strand.
TCTGAACACTCTAGAACGTTCAAGAAACTTCTAGAACTTTCGAGAAACTTTCAGAACTTTCTAGAACGTTCTTGAACGTTCCAAAAGTAGCTGTACAAGTATAAAAGCACAGGTGTCTCGAACCAAGATTCCAATTCGTGTTATTGCAGACTGAAAGGATAACGATTCATAGTTGAAGAGAAGTTATTTATTTGATATGGCATCAAGAGATTGTTTGCATCCAGCTGATTCATTCTGCTACGTGTGCGGACAATTCATAAAGACAAGAGCGAAAAAGTAAGTCGTATAATGTGCGAGGCCTGCAAGGCATACTTCGGCGTGCTGGTCGGGGACCAAGACAAATTTTGGGCACCGCATTTCACATGCGAATATTGCAAGAAAACAGTTGAAGGTAAACTGAACAGTTGCTTCTCGCTTAGATGTGTTTTAATTTATTTTCATAAAATTTCAATGCTTTAGATCGAGTTCATTTCAAAGAGTTGTAATTTACAAAGTTTTGTCATAAGTCGTATACTGTAGGCAAATACGTTCCATCTTGAAATCGTTCCATATTTTGAAATTTTCTGCCCTCAAATTATTATAATTTTTATGTATTATTATGTGCTATGTTACAGGTTGGTACAGAGGAGAGAAGCGAGCCATGAAGTTTGCTATCCCGCGAATTTGGCGAGAGCCGACGGACCACTCAAGCAACTGCTACTTCTGCATGGTAAACCCCCCAAATCGTCGCACTGGCAAAAATACCCCTCAGATCATTTATCCGGACATACCTTCTTCCATCGCCTCAGTACCACACAGCCCCGATCTGCCTGTTCCGACTCCTCCTAGGCGGCATCGGCCATCTTCAGGAGACAGCAGCAAGTCAGAAAGCGAGGCAGATACTGGAGATATGGACTACGATTCCGCAGATGAAGTTGGGGATAGAAAGCCGTACTTCCCTAACCAGAAAGTCGTGAACGATTTAATTAGGGACCTCGGGCTTACGAAATCGAATGCTGAGCTTCTGATATCCAGGCTCAAACAGTGAACTTGGTTGATGATAGCGTATAAGTCACGGATCAGAGGAAGCGGCATCAAAGATTCTCTAACTTCTTCAGTCAGCGTGATGGGCTGTGCTTCTGTAACGATGTTGCCGGTCTATTCCAGGCTATAGGTATCGCATGTAATCCTATTGAATGGCGCCTATTCATAGACAGTTCATCCCGGAGCCTCAAAACCGTGTTGCTTCACAATGGAAACAACTACCCGTCTCTCCCGATGGCCCACTCTGTGCATCTCAAAGAGGACTACACCAGTGTCAAAATGTTGCTGAGTGCATTAAAGTATGACGACTACGGATGGGAGGTCATCGGTGACTTCAAAATGGTATCATTCCTCATGGGTCTTCAAGGAGTTTTCACGAAATTTCCTTGTTTCCTCTGTCTCTGGGACAGCCGTGACACTAAGGCGCATTATCGCACAAAGGACTGGCCACAACGGACCGAGTTTTCTGTTGGGAAGAGCAATGTGAAGTGGGCGCCACTGATAGAACCTCATAAAGTGCTTATGCCACCGCTGCACATCAAGTTAGGCCTCATTAAGCAATTTGTCACTGCTCTTGACAAGGAGTCAGCAGCATTTCAATACCTCCAAGATCTTTTTCCAAAGCTGTCCGAGGCTAAGGTCAGGGCTGGTATATTCGTCGGACCACAGATCAAGAAGATCATAGAATGTGAGGATTTTGCAAAGCTGTTGAACAGGACGGAGAGAGCGGCTTGGAGCAGTTTTGTTGCAGTTGTTCAGGGTTTCCTAGGTAATCACAAAGCTGAAAACTATGTGGAGTTGGTGCAGACTCTCATAAAGAATTACGCCACAATGGGATGCAGAATGTCTCTGAAAGTCCATATCCTTGTTTCGCATCTCGACAAATTCAAGGAGAACATGGGCGCTTACTCGGAGGAGCAAGGCGAGTGCTTTCGTCAAGATATATTGAACTTTGAACGTCGGGTTACCAAGGACAGTATAACGAAAACATGATGGGGGACTACATTTGGGGGCTACTTCGAGAGAGTGATTCACAGTACAATCGTAAATCTAGAAAATCTACACATTTCTGAACCTTGTTGAGTGGTTTCCGACTGTGTTTGTCTATTCCTTGTGCAATTTTTGTTTTTAAGTAATTAATACAAGAAACTATACTAACAAAATTATAAACTTTGTTGCAATAAGTAATTTAATGTATGGAACTGTAAAAGCCTAAATTAGTCAATGTATGGTGTGGAAATTATTTATGTCATTTAAATGTTAAATGCTACCCACAATCATTGTTAAAGCAAACACCAGCAGACCGTTCTTATTTAATAAAACATTAGTCCTTACCAGATACACTGTGAACTAAACAGAAAGGAAATCCACTTGAAATTGAATAAATGTAAAACATTCAAACATTTGCTAATAATAAAATATATTTCCTTAATACTTTGAGTCATATTCCAGTTTGTTTCAAACTACTGAATTCTGCAAATGTTGTATTTAAATTATATTCATACAATACATGCTAATTAATTTATATTCAAAGTTTGAAAGATGGAAGAAATTGTGCAGAATGAATTTATTTACTCAAAAATATGATGGTTATGATGGTATTATAACTTTGTAGAATTATCCCTCTAAAAATATAATTTTGACGTATAGTTTAAAAAACACCTAGCTGAAAGATTGCAACATCGAATGTCTTGTCTGCTGCACGCATCTCTATGCATCTGTAGTGTAGCCTTTTGAATATACTAATCAAGTCATAGAAATAGCTGGTAATTAAAATTTTAAAAGTATATCTGCAATTTATCCGTTCTAATTATTGTCATATTGGAAGGAATAAATATGTATTAAACGGGTTTTGCATTAATGACATAGCGCTTTTACAACAAATAAATAAAATTTAAGTATCATAGTAGATGACACCGACCACTGTTAAATGTCTACACTGTTATATTAGATATGTAATCAGGGAAATGGCCAATGTGTAAATGCAGCTGTGTTGCTGGATGTGCTTGACATAGAATTATAGTTACAAAGTATATTAGAATATTAATGCAACACATATTTTCAGTATAATGTTATTGCAACACAGATTTCGAGTTATAATTTTATTGCAACACAGATTTCGAGTTATAATGTTAATGCAAGACATATTTTCAGTTACAATGTTAAAGCAACATAGATTTCCAGTTTAAAGCGTGTATTAGAATATTAATGCGACGTAGATTTCCAGTTACAATGTTTATTAGAATATTAATGCAGCATAGATTTCCAGTTAACTGTGTATTAGAATATTAATGCAGTGTAGATTTCCAGTTAACTGTGTATTAGAATATTAATGCAGGGTAGATTTCCAGTACTATGCTGATTAGAATATTGTGAAATATAGTAGATTCATAAGCATGCTTAAGCACGGTTTCCAAACACGTTATCAAAACATTTCTTTCATTAGGGTGTCATAAAACCGCTGTTAATAAATGTGTCGAATAATGGGGAAAAGTGTGAAAAATAGTGTCCCACACACTTTCTCTTAACCTCAATCATAATAGGAATAATACTGTTAAACTGTTATGACATTGCATAGTGGTAAAGAAAGGAAGAATTATGCATGATCTTAATAGTTTGGTCAAGTAATAGTTGTTGGACAAAAACAAAATAATAAAGCAAACAGTGTAAATAGAAATATGAAACACCTTATAAGTGCCATTACTGAAATGAAAAATACTAAATAAAATATTATGCGCAACTGTGAACCAAGGAATGTAATTTGAGTTATAGACGTCACTCTCCTCCATACATCTACATAACTTTCCAAGGTCACATCAAAACACTTTGTAATCCCACATATGTATCCACAGTGATTCGTATCTAACAATGCTCAGAAACATTTAATATAAATATCGTTCAGCTGTTTTCACTCGTCATTGCCTGTGATATACGTCACAATATCGGTTGTGCCATAACGTTAATTCATGTTCCACCTTGTGTGAAACTATGATAGATTAAGATCTCTTCTCGAATTCAAATTACTTGAGCCGGCAAAGGCTGGTTATTCATGTACATCACCCATTAAAACAGACGGACAAAACAAAAAGAAGAAATAAGGTAGTATACATACGGATAATAAAATCAAAGACAGACAAACGCAACTCTGCAAGAAGGATAACCGAATGCACAATCTACAAACAAAACTCCCTCGCAATTGACCTATAAGCGGAAAGATTAAAATGCATCTGAAAATTCCCAAACAAAATTGTGCAGTACACAAGTCACCAAGTAGTAATATTTTTTGGAAAAATATCCCTTAATAGTAATCATTCAGAAAATACCCGCAAGCAATGCGAGTTGTTGCAGAGTAATAGTCGATAAGTTTATTGTAAAGCTATATTCTAAACTATGCGTCCTTATTAAAGTAATTATTTAAATCACCGAAGTCATTTACAAATACCGCATTCTTTGCTAACTGCACCATTGTAAACCTAGACGTCAAAAGAGAAGATAGAAGAATAAACAAACACGAAATATTAAACACTCACTGACAATTGACTAAATACAAATGAATTAAAATCAGATTGATTCAAACTGTCTGTTTAGTACAATAAGGTGTCTGATATTCTTATTCAAATATATTGTAATGCCAGTTGAACACATGATAATTAAGTCAATTTGAAAAAAAAAGCAAGCATAAATCTCATTTTTGTGAAAATGCGTGAGTGTTAATGAGAACTTGCATTTTGTATGTTTTAAAAAGAAAAAGAGAAAATAGAGAGGTTCATGGCATACACTTACGCGTGATCAAACACAATATATTCTTTTCTAACAACCTATTAAATCACGAAGAGTGTATCAGCCTATGTAACAATTTGAATATTTTGATAATACGACTGTGTACATACACATAAACTTATACAGATACATACATACTTATATATGTAGTCTTTATAATATCATGGTTTTGTGAATTTTAATATAAATAATTTTTTATGTGGCCAAGGGAGATCTAGACAGCAAAAGGTTTCTGCGTGCAGTCGGCAATGAATATGGTAAATAAAGCTAATGAAGAACGTCCAAGTAAAAGTTACAGAATAATGGTCAGTTATGCAAACAAAATTCTTCACTACGATCACTATGCTTAACAGACTAACTCACTAGAATGGTAGATGGGTTCCCTCAAAGTGGTTAGTATCAAAAGCATATGCATACCTTATGACAACCCGAAATCAGATACCGAAAATGGTTCATCGATTAATTTGGTCCGGTTGCGGAAGGAGGATGGGAATTAATACTCATTACTTCATCCTAAAATGGGCTGCTTTGAGTAGTGGGGCGTGTTGTGGTTTTCAGATCTTCCAATCCATTGATCTTCCAACACAATGATCTATCTTCCATCCATCCGACTATCTGTTGGTCTTTGTACAAACGTCCATACATCAGCTTTGCTTGGTTGTTCCATGTGGGAAAGCCAAGCAGATGACCTAGACTCAATCTGTGACATGGTCCATGGTCGATGCGCCATAAACATAAGTGGGCCGGTGACAGCACTAAGATACTCCACCAATGGTGACCACGTTAAGTACACTTAAGTTAATAAGGTTACATTGGCTAGGAGTGTGAAATCTGTGGGGAAACTTTTATAGTAGACAGATAGGATAGAGAGAGGGAAAAAACTGAGAGAGGGGAAACTACGAACTTGATAGACTTTCTATAGAAGGAAGAAAGCTAGGACTTTAATGGAGACAAAATTTTCTTCTGATTATGCTGATAAGCACTTTGAAATTGTAATTGTGGGAATTTGAGAACTTTGATTGTTGTTAATTTTATTTTATTGCTTATTTGGTTAGACGTTCTTGTTAATTTTTTTTTATATATTTTTCTGTTATTTCTTATCACCTTCACTTAGTGTAAAATTCATAATTGTAATAATTTTACCTATCTAGTCTTTGTCTAATCATTGTGATTCATTCCGGGGGTTGGGGGGAGGGCTCGTACGAGTCTCCCAGCACTTTTTACTTCAGTTGTTGTGTTGTCCTAATTATTCATTAATTTATGGGCGATCTTTACTCGACAACTTGTCTGTAAGTACATTTCTGTTGCTAATACTATTAACAATTGTAAATACATTTCTGTTGCTAATACTATTAACAATTGTAAATACATTTCTGTTGATAATACTATTAACAATTGTAAATACATTTCTGTTGCTAATACTATTAACAATTGTAAATACATTTCTGTTGCTAATACTATTAACAATTGTAAATACATTTCTATTGCTAATACTATTAACAATTGTAAATACATTTCTATTGCTAATACTATTAACAATTTAATAACGGAAGAGACTTCCTGGCAGTGCGACTATCGGCTTTGGCACATTCTGCATGATGGCCAATGTGGAGACTGTGGTTAGTGGCAAATTTCTGTTGATAGAGGTACGTAGCGTCAATGTAAAATGCATAATTATAAATAAAAGCAAAATAATTCATTTAATTGTAATAATTTTCAAGACTTTTTGCAAAAACTGTGTTAACCATAAATAATAGCGAAAGATGAATTTAAGTTGACATATGAGTTCATTATATTGCCATTTTATATACGATATTAGAGTAATCGTTATATTTTACTGAAAAGCGGAAGACGTTTACAATAATATACGCTTCATATTTACCACATGAGACATTTTGTATCTCCACAAATAATGGAAATGGCATGCGTAATTTGAAAATGCAGTGTTGTTGCTGCATTATAGGTTCTGTTTTAGCTCCCCAAATATACAGATTATAGTTTAAGAGTTAGTACATGTGTCCTTGAATATTTTGTAATTTGTCAGACTAACATCAAGCGCTAATACTGTCTAATATTAAAAACATAAGTAACACAGTAGTACATCCCATACAATACCAACCGAAAAGCCATTCAACCACAATAGCGCTAATACCTCATGTCAAACCGACAGGAACACAAGACCAACCATTAAAAGAAGAAACAACACTCAAAGAACTAGAGCATACACTAACAAACATTAATAAATCAGTCACCATTACAAAAGTCAGTAGATTAGCAAACTCCACACTTTCTGCAATTCATACAACAAACCCAAAACAACCCCGTAACCTTTGTTACAAAGAATGGTATGAATTCTACACAACACCTTTAGAGTTATGCACTAATTGTCACCAACTAGGACATCAACAACCAGCATGCATGGAAGAGACAGTATGTCCATACTGTCAAAACCCACATTACCATGCAGATTGCACAAATAAACAAACCACGAAAAAAAGATGCATAAGATGCAATTCACGCAAACACACATCACTAAACATTAATTGTGAGCAAGTAATTACACACTATTACAATCTACTCAAGGACATACAAAGAAAAACACAAGACTTGACAAAAAAATCTGCATGGAACATAATTCCAATTATTACTCCCAATCCTCTAAGTGATAGAAAAGCACCCACCACACTAACACCCAACCATAACTCAAACACCTCCAGAGAAAACCAAAGTATGATAAACATTTCACCCACCCACATACACAAAATAACACTAACAACACCAGAAAAAGAAGGAATGTTACCCCTTCCCACTCTTAAACTCAAATTAAACATACAAAAAAATTTCAATGACTCCCCAACTCAAACAGACACAACATGTAATATATTCATCACACATACACGGAAATAAACAAACAGGTTCTCTCACCCCTCACTGATGAATCAACAGACAGAGAACATCCCATCCCCCCACAATATATTTAAACACTAAAGCAAAACATGTAAATAACAAACTAATACAAACAGTAACTAATTCTAACCCTTACTCCACCACACAAGATCAAAAATCAGCAAACCAGTTCCCCTCCATTGATAAAATAGTGGACAGAGAAACCTCATTCCCACCCAACACTCTCATAAACGTAATAACAACAGACAACAAATGCAATACAAAACAAACAAGAAAAATACAAAAAGGAACTGACCAACCTCTCCCCCGAACCACAAAGGAACTAGTTAAAATTAATTTAAATGACAAAGATTCTACACCACCTACAAACAACCCACTAAACCTAACAAAAATTGTCAATGCAAACATTACAAAACGGAAGGAAATTACTGGCACATTTCCCTTAATAGGACAAAATAAAGGAACAAATATACAAAACCCTCCACCACCCTCAGAAATACTGAATGACAGGGAACAACTACCCCTGCCTAACCATACTATAGAAACATCAACACAAACAGATAAAGTAGAGAATGAATTAATCAACAACTATTTAAACACACATGAGATCCAAATCACACACTCAACAACATACACAAGAGAAATACAAAACAGTGAAAATCACATAAACAAAAAATCATTTATAGCAGCATCTAGAGAAATAACAAGAAATCCTCAAACAGAGGAAATAAACAAATCAAGAGAAATAAACCCATTAGCCACCATTTTTACTCCAAACCTTAAACTAAGGATAGCAACGCATCCTTTTCTCCCCCTTCTTACCCCACCCCACAGAAGAATGATATTAATAAGACAACAAGCAATTAGGTATAGACCAACAACTAAAGAAATTATAGACAAAAGATACATCTTTCAAATACTGCCATCACATGTCAACATAAAAGCAACATTAAACTACAAATTCCAAATAATACAATCACAATGGTTACCAAAATGCAAAAGACAAACAGACAGAACACACAACCAAAACAACTAAAAATAATTTCATGGAACAGTAATGGTATAAAACACAAAATACCACACATTCACTGCATAATCAAAGAACACCCCCCAGATATAATTTGCATACAAGAAACAAGACTTCCAGAGAAAACACAGAATTAAAAATTCAACAGTACATTACTGTCCAGGTAGGAGCAATTAAACAAAAAACCAAGTACAGTGGAGGACTAACATGCTTAATTAAAAATAACATTACCTACACTAGGGTAGAAAAACATAGATGCCCATCTAACAATTTCTCTAATAAATAAAAAACATCAACTACATATCACAAATATATACATCAATCCACGCACACGAACAACAAGTATTGGACTAGAAAAAATCTCCCTTTTTGAAAATCATATAATTATAGGAGATTTCAATGCGCTCTTAGAATAAGTACAAATGCACTCCCAAACACAAAAAATGAAGAAATTTTAAAACAAACAGGACATTTAACACTAATAGAAAGAAGAGACAAACAAACACTCAAACAATGGGCTAATAGAATAAAACATGGGAAAACTCTTCCCACAAATACACATCTACAAAACAAGAAATGGGATAAAAAGGGATACAACATGCCAAAAACGAAAAGAATACAAAAAAAAAAGTGGACAGAAAATAAGCTACCCCCATACCAGCAAATTAATAATAATAATAGAAAAATACAAATTGAACTCACTAAAATTAGAATATCCCAAAAACAAACCTCAGCCCCCATGGACAATCAATACACCAAAAATAGACTTAACACTACTCAAACAACCAATAAAGCACAACCAACCACATTTAGCGAAAGAAAGAGCACTAGAACACATAAATAAAAAATATTTAAGCCATCACCACATATAAACTGATGGATCCAAAAGCAAAATGGGAACAGGGGCAGCAGCACATACACCCACATTCACACAAATATACAAATTAGATAAAAGTCATTCAATACTAACAGCAGAACTAGAAGCAATCCAGAAAGCATTGACAATAGCAAAAAACACCCTAACAACCAAAACAAAATTACTCATACTGACAGACTCACTAACATCACTACAAAATTTAGCTAACCCCTTCCAAACCACAAGAGCACAACTCACCAATGCAATATGCAAACAAATAAATACATTAGAAAAAAAAAGAAATAAAAACAACACTGTTATGGATCCCAGTCACATAAACATAACAGGAAATGAAACAGCGGACAAAGGAGCAAAATATGGAAGCAAACATGGAATACCTCTAAACACCCCAATACATATACCAGAACTGCAAGCACAAATAAAACAAATCTTTAAAAACAAGTTCCCCACCCCACCCCACCCATGCTTAAAGAACATAACGCAAAACAGACCAATATATAGATTAAGATACAACTCCACAAGATTTACACATAACCTAAACAATGAACCAAAATCATGCACTCAATGTCGAACATACAACACAATAGAACACTTTCTACTACATTGTTACAAATACAGAGAAGAAAGAAAATGATTGACTGACACAATGAGATTATTACATTTACCAGTTACCACACAAACATACTCTTTCCAAATAAATATCACCAAAATCATATACACCAAGCCATTATCACATATCTCATACACAAACACACTTCTCCTTCTATAAAAATAAATATTAATAACACACACACACACACACACACACACACACACACACACACACACACACACACACACACACACCATTACACAATAAGTAATAAAAAAGAAAACCACAAACTTAGAGGAAGTTACAAATAGATTCCTCATATTTAAAAAAAAAAAAATAATAATAATTTCTATAAATTTATTAACAAAATTCCTAGGAAAAACAATGCATACAATAACTGACACAAGAATAAAGCATGCAAGTAAAATGTAAACAATGACAGGCAAGTGGAAAGCTAATTCCATAACTTCCATATATCTTCTAATTTTTTTTAACATTACTACCCCCCTAGAACAGAGTAAGGAGGAAGGCCCCACAGGAAATCTACAGAAACTGAGAACATCAAGAAGATGAAAAGTTTCCACGCAATTCCTGAGGGGAAAAGAAGTGATCGTAAAGAAGAAGAAGACTAGCATCAGCCGATTAATTTTGGCCGTCCATTCTTTTAATTTAAATCTTTAAAATTTACAAACCGTTCCGATAGTTTGATTAGTTATGTAATTTAATATATAAATATTAAAAATATTAATGAAGTTAATGAAGAATGTCCATGTAAAAGTTACAGAACAATTTCAGTTATGCAAACAAATTCTTCACAGTGATCAGTCATGCTTCCACCAGGACGGTGGTTGGGTTATTTCAAAGCGTTTCTCGGAATCGTATCAAAAGGTAGTCAACTTCAGCGGTGTAGTGCCTCTTAATTAGTGTAGCTACGTCCATTGTGAATAAATTGAATAATAGCAACACACAATCTCGTGGCAGTAAAATCTTCCCCAATTTAAATACGTTTGACAGCTAAGCCTAAAGCCTAATAGCTTACAACTGTCTTCTAGTTGCCATTTTCTACATGTATAGAATATAATTATTACTATTCTCTTTTACGTCACAAAATGAAAAATATTGTCCTTTTGTTCAATAGAACAAGCTTGCAAAATCAACCATACGTGAACGTGTCAATGTGAGCATTCCAGTCAAGCTAAGCTTACCTGCAGCAATGAATGTTTGTCTTCTTCTCTTCATAATACCTATGACGTCATGTGAGTTGTATTGGTTTCAGTTTTACGCCACGTTCACTTTGCACGTGTTACTTGCTTGTCTTTTTAACCCTTTACAAAATTAAATTTATTAAAATAGTTTAAATAATTATTTCTCTATTACTGTACATAGGGTGGATGCTGTTATTTTCTAGCACACAACTGCATAAATAATAATTTTTGAACAGATTCATTGAAAATGATCATTAACTTTTCAGTGCCATCATTACTGTTTACTTAAATGTTCAAATAATTAAGTCCTCCCATGCATAAAAAATATAACTTCAGCATGTTTTCTTTTCTAGTACTTTTATTTCATAAGGGAATATAAATAATGTATCGACACTTAGATTGTAGCCTGTTACATAGTATGTTAGATTATAGCCTATGTTACATAGTATGTTCTGTAACCAATGTTATATAGTCTGTTAGATTGTAGCCTATGTTACATAGTCTGTTAGATTATAACCTATGTTACATAGTCTTTTGGATTGTAGCCTATGTTACATAGTATGTTAGATTGTAGCCTACTATGTTACATAGTCTTTTGGATTGTAGCCTATGTTACATAGTGTGTTAGATTGTAGCCTACTATGTTACATAGTCTGTTAGTTTGTAGCCTATGTTACATAGTCTGTACTAAGCCACCATCACAAATTTTCTGAGTCTTACGATGCTAGGGAGAGCGTGCTATGTGTAAGATAAATATGTTTACTGTTCAAAGTGTACCAATATGGATTGCAGTAGTATTTATAGAAGTGACTTTTCTTATTGCTGTCGTCCAGACATATTACAGGAAGTGCAGTTTCGTTTGGTGTGTATAATGTGACAGCACTAAATAAACCGAAAGTATAATTTTCTCTTGTTTTCATTCATGACGTTCTGCAAGAGTTCCAAACTCAATAAGTACGGCACAGGAAAGTGCATGTTATAAACCTGCAGCTTGATATTTTAGGTGACACTGCCAACAATTTCTGGTCTCTCGCTGATTTTGAAGAGGGACTGAAATTATATTTCGCTGGTCATACCACTGTATACATCGTGAATTTTATACACAAGTTATTCTTCAGCTGGTAGGATAAATTAAACAAAATGTCCTAGTACTGCTACGATTAATCAACACTCCTGCATTCAACTCTCTTTTGTGTTTCTGTTCATTTAACTAATGAAATTGAAATTGTTCCTACGAAGTCAGTGAACAGCTTATTTTGGATGTGTTTCTCGATATTCAAAATGCGTAAGTGGGCTTTTTTCATGAAGAATTGTTATATTTAAATGTCTACGTTGTATGACTGTTTCCAAAGTACCAAAATTCACCACAAACTCTTCGATTTCGGCGGCTTCAGGGAGTCTACTGATTAAATAATGCTGTATTCTGGCAGGCAAAATTCGAAAGTTGCAAAGTTTCACGTTATAGTCTTGCATTTCAGATTATGTAGGAATCCATTCTTTAATTATTCGAAACTCATGTCAGACAAGTGCTTAGATATAATATAACTCAAGACTTCCTCTATCACTAATGTTGATAGACATGTATAAGTGCTTTCGGGGCAATTTACAAAAAACATGCTTTCTGTTTATATTGATATAGGCATGGGTGTATGTAATATGCATCTTCCTTACCAGGTTTTCTTGAATTCTAAGTGACGTATGGTTGAGTATGAGTTTACACTTGAACTCTTAATACCTGTAATTTTAGCGACACTAACTCTAACTTTCACTGGACTCCTAATGTTTCCATTTTTTTAGCTCAACAATTTATCTCTTTCTGTCTTTAATCTTGACCTCTCTTGACCAGCTTTTATATTCTGTTTTCTCTCTTTTTCTCCATATCCGTGCAAATTACTATCCTTTCTTCAACCTACTAGGCTCTGCATTCAGATTACACTTTCAACTATAAACTTTCATTAATTAATCTGCCCCATCCTCTATCAATGCTTTTATCAACGCAGCGGTCGTTTGTAAAACCATATTGCTAACTGAACACTCAACGCAGCAAAACTATTAAACTGGTGCTAAATAATAATATAAACAATTACTGAAAGCATCATTCGCTTCCTAGAATATATAAGGGAAAAGTGCAATAAACAATTACATACGTTAGAAAATTCCTTTAGAAAATATTAACGAAACAATCAAAGGAAAACAAACACTGAACGATGGAAAACAAGGGAGGGTAACAGAAGACAGATTCAACTCGAGGATAGTCCAATCCTACAAACAGGTTCACCAATAGGTCAGAAATACATTCTTCTGGACAGAAAAAACACTACCTTAGAAAGAAACCTGCGGTTGGGTCTATTTAGAAAGTTCTAGCTATCTAATACAACAAAGGGACTCATCAAAATATTACAAAACTTACATCTAATATGGATGAACGAGCTTATACACGAACACTATCTATCTATCTATCTATCTATCTATCTATCTATCTATCTATCTATCTATCTATCTATCTATCTATCTATCTATCTATCTATCTATCTATCTATCTATCTATCTCTCTCTCTATCTATCTATCTATCTATCTAAATATCTATCTATCTATCTACACACACAATAACTTACTACTGATAACATTGTGTACATTTTAGGTCAGATTTGTTCCTGTGATAGAAGAGGAGGATGCAATTTTTCAAGTTCATGCCGTTTAAATGACTTGTGTAGAAGAGGTAAAATTGACATGTCACTTAAAAATGTTTTATGTTAAATCAATGTTTTTTCATATTTTAAATAAAAGTGTATTTACATGGAAGTAGTAGCAAATGTGTTTATTTTTGTGCCTATCTATCTGTCCATTGATCACTGTATACATTTGTCGTATTGAAAAATGTATTTTCTATATGATATTATTTAGTTTACAAATCGTAATAATATTTAATTACGGATGCTATTGGATAAAGGAGCAACACCAAAAGTTTATAGAGAGAGAGTAAAACAGACTATTAAATTCTGTTGAAATTCTGTCCCTTGTCTATTTCCAAGGGACAGAATTTCAACATGTTTCATTCATCAAAGTGGGTCACTTATTATAAAAAATACACATCTTATTGAAGTATTAATATAAATATTATAGAAATCTTCCTTCTTGCTGTACATTTATATGAATTTTTATTTGGTTCATTTATGAATTTATATTCTTAATTCTTATCGAAAATGTGTTGTTTTTCTCTTCACAGAAAATGTAGCGATTGGGAAACCAGCAAATATGAGTTCTATTTTTAAAAGGGATAGTATCAATGAGACTGCAGGTCCAGCATGTCTAGCTGTCAATGGAAACACAGACACAACTTTCCGACCAGTAAACCAGTTCCCGGACAGCCCAAACTGTGTTCACACTGATGACAAAGATTATAACCCGACGTGGCAAGTGGACCTAGGTCGGAACTACACTATACATAATTTAACAGTATATCACAGGACGAGATGTAAGTATTCAAACAGTATCACTTAGATCTGCAACAATCAGTTAATTGAGCCCATACATTATCTGTTGACTTTTGCAAAACGTAGAAATACGTCTAAGTGCCTACACAGCACAATATTGTCCTGTGTGAATCATAACCATAAATACAAGGAAAGTTAAAGTTACTAATAAGAATATTTTTATGGATAATCCTCACCTCCCTCATCCAGACAGCTAACGCCAAAGGAAAGTGGAAGAATGATTACATCTGTGGATGAATTCTTATCGCTTTATAATAAATATGAATAGCTATTCTTGCTCAAATGTTTATGAGTAATGCAAAAGGACGTAACACATTTTCTATGTTGTGTATTTGTCACCTACAACTTTGGGGAAAATTATGTCGGTATCTGAGAGACATATTCTAATTTTAGTGATTGTTGTTCGATTTTCATGAATGCTGAACCAAGTGGTAATGGTTGTAATTATTCATAGAAGAAACGTTCTTGAATATCTAGTAGTAGCAGTAGCAGCAGCAGTAGTAGCAGCAGTAGTAGTAGTAGTAGTAGCAGTAGTAGTAATAGCAGTAGTAGTAGTAGCAGTTGTAGTAGTAGTAGCAGCAGCAGTAGTAGTAGTAGTAGTAGTAGTAGTAGTAGTAGTAGTAAGCATGTCACTATGTTCGAAGCATTAATATTTAAGATCTTTTACCGTTTAACATGTTATTTGATTATAAATGATCTTTAATAGTTGATGTATGAAGTCATAAGCCAGTTATCCCATTGATATCTAAGATATATATAGATTAGAGAGAGAGAGAGAGAGAGAGAGAGAGAGAGACAGAGACAGAGAGACAGAGAGAGAGAAGCATAGTTGTGACATATATTATATTATGTGTGGGGTATTTTAATGACACTGTTACGACACTAATTATCCAAATGATTAATTGTGAGTTACGTTTAAAGCTGATGACAACCACAAGGTCTAATTTACTCTTCCATTCACTGTAATGAATCCTACTTCTTAAGTTTTATGGAACAATTAGCATTCAATACAGCTAAAAGTAAATTAATTAACATTGCCTTTTAGAATTGATGACACTATTTCTTCCCTTAATTAATTAACAATCATCCATCCATATGTTTCTCATTCTAGACCAATCTCAATTAATTGTTATTCTGAAAGAATTAATTAAGATAAGAGATAAAGAAAACAAGAAAATTAATAATAGGGACAATAAAAGAAAAATAACCTCAAGTGACAAATAATATGAATGAGCACATGTATTGTCCCTTGTCTCTGTCAGTTCAAGAACGAGTTTATACAGTCACGAACACCATGGCAGTGTGGCTTAACTCTCTTCCTCAAGAGTGATGAACAGTAGAGACTTGTATTGCTGGAATATATGTTCAAATGATCTCCACTTGGAAGACGAAGACCCCCTCTCTAGGCTAACAGACTGTATGTTATAGATCAGTGGTCCCCAACCTTTTCATCGCTGCGGACCGGTCAACGTTTGATAATTTTACCGCGGCCCGATGATGTGTGTGTGGGGGGGACGTTGATTGTTTATAGTTTAGATCGTTTTGATTTAATAATTAATTTAATTGTATTTAAACGTGCCTTCAAATTAAAATACAGTTACACCAAAAAAATGAATATAACGTGATTTAACATTTTAACTCACTAGAACGCTAAATCAATGAGAACCCTGATCTTGTTTCTTTGCAACGAGACGGTTCCATCTGGGGGTAATAGGAGACAATTACACCCGAAGTGTGTTGCTTATGTCCAGTTTATTTCGTTGTTTTGTTTTGGTTGCTGTCACTGCAGAAAACCCCGCTTCACACAGATAGTATGTCGGAAATGGCAATAGGGATTTAAGTACTGTGGTGGCCGTTGTTGTATTGGCGGGTGAGGGGGTTTACAGAGCCCAGGCTAATACTATATCGTCTGTACTTAGTGAGTATGTGCGCCCATGATGTTCACCAGTGGTGTTGTTGTTGTTGTCATTGGTACTGTTGTTGTTGATGTCCCCGGTATCCGTTGGGCTGTATGTAGGTGGGTGTTGGCGGCCAGTATAGGTGGTCAAGCATTAGTTGAATTAGATCCACAAATATCCCAACTGCATGTGATGTTGCCCCCTGCGCTGCCACCGTTGTTGTTGTTGTCGCAGCGCTGCTGTTGTTGTTGTGGCTGTAGTAGATGATACTGTTGTTGTCGTCTGATGTGTTGTGGCGGGCACATTCTTTTTGATTTGGGGCTCCGTTCTATAGTTTTTCCTTGTGTGTCTGTTGTGGTTGTCTTTGTTGCAGTTCCTGGTAGTGACTCTGGCTGTGGATTGGTGGCAGTTGGTTTAGTCGTTGCTGTTGTTTCTTGTGGTGTAGTTGGAGCGTTGTCGACTTCTGTTTCGGTCTGTGCGTCAGTTGTCTTCACTTCTTTTTCTGTTTGTATTTTTCTTTCTTGCGTCTTGATATGTACCATTTGTGTGCTAGAGATTTTTTGGCGTTTCTTCTTATTTTCGGTGGTAGTTGTTTTAATTTCTTTTTCTTTGCTGATAGAGCTTGTAGTCTGAGTTTCCTTATTATCTGTTGTGGGTTTTGGAGTTTGCGAGAATGCCTGTCTGATTTCTTGTTTTGCTGTTTGAGTTGAATTCACTTTGGCCGTATGTGGAATTTTCCAGATGATGTTGGTGTTTATTCCACTTTCTCTTGTAGTGGCTTGTAGAGTTTGGGTTGAAACGTGGCTTTTTCCTTCAAAGACTGTTTGAGTTGTGCCGTCTTCCTTTGTGGGTTTTCGCGTTGTTTCCTCCTTTTCCGTTTGTGAAGAGCGTGTTTTTGTTGTCGGCGTTATTTTCCAGATGATGTCTGTCTGTGTTTCACAGTCTGTTGATGTAGTTCTTTTTTCGGTTGTCTTGTCAGGTGCTTGTTTAAAATCTTGTGGAGACCAATTGCGGTTAAGATGGCTTGTTGTCTAGTGTAAGTTCATCTTCCGTTTTTGTGTGGAAGAGGGTCAACAGCAAATTAGTGAACGCATTTTTTAGTTCAACGTTTTTAGTTTCTAGTGTGAAGGTGAAGGGGTAACTTTTCGTATGCCCCCATTTTCGGTTGGTTTGCTGATTTCACAGCAGTATTTTGTCCAGTCTTCTCCTTTGTACTTCTTAATGTTTGCACCTCTTCAAGAGTCTTTTGCCGTATCTGTCTCAGCTGGGCTATGCGCTCGTTTGTGAAACAAAAAGGGCCGTCCGCATCTTCTGTGACTGACTCAGAATTGCGTAAAATGTCACTTGGTGGAGTGGGCAGTATTGGCATTTTTGCGGACTGGGGGTTGGGGACCACTGTTATAGATGATATTTCTGGTTCAAATCGAATATCAGATCTGGACGACGATATGACTTAGTGTTCCCTGGATCACACTTTACGTCCTTCTGATATGACCTCTCTGATGGCTTGGTATAGCGTAATGAGGTATATTGGCAGTACATTTTTCCACCTGAGATTCGACCTCAGGTTTGTCTACGCCATGGGCGGAACTCAAATGCCCTTATATGGTTACGGTTGTCAAACCTAAGTCATTAAACAGCTTAACCTAATCCTTTTTGCACTGTGTGCAAGGTACATAATATTCAATATGGCTAACTGAATAATAGTTCACACGGGTAGTCAACAACAAATTATATGCAGCACATTATTAATAGCAATTTATAGAAAATAAAAAAGTAATATTTAAAAGCATGGACCATAATTTGCCTCACTGAAGGTAAATCCTTAAATCTATCTAGCCAGGAATTTGAAAAAATAAGATTGAATTAGTCCTGTTGGGAGCAGTCTACACGATCAGTTTTTAAAATATGAAAGATATTTTCATGTTTAATACATCACTAACAAGTCGAACTATATAAAATAGGAAATCACCTTGACATGTGAACATTAAGATAGTGAGTAAGGAAAAATCCTTTTGTAAATTCTTAAATGGTTCAGCAGAAATATCTAGCTTGAATCTTAGGGCGAATCTATTTTTGGATACTCTGTATAATCTTGATTAGCATGGGAACACTATAAAGTAAAAAACCCATAGCTTCAGTCAACATCTCTCAGATTTATTTTAGAGTTCACTCAGAAACATTCAGTACTCATTTATAGTTCACTCATACAAATGAACTTATTTTAGTAATCTGATCTACAATGTTCATACTGTCTATACATTACTGATTCACATTTTATCTTATTTCGTTTTCACATTGTCCAAAACTGTCTTTATTTGTTCACAAGTAATAGTGTGACACTATACTAGCTAGTTGATGGTAAGGATGATTATTATTAATTAATCATCCATAAATAACTACAAATTATGAGAATTTATGTTATTAATAATTCTCCAGAAGACACCACTCGTCTCTCTCACTTGGCGGATATGCAGGCACTGTCAACGTTTCTCTTTTCCACAACATTAAAGACAATCAATTACCATTACACAATATTGCCGTAGATGTAGAAGTTCTTATATAAAGAGAAGTTGAATTCGTTTTTTTAATCTTTATTAAGTGGGCCCCACCACCATCCACCCACTTTCTTCTCCAACGTAACTTTATCAATATGTGTAAGAAGGTCAATAAATTTAACAATACATTTATTAAATCAACAATTAAATATACCTATAACAAATACAATGAAGGAGATTACTTGACATCAGTATTTCCACAAAACCATGTTCAATTTAAAACATATATAGTCTTATATACTAACACATAATCCAACAGATTAGTGTTAATACAAATCACAGGATAGTTCTTATCAGAGTAAGAGTTTGTAAATAACCTTGTCTAGGTGAAGCGCAATAGTCTTTTGTGAGCATTTCATAACAAAGTCACAGGTTTATTGTTACATTATTACTGTCAATACCATATGTTTCCCTTGCACATTGTACTATACTGATCAGCCGCTATTTTCTCAAGGCTAATGTGGTACTCTGCCGTATTAGCCCCTTCAAGAAGAACAATTGTAGCAATTTCCCAGTAACTTCCTTATACCAGAAATTCCATGATCTAGTCAGAATACTTTGCCTCCATACATCAATGGAAAGTAATGTATTTCTTATACTTAAACACTGATGGTAGATACTTCTATTAGAGGTTTATAAATCCGTAAACCAGATTCAGGTAAAACTAGAAAGGCTGCTTACTTTCATTAAGCCAACGACCAGCTTTCATGACCGTACTTCATGCAACTCTAAATTCAAAGTGATTAGAAAATAGATTTTTTTACAGCTGGTAAAGTTTTTATCTCAGAATCTATTGATTGGTCTCGTTTTCGTAAATCATAACCATTGGATAAGAAAAAAACTACTCCTCCATTTGGAACTGGTTTGGATTGCGTCATCATCAAATTCTGGCCCATCCTCTAACTGAATTGTTTACATCTAGGTATGACACATTAAACATATCAGCAAAAGCAGCGCCTAAGGTCGGGTCATTTCGACCTTTTACAATTTATATAATAATCAAGTATAGAAATAGGGAGAGGCAAATATACTCTGTCACAAATAGTACATCAGTTTCCAGATAGTCCATGTCGCTATCCATTATTGGTTCACAAGTGATAGTACATCTTTTCCCATATAGTCCTTGTTGTCTATCCATTATTGGTTCACAATTTATCTTGTATTGGTCTACAGATATTTTTTTGCTCTCTTTCTATTTTATTGATTTGCAAGTTTTGGACATTTGTCTCTAGATAGCCTATGTTCTTTATTTATCAGTGGTCCACGCATTTTACCTTTGTCGCTATATATTCTGGCTGTCAATTTATTACTGGTCCACATGCTGTCATACTTTAGATCTCCAGATTGTCCGTTAGCTCTCGTACTATTCTGTCACTATCACATTTCGAATCTGATTGTTGCCAGCAGGACATCTATGCAGGTGACCATCCGGGAGAATGGGAGTTATCAGGTCGATCTCTCCTCTTATCCCTCTATGTCTCAAACGCACACACGCACGCAAACACACACACACACACACACACACACACACACACACACACACACACACACACACACACACACACACACACACGCACACATATATGCACGCTCCTGTGCTCTTTTTATAAACTTTCAAACGAATAACACTCCGAATCCTAATGTGCTAAGCTAAGAGATCGTTATCATGTAGACCTCGCAAGAAAAGCAATGATCTGAAACAAATAGTAACTCATTGTTAGGCTGCTCTCAAATCAAGACTTTTAAGTACTAAATACCATCTTAATCCTCGCCCCTGAACTAAATTAATGTTGGCACAACGTTTGCATATTAACAAGCAATGGTAAAAACTGTAGAAGAAAATTTGAAAAATAAAATTTAAAATAAATAATTTTCAAAAATGGGTGAACTAAAGCAAACGAAAAAATAACTTAGAAGCGATAGAACAATACAGCCAAACCACACAGACGCTAGAAAAGGCCACTTACGCTGAATAACGATTTAGCCGTCAGCTGGGGTCATCTATTTAGGGGAGAGTGGGTCATCTAACATGCAAACAATTATCCATTTTCCACCATCCCTCTTTTCCTATTGCAAAAAAATGGAATAAAATATAAACTTTCAGGAAAATTTTATTCTATTGAAACATTTTAATACTATTTATGCTGCTTTGCAATACGGAAGAATTGGGTCGTGTGTCGACGTCAGAGTTCGCATGGCCGACTATTAGATTGTATGTATTGGGTCGTGTGTCGACGTCAGAGTTCGCATGGCCGACTATTAGATTGTATGTATTGGGTCGTGTGTCGACGTTAGAGTTCGCATGGCCGACTATTAGATTGTATGTATTGGGTCGTGTGTCGACGTCAGAGTTCGCATGGCCGACTATTAGATTGTATGTATTGGGTCGTGTGTCGACGTCAGAGTTCGCATGGCCGACTATTAGATTGTATGTATTGGGTCGTGTGTCGACGTCAGAGTTCGCATGGCCGACTATTAGATTGTATGTATTGGGTCGTGTGTCGACGTCAGAGTTCGCATGGCCGACTATTAGATTGTATGTATTGGGTCGTGTGTCGACGTCAGAGTTCGCATGGCCGACTATTAGATTGTATGTATTGGGTCGTGTGTCGACGTCAGAGTTCGCATGGCCGACTATTAGATTGTATGTATTGGGTCGCGCGAATTTACGTTTCCTCTACTTATTCAAAACAGAAATATCATGGTTCATTATCTGTTAAAGGAAATCTGTTTTCTTTATCTTCTCTAAAAGTATATGCGCATGAAAACTTAATGAAACATACACATTCACGTATCTATTGTTTTGTTTTATTTATATATGTATATAGGATTACCCCTTGGTCGAACCACCACCCCTCGGTATGCGCAGAATGAGGCAATTGCAACTTCCTCTCGCTTCCTCTCAGTGGTGTATTTTCAGTTGAAGGCCTTGTACATTCACGTAATTTCAGTTGAAGGCCTTGTACATTCATGTAATTTCAGTGGAAGTCATTGTATATTCATGTATTTTCAGTGGAAGGCCTTGTATATTCATGTATTTTCAGTAGAAAGTTCTGTAATATTTTATTATAATACTGTATTTTAAAGCAGTTTGTTACATTTCAGTATTTATTTTAAGACCCTGCTTCAGAATTATCCCACCTTATTCTGACAACAGACTGGATGCCCTCTAATTTACCCTTCAGTCTCAATAAAATTTAAATGCTCTTAATTAAAGCCGAAAAATTTTACAGACAGGCAAACTGGTGTACAAAGCACGAATTGGGAAACGTTTAATCAATTATAACTAATTTATGCATTCAATCTTCTTCACGACTCTATTGCCCCCCCCCCCAGCTCTTTTGGTCTATCTTGCATAAATAGTCAACTAAGATAATTGATAAACAATTAAAAAGAATTTATAAGAGTTTAACAAATAACAAAGTATTTAGAGATTCACAATGATACTAGGTCTCATATACTATGCTAATTATTCGATACACGAAATTGCAAATGTTCCATATACAGTTCAAGTTTACCAGACTCTGGTACTTAGCTGGTCATCCTTATTGCGATGAAATGACGCATGCTGAATCCCCAACTGTCGTAGTCGGTTACAGGAGATGTAATCTGTCAGTTTCTGTTCA
Source organism: Sinotaia quadrata (assembly GCA_028829895.1). Classification (NCBI taxonomy): domain Eukaryota; kingdom Metazoa; phylum Mollusca; class Gastropoda; order Architaenioglossa; family Viviparidae; genus Sinotaia; species Sinotaia quadrata. Next base: position 55,903,919 of record CM054182.1, read on the forward strand.
ACACTTCCCACATCATTACCCCTCGTCTGAGTTGTCCAAAACTCGCTCAGGACCAAGTCAACAGGTTGAGCAAAATGGGCACGAAGTTGCATAGAACACTTGCCAAGTGACAAGCAGTTCAAAATGACAAGAAGCATCGACATAATACGTAAACATAAGACACAAGTCATAGAAGCGTAGACATAGACATAGGAAACGTCGACATGAACGAAAACTCGTCGACAAAGATGTAGACCCGCTCTGGAAATAAATGAATTCCTATGAGCGACAGTTCTTATAGATTTGCAATATTAGCACATGGTGTGGACAATAGCATAGTTATTCCTTGACCATTTAAGATAAAGATAAAGACCATAAAGATACTTACAAAGATACAGTTTTGGTTACACTCATGTGTGTTACAATTAACATACGCAAAAGCTTAGAAATATTTCAAAAACATTTATACTTTACAAATGAAAATTGAAATAGAAGAAATCAAATATAATTTAAATGTGCATTACAATTTCAATAATATTATATATGCCAATGAATTTAAAATTGTTACAATAGATTTACAAATGAACGTGCACAAATGTTCTGCCATCACAATTCAGTTTTTTTAGTTTATAAATTATCATCTTACAATTCAACAATTAATTTAGAGAATGCAATATTCGAACTTAGCCACACTGTTATTCAACCACGTATTTAGAGAATTTGCAATAATTCAATTTAACAATAATAGGCATGTAAATTCAACAAATCACATCTTAAATAAAATACAATAGTATTTAAGGAAATCGATGTGTTACCTTGCTCAATAACGACTTTACTGACTCAACAGCTGGCTTGGTGATTCACGGCAATATCACAGATGACTAGATGCTTGCAATCAGTCCATCCGTTCCCTCATGAAAATGCATTGGTGTTGTTGTTGTCACGTTAACTTCACTCCTGGTTGAGCGTTGTTTAAGGCTTTCATCAGAGATGTTCTCACCTTTGTAGGGGCTCCACCAGGGCATCGCATCCTTCACTTGGCTGCGGCATGTGGTATATAAAGAGTCGTGTGAATCTAAGGTGTGAACCTATTAATCACGTGATGTTTATGGGTATGACCTACAATCAGCTATTGTCCAGAATATTACAAAATGGGGTGAGTTCTCTCTCCCTTCAGACTATGACGATTACATCACTCTTATGTAAGAACTGTGTCCACAAAACAAAAATAACGAATTTTAAGTGAATGCGGGTTAGGAGTTCAAGTATAATTTGACTCCTGTTACACAGTCTAATAGGACAATTAGTTCATATTTAAGTTTGGTAAGTGTCATTTTAGACTTAGTACTAAGAAAATCCCTAAACGTTGTCTGGATTTTACAAATTGTCACATTTACAAGACAGTGAATGTGTTGAGAACACAATGGAATACAATTTTCCATTCTGATTTATATACTCGCCTCACATTCACTCTATCAGATTTACTTTAAATTAATATGAAACCGTTGTATATATATAGGTACAGTCATACATCTCAATAAATCATTTCCAAAGATAAATTATTATAAAATGATTTTTTTTTATCAATCAAACATAATTTCTTTATTGTTACGTAAAAATGTTTAATATTATGATGCCAACTCCACTTAGTTAATGATAATGATTATTATTAACTAATTCATCCTTCATAACTAATTATAAGTGATGAGAATCTTATTTTATGTTATTAATAATTCTCCAGCAGACACCACTTGTATCTCTCACTTGGCGGATATGCAGGCGCTGTGAACGTTTTCTCTCTTCCACTACATTAAAGCCAAACATTTACCGTCCACAATATCTCCATAGGTGGAAAACGTCTTACTAAAGGAAAAGACAAATCCATCTTTAATCTATATTTAACGATCCCCCATCCACACAACGTCTTCTCCAACATAAGGTTATCAATATGTGTAAGAATGACAATAAATTTAACAATAAATTTATTAAATCAACAATCAAATATACATATGACAAATACAATGAAAAAGATTCCTTAATAATATTTACATAAAACCATGTTCGTTTAATTTCAATACTACATAGTCTTATATCCTAAAATAAATTCAACAATAATGTCAATACAAATCACAGGGTAATTCGTATTAGAGAACAGAAATGGAGTTCTTAGATATAAGTGCTAATAGCTTTTACATAACATGAATGAAGCTCTGTCTTTTGTGTGCTTTTGCAGCAATGTCACAAGTCCTTTGTCCACAGCCGCACTGTCTCTCTCCACACACGTCAGAAACGCTGATGCTCTGTTATTCTCTCGAAGCCAACTTCTGTGCCCTCTTTTGCCTGTCAGTTCCTTCAAGCAGAACACCAAGTATAGCGATTTCTAGTAACTTCACTCTACTAGAAATTGTCCGATGTAATAAGTATACTTTGCCATGATACATCAAAGGAGTGTAGTGTATTCCTTTACACTGACACACTGCTTCCCAACTCTACCAAGGACAGTCGTAGCAGTTTTCATCAGTGAAATTGAGATTCAAATCATACACAGAAGAAAGGTTTCTTTACTCATTAAACTAATTGCTGCCTTTCAAGACCGGACTTCTTTACCAAATTGAAGTAATTAAACAATACAATTTTTCTACAGCAAGTAAATGTTTTATCTCAGCCATATGGCTGGTCTCGTTCTCATAAATCATAACCATTGGATAATAAAACTACTCACCCTGTTGAACTAGTTTGCATTATATCAGCAATTTCTAGCATATTCTCAACTACTGATTACTTCCAACTCTGACACTTACAAAGGTACCATCATAAGGAGTGCCCAAGGTTGGGTTAGTCTGACAATTTAACAATTTATACAAAAATTTAGTTTAAAAATAGAGATAGGTAAATTTGCATAAATACTTTTGTCTTGGTTTGTGCAGGGGGTGGACGAATGAGCAATGTGGCCGTTACAGTTGATGGCCAGTTGTGCTATACGTTTCCTGACGTGGAAAACGACATCAAAAAAACTGATTTCAAATGTTATAGGCCACTGTCAGGCAGCATTGTCAAATTCACTAGGAGTGGACAGACAGAAGAATATTACTTTATCAATTTTTGTGAAATGCAGGTTTGGGGTACGAGTATTGAATTTTATCATTAAGACCAAATTACTTTATGAACATTATTTTCAGGATGATGTGGTGTGTGTACATCTGTCTATCTATCTATCTATCTATCTATCTATCTATCTATCTATCTATCTATCTATCTATCTATCTATCTATCTATCTATCTCATCATTATAATAGCAGGCCTAATTTTGTCCTTGCAATCAGTCTTACACATTTTAATTTATAACACAATCAAATGTTTCTACATTCACAAGGAGGTTATAATCGTATGATTTTGGAAATGATCTACCACAGAATGCTTAACCTTCCAATAAATAACATAAATGGAATGTTTTAAGTAAGACGTAACGAAATAAAGTAGTATTACTTGCTAACCTGAGGAAATAATTTGACGTTTAAATACTAAGATGTATGTTATTGTATTCTCTCTCTCTCTCTCTCTCTCTCTCTCACACACACACACACACACACACACACACACACACACACACACACACACACACACACACACATACACACACACATTATACAAAATCAGGACTAAATAGCATGATGCTGTTGACACATGCAGAGATACATGTTGTAGAGAGTTTGCAGATATATATTTTGTGATATTCAGTAAGCAAATCAGGACTAAGCAGTAATATACATTTATCACATGCAGAGATACATTATATATATATATATATTGTGTCATTCAGTATGCAAATCAGGCTTGTACGGTGAAATGTGCGACCGCATGTGTCACTGCAAGAACCAGGAGCAGTGTGACAACTACTTTGGTACCTGTCCAGCAGGTAAGTTTCAGGAACACTTTCTAAGACAAGTCATTACACACACAATAGGTATTGCCTGGCAAACAACATAAAAGCCAAAAACATGTTAAAGTATTATATAGACCGTTCGTTATATTCCTCTTGATAAAAATAGTAACATCTTTTGCATTCTTTTTGATATTTAAGCCTACAGATAGACATTTTTTAGCATGAAAATACGTTTTCATGATATTTCAAGATAAATTATAATATCATTCTAAAATGTACAAAAGTCTTATTTGTAAATAATTATATTTTCTCTATAAAGAACAGAAATCTTTTTAAAGACGATTTGTGAAAACCCTGAATCATGTTTTATAAAATAAAACTCATTCAACTTTATTTCTAAGCGTAAACAGTTTTATCTTCGGAATAATGAAATTATGAATAAAATATTTTGCAAAGTGATGTAATGTTGTATATCAAAATATGCTTTTCTAGTTTATGATATCACATATTGTTCTAAAATGTTAAATAATGTTTAAGTATGTGTTGAATACGCGTTCATTGTAGTATAAATACAAGACATATATGGACACGTATGTGTGTGTGTGTGTGTGTGTGTGTGTGTGTGTGTGTGTGTGTGTGTGTGTGTGTGTGTTGTGTGTGTGTGTGTTGTGTTGTGTACTTGTAATTGTTAGTTTCGAAATCTACATGAACTAACACTGTCTACCCATCACTTGTTTGACTATGTAATATTTGCGGCAAGTCGTTGTTGAATTAGGCCATTCTTAAACTAGAGCTGTTTGGAAACTTTTACGCTTAAGGCTAAGACTTATATTGTTAGTTTTGTGCATTGGTGCGCGTGTACAGTTTCTACTATTGTAATGGTTTGAGTGAATGATTGATAAAGAAGAATTATTATTTGTCACAACCACCCTCTGTTCTCTTGCGAAAGTGGGAGTGGGTAATTGTCAACATCAACGTAGGATCTTGTATAGATGGAATTACATTATCCCGCACAAAGACAGCAGTGATATTTGCCTGTGTAGAGCGTGTTTATTCTGTGTGCGGGTTACGTTTCTTGACGTGTGTATGTGTGCGAGTATGCGAATGGGATTGTTTGAGTGTAGACTGTACAGACAATACAACATAAAAGACAAAGACAGGACAAAATCACACTTGGTCTCTCAAAACAAAGTCATCAAGCTTTAAAAAGAGTGTAATTTTGTATTTATTTATCAGAGGGGTGTTTTCTCTTGAGTGCGGCGGTTAGTCAGTCACTTCAAAGACATTCACAAACATACACTCGGGGGTGGGAAATGATGATGAATAAAAAATAAAATTAAAATTAAAAAAATAAATAAACAAATCGTCTAAATTCCACAACAGATCAGTAGTTTCTGCTATCAATAATCAATCTTATCATCAAGCTCAATTTCTACTAAGATTTTTTACAATACTAACGTTATAACAAAATAATTAATTATTCTCTAGGTTTCAGACAGATAATTAATGTTCCACAAAATAATATTTCTCAGAATCAATCAAATAAATAATTAGTGTTCTGAACAAAAGTCTTGAATTCCTAGCCTATGCGCACTGAGGTTCTTTCAACAATATATTGAATTAATTTACTTACTGTTTTTACTTTCTACACCCGTCAAAATTCAAGTAGGGCGACTTCGTTGACGAATCAAAGTGGATGTACTAACGATGGCACGAACAATGATGCCTTGATCATGTAGGAAAATGGAAGGAAATATAACTGAAGTAGAGACATCATCAAAACAGGGTTTCCTCTCATGGGTCGGTCGTATCTGCCCCCCCCCCCCCCCCGACATTCTCCTGGTATCACATGATGAGCACTCTGGGTGATCAAAAAAAGTCGACCGCCTGTCCATAGGTCAAGTCGTCATCAGCGACAAAATCGACGTTCCTCTCGCCACCAGTGGTGTGTCCTGGCACCATGCCAACCAATACGTTTGCGTGAATTGTGACCGAAACATTGGGGGGTATAGGTCAGGGTCGAAGCATGCCTGGATGACTGTGTTTGGAGATACTTTTATAATATCAGTCAGATAACACACACGTTAGCTAGTCGTGTGACAGTGGTAGAATTCATTTGATTTAAAATGGAAATTGTACTAGAAGAAAGACTGAGGTGGAAAGAAGAGGAGAGGATGATAGCAGGAGTGATGGGCCTCTCAGCAGATGAAACTAAAGAATATGAGAAAGACTATTTAAAAAGTAAACGAAAAGAGAAATGTGAAAGAGATAAAGTGATGGGAATAGATCTGAAAAAATAATTCTCCCTAAAAGCCACAAAATTATAAAATATACAATAATGTGTAGATGGAATGTGCTTTAAAGTTTCCATATTTTGGCTAGATTGGGAATATGGAATAATGAGAAAAGTAGAGAGTGAGGTAGAAACAGAATGTTTGAAAGTACTTGAATTAACCATTGAAGAATTAAATGGGAAAGAAACTTAGTGTGAGAGATTGATTTTAGAAAGTCATGAGAAGACTGAGGCACTGTTGCCATATACTAGTGTGTGCATACTCTCATGTAGGTAAGTTGCGCCACATGAATCTGAAGCTAAGGGCATGTTGAAGGTATACATGGTGAACCAGGGATAGTCAGTGACAAGTGTGAAGATGATGTGCCAACAACATTGATTGAAACTGTCGTTGGAGAGGTATTTCACCAGGAAGTTACACAGGACTCAGTCATGGCAGGATATATAATGGTTTCTGACTGTTAGACTGTGGCTTAACCTGAGAAGGGGAGGTCCTGCCCACGATGACAGAGTACATTTGCCTATCCTTATTTTAAATTTAAATTGTTGAATTGTTAGAATAACCTGAACTTGAGTACACCCTATGATGGTTATTTTTAAAATGTTTTAGTTGAAGTAACTACCCGAGTTGAGGAATATGCTAGAAAATTTCTGATGTAATGCAAACCATATAAAATGGGTGAGTAGTTTTATTTATCCAATGATTATGATTTATGAGAATGAAACAAATGGGCTGAGATAAAACAGTTTAATTGCTGGAGAGAAATCTATTGTCTGATCACTTTGAAATTGGAGTGGCATATCTAGTCATGGGAGATGGCCATTAACTGGATGATGAGTTTACTGATGGGTTGAGAAAGAACGGACTTAGAAATATTTGATGCAGTTTTGATATTGATGTTTTATACTTGTGTCCTAGTAAGGTGTATTATGTGAGTAGATTATTATTTCTACAAATGTTTGAACTATGCTACTCATATTTAGTGTGCTAACCCTATACATTGTTTTTATACATTGTACTTGTATATCATGCTAATAAACTGGTAAACTTAGCACTTGTCCCCTGATTATGTTTTTTATATAGAAAGTGCACCTTTCACTGCCATGTGAATCTACTGGAAATCATCTCCCATTTTGTGTGCAAGTATAAAAAGAATACACCTCATCTTTTGATGTATGGTGGCAAAGTACGCTAACTACTTGAAAAAAATTCTGGTATTTGCAAGTACTAGAAATTACTACAATTGCTGTTCCACTCGAATGAATTGGTATGGCTGAAGAAAATCCAGGTTCACTTCAAGAAACGTTTTTCAATGTTAGGATGGAAACACATGGAAAATGAACTGAACTATAATTATTGACATTGTTACCAAAAGCAAGTGAAAGACTTTTGAGACCTTGCCTAAACCAGGTTATGTAAAGACTATTATTGCTTATCTCTAATAACTCTATTTCATTTCTCTCATAAAGATTGTCCTGTGATTTGTATTGACTCTATTGTTGAATTGTATATTTTAAAAGATAGAGTATGTAAAACAAAGAGATTATTCGAACATGATTTCGTGGAAATATCGATATCAAGTAATCTATTTCATTTTATTTGTCATATGTATATTTGATTGTTGATTTAATAAATGTATTGTTAAATTTATTGACCTTCTTATGCATATTGATAATCTTATGTTGGAGAAGAAAGTAGATAGATGGGGGCTTGCTAAATATAGATTAAAGACGGATTTCTCTTTTCCTTTAGTAAGACGTTTTCCACCCACAGAATATTGTGTGAGAGTAAATGCTTGTCTTTAATGGTGTGGAAGACGGAAATTGTTTACAGCACTAAATTTCAGGCATATTTCACCTCTAAACTTCTTTCTCCATTACAAACGTTCTCAACTTACAAATCCTGCAATTTCATTAGCCCGATACACACAACATATGAAACAGCATCGAGGAAAATTCACAAGTATAATGTTACAAAAGGTTAAAAGTCCATTCTTTATTTATCAGTCAGTTAACTTACCATAATCTAACGATCACATTTATGACAGAGACTCTAATTATGTTCAAATTCAAAGTGATTAGAAAAGAGTACTTCTTTAAGAAAGAAATTTCCTGTCCATCCTGATTGGTTGAATTTGTTATGTACAAGTGTAAGATTATTAGTCTGAAAAAACTACTCACCCATTTGGAACTTATTTGGATTACATAAGCAATTTCTAGCATATCCTTCACCTGAGTTGTTTACTTCCAACATTGACACTTAAACATATCAGCACATGCAGTGCCCAAGGTCGGGTCACTTTGACATTTAACAATTTATATAACAAAATGGTTTAGAAATAGGGATAGGACAATTTAGTCCGCCACTTTAAGGGTTTAGCATTTGTATGTGTATATGTTTGTGCATACACACACACACACACACACACACACACACACACACACACACACACACACACACACACACACACATGCATATATATACATGCACATGTGTTTCTATGTATGAGCTAGTATATTAATAATGCATAGTGTAATAAAGAGGAAATATTTTCACAGGTTGTGAAGATGGCTACTATGGGTCAGAATGTGGCAACAAGTGCGGTCATTGTACAGAGGGGACCACATGTAACATTTATGGGGTGTGTCTGTTCGGTTGTCAGAATGGTTGGTCTGGAACCAAATGTGATGGTATGTCAAACTAGATTTTAATTAAAGATCATATCAGAACAAATACAACATGCTCTTATGGGCCGTTATGACGAAGTCATTTAAGGTTGAAATAATATGAAAAGAAAAGATGGATGTTGTACAGATTGGACTGCTATTACAAATTCATTCAGTTAGATTTACACGTAGTTCGATATTATACCAAGGTAATAGAAAACAATCTCCAAGAAGAAAACGAAATACAAATGAGATAGTTGCCTAACGCTTATTTCAAATTAATCAACTGGAATACAACCAGTATCTAGCAGAATATTTATCTCTCCTTCCCCCACGAAACCACGGGTCATTTTGGCAGGCAAACGGTCCTTGTTTCCACAACATGTCTATCATACAAACATAGCTTTGCAATCGGAGACAACACTCGTGCACTAAATGTCGAGGCTTATTAAAATTGTAACACACTCTGGCTTGGGGTTGATCTCGGCAGTCTTACAGCTTACGTAGCTGGTGTGGTCTATTCTCATCTTTAAAGTTTAAGTTACACGTTTTTCTTTATTTTCATTAACGCCTAGCAATACTTTGTTATTTTTTTTCTGCACGTTATTTCCCTGGGTTTACTGTTTTGGGATTGTGCTGTGTCATAACCGTTGGACCGCATGGCAATATCGTCTAAATGCTTGTCCATTTCAGGTGATCAAGTCTGCCCTATAGCTTTCCATCTCTTTCTCTTTAATACACAGTTCTCTAAGTCCAGAGTAACTTTTTTAATCTCTGCCATCACAACTCATTTCTCGAATAGACAACAAAACTTTGTATGATACTGATGCTGGGTGTCACTGTTCCTTTTCAGAGTGTCTCTAAACATTTCGTGGTACCGTTCAGCTGAAATTTAAATCTCATGCAAAATGCTTTTTTAAGGAATTGGTAATAATTTATTTTATATTTGAGCACTATATGGTACATAGAACGTGACTGTCCGCTAAGAAAGCAAGATAAGTTTAAAACTTGATGTTCTTTCGGTATTTGGTGGGCTTCGGCCAAATGTTCGAACTGAGTTAAATACGCATGTCGGATTTCACGTATATCATCAAACATTTGAAAAATGATCTGCATTCATCGCATCTTGGCGTGAAATGGCTTTCAAAGATATTAGAGTTATCTCAACCTTTTGTATCTGTACTGACTGAACCCCTCCTGGAATTGTCTTAAGTTCAGCTAGTCTGATTTCAGGATATAAACGTAATTTTTCGCTTTCCAGATTATTCTGCCGTTGTTATCCTCAGCTTCGTTTTTAGCTACTCTTTCTAACCAAGCTGCTATTTCTTTATCCAAAAATGTGTTAATCTGTTCTCCCTTGTAACCTCTATCCTCCGCAGGCTGCTGCCATAACTCTGCCTTCAAATCTTTGAGTTCTATTATGTCTGCCATTTTAAATTAACCCTCATTTTTAAAAGGCTAGGTAAATATTTGCTTTTACATTTTACCACTATCAGCCACAATGCAAATCAATACATATTCTCCACGTGTTACTACGTATCTGAGTTCCGGGTCTTATTCACATGTTCAATCTATTGACTTTCAATATTTCCGTTCACACCTCCACTTATTCTAAAATGGAGAGCATCTGGCATGTGATTTTGGTTTTGAAGTAGTTGACTAATTTCATGAGCGTATTTTTTAAAAACTTTTATGACATTCCATTTCTTTTTTACAATTATATATTTTAATATTTATTTAATGTTTCCAGGGCTAAATTATATCAATAAATCTCCGATGTGATTGACGTCATATGTCGGACAGATCGAACAATTCTAATCAACCTGAAAGTTGTGATTCAATTACAACAATTTTCTTTTCACCTCTACTTAGATCATGTGATTCTGAAACCATGGTGAAAACGAATACACAATAGTCGGAAATAATATGACCCCTCATACTCTATAAAAGGCGGTAATATCTTAAATCACTTGAGATAGGTAATAATATATTTTAAAATTGAACACCTTCGTCCTTTAATAAATTGATAAAATCTGCAAACATCCACTTAAACCCAATATCATGCTGTGAAGGTTGTAATTCAGTAACTGTAGCTATTCCTTGTTCAGAGGGCCAAGGTCACTTATTCAAGCACAAAGTGAGCAATATTTACACAAAATACACAAAAAGTATACATATATTACAGTAGTTAGCTTCTCTTAATTCGTAGAGCAATCTCATACTGAATACCATCTGTTGGTTTGTCTGCATGCCATTTTATGAATTTGAAAGTACACCTATTCTTTCATAACCGAATCATTACTCTCGTTACATCTTTGACCTGACAATGCACAGTCTTTTGCTTAAAACGTTTAACAATTTATGATGGTTTAGCATAATGCTGAAGATTGCATGAAATGTAATTTAAATTGACAGAGTGCACTTTGGGAAGGTTCGGAGACAATTGCCATGAAACCTGTGGGTTCTGTGCTCTGGTTGCTTGCCACAAACACAATGGAACATGTCTTAATGGATGTGTGTCGGGTTTCCATGGAGATACGTGCAAAGGTATGTACACAATTATATTCGATCATTCCCGAGCTACTAGGTAAAGTTATTAGTTTAAATATGTTGGTGTACAATATTTAATTAATTTGTTACAAATATACCATATTACTACTATTATTGCGGCCACTCTACTAGACACAACAGAGGCATACTGTAGGTGGTTTAAAGTTTTTTTTAATAAACCATATATATTTAGTTAATGTTTGTATTTCTTGAATACAATATAACAAGGAAAATATGACTCTTTGTGGCCTCAGTAAACAGAAATGCAACACTTGTGAAACATAAAGAAAGGATTGTTGTTTGGTGGTCAGTGTTTTGTTGTGACGTAATCGTATGTATAGTTCAGTCAGCAATTGCATCGGAGTTACATATTAATACTTACATCAATGTAATTCTCCATCTCTCTTTCCCCACTCTCTAGTTCGTTTTCACCCCACCATCTGCAGTCATCTTTCTATCATCCGATCATAAGCCTAACCGATTGTTCATTTGTTCTTCTGAACAGCCATGTGTCTGTAACAATGACCTAGAACTCGTATCAAAATTTCAGAGAACTGAAACCTAGTATAAGGTTATTTATAATATATAAATCATCTATTCTTCTATTCATTTACTTAGTTATGTACGTTCTTTTCATATACTTACTAATTTTTGATTTGATAGAGCCGAGCCAGGTCTCCTGGTTGGTACCAGTTATTTGTGCCATAATTGGAGGCTTTATCGTCTTGACAACTGGTGTTTCATTGACCGTGTATGTTTGTCATGAATTCTTTGCTTAATATATTTCAAAAGTTAAAACACACTTAAGTAATAATTCTCCATAAAATACGGTATGTTTTATTAATGAATTAATAAATGTCGTTTGATTTATATTTGTTATTTATTTATAAAATGTATATTTATGTTGTACATTTTCAGACTTGATTGCTTTGTGATTAGACGTTAACAATTTTTTAGTAATTTGACCCGTGTCTATTGTGATGTGAACGCATTATATAAATAATAATTATAATATCTTTAAAAAATAAACTGTTTAGATAACGGTGGAACATATTAATTATTTTGTTTGCCTGGATGTATACAAATATGTGCAGATTAATATTCGGTTATAGTTTACATCACCTAAAATTTGTAATGGTCTTTGAACTACCCGCAAAGGCTTGTTTTTTTTAGTTTAATGACTAATACAGTTTCTATTACTGCTCTCAAGATGTTGCTGCAGGAAGAAAAACAGTCGCCCGGCTGGCAGAGATCAAAGTCGAGGTATTTATACTTCGCATACGTCAAACACCGTGTAAGTAATACTCTGAGTCTCCACTGACTTTAGACAATTTTGCTAATTGAATGAACACAGTAATACTTTGAGTCTCCACTGACTTTAGACAATTTTGCTAATTGAATGAACACAGTAATACTTTGAGTCTCCACTGACTTTAGACAATTTTGCTAATTGAATGAACACAGTAATACTTTGAGTCTCCACTGACTTTAGACAATTTTGCTAATTGAATGAACACAGTAATACTTTGAGTCTCCACTGACTTTAGATAATTTTGCTAATTGAATGAACACAGTAATACTTTGAGTCTCCACTGACTTTAGACAATTTTTGCTAATTGAATGAACACAGTAATACTCTGAGTCTCCACTGACTTTAGACAATTTTGCTAATTGAATGAACACAGTAATACTCTGAGTCTCCACTGACTTTAGACAATTTTGCTAATTGAATGAACACAGTAAGAAACAATGTGGAACGTCATAGCATAACCGAGTTTCATTTGAATGTTTTCCAGATAATAATCTAGTCACTTATGTTTAAACGTAAAAATATTCTAGTCACTTATGTAAACGTAATAATAATCTAGTCACTTATGTTAAACGTAAAAATATTCTAGTCACTTATGTTAAACATAATAATAATCTAGTCACTTATGTTAAACGTAAAAATATTCTAGTCACTTATGTTAAACATAATAATAATCTAGTCACTTATGCTAAACGTAAAAATATTCTAGTCACTTATGTTAAACGTAATAATAATCTAGTCACTTATGTTAAACCTAAAAATATTCTAGTCACTTATGTTAAACGTAATAATAATCTAGTCACTTATGTTAAACTTAATAATATTCTAGTCACTTATGTTAAATGTAATAATAATCTAGTGGCGCTAAACTTAAAAAATAGTAAAAATTGTAAAATTAAAATTGGACTTGCAAAATTGAATCATTAATATGGGTATCACCGGCCGCCGTTGTTGTTGTTGTCTGACTGTCGCTGGCCTCTCTCTCCTTCTCGGTCAAGGGGGGGGGGGGTCAGGTCAGATACCGCGACTTGCTGGATCACACCGAATGACTTATATTATCATTCTCACATGCAAATACCACGTTGGTCTTGTGGGGAAATATATTTATTTTGCATGTGGGGTAAAGTGTGAAAATCAGCGTGAATGTATGAATGCGGGATGAATGTATTTTGAGGGACGGACAGAATGAACAAACAAACAACCGTACCAACGTTCTTGCACCACAGAGAGAGAGAGAGAAAAAAAAAACCCAACTCTTGATGAAGAGTAAAAAAAGAAGAAATTTATTCTAATAAATTGGGGGCTAACTCTCTCGTACGGTGTTAGTCATTCATTCAGAAAAACATCCACTCATCAACATTCATGGGATAGGGGAAAAAGAAAGAAAGAAAGAAAGAGCAATGGATATGATAAGTGAAATAAAATGACAAGCAGAATTAATAATATATCTGGCAGTGAAAACCGCAATACTATCAAATCATGTACGGAAAAGAGCGGTGATGACCACAGATAGCAACACTAAAAAGAGCCGCGGTGAAAACCGCGATACTATATCAAATAGTATCAAAAATTACTAATACCAATCTGTGGGTAAAAGCCCACCACAAAAGATAAACACTAAAATTATCTCCACTTAAATTAAATGTCTGTAAAAAGTTTAGGGTAAATACCCTATACCAATCATAAATGTTTACATAAAGAAATGTCAATAATGTTTCAGTAGAGTTCTAAATAATTAATAAACTATACTAACCTACCTAAATGAATGCACCCTGAATCACTTTAACCTATTTACTAATGTCAAATATAAAAGAAAAGAAAACGCATGTCTGCGTGACGAAAAAAATAAACGTAGTGGTATTGGCTAATAAACCGATGAAGACAGAAAATCACGATGATACCGCAGATAATGTATGTAGTACATATGACGAGATGAGGTTGTAGAACCGTCAGATCTCATTAACTGGCATGCAGGCTGATGAACCCGGTGGCCCTTTCGTGTTGATGAACGCCGAAAGTACCTCCTTGACTGGCAAGCAGGCTGATGAACCCGGTGACCCTTTGGCGTTGATGAACGCCGAAAGTACAACTCGCTGAAGAGGGATGAAGTTAAAGGATGGTTGGTTTATTGATGAGTGGTGGTGAATATCTTTCTCCCGGCCCAGTCTTGTCCCGTCAGCACTTGGTGCAAAGTCACTGATGAACAACCACTGTCCAGGTTTCGGGTCCAACGTATAATACTGGCATCCGATGCAGGTTACCATAAAAGAGTTGGGTGCGACAAAACACACCTCCAACACTGTATAATACGTGAAAGATATTCTGGTCTTCCCCGATTATGACGAGAATAGAAAGACGGTCCAGACTCGGTGTAGGCAAACCATACAAGACCTCACACCTCTCTGTAGTCCAGAACGTACACACACACACACACTCATTCAAAATGGATGGATGGAGTGTAGGGGGCGCTTCCGGCTTCCGCCGCTTTCGCGCTAAACTCATTCAAAATGGCCGGGTGAATCCTTTTATATTCTCTCCCTCCAAGAAAAAAACTCATTAGTCATGACTGCTTAGGCTATTGTTCTCGGTTTGGGGCGCATTCATTCTAGTGGTGCATTGACTAAAAAAAATAGTCCCTAACTAAATTTATACTTAAGGACTAAAAACTGACTAAATACAACTTCTATCTATTGTTAAAATTAACTAGCCCACCATAACATAAATAAATATACAAATGATTTTAATTATAAAAGTAAAATTACAAAGTAAGCATTCACATTCTCTAACACTCTGACAAAGCATGAACATCATGCTACTCGCTCATTAATACATTGAAAAATGTACACAAAATAAGCAAAAGCCCTGACAGCAATTGGGAACAAACTTGCTGTCAGCACATTTAATTTAACCTTTCACCATAACCCGCAGATGAACCCGAGAGCGTCCCCGTTGGGTCACGTATGGGCAAGGGGAGACAATTCACAGGGACAAAAATAGATTTTCTGATTACCCCCTCACACCCCTTTCCTCTTTCCGTAACAATGGATATGCTAGTTCCAGTACAGTTTAATCACACTAGTTATAAGTATTGAATTACGTGCACTGATTTCAGTAGCAATATGACTTATTTATAATATTTATTTAATAGATTTTGTTACTGATGTACAATGTGACACACGCACTCAATGCGTCCTTTATTAGGTGAACATGAAATGTAATGGTGGATACAGGAACTCATTTTAACTGAGTTGGTGCTCAAAGATAGTTTCAGAAAGATTTTAAAAAATAAACTGATTGAATGCAGAATTTGCGTCCTTGACACAACAGACATGACTTGTGTAAGTGACGAGAATCAGTTGCAACATGACTGACAGAAGTGACACGAGTGACGAGACTTGAATGGTGTGGTTGAGGTGAGTAAAATGGTGTGATTGTGGTGAGTAAAATGGTGTGATTGAGGTGAGTAAAATGGTGACATGATTGTTGATTGCACAAAGCTAGGAGTTGAGGATAAGGACAATAAGAATGTCATTGCATGCAGATCTTCTAAGTACGTATTCAGTCTGCAGGTTTCTAAAACAGAACAAATGTGACTAGTAACTTTAGGATAAATTTCAAAGTCTATGATTTGTATCATGTACATCTGTGTCTTTTGGAAAGATCTTAGAGAATACATCAACAAAAATATTAGACTATTTCGTATTTATTTGTCCTCATAATCAAAGGGATATAACTGTGACATATTTTACAAGCACATGCAAACTCAATCCACTGCCTGCATTGTATCAGCCGCAACTGTAGTTAAATATTGCAACATCGCTTACATAAGAAGGTTATACTAATCAAATCACCAAACCAATCCTTCAATTAATCAATAAGATATATTCCATATAATAATCAACCACTCAGAAGTATTGTAGAGAAAAATAGGTTTCAATCACTTATATTTCTGTGTATTTATTAGTTTTACATTGAAATCACTGCACATTTATCCTGTAAGATTTTCGTTCTACCATTCCAGGTCTGAAACAGCAGAAAACCAAACTCCGCAAGACCCAGTCACTCAGTCAGAACACAACATCAACGCCGAAGCAAAAACGAATCCTCGTGACCCAACCGAGTCTTCAGACAGTGATTATCCTGTTGTGCACACAGATGGCGACGAATGCAATCTTTACTCCACTTTGAGGGATGTAGAAGATGCAACATACTGCAACACAGGCGAAGTTCTTTATTAAAATATATACTGCAATTAGGGAACACTGAACAAGCTAATTCCCCATGGCTATACAGTGCGCCTAAATGGAGTAAAAGATTTATTTTATGTAGTTCGTGATTGTTCACTTTGCAAACGTGTGCCATGGTTTAATAATAATTTTACTTCATCTATATTTGACTATATGATTTCTTTCCTTAACTAGTGTATGTGCTATAAATTTCAAGTTGAGTGAAAGAAACAGAAGGTCATCGAGTACAACAGTTATATCCAAGAATATTTTGTTGAGATATGAGATGCTATTATGTAATTTATCAGCTTGTTTATTTTCCCATTTGTCACAAGGTTTCTGGGCTCATATTGTATCTTGAATTACTCTTTCTCTTAATTTCCTTTAAAATGTTTTGGTCCCATGTCCCTGTCACTTCCAGTATGTTGTCAAAGAAGTTTAACGCGTTAACGCTCTCTAATGGCAACTTTCGCATAAAGTGCGTGAATGTTGCGGGTGCGTTTGCAAGTCTGAACGACAGTCGGCAAAACTGAAATAGGCCTAATGGGGTTGGAAATGCTGTCTAGGGCCTGTCGTCAACAGAAACCAACAGTTGCCAATACCCCTTGCACATATCAAATTTTGAAAAATAATGTGCCTTGAAAATAACTCTTCCTGGTTTGGGATATTTTCCTCATTGAATTCGATTATTTAATTTAATTGCCTATAGTCCACACAAAAACGAAGTGTGCCATCTTTCTTTTTACCTGAAACCACCGGTGATGAATATGGAGATATTGACTGTTCAATCACGCCCTTCTCTCTCATTTCACTCACCTGTTCAGCTATATACTTCATACTCTCGTACTTCTGTGGGTACTGTTTTAGGCATAAGGGTCTGTCGCTTAGTAGTTTGATGCAGTGTTCGACCAAGTCTGAGTGGCCTGGTTGGTTGGTGAATATGTATGCGTGCCGTGCAATAGTTCTGACATCGTGTCGCATTGTTTGTCGGTTAAGTTCAAGTCAATCTCGACTTGATTGCCTGTAACTGTGGGGTCAGACATGGTTTCAGCAGACATCATATCCATTCTGAAATTGGAATGTTCCAATTGTATTAATCAACATTCACACTTTGTATCGGTTTGTCACTGCATTCATAGAAATGCTTAAGAATATTTATGTGATCGATCTTTTGTTTATTTCATATATGTATGGCTGTCACAAAAAAGGGGGGTAATCAGAAAATTAATTTTTTTCCATTGATTGTCTCCACTTGCCCCATGCGCAACCCAACGGACGTTTGCGGGGTCATCTGCGAGCAGGTTGGCGGGTCAATTAAGAGCACTGACAGTGAGTTCATTTTCCAATTACTGTCAGGGCATTTGTTTTGTTTAGATACACTGCCAACAAGTTTGCTAAGTTCATGTTTTTAACATCTTTATAAAAATATATTTGATTAATTATTAGTGTTAGATGTTTAATAATTATGTTTACAATGTGTGGAAAATGTGTTTAGATTTTATTAGTATTTTTCTTATTACAAATTTCATTAGGGATTATATTTTAGGAGTTTTGCACCTCAGAGTAATGCACCTTCTTAGTGTCAGTAGAGTAGGGATACATGCACAAATTTTATCTGTGAGAGAATGAGAACTGATTGTGTATAAAAAAAGACCAATGGGAACTATTTTAGGCCAGTGGGCATCTGGTCTGGACTACAGAGAGGTGTAATGGCCTCGTATTAGTGCCTACACTGAGTCTGGACAATTTTCCCATCTTCGTTATGACTGGGGAGGAAAGAATTGAATATTCTCCACATACAGCATAGAGTTGGACGTGTGTTTTGTCACACTCAATTCGTTCGTGGCAACCTTTATTATAAAGCTTGTCCTTATTACTCTATGTGGGTCCAAGACTTGAGTCATAGCTGACCACCAGGGACCACTACAGGTACTGGAGGGGACAGGACTGCTTCGAGATGAGAATATTCCATGCCACTCACGTTTCAGAACTGTCGCCATAGACAGCACTCTATGATAGATTTTGGAACCATCACAAAAGACAGGTGTCCATGAGCTACAATTTGTATTGTCATCGAAGACAGCCACCCATGTTCTTCAGCATAGAACCGGTGTTCCAGCGTTTTGGAACAAGTATTGCCGTGTTTTCATCATCAAGTATGTTTATTCTTAGATGTCAGTGACTGTAACTTTTTGTGTTTGCCAGTGCGTCGACAATTCAACGTTTATTTCAATCCTGTAAATAGGAGGTGCATTACTTAGGTAGGATAGTTATAATATAAACATTATCAGCATCGAACTATTTTCTACAAACATCTAATTTTTACTTTAATAATTAATTATTTATTGGATAATTTTTGAGGTTATCACCACAGTCCTAAATTAGCATTTGTGGACATTACTATTAATAAGAACATTTATTTTTCTTAAGGTTAGATAATTTTTTTTGCGGTCATTACCACTAGTTGTGTTTTGTATTGGGGCTACAGCCAAAGTATTGTGCCACTTGGTTTTGGCAGTATTGGAGACGGTCATCACCGTCTATTGCTTTATTTTATTCTATTGTTTATTTTAGTTTATTCATCATATTTCTTTCATTTTTTCATCACTCTTTTCCCCGTCCCATGAATGTTGTGTATGGACGTCTCGGAATGAATTACTAACACTGTGTGAAAGTTAAGCCCGTTTTTCTTTTTAAAATAAAATTCTTTGTTAACTCTTTTTCAAAAGTTGGCATTCCTTTCTTGGTTTTTGAAAGTGTTTGTTGGTGCGGTTATTTGTCTGTTCGTCCCGTGCGTCCCTCACACGACATTCACAAGCCTGCTCACACACACACACGCCGGCTTTTCACATTTTACCCCACATCTCAGAATAAAGTTATCCTATTCCCAACAAGATTATTATTGGTGTCTGAGTGTGAGAGTAGTTATCAACATCTGACCATTTGATGTGATCCCGGCAAATCACGGCAACTGGGTCTGACCCCACCCACTCAACGAGGAGGAGAGAGGGGCCAGCAACAAACAGCGGCCGTGACAATGGCTCTCGCCAGTGTATCTGTATGCGATTGTTATATGTCAGACGCAAGAGTAACACAAACTGACCTGGCTTGAGGTCATGCTCAATGGCATTATTGTGAAAGTTTCACTTGTAGTGGGACTGTTTACTGTGAATGATTTCCTGCACCAGGTGACATGTCTCTGTCAAATGTTGACGTAGTTCGGCTACTTACGTATGAACGTCCTTACTATTGGTCATGATGTCTCCCTTGACCCATGTTTTTTAAACAATTTGAGGGGGTCACAAGGTTGTCTGCAATATAGTAATTTGAACGGTGAGAACCCCATACTCTCTTGTTGTAGTTCACGTTAGGCAAAGAGTAATGTTGCAATAAAATGTGGCCATTGATTGGTTTGTTACGAGGCCATTTTAATTAACATTTTCTTGATTGTGCCATTGAAATGTTCAACAAGACCATTAGACTGTGCATGATACGGTGAGGAAAACAATTGTTTGCACGCAAGTAGACGCATCATTTCAGCCATCATGGCTAATAGACGTATTCTCTCACATGGGCATACCCCGAGAGATAGTTAGCGACCAGGGTACTGAATTTACTTATGGCTGAAGTAAACTGAGTACCCTGGTCACTCACTATCTCTGGGGGTATGCCCATGTGAGAGAATACATATATTAGTGCATCCGCATCTTCAATCGCGGTAATGTTCTTCAATGCAACCACTTCTGGATATCATGTTGCGAAATCCATGATCGTCAGGATACATCAATATCCTCCTTCGACCACTGGAATGACTGGACTGATAATGTCTACCACGACTTTCAGGAAAGGTTCCTCAACTGTTGGTACTGTCTTGAAGGAAACTCGACTGATAGGCCCCCAGTCTTGGCTTGTAAACAAACATCATTCACGTATACATGAATATAATGGATTCATTCAATATATATATGCATGAAATGATAAACACACACTGTGTCTACAAACGTCTGTCTAAATGAAATTAGGTGAACAATTCTAAAACTCACATAACATACATGTATCAGCGTATATAGGTGCTGTCAAAAACACAAATATTGACAAGAGTGATTACTTCCTTTAGCCGTTAGTGGTTTGTAGATCGTAAAATAAAATATAATTTTGGCCCCACGCTTTTTCCGTGACAGTATTAAAATTGATTCAGCAGTGGTTTAGTGTGAACAGTCTTATTATTCTCTTTGGAATACAGAATTTTAGCTTCATGGTTTGAAATGTTGTAACCTGATTTGCTCAAAATGTGTACAAACTGATGGTGTTGCATTTGTACATATATTTTACAATTCTCGAAGTCTCTCTGCCCATGATTAGGAAGAATCTTATTCGCCATGTGTGCGTGTGACGTCATTTCTTGTATATTTAATGTCATAGTTATGAATGTTGGAATTATTACTATTGTTATTTTATCCATGTCATATATATGATTCAGTCTGATGTTACTTCTTGTTTCTTGTCACCCGCTGAATAGCAATTACTGCCATTCAATAGTTAACAATTTACTCAACTGTGAGTCGAATAGTAACATAGTCTTAATTGATTCATATGCGAGACATTCCTTTTACGTGTTAGATTCATACAAGTCACAATTGACTTAGTCTTTCATCAGCTCTTACAACCCTTCCACTTATTCTCACTCGCATACTCTTATCAAAAGTTAACGATTACTGAAGGCTAGAAAAAGGCTAGATTACTGAAGGCTAGAAAAAGGCTAGATCACTGAAGGCTAGAAAAAGGCTAGATTACTGAAGGCTAGAAAAAGGCTAGATTACTGAAGGCTAGAAAAGGTTATTACTACAAGAAAACATTTACCAAATAAAGTATTGTAACTCGATAGTCACAAGTACAGACATTAGCTAATAGCAATCTCTCATAATTATCTGTGGGCAGCAGAATCAAATTTATTCACTTTAATGCAATAAACATTTGTGAAGTACACAAATCTAAAATATTCATCAGTCCTATGTCCGCTTATCAAACTTGTCACGATTAGTATCATAAACACTCTTCACCATCCACTAAACCAATCCAGTTTACAATCAGACTTGTCGCGATTAGTATAATAAATACTCTTTACCATCCACTAAACCAATCTAGTTTACACGCATCGTTTCAATCAATACTTAACACACAAACATTTCAACAACGCATCTTGAAATCTTACATGTATATGTAATGAGTGACATTCTTATGTGTATGTGATGAATGATGTGTTTATGTATATTTGATGAGAGACATGTTTATGTTTAAATATGCTGAGTGACGTTTTATCGTATATGAGTATATGCGTGTTTTTCCTTTAATGTGTATGAGTGCACATGAAAGTGCAGGAGGTGCGGAGTACATTCTTACCCCCTCTCTTCACTAATGAAGCTAGATTTTCAAGTAGTATATCAGCTTAAAATATATTAAAAGAATGCATAGCTGCATACGTTATAGATTATATCGTTTGGCATGCAAATTCATCATAGAAAACCTCAGATTCAAATAGAATAGTATGCATAGAGTATTTGCTATTAATATCTAGTTTTTGCACAAAACCTTTCTTCACATTCCCGATTAATCTCCTTCATCTAAGCTATATGAGATATTATTTGACCTGATGTCGATGACGTCACATTTTGCAGTGTTTACTTGGTTTAGGGAGCACACTTTTATTCAAAACTTTTATGTGCATTTCCTTTTTCAAATTCAATTTCTTTGTTCTATTCATGCTTTTGCTTCAAAATAATGTACGCCTGATTTACCATTTAACTTTATCAACAACGCCTTCCCACTCTTGTCATCCGGATTAAGAAGAGATTTTCAGTTTATCCCTCAGGATGGAAACTTCATCCGTAGTTCCGTTTCCGGTTTCCGCACAAGACATATTAACAGTGGAGGCATGCACGCTTGAACTCGACAGTCTGTTGATGAACATTAAATGTTTAAATGGACGTATATAAGTGATCGCCATGGATTCAAAATTTGTGCTTACAATTATCTTTTTGTGCAGTCTGTACGATGTGGCAGTAGGCTCCAGTTCGGCCATGAATAGTGAGTGTCTGTAAATTCAACCTTTTTGTTTTGAATAATATATGGCATATTGCTGTTCTTTTGACCAAACACCTCATTTAAAATAAAAAGAGGTTTGGTTCCAATGACTTAATTGCGGTTATTATTGGGTTTATTTGACACGAGAAATAAAACAATGCTCTCTAATTACATGTATTGCTTTGAAATGACGACAAGTAACAAAGAAGCAGCACAAAGCAAAGTGACTGATTATAGCGTATATTAAAGTGACTGATTATAGCGTATATTAAAGTGACTGACTATAGCGTATATTAAAGTGACTGATTATAGCGTATATTAAAGTGACTGATTATAGCGTATATTGAAGTGACTGATTATAGCGTATATTGAAGTGACTGATTATAGCGTATATTAACTCAAATGTCAATGGGCATATAGATAATACAAAGGACATATAAGGTGCGAGTTTAAAAATATCTCTTTTTTTTTTTTAGTAGAGTGTAAACGAGAACACATTTTAAATGAATGATGTTAAACGTGACGTAATTTACGTACAACTTCAACAGCTCTTGTATGTCCAGTCACTGACCCAAGCATATTCGCAGTAAATTTTATTGCATTCGATGGAAATAAATAGGCTGTGAGCTACTATTACATATATTTATATTAAGTTATATTTAAGCAACATGTTTTCTTTTTACATCTCACATGCTGCTTAATGTCAACATTCTTTTAAAGGCAGTGGCTGTTTGTGTTCACCATCTGGTAGATGTCGTTATGACGAGGAATGCGAACTAAGGAGCAATTGCAGAACAAGTAAGAATCAGGCGTAAGATCTAATTTTAGAAATACTTTAGCCATCATTTGACAGAGATTGAGCAACAGGTTTCCTATACACTGAAAATTTTTTTGTTGAGTTATATTATTATGGTTGTTTGATTTTTATCATGCTACCTTCTGAAAGTTTAAAAGGAACCGTTTTCATGTGTATCGCACAAATGCTGGTTGTAATAGAAAGAAATACATATTTTTGATGAAAATTTCATATGCAGCAGTTTATTAAGAATATATTTCCTAAAGTTTAATATGTATTATGACGTTGCGAGAAGTGGCCGCTCCACATTCCTTAGTGTTTTTGATTCGGGTCTACAAAAAACCTGTCAAACACGGGAGCAGACTAGACTTTAGTTTTGCATCTTACTGTTAGCTCCTCTCTGTGCAAAAGGCCCTGGCAATCTCTGTCATTATTATTCAATCTTGGCCGATCTATTATGTCAAATTGTAATAATTCACCGCAGATATTTAGCCTGACTGACTACGCGCCCGTCTCGGTCTTTCTGTATTCTCGCTGAAAACTGCCCCGAGCTATCAGTCCGTTTGGCCGCCAACAAAATAGCATTGTTCACAATAGCTCTCCCAGACACCACTAGTAAAATGGTATTTTTCTTGCCGAGAAAGAATTGGCATTCTACTGGCACCATATCTATTAGATCTGCCCGTCTTGCATCACAACGAACAGCTGAGTAAGACAGGCCCTGACTACCGTGCTTCGACGGATGCAAGCAAATGAAAGCCCACAGCCTGCACCACACACCTAACTGACCAGGTCAGTGCGAAACCGCCTCGCCGCCAGTCAACGTGGTGTCTGCTCAGCAAGTTTAAAAGATATATACACAATCTCTTACTCTAGTATACAGTGAACACTGAACACATCTTGAACACTAAGGATGAACTCACATCATCGTAATAATTCTTTCTGCCACCATTACTTTTTTCTATAAAGATTTTAGTCATCCATAAACTTATAAGTATTAAATTTTTCTTTTAAATTTTCTCTTCTTCGTTTTGTCAGGTTGGGATTGGGGTCTTGTAGTAGCCGTTTTGTGATTGGGGTCTTATGGTAGCCGTTTTGTGGCTGGGGTCTTATAGTAGCCGTTTTGTGATTGGGGTCTTATGGTAGCCGTTTTGTGATTGGGGTCTTATAGTAGCCGTTTTGTGATTGGGGTCTTATAGTAGCCGTTTTGTGATGTTAATGTTCAAAATATTATTTAAATTGTCAAATACTTGTAACACTTGACACTCCTGAAGTTTGGGCATGCGGTCGGCTAAGTAGGGTATAAGTATTTTTTATAGCATCCTCTTAAACTTCGTGCTATATCTATACATTATGAACATTAAAGTAAAAATTCATTTTTTATTTTCAAGTGTAAAACAGTGTTAAGACATTTTTAAGATATATTTAATTGTATATTAAGAAATATTAAACGTTTGTTCGTGAATGTAACACACACACACACACACACACACACACACACACACACACACACACAAAAATATATATATATATATATATATATATATATACAACTATACAACGTGAATGCAACATAATCTAAATCATTAGCTGTGATATTACCTTACTGAATAAACTATAAATAACGCAATATACATCATTATATATCGTAAACATAACTACTAGTAATAACATTGCTGGGTTGACATAACGTTTATTCCTATGAAAGTTCTAAGATCTTTACTATAATTATACATTACTATAAACAACGTCTTTATAAAGCTACATAATAAAAATGTACCAATAATACAATAAAGGAATTAATCTACGTACAATACATAGTAAATAAATGTAACAAACAGAACCATAAACACAATAGA
Organism: Sinotaia quadrata; assembly: GCA_028829895.1. Lineage (NCBI taxonomy): Eukaryota > Metazoa > Mollusca > Gastropoda > Architaenioglossa > Viviparidae > Sinotaia > Sinotaia quadrata. Next base: position 55,929,562 of record CM054182.1, read on the forward strand.
CTTACACATGTCCAGTTTGAACCAACAATGACAAAGAAGAGATTGATTTATTGTGTTGATTTAAGAGATGTCTTGAGTGCAAGAGATAAATCATTGCTTACAATACTTGTACATTAATCAGGAGGCATTGGGGAGCTCATAATATATACAGTTTGTAATTATGCGAAAAACATTATTTTTTCTTAACAGACGATAAATGAATGCGTGTTGCATCCATTCTTTGATATTCGAGCTTGAGGCTTGTAGAATATCTGACGAAATGAAAGCCGTGCCAACAATCATTAATGCAATCACAAAAAAATAGTAACTGTTGTGTACAAATATTCTCACTTCAATTAGTTCTAAATGTTTCTGTGTACACCATACACTGTTCACAATTCTCCTGAATAGTTTAGATTGAAAACTCTTCAAACGTTTTCATTCTTCACGTTGCACACGATTTCCTGATTCAGAACTGAGGCGCCAGTTCCTTGATCATTTCCCGCCATATCCATTATTGCACTAGTCATCTACTCTTCGAAACCTCATAAATACATTCAATTACTATTAGCATTGTTTGCTTACATTGTTGTTCTCATTTCCAGAAATACTCTCCAATGCAAACAAAAGTCTCTTTACCATTTCCCGAAATATACAGTATTGGATACATCATTTCTATCTGCCCACATTATCCCACTGGAACACCTATTATATTTTCCACTTAAAGTATGTGAATACTAAATAATGTTTGGTAAATAAATATATTGATTATCATCCTCTTTCTTGCTTTGTTTACATGAAGATAACAACTAGAATTTATTGTTAATCAGAATGTGTATTTGATAAATTTGAAACATCTATTTGAAGGAATAAACGTTAATCAGAACATGCATATGTCTACATTTTCAGGAAATGTCGCTTTTGGAGTACCAAAACAAAAGATTGTAAGTGCCCAGAAAAAGATGATTAATACGAATGCATCGACATGTGTCAGTAATGCGACAATTCGTTACGCTTCGATGCTGAAAGTGAATCTTGGTCAAAACTACACTATTTATCATATGACAGTGTACTACAGAAACAAAGGTGAGAGCGTACTGAGGTTGGTTGACTTGGGGACATTGGAAATGACAAAAACAACAGTAATAACAATAAGCAGCCATACAAATACAACAAATTCAACAGCAACTTTCATTACACGAAAATACAACGATAACTGTTCTGAGTACAAATTCCTTATTGAAATCAGGCAAATAGAGGACAGGAGCTTGTGAAATGCAGTTTTTCAAATTTGCAAAGTTGGCGTCGCACTCCTCACGCCAAATCACTATCTCATGTTTTCCTTTCCTCATCAAATCACTATCTCATGTTTTCCTTTCCTCATCAAATCACTATCTCATGTTTTCCTTTCTTCATCAAATCACTATCTCATGTTTTCCTTTCCTCATCAAATCACTATCTCATGTTTTCCTTTCCTCGTCAAATCACTATCTCATGTTTTCCTTTCCTCATCAAATCACTATCTCATGTTTTCCTTTCCTCATCAAATCACTATCTCATGTTTTCCTTTCCTCGTCAAATCACTATCTCATGTTTTCCTTTCCTCATCAAATCAATGAGTGGTTGCACAATGGCATTGGACCCGGAAATTATTTTTCAATAGTAATCGGCCAACCCCCAAAATGATTTAACATTTGGGCGGAAACTAGTCTCTCAATCTCTTCGAGTTTTCTCACTTTTGATGCCTCTGGTCGAAGGGAGACTTTGTCCCACTGTGCCCCCAAATATTCCGAGTTTGAAATGTCCAAAAGAAACATGTAGTTGTTCAAGCAATAATGTTACATTCATTTGCTGGAATAATTTTTGTAACACCCAGATGTGTTCTCTCAGGTCTTGGTAGCTACAAAAACGTCGTCCATGAAGTTAGAGACAAATTTATCTCTCATGGGTTCGATGAGCAATCACATCATCTTTATGAAAACAGCTGGCGCTGTAAGGATGTCGAATGACATTATCTTCAATTGATATTGGCCATCAGAAATACTGAATGTTAATTTTGGCTTGTCTGCCTCACATACTGTAATTCTCCAAAACCTTTTGTCAAATCTAGTCTGGAAATATATTTTGCTCCACTGAGCTGAGTGAAAAGGTTTTCTGGTTCAGGCATCGAATTGAAAAAAAACAATCAACTTTTTCAGCTGTCTGTAGTCCACACAAAATCGGTGTGTGCATCCTTCTGTTTAACTAGGACAATAGGAGAGCTAACCGGGATGTGCCTTCTCAATCATACCTAAGGCTAACATAGAGTCAATTTCTTGTTTCACAGCAATCCGTTTAGCACATATGGTTTCATGTGAATCAATTTATGGTACCATAGTGTGACAGTAAATTCATAGGTATTCGTTTTTTCAGGTTTATTGGTAAAAATATTGTAAGTTTCTAATATCACACTCCATAACCATTAAGCATCAGAGTCTGAGGATTCGGGATGTCAACTAACATCATTAGTAGTTTCAACGTCTGTTACGCCTGCGTGGTGTGGATTAGGCATCAGGTACAGTGGTGTAGCATCATCTTCTATTACAATAATAGCAACCGTGTTATCCGGGCGTTCTTTACATGCTTTCATCAGATTAGCACGAAAAACATTCACCTTAGATCCGATCTGAATTCAGAAATATCACCCACCCAGTTTTCTCAACAATTTCATAGGGTCATTACCATGATGCATCTAATATGTTTCAGTGAAGAGGTAACGACAACAAAACTCATGTACCGACTTCAATGTTACATGCTTTTGTCTTATGGTTGTAAGGAGGTGCTTGTCTAGCCTTACTTTCGTAGACATTATCAGCTGCTATTTGACATACAGTATCAATATTGCTTGCAAATTCTATCATGTGTTCATATACATTTTACAGGTCCTGCTAGCCCACCCTCTGTCCAATATTCTCATAATATAGGCATGGGTCCCCTAACAGTTTTACTGTATAAGAGTTCGAAGGGTAAAAAATTAGTTGAATCTTGTGGTACTTCATACAACACAAATAAAGAAATGCTGACAAATACATATCCCAATCACGTGGTCTTTTCATGCACAGTTTTCTCAAGGACTTGGTAAGAGTAACATTCAGAATCTTTACTAAAACGTTACAGATAGAATGATAAGGAATAGTTCTATACTGCTTTACTCTCAATAGTTAATCAATCTCTTTCATTAACTCGCTTTTGAATTGAGTCCCCCTGTCGGACAAGATTTCTTCCAGAAATCCTACATGTCAGAAAATGGTGAACAGAGCATTTGCTACAGATATGGTTCTTATAAATCTCATAACAACCACCTCAGGGTATCGCATAACATAATCAATGATTTGGGGAATCCATTTGTGGCCTTGACCCGATGAGAACGCAAATTCTCCTGTGAGATCAACGGCTATGCCTAAAAGGAATATCAATTGTTGGGGTTTCACCTAGTGGAACCAGGTTCTCCAATTTCTATTCATTCATGACAAATATCCCATGAGTGACAGTACCGAGTGATGTCTCTTATCATACCTGGCAAATAAAACTCAGCATCAACCTGAGCCATATTTACTTGGTCGTAGATAACCGGCAAAGGGGTGGGTCATATGCCGAATGCAGCACATTCATTCGATAGCTCAATCGTACCACCAACTAATTGCTATTAGTCCCTTCCTGTTTACAAATCATCCTTCCAGCAAACCTCAATGACTTTGCTTGAAGATTTAGACACATATGATCGTGAGAGCTTGGTCTTCTCTCAACATACCTCAGGAGAACCATCTGTCAACTGTGCTGCTCTGAGCAGGGCCTTTTTCCCTTCAGATTCAGCCATAGTCTGAGAGAAACAACCATCATGTCTCGGTCCAGTGTGACTTCCTGGTGACACGCCCCATCAAATGATAGCCATATTTTGTTCTCAACTTACACAGAGTTACACAAAACCACCCTATTTATTGGTTATGATGTTTATTATTATTTTTATTTATCATCCATAAAACTAAATAAAAGTGATGAGAAACTTTACTTTATGCTATTAATAATTCTCCAGAAGACATCACTCGTCTCTCTCACTTGGGGTACATGAGGCACTGTAAATGTTTTCTCTCTTCCACAACATTAATCACAAACATTTACTGTCACATACTATTTCCGGTGATGGAAAACGTCTTATCAAAGATGAATATAAATCCGTCTTTAATCTATATTTAGCGAGCCCCCATCCACCCACAATCTCTCCAACATAAGGCTATCAGTATGTGTAAGAAGGCCAGTAAATTTAACAATACATTTATAAAATCAACAGTCAAATAAACATATAGCAAATACAATTAAAAGATTATTTGGCATCAATATTTCCACAAAACATGTTCAAATAATTTGAGTGCTTATACAGACTTATATCCTAACACATAATTCAGCATATTCGTGACGCTATAAATTACAAGATCGTTCTTACCAGAGAACAGAAATAGACTTATAGAGATACGCATTAACGATTTGTACATACTTTTGTCAAAACGATGCTGCAATAGTCAGTCACGCACTTTCATAGCAATGTCACAAGTTTATTGTTCACAATAGAATTATCAGTTCTTCACATTTTACTAGCACGCTGTAGAATGTTCCATGAACCGCTGTTCTGAGACTAATCTGGGCACTCCTTCACCGTATTAGTTCCTTCAACTAACTTAGAACATCAATTTCAAGTAACTTCCTTGTACAGAAATTCTATGATGTAGTTGTGCATCCATTGCCATCATACATTAACAGAGTGCAGTTTATCCTTATACTTACACATTGGGGTAGAGTTTTATCGAATCATGATCGTAGCAGTTTATGAATCAAATAAACCAGGAATTTCTAGAAATTCCAAAGAATCTAGATTAAAAGGCTGCTTTCTCACTGTAAAATATAATCAGAGAGCAAACGCTATGTTTTCCACTTTATCATTCTTTCTTATATTCAAATCTCAACTTACAGTTTCCTGCAAAGTATTTATTAGCCTGATATACGATTACATAATAAATACAACATAATTTATGAAAGTGTTCATTAGAAAAAATGTCAAGTGTTTGGCATACTACATACAAGCATAATTAATTACTCATCCACGTAAGACCGACTTAGATTACATCATAAGTCCTAGTTGTTTACTCCAACTCTGACACTCACAAGATATACCATCATAAACAGTGCCCAAGGTCGGGTCACGTTGGCATTGGCAACAAAGATATAATTATTAAGCATAGAAATATGGATAGGCACATTTACTGCATCCCAGATAGATAGACAGACCGGTAGATAGATAGATAGATAGATAGATAGATAGATAGATAGATAGATAGATAGATAGATAGATAGATAGATAAATAGGTGAGAAAAAATATTGATAAATGAAGAATCAAACAGAATGCGACTAATAAAGTTACAAATATGCCAAGAACACTATATCATAACAAAGATTATAGAAGTTATTCATATATACAACGTATATTTACATAATTATATTTTAAAAATTAATATTTTACTTTTATAATTTTCAGCGAAAATATTAAAACCGTGTATAACTGTTGATGGGCAAAAATGTTTCATCCCTTCGCCTGCTGTTGTAAGTTTACAAGACAGATTTGAGTTACAGTGTTACAAACCAGTCATTGGAAGTATAGTTATAGTTTTCCAACCTTTTAACCAGCAGATTTGTGATATTAAGATTTGGGGTATGTATATTATCTCTTGCTTGTATTGTTATGTATGAATCAGGTAATATACCATTTTTAGGAGGAATTTTAGTAAAACATATTTACAATAAAAAAGGAAATGTTTGTATACACATTGGTGCTTTGCTACACATACTTTAAACGAGCAAAAAGGTGTTACAGCTGACAACACGTTTAACTACATCAATATCTGCTTATGGGATTACATGTGTGTACTGTTACAGTATATATATATATATAAACATTTTGCTCACTATATAAATCTCATGTTGCATTGCATACTGTATGGTTCAGCGTACAACAATGCACAAAACATAATAATAATTCGTCTTGCAAATTGTTGTTACTATATAAATCTTATGTTACTTGTTTCGGCTTGCAAAATTGTTGTTACTATATAAATCTTATGTTACTTGTTTCGGCTTGCAAACGCAAAAGTATATTAAGACATAATGAAGTAGAACACGTTGCCGGCTGCATAATTATTATTTACGCATACCCCTGTTTTGTTTCAGTGTGCAAACGAGGTCTGTATGGTAAAAGGTGTGACCGTAAATGTAGTGGACACTGTAAAAGTTCATTGCCATGCGACAACTTTCATGGCACATGTCCTGAAGGTTAGTTAATGAATTACTGTATCTATCCTTTTCTATCATCCAAACAAGTGTAAACCATACTATAAACACATGCCGCCTCCTCCCCTCCACACACCTAAATACATTCATGTTGAGAATCAATAGTTAGAACATCGCACTGAAAGCAGACTATTATGATATTGTAAATGACTGTTGCCTAAATGCACAGCGAACACACAAAAAAACCATGATGTGTTGATCCTAATTAATATTATAATTGATGAAATTATAATCTAAAACGCTATTCATTAACAAGATATGCGGGTAATGTCTACAGTATGATACACTTACTTTAATATGAACCATTTCAGGATGCATGGTCGGCTACTATGGTCGGGATTGTAGTCGGACATGTGGTCATTGTCGAAACAGCAACACATGCAATGAAAATTCCGGAAATTGTCCCACTGGTTGTAAGATTGGGTGGGTTGGACAACAGTGTACCAAAGGTAATGAAAAAGTGACAGACAGAGATAGAGTGAGACAGATAAAGTGAGAAAGAGAAAGAATGAGAGTAAAGAAAGCAATGGAGAGTGAAGTTAGAAATCTCAGAACTCAGAATTTTATTTTTACTGGCCACAGTGAACAGGTTCCACTTCAGCAATTTACTTAAACGTGTCTGTTATTCCTAGTAATTATTAATTAGTAATTGCCGCATTAAAACCAAAACAAAAGAGAAATGCTAAATTAAGCATAGAGATCAACTCCAAAATTAATTTACTCGTTCATATTTGTCATTCTTGCATTCATGACAATACTATATTAATTTAGCACATAGTAAAACAAAAAAGGACAGAATTCGTGACAATACAATATTAATTTAGCAGATAGTAAAACAAAAAGCTCAGATTTCGTGACAATACAATATTAATTCAGCACATAGTAAATGTCCCGGAACAAAGGTGTGTGTGTGTGTGTGTGTGTGTGTGTGTGTGTGTTAATCAGGAAAATTTACTTTTTAATTTTTTTATTATCTCCACTAGCTCATCACTGACGTGCCAGATGTTCGTCAGTGTCGTCTGCGAGCGAATGACGTGTCAGTTACGTGCACTGTCAGCGAGTTTGCTTATTTTGTGCTTTCAACACTTTAGAAAAATTCATTTGATTAATTATTTTTTTAGACGTTGGATATTTTGTATACACATATGGGCTGAGTTTAAGGAGTTTACTTGCAGTAGAGACTTTTGCTGTCTATTCACTTTTGAGTTTGAAGACAAAGAGATAAGTCTGGCTCTGAAGGCAGTTGTTAGCTTGAGTGGTGAGTTTAACCTGACTGATTGGGAGAGAGAGTGGACTTGGAAACATTTCATACATTTTTCTTATTGATATGTTATACTTGTGTTATCTAAAGATGTACTATGTAAGTTGATTTATTTACTACAAATGTTTTAACTAAGCTGCGCCCATATGGTGTATTAATAAGTGAAATTGTTTGAAACATTTTATTTATTGTGTGCATGGAACTAATAACTACTGTTGCATGAGATTATAAGTTTTGAGACTAGTTGTGAGATAAAATGGAGTTATATTGTAATGAATAAGAAACTTAGGCTTGCTCCTTGATTGTATGTTGCAGTCAGCAAGCAGTATTCTGATTTCTTCTTCGTTTGGTTGTGGTTGTCTCACTCAGGGAGTGTGAGTTCAACCCTGAGCTGTGTGTCTCAAGTGGAGCCTCAAGTTCAACTTTCAAGTTCCTAGCTACCCTTCGTTTGTTCACTAGTTGTGACTTGAGTGACCAGGAAAGCGCGGGAAACTTGCAAAGTGTGTTGCAGAGTGTGTAAGCATAAGGGAGTATGATACACCCCTACTTTTGATGTATCAAAACAAGGATGCTAAAGTACTTTATTGTGAATATATTCTGCTCAAGAAACTGATGGCAAGAGAGTGTCAGGTCGGTTGAGAGGAACGACACATCAGTGTATTCTTGCGCACAAGGCAGGAACACATGCTGATCGCAGACATTTTGACATTATAACATTTTGACACTGTGTTATGATTGAAAAGGCCATTGAAAAGACTGTGGAAGATGTGCGAATTTAGGTTAGGTGAAGTTTATAATAACCTATTCTAATAACTCCATTTATATTCTCTGAAGGACTAATCTGCAATTTATATTGAGTCTATTGTTGAACTATAATTATCTGTAATTTTTATTATTATTATTAGTAGTAGTAATAGTAGTAGTAGCAGTATTATGCCTCTTTCCATTCTGTTTGACTGTCGGTTGTGATCCAAGGTCTCGGAATCTTACCAAGATTCTGGGAGATCCAAGGTTTTAAGGAGGATGTGTGCACTTCCGAGGAGCACTGCTTTGAGTAGTGGAGCGAATTTGTGATTTCCAGGGAGTTTATTCAGGTAGCCTTCCAATTCAGATGTTATGTTCCCCAAGGCTCCTATCACTATAGGTATCACTTCTGCTTTTACATTCCACAGTCTCTGAATTTCTAATCTGAGGTCTTGGTATTTTTCCATTTTTTTCTCTTTCTTTTGTTTTTATGTTTCTATCACTTGGAACAGCGACATCAATGATTGTTACTATCTGTTGGACTTACTGAGAACTACAATGTCTGGTCGTCGTGCAGGAATCACCAGATCTGTTCTTATCTCGAAGTCCCACAGTATTTTGACTTCTTCTGTTTCAATGACTGCTTCTGGTTGGTTCATCCATGCTCTTTCTGGAGTTTTTATGCCATAGTTCTCACACATATTTCTATGTATGTGTTTTGCCACTTCATTGTGTCGTTTGGTGTATTCTGTTCCAGCCAGAACCTGACATCCAGATAGTATGTGCTCTGTTGTCTCATCCATGGATTTGCAGATTCTACATTTGGAATCATTTGAAATTTTCATGATTTTAGTTTTGTGTGATTTGGTGTTGAGTGCTTGATCTTGTGCAGCTGTTATGAGTGCTTCTGTTTCTGCTTTCAATCCTGCTTCTTTCAACCATTCGTACGTTGATTGCTTTGTTGATATTTCGTCGGTTTGTCGTACATACTGGCCATGCAGAGGTTTCTGGCTCCAGGTATGTGCTAGTTCTTGCTTCGTTGTTTTCTTCCATGTTTCTTTGTCTGTTTCTGGGGGTTGGAATAGTCCACTCATCTCTACTGTTTCTATCAATGGATCATCTTTGTTGTTATTCCAGATGTAGTCCACAAGGCCAATGACTTCTCCTTCAATGACATGTTTGATTTTCTTGAGACCTTGGCCTCCCATATTTCGAGATAATATTATTATTATTATTATATATATATGTGTGTGTGTGTGTGTGTGTTTGTGTGGAGAGAGAGAGACTAAACTGTGATTAACATTTGGTGGGTTCATGGACTATTGATGACAAATTATCTGTTTCATTGTAATTGTCATTTGCATAATTGATTTTTCTTTAATAAATTTATTGACCTTACGCATATTGATATTCTTATATTGGAGAAGAATGTGGGTGGATGGGGACTCGCTAAATATAGATTAAAGTCGGATTTGTTTTCTCCTTTAGTAAGACGTTTCCACTTGCAGAAACCTTATAATAACCAGATTGACATATGCTACAATAAAATATTTATAATTTTCTTTCAGGTTTCTATATTTTCCAGGCACTTATTCTAAACATTAATGAACATTTTCCTTCTTGCTAGGATGCAGAACTGGAACTATTGATACAGATTGTCAGGACACCAGCAAGAAATGTCAATTACCTTTCTGTCTGCATGCAAATGGGTCATGCTTGACTGAATGCTCTCGTGAAATGCGTGAACGCACAATTCCAGGCACAAATACGGAAAGTATGCATTTCTCAATATAGAGTTGTGTCACGATGTACTTTGAGGTGACGTTGTAATAATGAATTATACTAAATATTATTAATAGTATAAAACATCTACAAGTGCTGATGCACATAGTTTGGACCACTTGTTAAATATACACATCTACAACTGTTAACCGATATGCTGGTGCGCCTCGGTCAATTTGACCTACGACCCCCACTCAGTAATTATACCGAGAAATATATTTTAAAAATAGTTGCACAAATAGATATATAGACGGAAGAGAACAAGAGGTCTTAGACTATCGCTACAATTTACGGCAACGAAGAAGTTACTTTTGTTAACAGATACGCGAGACTGAAACAAATAAGAACATTCATTACTCTCCTATTTTCTCATTACTGACATTTTAAACTAACACTATGCTTTGCGGAATTCAGTCAATTACAATACTGCACTTTCACAAACTTAACTTCAGGCTTTTACAATACTGCACTGGAGACACTGTCCTTCACAAACTTAACTTCAGGCTTTTACAATACTGCACTGGAGACACTGTCCTTCACAAACTTAACTTATTTAGGCTTTTACAATACTGCACTGGAGACACTGTCCTTCACAAACTTAACTTCAGGCTTTTACAATACTGCACTGGAGACACTGTTCTTCACAAACTTAAATTTCAGTCGTTTTTCTAATGTCAGCTTTGAACTGGCAACGCACACAGGATACGTCACAATGGCAGATGCTCGGAACAGGTCATGAATAACTTCAAAGAAGGCACCCAAAGCCACAGAATAAAACTTGAGAAGAAAGATAGAAAATGAAGCCCTGAAACATACGTAATTGCAGACCCTAAATGTACTGCACATTAATAAATACTTAATTTGGCATATGCCTCTGCAACAAATAAAAGTTAGAGGTGTTTAAAATAGCATTAACATTCCTAATAAAACCTAACCATTTACAAAATATAATGACACTTTTACCTTTTCTAGCAAAGGTTCTTCTTTGTTCATTTTACAACCTGTTGTAGGGAGGGACTCAACATAGACTTTAACGCTTAACTGAAGAGTTGTTTAAAGAGCAAAGAATTAGAATCATGCACCTAGTTTTCTCAGGCTAAAACCCAATTTCCATCAGGGTAACGATATATACATTACTTTGTTTTCAGCAAACCAAGGCAACACTTCGACTGTTCTTATAGTTTGCGGAGTCATTGGCTTGCTCACCATCATAACAATTGCCGTCTCTGTTACAGTGTGAGTTTCTTCATTTTAAATGGTTGCATTATTTCGTTATTGCCGAAAGTATGAGCACTTTTACAACTTGCTTTAACAAATACTTCAGAGAATGTTTTCATGTAAACCCGGACTGAAGAAGAGCCTCTCTGTACTTAGTGATGACAAAATGGTAATTTGTTTGAGTTTGTTAATATTCATGTAGTTGTAAAGGTTACAAATGCAGAGATAACTATGTTATCCACACTGATCATTTCTAGTTTCTGCTGAAAGTGAGAGTGGGTTTCATTGTTCAATGAATTATGTAGCATTTCTGCCTAACTTTAATGTTGTTGTTATGATATCTGACTGAAATATTGTACATTATATCAATTCTGCACATACTAGGTTCAATATTTTGAGTTTGTATTAACAAAGCAGGAATGAACGAGTAAAACACATAGCACTGAGCAAAGAGTTGCGATGAGAAATTAATAACTCACCATTATCTTCAAACATGTAATAATGCTAAATCTGTGAAAGGTGAGGCTTAAAAGATAAGCTAGTTAGCCATCGAAGATATAGTCATTGTATTTATTTAGAAAAGAAAACAAATTTGCATTTTTATCTTTCGAGTTTGTGGGTACGTGTAATCGTGACATATGAGAGTACGAACGCGCGCGTGTGTGAAATTGAGAGTTGAGTTCATTTTTGTAATTGTTAGCATGTATAATGGTCTTAGGTCTTCAATATAAAAGGAAAATAAATTATTTTATTATTAAAGATGGCGAAGACGGAAGACTGCTCATCAGAAAACTAAAGAGGATCAGTTTCCCTTACAAATCCAGTCAGTGACCGATGGGATTGGTAAGTATATATCTTACTACATTACTTCCTGCAAAAACATCTCAAAAACACTTTGTATAACAAATCAAAATGGCTCATTAAATATGGTTAGTGAATCCCCCCCCTCTCTCTCTATCTACCTACCTACCCACATATCTATCTATCTATCTATCGATCTCTCTATCGATCTCTCTATCTATATCTCTCTCTATCGATCTCTCTATCTATATCTCTCTCTACCTATCTCTCTCTCCCTCTCCCTCTCCCTCTCTCTCTCCCTCTCCCCCTCTCTCTCTCTCTCTCTCTCTCTCTCTCTCTCTCTATATATATATATATATATATATATATATATATATTAAAGTATAGTGACTGGGGAAATAATCGTGTTCAAGAGAAATATTCTGATGACACAAAATAAATTATGAATTCAAAATTTCCAAAAGTAATCTTTAAATTCAAAATTTCCAAAAGTAATCTTTAAATTAAAAGCTATCCAAAAATAATCTTTAAATTAAAAGCTATCCAAAAATAATCTTTAGTTAAAAATATAGAAAAATAAATAATCTTTAATTAAAAATATCCACAAAACTAATCTTGAAATAAGAAAACTATACTAAATATATTGTAACATTAATTTATTTATTATTTTGTTTATATTTAGGTCATGATGCCCTAGCAGCTACAGAGTATGTACGATCATTTTCGTCTAACGTTTCTGAAGGTCATCAACCTTCCTATAAAAGCTTGCATATTTATGTAGGGAATGAAATGTACATGTATGCAATGCCAGTATACAAAGAGAGACAGCAAGAGGACGACGTGTCTGTCGATACAGATTCATACATAAGTTTACCGTCACAGACGTACAATTACTACGAAAATGTAGTGCACATGTAAACATTAGGAGAGCGTGGTGCAGAGGTAAACATGATTGTACAGCAGTGCACATGTAAACATTACGAAAGCGTGGTGCAGAGGTAAACATGATTGTACAGCAGTGCACATGTAAACATTAGGAGAGCGGGGTGTAAAGATAAACATGATTGTACAGCAGTGCATATTTAAACTAGGAGAGTGGGTGCAGAGGCAAACATTACGAGATTGTAGTGCTTATGTAAATGCATGTTATGGTATAGTGCATATGCAAGCACATTTCAACGCGTTCACTTAGCATATGTAAACACTTTTAAAGTTTTGAACATACATAATAAAGGAGTTTCGTGTGTATTTAAAACATCAAAAAGTCAACATTGTAAGCGTTAACGTAGGTCATAAATATCAAGCAACAATCAAAATAATCCAAAATACTCGTTCTTTTCTAAATTATTAATCTACAAATACACTATTGTCATGTGTGTGTGTGTGCGTGTAAATGTGTATGTGTGTGAGGAGTGGTGGTGATGTACATCCGTGTATGTGTTCAATCCATTAAAATGTAACTTATTAGCCATCAAACTGAATTATACAATTGAAATAAATATTAAAATATGTTATCAGAGAAATAGTTTACTTGATATTTTGTGAAAGAACACAGGAATACACCCAGCAGAGTTGCCGTCCTTTTGTACGCCATCTTGCAGAAGTAGGAGCAATATGAAATGTGTATTTATACTAAAATACTCTGTGGTTATTGGTAATATTACTAAAATATACTAACTCTCTATCTAATAGTGAATAGGAAAATAAATTTGAAATTTTGAGAACTATGAAATACAAATTGATGTACATCTCTTAATGATTTTGTTTTCTATAATCTGGTTGTCAATAATTGGTAACTCACCTAATTTAAATCAATCTAACCAAATTTTAAAGAAAATGTAATGTTATCCTTATCATTAAATTTGCGTCCATTTCATTTCACTATTTGTAAGTTGGGAACACCTGTTCATCTTTCTGACTCACTCCACAAAGGCGGTATAACAGCCATTTTCTTTTTTAAGCGTCCAACCAAGTCCTACTTTAAATGATGAGTGAATAGAACCATTCTCCTCACAAAGTTATTCTATTGCTAAAGGCTCTAACTGAACTAGACACTCAGATACTATATTTTAAGGAGCGAATCTGTTCATAAATACATTGCAGTCAAAATAACTGGCTTTCAATTATTATTATTATTTATTTTCACATTCTTGTTTAATTGATAAGTTTATATTCTTATTATAAGTATGTGATATTCTGCATTTGTGTTTATTTTAACACGTTTAATAGTGCATGACGTATAATTTGCTGACTAGTTTACCCCTCGGGGAAAATGTAAGACAATTTTCTGCCAAATAAAATCCATTCATTCACCTTTTGTACCAGGTATCTCGTTCTTTTTTCGAATACAACAGAGGTAAAAACTACAGGTACAATTTGAAGAATGTAGCTTGCAACAAACAAAAAGGTCATGCAGTACACAGATTTTAAACTTTGGGAGTTTTCAGGAGAAAATCGGCATGCTAAAATTAGAACTAGGCATACGCCTGCTTTCAACACTCATAATGTCTACTTTGGTGTGGAATTGAATCTAAATTCAAATACTGTTATTTATCTCACTTTACCTGATTAGGAAAGTGACAGCAATTTCAGATATAGCTATTCAGCTGCTCGTTACAAAGTGTATAATCATAGATGTGTCAGTGATGAAATTAATTTAGAGTACAGTAAGGGATGAATCTAAACGTGACATCAAATAATGAACAAAGGAAGAGCAAGGCAACATTATATACATAAACTACTGTGGAAATTTATTAAATGTTCATGCAAAGGTTACAACCATTATACAGTAGAATGCTATCGAATATCTATTCAAAGGTTACAACCATTATACAGTAGAATGTTATTGAATTTTCATGCAAAGGTTACAACCATTATACAGTAGAATGTTATTGAATTTTCATGCAAAGGTTACAACCAATAAACAGTAGAATTATGATCAAATTAAAGATGTTGTATTCGGGTATTTAGTGGATTTTAATTATTTATTGTTTATTGGTTTTAAATAAAATATGCGAAGTTTGCTTTGTGAATTTTGTGACAAAACATATTATTTACTGAATTTGTCCATCACTAATTTGTTATATTTTAAATCGTTTCAATTCTGGAGTAAATAATTTTCTCTAGTTGTCCTCTGCCGTTACGTTTCAGGATGTACATCACTGCTTTAGACAACTTTTCCAAGGCTCTATATATACTAATAAACTGTTGTCTCCCCTTGGTTATAGGATGAACGCAGTTCAGGTGTTTAGACAACTAAATCGTCTCTATTGCATATGGCTCCTTCTGTGAGACCGATGTCTGCTTTGAGATCACAGTATGTACCAGTATGTAGAATGACGTCTTTAGACAACTAGATCATCGCTGACTATTCATAGATCTATACTGGCAGAAGTCTGCTCCGGAGGTCACAGTTTGTACACGAATATAGGTCACGTCTTTAGATAGCCGTATCATCACTGACTTGATTCAAAGTTCTATACTGACAGGATGAAGTATTTTTTGGTCCCTGTCTTCCTTAGTATCAGTCGGATCATCTTCTGGTGTTAACACCATCGTTTCTTCACCAGTGTGTAGTGATGATTTTCTAAAATGAATGAAAAGGACAACGAGAGTAACTATATAGTTAATAATTGAAATGTGTTTTGGCTTTATTTTTAAAACTGCTAAAGGATAAAGTGACAAACGAGCCATTAATACTAAATCCTATCCCAATTTCTTTGACGTTTCTGTTTGTTTTAAAAATACTCATAAGAGAATAGATTAACACTGAAGATAAAGTGATGATGTTGTTTTCAACAGGAATACATATTGGTAAATGAATGCACGATATTTGTATGATACAGATTTACGCACATATAGAAAGTTATACCAACCTCCAAGCTGCATTTTGAAATCGTCTTTGAGATTGATGACTTGGGAGAGAGCTCTCTGGACGCTGGCGGCAACTGTATTTTATTGTTGAAAGAAGACAAGGAAATTACTATAAAGGACTTTTAATTTTCTACTCTGACTCATATCTCATATGAATAGGATGTCATAAGTATAAGTAACTTGAACGTAATAAAGTAGATTACAAAAATGAAAATTCAAAGTTCTGTTAATGACTATCGTAAACGAAACGTTTCATCTATGAAATTATATGTGATTTAAAAAAAAAACCTTTTTCGGTGTAAAACTTCTTTATGGATATATGAATCTTTTGACAATGATTGTGTATGTAAAAAAAACATGTTAGACCTCCACGAATCTATGTTTTGTACGTTTAGCTACGCACAAATGTGAGCATATGGTTTCTTGGGATTTGCTGAAAAATATTTAAACTACTTGTGCAAATACACAGTTCAAATTTGCATACAAACTCAGGGAGAAAAAGAGAGAAAGAGACACAGGGGGAGAGAGAGGTTCAGAAACGTAAACCAAATAAAAGATGGCACTGTTGAAGAAATGTAATGAAATATTGTTTACTTTACGAATCTAATCACAAATAAAATCGAACAATTTTTTTCCTGCTGAATTAGTCTATTATTATCAATATAGCGTTATAAAATATAAATTTACTTAGCAATTAGCAGCTACTTCTCTTACATGAGCATATTGACATTAATGATTCGTATTTACAAAAGCATTCTTCATGTATTTGATCTACCAATTACAGTCATATTATGTCGACTAACATTTTAAATAAGAACATATATATCAATTTTATACTCCATATTAGCATCGCATTAAACACACCATGTCTGACTGATCAATGCTAATAAAAGTACAGAAGCGCCACACACACAAACATAGTGCCAATTTACTCACTCTGTAATTGAGAAGAGAAATAATAATAAAATTGCACACACTTGAAGAGAGAGACACACTTGAAACGTGATATGATTTTACTCACTATTTGAAAAGGGAGATAACAATTGTGAGAAGGAAGATAATAGAGATACGCACACTTACATGAGATGAGATTACTCACTGTCTAATTGCAAATATTAAAAGCAGGATTGCAGAAACACCTGAAAAGGTGCCTAGGACTGGCATCAACCACCCAGAAGGTAAAATATCTAGAGGACAAAGCCAACACAAGGCATGGGTGAATTTATTCTCTCTCTCTCTAAAACACAGACACACATACAAACACACACACACACACACACACACACACACACACACACACACACACACACACACACACACACAGAGAAAGAGAGAGACCATCAGTATATGTCAAGAGAAATGTTGAGCAACATTGCATATGACAATTTATATCTGTAATTTTATGTTTTATATTGCAAAATGCTTTTGAATGTTTTTAAACGAAAGATGGTTTCATTTCGATAGTATGAGAAAGGTATCAATGCTTAACGTGCTTACTTGCTTAACTTACTGGTTGTTTCTTACATACTTTAAAAATACTTATAAACAAACAGCGGTGTTTAAATGCATAGACATAAACGCACTATCTATCTAGCTGTCTGTCTATCTGTCTCTCCCTCTCTCTCTCTCTCTCTCTGTCTCTCTCTCTGTCTCTCTATCCATGCATCCATCCATCCATGCATCCATCCATCCATGCATCCATCCATCCATCTATCTATCTATCTATCTATCTATCTATCTATCTATCTATCTATCTATCTATCTATCTATCTATCTATCTATCTATCAATCTATCTATGGGTTCAAATTACAATATTTCTCACTTAAAGAATATCTTTAGAATTCATGCATCGTGTGTACTGAAATTCATTAGCTCTGTCACAGTGTTGTTTTTGCTCATCGGTATAAATAATGCATAATAATTTATAGTTTAGGCGTGCATGCTCCTTACCGATGACTAGTGTTAATATAATTGAATTTGGCGAAATCAATAATGTTTTATTCATTAACCGACCTTTTGCGTAAGTTCCTAAGTATGTGCAATATGCTGTCGTATTAGATAGTGTGCTACAGTTAGTGTCACTCGTCTCTCCATACAACCCTTCTTTGCACTCTGAAATAGGACATAACAAAGTATAGCAGAATTTAAATAAACTGAGATGTTTCTTGTGATTTGATATGTATATATGAGCAAGTGAGTGAGAGAGAAAGATAGAGAGGAATAGAGATAGACTGAGAGAGTGCCTAATTTAATGTTTCAGTGATAATTATGAACAAGGTAATGTTAAAATATGTAAAGGTATAAATAATGATTGTTGATAGTATGTATTGTCAAGGGTAATTATTAATTAAATAGCGCAAGAATAGTTCATTATTAAAATAACATATTATATCATTGTTATTTTATAGTATTTATAAAGGTTTTCCTCGACAACAACTACGCATTACAGATCAGTAAAGAGATTATTAGCCATTTATAAGAAATATTTTTGAATGCGCGCGCACGTGTGTGTGTGTGTGTGTGTGTGTGTGTGTGTGTGTGTGTGTGTGTGTGTGAGTGAGTGAGCGTGCGTGTGTCTAAAAGAAGTAATTTAAATCTTGAATAAGTAATTAATCGTTTCATGAAATCATCAATGCAATGCATAAATAGACTTATCAAATTTAATTAATAAATATATAAAATCATATTAGCTTAGTCGTACAGTGCGTTTTTCTGTTCGTGTTGCTGCCTGCTCATTAATTAATTTATTTTGACATTCTACTTACCATCAGTACATCTGCGTCCACACAAGCCAGGCTGACAGCCGAATGGACACAGTCCGTTGACATCACACGTGGTGTTCTCTTTGCAGTAACCACACTGTTGGCTGCAGTCCTGACCATGGTAACCAACTTCACAGCCTATAATATAATTTCTTTATTAAAAATAATGACTTGCACATTCTGAATAAGCAATTAATTTAATACATCTTACTAAACATTAATGAATTAATAATAATAATAAATTTTTTATTATAATAAACGTATTACATTGTTATAATTTATTAATAAAAATAATATTATTGTTATATTATTATGGTGTCAGTCGTAATCATTCTGATGCTCGCCATATAATATAATATAATAGGAAATATTTTGAGGTGAGCAATTGCTTTGCCTATAGAGGTAATTACTTTACCTATAGAGTTGAGCAATTGCTTTGCCTATAGAGGTGAGCAATTGCTTTGCCTAAAGAGTTGAGCAATTGCTTTGCCTATAGAGGTGAGCAATTACTGTGCCTATAGAGGTGAGTAATTGCTTTGCCTATAGAGGTGAGCAATTGCTTTGCCCTTAGAGGTGAGTAATTACTTTGCCTATAGAGGTGAGCAATTGCTTTGCCCTTAGAGGTGAATAATTACTTTGTCTATAGAGGTGAGTAATTGCTTTGCCTATAGAGGTGAGTAATTGCTTTGCCTATAGAGGTGAGTAATTGCTTTGCCCTTAGATGTGAATAATTACTTTGCCTATAGAGGTGAGTAATTGCTTTGCCCTTAGAGGTGAATAATTACTTTGTCTATAGAGGTGAATAATTACTTTGTCTAAAGAGGTGAGTAATTGCTTTGCCCTTAGAGGTGAGTAATTGCTTTGCCTATAGAAATGAACAATTGTTTTGCCTATACTTCGCAGATAGAATATAAAACAGAAAGCACAAATTGGGGATGTAAATGATGCAATTCCGTTATAACATTTGTTTTGGGAGGGACAACGTAACACGTCATCTGTATAGTTAAGATTGATATCAGTGGAAATAAGTATAAAATGTTTAGACTAAAACTAATTACTATAAATAGTTTTCCTGCTTCATTTCTGATCTTAACATTTCCATGTTGTATTAGAATAATTACTTGATATGTTTACGAATTACTGCTGTATCTATCAATTAGATGTCGTAAATAAATAATGCTAATATAATATATATTATATAATATATATAATAATAATATTTTGCATTTTTGATTTCCTTAACCACTTTCGGTTGAAAAGCAGGACAACGTTTAGAATGTCTTGTGTGACTGAATGAGCCAAATAAATATGCTATCACTGACCTTCAGGGCAAGCACCATCATACCTATCACAGGATATATGGTTTCTACAATGACCACTGCAATTTTGTTCACACATCTCTCCAAACAGACCTGATTTACACTCTGCGATTTGAATGGAAAGAAAACAAAATCAAATATGAAAATTGCTTACTGTGACTATAAAATTAGCGTTTTATCTTTAAGTGGGATTCACCGATTTTTTTTAGGTTTATTCACAAATAAATAAATATGATGGAAGATCGTCAATGAAAAGTGTAGGTTAATACATTAGGCTTCGGAATGGTTCATTCGTGAGAGGTAAGATAGTCTAAACTAATTTAAAGAAATCAACTTATTTAGGTATACTTGTGTATGTGTGTGTGTGTGCGCGCGCGTGGGCGTGTATGTACATATGTTTGTATGCGTGTCTGCGTATATGTGTAAATGTGTTTTACCTTTGCACATATTTCCTTGGAAACCGGAAGCACATCCTGATAAACATGATCCATTGGCACTATGACAAAAGCCTACCTTACACTGTCCACATCTCTCTTGGCAGTTTTCGCCATGTGTTCCCAATGGGCAAACTGTCAAGTGTAAACACATTGATTTTAACACTTCAAGCATTGGATTATGAGATAAAAATTCTTCATTATAAATTGTGTTCAGTGTATATTACATTGTTCAGGAATAAGGATTTCGAAAGCTAGCAGTTGTTCTACAGCGATACGAATTTTATGAAACTGAAGCGAACGATTATCTTGCTTTTCACGGAAAGCGATAACTTATGATGTTTTCCAATTTAAAAATTAGATTATCGTTTTACAACATATATAACTATGTGCAATTATCAAATATTACAATGCAAAACGAAATGTTGAGATAGGTGTACTGTATGGTGTACAACAACAGGGAAATACAAAACTGCATAATTTATTATACTTTTAATTATTTATGTTTTAAAGACGGAAATAAGATTTTTTTAACCGTAATAATATACACCATTTGCAAATTGAAAATAAATCAGAAAGTACTAACTATATTTGAGGTGACATTTTGTGTTGATTTGATCAAAATTTACGTAAGTTAACATCTTGAAATTGCTCATATAACATTAGATTGTGCATGTTACATTGTTCGTACGTTACATTTACCAACATGGATCTTGATCCTAACCGACTCTTTTTGAATTGACTGATTGCAAGCTTGTTATATAACCTTTCTATCTGTCACTTTACCACATAAGGTGAGCCCAAGTCAAATTCAGACCTTCAGGTAGGTGCCTGTTCATTGTCTTATTAATGTTTTTATTCAGTGAGGTGATAGCTTTAGAGGTAAGATGCGCTTTCAGTGCTCGTACTTCGAAGTCATCGCAAACTATCATGGAATAGTTGATAATAAAATAGTATTAACTCCCTTTGTTCCAAAACTACCATTGCCGTTTTGCTCTCATTTGTCTGAGTTTGACTTTGATTGATTGATCTTTGCTTGCGTGTATGTATTTCATTGATTTTCACTCACCATCAACACATGCTCTGCCAAACCATCCATCCTGACAGCCAAACGGACACGCTCCAGTTGTGTCGCACATAGTTCCATCTTTACAATGACCGCACTGTTGGCTACAATATGATCCGTAATATCCATCCTCACAGCCTGAATTGAACAAACAATCATCATCTTATGACGTATACTTGTACTTTTCATCATACCTTTTGCATGTCGGAGTGACGTCATCTTCCTAACATTTACCAACATCATAGGACGTGAGCATATACGTTTTAACATAACCTCTACATGGTCGTAAGGCTTAAAAGTGCATTTAATTTTATAAATAAAAGACAATTATAGCAAAAGTAGAGGACTATCAAAGTAATGAAACTAAGCGTTAGGCCAATGTATTTTGAACGAATGTGACGTATGCACTTCATGCTCCTTGTTAAGAGTGAAAAGACCATTGCACTATAGAAAGAATTTTTTTAATAATAAAACGAAATATTAAATTGCCTTTAAGAGAGATAACATTTCGATTTTGTAGTGGAAAATATTATTGATATTTTGTTATATGGACTTTAAAATAAGCGAATATTAGTATATACTGATTCCCGAAATTATATATTTTTAGCATTGCCAACCATGAGTAGAAAAATTCACGCGGTTTTGTTTACGGCATTAGAGATTAAGAGTGTGATGACGTAAGCCCTTTTTAAAAATCATTTTGGCAGTCTTTGGAATACATTATCTGAGTGGAGCAAAAATAATGCTTATATGAAAAAATCTCAATTTAAAACCACAAACTACAACACGATATGTTTTTTCTGATTTACTCCTTCACCAATTAGAGGTCATTAGAAAAACTGAAATATTAGTGTATAAAGAAATCCACTTTATGATTAATATGTATACTTGAAAATGTTTTAGTTTACAATGTGTCTTGGAAAGTGTTCCTGTGTATAGTGTGGAGCAGGTTTAGTAAACAGTGTGTCGAGCTCATAATGTTTCAATGTAAGGTGTGTTGTGTGAGTATCGAGTATAACATGGTTACTGCACAGTGCGACGAGAAAAGATTTTATGATTAATTGTACTGTTTGCTATGGGGTGTGGAGGTTAGAGTGTGTCGATACAGTAAGTTTAATTGCACAGGGAAGACAAGTTTGAGTGAGTTTACAGTTTATGTATTGTGACATGTTTTCCTATACAACTCGCAGAACACAAAATATTTTAATATACGTGTCTTAATGTGTCAAATACTTGGATCTCTGTACTATACAGTGTATGAGAGATGGCTGGTTTTCGTCCACCCTCTGTGTAGATTGTTATGGTCAGTGCATTATATGTCGAATGGAGCAAGCTTAATTTAAATAACGTGTTAAGCGGATTATTATTTTATTTTACATTATGTCGAACATATTTCTAGAGTACTGCATCTAATGCATAATATATTAGCATTTGAGTGTAGAGTGGCGCTAATTTAATTAACAGTACCGAGTGAATTCACTGTGTGAAGCATGTTTCAGTTTACAGTCTATCTAGAGGGTCATATTTTAATACACATTGTATCTAGTGGATCATGTTTGTGTACATTGTATCTAGTGGAGCATGTTTGTGTACATTATAGCTAGTGGAGCATGTTTGTGTACATTGTATCCACATGGAACATATTTGTGTACATTGTATCGACTGGAGCATGTTCGTGTACATTGTATCGAGTGGAGCATGTTTGTGTACATTGTATCGAGTGGAGCATGCGTCAGTGTACAGTGCAATGAGTGAATCATGTTTCAGTGTTTTGAGTAGAGTCCGTTCAAGGGTACATTGTATCGAGTAGAGTCTGTTCAAGGGTACATTGTATCGATTAGGAATGGTTTAATGCATAGAATACCTTTGCAGAGCTCTCCTTGAAAATTATCTGCACAGCCTGACGGACACGATCCGTTGACATGGTTACAGAGACCCATATTGCAATGGCCGCAGGTCTCCTGGCAATTCTCGCCAAATCGTCCCAATGGGCATACTTAAGGAAATTCCATACTAATTTCTTTTATTTGAAGATATATAACTGATAAAATAATGGATTATATTTTTTAATGTTATTGTTTAATTAAACATATGTTTGCTGATGTACAGTTAGTCCTTGAGCAAACACCTTACAAATGTGTTTCTACATCAGCTTATACAGTTTGTCAAACTTTAAATTCTTATAATTATCTTATTGGAAAATATAATCAGTTAAAATATATATTAATCTATTTGTATACATATATCTATAGCAGATGCATACTTTTCATTCTTTGTTGATTGCCCATGTTTCAATTTCTCTAGAGTACAGGACATTTAGAAAATTATATTTAAATTATTAGTTAATTAGTAATATATGTTAATGATTAATCTCTATAAAATATAACTGCATATGAATCGTCATGTGAATGAACACTGCAGATCACAACGCTTTAGTCTTTAGAAAAGGAAACGTTTGCGTTTACTAAGCTATTATGCTCTCCATTCTATAATGCTATTAATAGCATGTTTTGTACACGTAATAATATATACATTTACTTAGTTAAATTATCTAATATTAACAGAGTCGTCGTACGCTAATCAGGTGACCTTGTGCTATTAATAGCATGCTTTGTACACGTAATAATATATAATAACGTAATAAGATATACATTTACTTAGTTAAATTATCTAATATTAACAGAGTCGTCGTACGCTAATCAGGTGACCTTGTGCTATTAATAGCATGCTTTGTACACGTAATAATATATAATAACGTAATAAGATATACATTTACTTAGTTAAATTATCTAATATTAACAGAGTCGTCGTACGCTAATCAGGTGACCTTGTGCTATTAATAGCGTGCTTTGTACACGTAATAATATATAATAACGTAATAAGATATACATTTACTTAGTTAAATTATCTAATATTAACGGAGTCGTCGTATGCTAATCAGGTGACCTTTACGGACTTGTGCTATTAATACCATTTGCTATTGATACTTATCACTGTTGTTGCTCGCTTTTATTTGTTTTGTATTTTAACCTCACCATCAACACATGTACTCCCAAACCATCCCCTCTGACAACCAAGCGGACACGCTCCAGTTGTGTTGCATATAGTCCCCTCTTTGCAATGACCGCATTGGTGACTACAGTCTGACCCATAGTAACCATCCTCACATCCTGGAATTAATGAAAAAAAATACTGTCTATTTCTAATGATTCTTATGCTCGAATTAAGGAAGCAATCACTATGGCCAATATGCTAGAACAGCACGAGCATAAAATGTCAAGCACAACAGAGTTTTGTTTGTACACAAAACGTGGGTCTGCGTTTTATAATGATGACAATGATATCAATATTTTTTTTTACTTGTGTCTGCGTTTTATAATGATGATAAAGATTCAGTATCTTTTTACTTATAATTTTCGTTTTAGATCTTGTCATGATAAGCTGTCACATGCCTTTTCTTACTTTTTATAACTGTCTACAGTTATAGTTATTGAAGATAGTGAAATATCGCATTTTCATGAAGTTAGTACTTATTAAATCACAATGCTTCATAGAAATTTGAGTTACTCAAACTGTGTACACTCAAAATATAGGAGTGCCTGAGCTTAAAATATCTTACAAGACTTTTTATGAAACGGGATCAAAATATAATTAGTTTCCTGTATGTTCTGGATTTTCATGAATGGATATTTCGGTTTAGACTAGTGAAATGTGCTCTACTTTACAGGTGGCAAATTGTTTTCGTTTACAGCATGTGCTGAACGAAGTCTTTTAGTTGTCAGTTTTTCAGGACAGAATGCTTAAATTTACAGTGTATAATGGTTTCTAGCTTGTAAGATGATGAGGCGAAACTTCTTTTTTGACATTAGTTTAACAGACCTTCTGTGCAGGTGCCATAGGAACTGTCACATGTTGCCTGACTTTTGCAATGGCCGCTGCAAAGACGGTCACAGTTTTCTCCATATAGACCATCTTTACACTCTGTAAACAGTAATGTTAAATAGTATACCTATAACATATTACTGTAATGAAATATCGCGCTAAGGCTTGCTTTTAAATATACTTTCGTTGTTAGGAATAACCTTTAAAGAAGTACTTGCTTGTTTCAAGCAATGAAATAAACTATATTATTAATAAATGACAATTTATTCTTAAATTAAAGAGCATAAAATGCGAAATAAATGTTTATTTTCATCACCGATTTATGAAAATCTTTATTTCAAAAATATTAGCAAACATAAGTATATACTATTTACTGTAAAAAAACGTGTACATGACATAATTTTATTTCTTTCATTCAATTTTCTTTCGTTAGATTTCTCTTAAGACCAATGCAGTAAAAGTTTATGAAACATGCTAATCGAGTTATATTATGAAAGAGTAAATGGCCGAATTGTCTTTGTGTTTGTGTTGTGTATGTGTGTGAATACCTTCGCAGAACTCTCCTTGAAAATTATCTGCACAGCCTGACGGACACGATCCGTTGACATGGTTACAGAGATCCATATTGCAATGGCCGCAGGTCTCCTGGCAATTCTCGCCAAATCGTCCCAATGGGCATACTTAAGGAAATTCCATACAAATTTCTTTTATTTGAAGATATATAACTGATAAAATAATGGACTATATTTTAAAATGTTATTGTTTAATTAAAAATATGTTTGCTGATGTAAAGTTAGTCCTTGAGCAAACACCTTACAAATGTGTTTCTACATCAGCTTATACAGTTTGTCAAACTTTAAATTCTTATAATTATCTTATTGGAAAATATAATCAGTTAAAATATATATTAATCTATTTGTATACATATATCTTAAGCAGATGCATACTTGATGCTTTTCATTCTTTGTTGATTGCCCATGTTTCAATTTCTCTAGAGTACAAGACATTTAGAAAATTATATTTAAATTATTATTTAATTAGTAATATATGTTAATGATTAATCTCTATAAAATATAACTGCATATGAATCGTCATGTGAATGAACACTGCAGATCACAACGCTTTAGTCTTTAGAAAAGAAAACGTTTACGTTTACTAAGTTATTTTGCTCTTCATTCTATAATGCTATTAATAGCATGTTTTGTACACGTAATAATATATACATTTACTTAGTTAAATTATCTAATATTAACAGAGTCGTCGTATGCTAATCAGGTGACCTTGTGCTATAATAGCATGTTTTGTACACGTAATAATATATACATTTACTTAGTTAAATTATCTAATATTAACAGAGTCGTCGTTTGCTAATCAGGTGACCTTTACGGACTTGTGCTATTAATACCATTTGCTATTGATACTTATCACTGTTGTTGCTCGCTTTTATTTGTTTTGTATTTTAACCTCACCATCAACACATGTACTCCCAAACCATCCCCTCTGACAACCAAGCGGACACGCTCCAGTTGTGTTGCATATAGTCCCCTCTTTGCAATGACCGCATTGGTGGCTACAGTCTGACCCATAGTAACCATCCTCACATCCTGGAATTAATGAAAACAATTACTGTCTATTTCTAATGATTCTTATGCTCGAATTAAGGAAGCAATCACTATGGCCAATATGCTAGAACAGCACGAGCATAAAATGTCAAGCACAACAGAGTTTTGTTTGTACACAAAACGTGGGTCTGCGTTTTATAATGATGACAATGATATCAATATTTTTTTTACTTGTGTCTGCGTTTTATAATGATGATAAAGATTCAGTATCTTTTTACTTATAATTTCGTTTTAGATCTTGTCATGATAAGCTGTCACATGCCTTTTCTTACTTTTTATAACTGTCTACACTTATAGTTATTGAAAATAGTGAAATATCGCATTTTGATGAAGTTAGTACTTATTAAATCACAATGCTTCATAGAAATTTGAGTTACTCAAACTGTGTACACTCAAAATATAGGAGTGCCTGAGCTTAAAATATCTAACAAGACTTTTTATGAAACGGGATCAAAATATAATTAGTTTCCTGTATGTTCTGGATTTTCATGAATGGATATTTCGGTTTAGACTAGTGAAATGTGCTCTACTTTACAGGTGGCAAATTATTTTCGTTTACAGCATGTGCTGAACGAAGTCTTTTAGTTGTCAGTTTTTTAGGACAGAATGCTTAAATTTACAGTGTATAATGGTTTTTAGCTTGTAAGATGATGAGGCGAAACTTCTTTTTTGACATTAGTTTAACAGACCTTCTGTGCAGGTGCCATAGGAACTGTCACATGTTGCCTGACTTTTGCAATGGCCGCTGCAAAGACGGTCACAGTTTTCTCCATATAGACCATCTTTACACTCTGTAAACAGTAATGTTAAATAGTATACCTATAACATATTACTGTAATGAAATATCGCGCTAAGGCTTGCTTTTAAATATACTTTCGTTGTTATGAATAATCTTTAGTACTTGCTTGTTTCAATTTTATTATTATTTTTTTTATTATTATTTTATTTTATTATATTATTAATAAATGACAATTTATTCTTAAATTAAAGAGCATAAAATGCGAAATAAATGTTTATTTTCATCACCGATTTATGTCAATGAAAATCTTTATTTCAAAAATATTAGCAAACATAACTACATACTATTTACTGTAAAAACGTGTACATGACATAATTTTATTTCTTTCATTCAATTTTCTTTCCTTAGATTTCTCTTAAGACCAATGCAGTAAAAGTTTATGAAACATGCTAATCGAGTTATATTATGAAAGAGTAAATGGCCGAATTGTCTTTGTGTTTGTGTTGTGTATGTGTGTGAATACCTTCGCAGAACTCTCCTTGGAAATCATCAGCACAGCCTGACAGACATAATCCGTTGACATGATTACAGAGATCCTGATTGCAACGACCGCACGTTTCTTGGCAACTCTCGCCAAAGTGTCCAGAGGGGCAAGCTTATAAGAGTACCATAATAATTTGCTTTTAAGTATTGCTTTCATGAATACATATTTAAGAATAATTTATTCTTTAATATTTATATTTGAGAATTTATGTTTAGCTAATGTATAAGATCGAACTATAGTGTACGAAATTATACGTCATACGTTTAGAGAGTTTTAATACAGCAATCTTTTACAATATTAACAATACTGATTTGCTTTTATTACTTATATCAGGCAGGAAACAATATGCTATTGTGTTTTGTTTAATTTTTAAGTATAAGCAAACTAGGTTTTTTTCTTTCTTTCAGTTTTTTGCCTTCTTTCTTTCTTTCTTTCTTTCTTTCTTTCTTTCTTTCTTTCTTTCTTTCTTTCTTTCTTTCTATATTTATTTCTTTCTATATTTGTTTCTTTCTTTCTTTCTAAATTACTAAATTTCTTTCTTTCTTTCTAAATTACTAAATTTCTTTCTTTCTTTCTTTCTTTCTTTCTTTCTAAATTTCTTTCTTTCTTCCTTTCTTTCTTTCTTTCTTTCTTTCTTTCTTTCTTTCTTTCTTTCTTTCTTTCTTTCTTTCTTTCTTTCTTTCTTTCTTTCTTTCTTTCTTTCTTTCTTTCTTTCTTTCTTTCTTTCTTTCTTTCTTTCTTTCTTTCTAAATTTCTACTCACCAACATCACATGATTCCCCAAACCACCCATTCTGACAACCGAACGGACACCCTCCTGTTGTGTTGCACGAACTTTCATCCTTGCAGTGACCGCACTGTTGACTGCAGTCCATCCCAAAGTAACCCTTCTCACAGCCTGAAACGGGTACAGATGTAGACGCTTGTCCTATCTCACCTCACAGATTCATAATTTACCGTAATGTTACATTAAAGTGACAGTTGTGTCTGTCAAGAGAGGTCGATTTAAAAGAGTCTAATGCTAACTGAAACTTTGCAAACAATCTCTTTATTGCATTTATTAAATGTCAGCCTAATGCTAACTGAAATCTTGCAAACAATCTCTTTATTGCATTTATTAAATGTCAGCCTAATGCTAACTGAAACTTTGCAAACAATCTCTTTATTGCATTTATTAAATGTCAGCCTAATGCTAACTGAAATCTTGCAAACACTCGCTAAATAAGTATATCTCACCAAACTATCACCAACAGCTGCGAAATTTTATTTTTTAATTTATTTGCTATATTTGACTCCTGTACGTTACGGTTTTGCAGATAGTTTCATTATCAATCCTAGATGACGATATTTTAGTTTCTGTTGTTTGCAAATTTACATGGCAATGTAATACCTCTACCGACATACGCATACCTCTATTTCAGTGAGGCGTACCTTCAGGACAAGTACCATCCAAAGTGTTACACTGTGCCTTGTCTTTACAATGGCCACTGCAAGTAAGGTCACAATCTTTTCCAAACAATCCTGCACTACAGTCTGAAAATAGTAGGAACAACAGAGTTAATGTGAGAAGGGTAGAAGCAGTTAAAGTAAGAATGGTGGGTATAATTAAGGTAAGAGCGGTGAGTACAGTTAAGGTAAGAGTGGTGAGTACATTAAAGGTAAGAGGTGCGTACAGGTAAGGTAAGAATATTGAGTACAGTTAAACTAAGTGTGATGATTATAGCTAAGGTAAGAATGGTGAGTACATTTAAACTAAGTGTGTATAGCTAAGGTAAGAATGATGAGTACATTTAAACTAAGTGTGATAAGTATAGCTAAGGTAAGAATGATGAGTACATTTAAACTAAGTGTGTATAGCTAAGGTAAGAATGATGAGTACATTTAAACTAAGTGTGATAAGTATAGCTAAGGTAAGAATGGTGAGTACATTTAAACTAAGTGTGTATAGCTAAGGTAAGAATAGTGAGTACATTTAAACTAAGTGTGATTATTATAGCTAAGGTAAGAATGGTGCAAATAGTTAAGGTAAGTGTGGTGAGTTTATTTCTTTTTGTTTAATATACGAAGCGCATACTTTTAAACTTTTCTACATAAACGAGTTTGTCAGTGCTTCGCGAATGTTTTAAATGTTGGCTAAACATTATGCTATTATTTAAGCATCTAATAAATGTAATTATTTTTTCATCATGTACATAAAAAAAATGTATTTTCATTATAGGAAATATCCTCGTCCAGATATGGAACTTTACATTCAAACTCTGACCAGTATATTGTACAAATATGACACTATTCCTAGGTGACCATTACTCATGACTTCTGTAATAGCAAATTTTCTTTTGTTAGCCGCAACAAGATGATATAATATTTATACATAAATCCGTAAACATCCAACAAACTTCACTCGCAAGGAAAAAAACTATAAATTATGCAAACATGCAAAGTCGATTGTAAATGGCTTAATTCCTGAAGAGAATTTTATATAATATAACTGCATTGTGGTTCAATTTTAGGTATAACATAATAGCTATTTTATTCAAATGCCTTTATTGTGTCAACCCTGGCTAAATAAGCATAATTTATAAATAATATTATAAACTACTAGTGTATATTTATTTATATATAGATTTGTTTAATGCACATGAATCACCCCAAATCAGCCTCTGATTGCATCAGGACATTCATGATTATTTTGATATTGACTGTGATAAATTACTGTGATTTAATAATTGTTGTGACCTTCACATAGATCGCCCTCAAATCCTGATGGACACCCTGAGAGACAGGTTCCGTTGACATTATCGCAAGCACCAAGACTGCATGGTCCACATATCAGCTGACAGTTCTCGCCAAATGTTCCCGATGGGCAAACTATTTAAAAGTCATTTTCAGATTATAGTGTTTGTATTGTGTTATTAAACATGTTTCTATAGTGTTTGTATTGTGTTATTTAAACATGTTTCTATAGTGTTTGTATTGTGTTATTTAAACATGTTTCTATAGTGTTTGTATTGTGTTATTTAAACATGTTTCTCTTAATATTAATGCAATATTTTGTTCAATCTATTATTCATCATTTCTCGCTTTAAATTATAGCACTTCATCCTTAACTGTCTCACGTAAAAACCCCACACTAATTTCATTATCTTTAAAATAATTGTCTCACGTAAAAAACCCACACTAATTTCATTATCTTTAAAATAATTGCAATGTAAGTACAAACATTTAGCATTTAGTTTGTTAACAGTATTTTATTTCTTCTGTTTTATCCCAGTGTATTTAGTAAATAAGAATACAAGTAATAACACAGCAATTAAAAGTAGATAAACTTATGTTTACTGATTGTGCTAATTATTTTTTTCTTCCGATTATTCTTGACAACGGAATGCAGAGTGTATGCAAAGTTTTAAGTTTTAAGCAAACGTGTGTGTGTGTGTGTGTGTGTGTGTGTGTGTGTGTGTGTGTGTGTGTGTGTGTGTGTGTGTGTGTGTGTGTGTGTGTTGTTCGGCTTTTCTCATCACCATCTAAACATTTGTCTCCGTGCCAGCCATCTTGACATTTGAGTGGACAAGACCCTGTTTGGTTGCAGAAGGTCCCTCTGCAATAACCACACTTATGACTACAATCTTCCCCATAGTAGCCATCTTCACATCCTGAAATGTGTGATAAATATTAGTTTTATAATATATACTTACATGAATTCTCATCATAAAAGTAGCTTCTAGCGTGTTATAACAGCAAGGAAAATATTTCTTTAAATGTAACGTGTGTAACAAGTGTAACCTCCAGGCTTATAGTATTGTAAGATTTCTATATTTTATGCAGAATATAAATTGAGAAATGTGCATACTTATGAAACTTTCGTACTGGTCAGTTAAACATTTTTTTAAATCGTCCCTGAATAAAATAAATTATGTTCCCTTCATACATTTTCTAGAAAGTGCTAAGAAACGAGATTTAAGTTTAGATTCTCTCTGAAGATGGTTGCGCTTAGTAAGGTAATACTCCTGTGTATCTAGCCATTCCATATGGAGATTATATCTATGGATAATAATATTTCATGTTAGATATTGTGTTATGCGGCTGACCTTCTGGACAGGAACCAGAGATGTCACAATCTGCCTGATTTTTACAATGTTTGCTACATAAACGGTCACACTTCTCCCCATAGAATCCTGCGTTACAGACTGAAACAAGCAAAGAGAAATGGAAATCAGTGTGTTCGTTATAATAATTATTTACTGGGATTATTGGCTGAATATGTCCTGCTTTTGTCAAGTACACAATTCTTGGTAAACTATGAATTAATGATGGTTCACTTTCTTAATAACATTCAGACAGAGGCACGTTTATTTATTCAAGTCAATTAAGTATCAGTATAATGATTTTGTTAGATTTAGTATTTCATGGCTAACTAGTGAGTATGTATTTTACCTGTACAGTAGTCTCCTTGGAAAGCAGAGGCACATCCGGAAAGACATGTCCCATTAACATTGTGGCACTGCTCCAGCAAGCAATGTCCACATCTTTCCTGGCAATTCTTGCCGAAGCTTCCCGTGGGGCACGCTGATGACAATTATGGTGTAAACCATTTATTGTACATTGCAAAGCATTAATACGAATTTTTAAAAAAATTCATAACGTCAGCATATACTTCAGGAAATGCATTATATAGCTTACTAATCGTTATATTCACTGAGGAAAATACAGTTTGCTGTAATTAGGCAAAATCCTTACAACGAAAACAATAACTGACATAAAATATTATAACATCAGACAATAAATCATAAAGCAACCAGTTAGTCTTAAAGTAATATTAATTAAGAATGTAAACCTCATTTATAAAGTGCCATCGATAAAATAATTCTAAGGTACCCAGATAAAAACTCCTGGTCTTTGAATTCAAATCG
Organism: Sinotaia quadrata; assembly: GCA_028829895.1. Taxonomy (NCBI): domain Eukaryota; kingdom Metazoa; phylum Mollusca; class Gastropoda; order Architaenioglossa; family Viviparidae; genus Sinotaia; species Sinotaia quadrata. Next base: position 55,962,871 of record CM054182.1, read on the forward strand.
AGAGATATGACGTTGTTTTAAGAGACATAGATTTAATGTGTTATATCGTCCCTCAGAACTATCTATAGTGCGTCTTTAAAGTTAATGTTCATGATGATCACAGTTAAATGTAATGTTCATGATCATCACAGTTAAATTTAATGCTCATGATCATCACAGTTAAATTTAAGGTTCATGATGATCAATAAAATCCACACTAATGTTCTAATGCATGTTAAGTTATTTTATCAATTGCAATAACTTCCATACTAATGTTCTAATGCATGTTAAGTTATTTTATCGATTGCAATAAGTTCCACACTGGTGTACTAATGCATGTTAAGTTAGTTTTCGATTGCAATAACTTCCACACTGGTGTACTAATACATGTTAAGTTATTTTATCGATTGCAATAAGTTCCACACTGGTGTACTAATGTATTGCGATAGATAAGACCGTATCCAAAACAAAAGGGTTAATATATTCTCACACGGGTAGCCATCTGTCCATGCATACTTGCCTGAAGTAGCATATATTTAAAGTAATATGGCACTACAGTTTAGTTTTACATTTTGTGTCTAAATACTTCCATACCATCAGCACATTTGCTTCCGAATCAGCCATCTTGACAACCAGACAGACACCACCCAGTAGCATTGCACGTTGTTCCCTCTTTGCATAGTCCACATTGCTGACCACAGTCTGACCCATAGTAACCGTCTTCACAACCTGAAATTGACGTTTATCTCGTGTTTGTTTACTGTTCTACTAAACATATTTTCAAGAAATAATAGTGTTTAATTCTTAATTTATCAAACCGTCTTCACAACCTGAAATTGACGTTTATCTCGTGTTTGTATACTGTAATACTAAACACATTTTCAAGAAATAATAGTGTTTAATTCTTAATTTATCAAACCGTCTTCACAACCTGAAATTGACGTTTATCTCGTGTTTGTATACTCTGCTGATGAAGACATTTTCAAGAAATCTCTCTATATATTAATTTATCAAATACCGCATACAGAAAACAAAAAGAAAGAATTCTAAAACATTATCTAGCATCCTCAAAATATTTTTTAAATGCATAAACATATTCTTCAGACTAGTAATGATAAAAGTTTCAAGATATAACGACAGAAATAAAAGTAAATAACTAAATTCAGTAAAACCTAAAAAGAAATGATTGTTCGTTTGAAATAAGAAATATTAGAATATTGCAATGTAATTTACATTTCAAGGTTGTGCGCTGACACATTTTAATATGAAAACTCCTGTAAGTACTGTGTATTGTAAAAATCATAAGTACTGCGTATTGTAAAAATCCTGTAAGTAATGTGTATTGTAAAAGTCCTGTAAGTACTGTGTATTGTAAAAATTATGTAAGTACTGTGTATTGTAAAAATCCTCTAAGTACTGTGTATTGTAAAAATCCTGTAAGTACTGTATATTGTAAAAATCATGTAAGTAATGTGTATTGTAAAACAAAATTTCAAAAATCGTGAAAAAAAATAGTACAGTATACATTTAGTTTTTAATGTTCTATTTAGAAAAGTGTCATTTATTGGATTCTGTCATCAACAGCATTACGTAAAGATGCAAGACAAATTACTTTTTTCCCTTTCTGTTAATTAAACAAATTACAGTAATAACAGTAAATTCTGTTAATTACACAAATTACAGTAATAACAGTAAATTCTGTTAATTGAACAAATTACACTAATAACAGTAAATTATGTTAATTGAACAAATTACAGTAATAACAGTAAATTCTGTTAAACAAACTACAGTAATGGTGAATAAAATAGCAGCCAATGCTCTACTGTTCTTAAGGTCTGTATTAAACACAGAAAGAATTTCATTCGATAAACAGACGGGTATTTAACCTTTGCAGTTGTATCCCTTGAAATGAGGAGCACATCCTGATAGACAGGTCCCGTTCACATGATGACACTGATTCATGTCACTGCAGTGCCCACATCTTTCTTGGCAGTTCTCGCCAAAACTTCCCAAAGGGCAAGCTATCAATAATATTAATGAAACCTTTCATTCGTAATATTGTTAGAGATTCTAAATGCAGGTCTGGAGAGTCATATACTATTATATTTTAAAACCGTTATATAACAAATGTGATTCAATAACAATTTTTATTAAATCGGCAAATAGGGACAATTAATCAAGTATTATTTGTTAAAGACTTGATTTAGAATCTGTCAATAACATATTTGCATGGAAATACTTTAGAGTGCAAGAAATACAAAACGCTTCGAACAAGCACAGTAAGAAGAGGTGATTTAAAGGTTTAATATTTGTGTTGATTATTGAACATGCAATAAAACATTCATGTTTTATTTAATAATTTAAGATTTACTTCTTAACTATTGTTTTGCTTGCTTGAGTATTGAACAATTGCAAGTAAGATTTAATTTGAATTTAGAAAACACATTCTATCAGTTCAAAACTAACTCTGATGTTCGTTTCATGAATAATTATTAACAGTAAAATAGTCTTATAATAAGATCAGCTGTATTACATCATTTTAAACATAAAATAGTCTTATAATAAGATCAGCTGTATTACATCATTTTAAACATAAAATAGTCTTATAATAAGATCAGCTGTATTACATCATTTTAAACATAAATGAGTCAATGAAATGTAGTGAATACCTGTAACTAATTAGTAATTAGTACTATACTTGGCGTCACTGACAATACCTTGAAATCGTGAATATAATTAATACCTATATTTGTCGTAGGTTACTGATAATACCTTGAAAACGTGTATTCTGATTAACTGAACGTTGATTTTATTAAGCTCCAAAACCCAGTTAATTTCCATAACATTTACATAAACTAAACCTGGTGTCTTGTTACATATGCCTTCTTATTATTACTACACTCTGTATTCAATCAATTCACACTTGATACTTACATATTAATTCATTTTGTAATGATATATACTTTTAGTTTCGTTAATTTGCTTTTGTATTTGTTACTTCATTTGTATTTTTTTATTATCTGAGTTTACCTACTTACCATCCACACAAAGTCTTCCAAACCACCCACTTTCACAATCTGATGGACAGTGTCCATTTGAGGCGCAACTTATTCCATCCTTACAGTGGCCACATTGTTGACTGCAATTTGATCCATAATAACCGTCTTCACAGCCTGTAATTGAGGCCATTATATTGTTGTCTGATTTTATTTCTCACCGTTTGCAATTGTTGCATGTTAAATGATAGCACATAATATTATGAAATGCAGGTGATACGTATAAGTCAACTCAATTAAAAGTTAAAATAATCTCGTAATAAAATAAGCAACTGAAAAGTTTAATTAATTTGGAATTTGAACTGTTCTGTTTCGTTAACAAAACCTCTTTGAAGATCGTAGAGTGCAGTACATCAAGTTTAAGGAAAGGGTCAATGCGTAGTTGATAAAGTGCTCTCTGAGTTATGACTTCTCCTTCTTTTAGATTATTTTTCTAATACTACATCCAATCAATAATAAAATAATAGTAATTACAATCGTTATCGTAATCTAAAGTAGTAGTCGTAGTCGTAATCGTAGTCATAATCGTAACCTTAGTCGTAGTCGCATTCGAAATCGTAATTATAACATAATCGATCATGATCACAATATTCATAATAATATATAATAAAATAAAATGATTAACTGGAAAATAACACCTTAAATAACATGATTATTCAAATCTATTAATCTTAATATTATATAAAATATTATCTCTATATAAAAGAAGGAAACCCACATTACATTATTATGGCAAAGATGTTACTAGTGATGGATCTGATTTTAAACGTGCACATTTGTAACAATGACATAATTTGCATCTCGCTATGCATTACTTACGTCAGAAGAATACGAGGAAAGACCCCATTGTGATGAATACATATGTCTAAAATGATGTAACTGACCTTCCTGACACGTGCCACTGGTCTTGTCACAGGCTCGATTTTCGCAATGACCGCTACAATTACGGTCACACGCCTCACCAAAAAGACCTTGTACACAGTCTGGAACGTTGTTGGAATAAACGAATTAAATATTTATAGTATAATCGCCATTTATTTTAACTCTTCACTATGGAATGTTGTGCGGGAACTTAGAAATGTGATGCTAAATATCAAAGTAAGCATATATACTCACATATGTGATGTGAGTTATCCATATACACTAGTCGCCACTTTCTAAAGTGATTCTCTTTGTTAAGATACACACTAAACAGTCTCGTTAAAGCTACTTATCGGCATACATTAGAATAAACTATTTCAAATGTAAACAAATTTATCAAGTAAGCACAATCAATGGTTTAACAAATCATTTGGATCTGACTAAACTTAATTTCATGACATCTTTAATCAATTATATTTTCACCTTTGCAGAAATCTCCATGGAAGCCTGGAACACATCCAGAAAGACACATTCCACTATCTCTATGGCAATTACCCTGGCTGCACTGTTCACATGTTTGCTGACAATCCACACCAAATCTTCCCGAAGAACAATCTGATGACACATTCGAAGTAAATGAATTAAGATTGTGGTTTATTTGTTTATAACAAAAATTCCAAAAAACTACTGCATATTTAAATAAAATGTGTAAATGATTTACGTTTGTAATTGATTCCAATAACTGCACCTGAAATGAAAGAAGGATGAATAAAATATTTGTTCATATATTTTAATGCAACGACACCTATAAACAAAATGTAACTTAATAACACACGATTCGTTATTAGTATAGTTGAGTAAATCAAAGAACAATTAATTTCGAAGAAAAAATATCAATGGATGTATATTAAGCTCGAATGTAAAACTGTTGTGCAGAGAAAGATTAAATTATAGATACATTCTTCGTGAATTTTAGCTATATCTTATCTATGCATTTCGAATCTGAATTCTGGACATGCTAGAAAAACATTGATGTGTAAATAGACTGGGTATGTGTAAATTGCTGGATATGTGTCACGTACTGGATAAATGTAAAGTAAAATATGGTCGTTAATCAGAATGTATTTATTGTCAATCTTAATATTTAGGTAACTCCGATTTTAAAATGATTATTGGAGTGCTCATAAAATTCCAATGTTAGTAATAAAATAAGTATATAACTTTATATATTAAAATGTGCATTAAAGGAAAATCAAGAAAACGGATATATGTACAATATATGCATGTATTCTGGAGTACAATTGTTTTATTATTTTCTGTATATTGCGTACAACAAATACTAACAAAAACACTCGTCTAGCGAGAAAACAATACACATTAATACATTTTCAACAAAAATTGTGTTGTTTCTTTATTTTTTCCTGAAAATTGTCAATGAATACATATTCACATATGAGACAGCATGTTTTATATTTTTGATGAAAATTGTCAATGAATACACATTTACATTTGAGACAGCATGTTCTATTTTTTAAAATAGTAATAGTGCACATACGTTATGCAGTAATTTGCTATAACACCGCATCTAAGGAAAGTATTAGGCAATGTAAATTATTGAATTAAAAGCACTAATTTGATATCTAAAACTAGCCTTGTAAAATGAAGTGGTTGCCTCAAAGCCATTTTTGTGTTGTATACCTTTGCATATGTCTCCTTGGAATCCAGGTGCACACCCGTACAGGCAAGTTCCGTTGACATGATCGCAAATGTCCTGTGAACAATATCCACACTTTTCTCGGCAGTCCTTACCGTATGTTCCGCAAGGGCAATCTAGTGGCAGCCAATCGTATTCGTTGTAACATACAAGAGTGCAATGTTTCAGTTAGTGTGTACGAAACAATACATGACTGGTATTTTACAAAATATTATTTGCTGAAGAAAACGTTTTGTGCGTAAACTGACGTTGTAGTTGTTATCGTTGTATTCGTTGAAAATATACGCTTGAAGAATTGATAAATCATCCTGTAATCGTTATTAATTTAACATGGAATGATTCATTTTCATTGTTTTTGCCACATTCATCACATAGAGGAAAACTATATGTCCGGAATTATTTGTTTTGCATTGCAGATTTGTATTTCTTGTTAAAAACGTTTCTAATGCTTATAATTGTGACATTTTTTCTAGTCACAGGATTTCTATTTATGAAGATCATTGATCTATTCTGTGCGATTAAAAGCGCACAAATGTTCGTGATTGATCTTTTAATTGTATCTAATCAAGACCGTTGTACAGATTGAATCGATGAAGTAGTACTTCGTCATCGTCATCTTGCAGTCAGATTACAATCAACCAGATTTCATATTTATCATTACTGCTTTCTGAGTAATGTAATATAATTAATCTATCATTCTTCATTCAATATTTGTAAACAAAAGAAAATCTTGACAATAATACTGAGCATAATTTCAGATTTAATTTGACGTGCAGTTTCATAGACATAGTCAATACTAATCAAGCGTGTCAAAATGGAAAGAGTGCAGGGCACTGGGCATGAAGTGACATTTTGTCAAATTTATTTTATTTTGTCAAATTTATTTTACTTCATTTCAATGATAATTTAGTTTTACAAATGTATGAAGAATATATAAATATACCAGCACCGAATCTGTATTATAACAATAAGCTAATATTACAATGATGACGTGCTAACCACGATGTATATTCATTGACTTAGTTAAATATGCTGGTTAAAGATATAATTACCATTTAATGAAAAGAGATCATTTCGATTATCATAAACTGACGAAATAAATGCAAATTTATGCACATTCTTAAGTCAGTGTTGTTTGCTCATCGGAAGTAATAAATATAAAATACAGAAACATGCAGCATTTCGGATTTCTAATTAAGTACCACTAAGAATGCGTTTGCTTGCGCAATGTAAGAGACGATTTTAATTTCTTCATGTTCATGAGTTTATTTCTAACTGTACTCACCATCAATGCACTTGTTTCCATGCCAACCATCAAGACAACCGAGAGAACACAATCCATTGACGTCACACTCGCCCTCTTGACAGTGACCACACTCGTGACTACAATCAGGACCGCCGTAACCTCTCTCGCAGCCTGTCAATATTATTGTGTTCACCTTTCATACGAATGCTACTTGAAATGTATATTTAAGTTCAAGTATTTACATGGCATTTCTGCCTTAATATAGCATTATTATTACATCGCAGAGCACATGCAGCAGTTGATATATTTTATACATTAAAACAACAACAAATATTAAGGGATACATATATATTGTAAGTAATCTGTTTGCATTTCTGAAAATAATATTTATATATTTTTCTGTAAATTAATATGACGGGGTGTACTTTATATAACTGACCTTTTGGGCATTTGCCATTGTAATTATCACATGTCGCATTATTCTTGCAGTGACTACTGCAGTTTTGGTTGCACCGATCTCCATATAAACCCGGTTTGCAAACTGAAATATACAATGATTCATAAAATGTTACACACATTATCTTCGATTAATTACTGTGTCCTCATTTGCTAATTAACATTTTTCTTCTCCAGAATCAATGATAAAAAGGTGAACTAAATGATCTTATAAATTCCTTGATTAAGGTCTTTACAAATGTTGAATGTCGACTTCATATGTATAATATGGCTAGCTTATAGAAATGCCCATGTTAACATGTATATCGAGACAATAAGAGAAATGAGTAGAAATTACAATGATATTCATACAACTTAAGATCCACTAGCATATTTTTAAAACCTCATTTCATCTTCAATAAGTAACGGAAGCCTTATTTATAAAAATAACAGATGGTTTCAGCGTAATTAACCGATTTTAATGGCACTTAAGAGACAAGTGTTGCGCTTAGAGCAATTCATATTCGTCATTAACGTATAAATAGTTATTAAATGTAGTGATAGTGTGTATGTGTGTGCGTGTTTGTGTGTATGTGCGTATGTGTGTGCATGTGTGTGCGTGTGTGCGTGCGTATGTGTACATGTGTATATGTGTGTGCATGTGCGTGCGTGCGTGTGTGCGTATACGTGTGCGTGTGCGTGCATGTGTTTTCATGCGCGTATGTCGTGTGTTTGCATGTAACTGTGTGTGTGTGTGTGTGTGTGTGTGTGTGTGTGTGTGTGGATGTGTTTGTATAACGTGAAAGCAATAAGGGTGGGATTTCTTATCTAGATTCCTATTATTCAACCAGAACAAATTGATTACAAGTTACTCCAACATTAAAATGGTAATAAATGACAACTCCACATTATCACTCACTGTTTAAACTCAAATGGATAATATATAATAATCTTCAACTAAAGAAAAAATGGCGTTTATTGACACTAAAAGGAATAAAACTTGCAATTGTATGCAAATTAATTTCACTAGATATATTTTATTCAACTCAAAAGTCAGTCCATTTCGTACAAGATTAATTCTCAGACTGACTGCTGGCTAATTGCTATAAGTTAATTGTGGTGGTTTGTAGAGGGTCCAATTTGTTGCTCGACTAATTGCTATAAGTTAATTGTATTGGGTTTGTAGAGGGTCTAAGTTTTTTCCTGCAATTTGCATTGTAATGAATCGACACTAGACGATAAGTGACACTTAACCCTTAACCAACTTATATGTCGATGCGAATTTAGACCAGCTGTAAAAAATGTGGACCTTAAGTAATGCTTTCTACTTTGTCATAATTGCGTATTAAGTAGATATATTATCTAGCAGAGCTACATTTTACTTTCATGTAATAATTTTCTGGCATTTTATTAAAGATATGGTAAAGTAGAAGTTAGGTAATATAATTCATGTATACAATTAAGAAACAAAGTTAATGCTTGTCTATTTGAGCATAGAATGCTCAACTCTCTATTCTTGGATTAAATTTTAATTTAAAAAAATGAAGATAAATCGATTTATCTCTTTTGGATCATATTTAAAATTATTAGTGTTAAGTTAGACAGGTATATGAACTAACTACCCGCCCTAGATAAATTCAAAGTTTAATTGTATCGACAATAATACTTTTTATTTGATAAAATACACCTTCTGTGTAAGTCCGTACAGGAAGGAGAGATAGAAACTAGTCAAAAGAAAGCCAAACACCAATATACAATAATGTTTCATACAGAATAGAACTTTATTTTCTTCTCATTTTAATCCTTCAGAGCAAAACTACTTTGAGGACTTTCCAGTATTTAATTTAGATATTTTGCATTCTATGTGTGACACCCCTGGGCACCCTTCACTCATGGATATTATTTGTTAATTATCCAAAACGATTTACAAGTGACTGATAATCTTAATTTATAGTTATTAATAATTCTCTCATAAGGCAAGCATGTCTCTAACTTGGCGAATTATGAGGGTGTCGTAAAACTCTACTCTTACTCAATATTAAGATAGACGTTTTACTCACACAATATTTTCGTAGGTGGAAACTTCTTACTGAAGGAGAACAAATCCATCTTTAATTATATTTAATGAGCCACCCCCATCCACCCACTGTTCCTCCAACAAATGGTTTTACATAAATGGTGCAAGAATGTTAATAAATTTAACAATAAATTTATTGAATCATCAATCAAATACAGTTTCCAGCATATGAATATAATCAAATGAGTGTTGACATTTACAACAATTCACAGCAAAGTCACAAGCTTATTGTTCACAATAGAATTGTCAGTTTCAAGGTCTTCCTCTAGCATGATGTAGATTATTTCATGAGCCCTGTTCTCTTGAGACTAATCCGGGCGTCCTTCACCTATTATTAGTTCCCTCAAGCAGAATAACAATGTAGCATTTTCCAGTAATATTCTTGTAACAGACATTCCATGACGTAGTCGAGCATACGTTGCCACCGTACATGAACAGACTGGAGTATATCGTTACTCTTACATACTGGAGTATATCGTTACTCTTACATACTGGAGTATATCGTTACTCTTACATACTGGAGTATATCGTTACTCTTACAGACTGGAGTATAACGTTACTCTTACAGACTGGAGTATATCGTTACTCTTACAGACTGGAGTATATCGTTACTCTTACAGACTGTAGTATATCGTTACTCTTACATACTGAGGGTAGGGACTTCTCGAGTCTACCACAGTCGTAATGGTTTATAAATCAGTAAACCAGGAGATCTAGTAACAAACAAAAAGGATGCTTCTTCCATGTAAAATATAATCAGGTAACAAACGCTAAGTTTCCAATTTATTCATCTCTAACTACATTCTTTCTTCTATTCAATTATCAACTTACAATTTCCTGCAGCAGCATTTATTAGCCCGATACATGCATACAGCATAATAAGAACAACATAACAATGTTATGAAATAATTCACTACGAACAATGTCAAAAGTTTAGCATACTACATACAAGCATCATAGTTCACAATTTGTAGAAATAATAGTCTACTCACATAATATATATCTATATAAAACGCACGTATAACATATCAATAATGAAATGCATAAATCCATTCTCTCAATCAATCAGTTAACACACCATTAAGCTAATAGCCGCCTTTCATGACCGGACTCAAGTTTCATCAGAATCAAGGTGATTAGAAAATAAATTCTTTTCAACAGGTAAACTTTTTATCTCAGCCCAATTAGCTGGCCTCGTTCTTTTAAATCTTAACCATTGGATAATAAAATCTACTCATCCAGTTTTCATTGCATCAGCAATATTTCTAGCACATTCTCCACCTGAGTTGTCTACTTCAACACTGACAATTACAAATATCAGCACAAGCAGTGCCCAAGGTAGGGTCACTTTGACATTTAACAATTTATATAACAATTATGTTTAGACATAGGGATATGCAAATTTGCTCCGCCACACAATGCTTTATGTTCATTTTAGAAAGCTCTTGGATGTGAATGGTCGGGAAAAGGTTGGCTACAGCAGGTTATGGTAAATGCATCCTCACTTCAATTCAGTATAGAAAATATTTGGCATACAAGAGTGTACAGCTTCCATACTTCTATGTCCTTGAATACAATTAGATTCTCGTTTTATATTCGATGTAATAATATGTAGTATTAGCGTAGAATTAAATCTCTAATGTTTTTACTATAGGAAAATATTTACTTAAATTATTACCTTTATCTGTTCAAAATAGCAATAATGAGCTTATTTACTACATTCGATTGATATTTGACAAAGGGGATAGATATAATAATAGCTATGACAGGTAAAGAAGAAGGATCCCTGCTTGAGTATTGGCAAATCATTGTGAGATATGTGAAACCTGTTATACAACTAATCAATACCTGTCTTGTATACATACAGTTAGATTGTATTTTATTTTATTGTAGATGTGCTCTTATTTCTCGCATTGGAGTCTTGGGATTTATACTTTGCTGACGTAATAAATGATACTATTCTTCTTACACGTTTAAGTTCTCTTGCACAAAGCAGTCAGCAATTATAAAATAGTGCACGTACTACAGTGCTCTATGACACTTCGTCTTATACAGTAAGTAACGCACAAAGCAGTCAGCAATTATAAAATAGTGCACGTACTACAGTGCTCGATATGACACATCGTCTTATACAGTAAGTAACGCACAAAACAGTCAGCAATTATAAAATAGTGCACGTACTCAGTGCTCGATATGACACTTCGTCTTATACAGTAAGTAACGCACAACGATTAAGCAAGAGTATATGTTAGATAAGGAAATAAACATACAGTAAATAATGCACAACGATTAAACAAGAGTATATGTTAAATAATGAAATAAACTGAAAAATGCAACATTACATACCCCACACCTGAACTTCGCACAAATTTATAAAGTATGATGAAGAACCAGTTCCGTTTTTTGATAACTTGACAATTCGTCCAGTGCGTGGAGGTTCGCAAACAATGTCTTTTATTTCGTCATTAGTGACGTACGTGTAACACAGCTGGTCATCAATGGTTATAGAGATACCCTTCATTCGAGCTCCATCTGAAGCATGAGCAATTGACATTTTAATTTAATAGTTCTTCATTACACGCTTGATCTACAATGGCACTTTTATATAATGATACTTCATTTCACGCTTGCTTTGCAATGGCACTTTTATATAATAATACTTCATTTCACGCTTGCTCTACAATGGCACTTTTATATAATAATACTTCATTACACGCTTAAAGAGTAATGACATTTTAAAAATTTTAAATGCTTGATTACACGTTTAATGTGCAGATGAATTTCTATTTAAGAATACTTGATTCGACGCTTAATATAAATGTGTACAAGAAATATAAAGAAAGCACATAATTGTGATTTCATAATAATAATAAGTAGGTTACTAGTGTGTTTGTGTGTGTGCATGTGTTGGAGACCACACAAATGCTTATCTTTTAATAAATCACGCGTGTCCATGCACAATCATTGCTAATTATCAGAAAGACATTCGAACATTAATACACATATATAGCAAGATTATTTTACCGACCTACAGGTAACATTTTTTTATTTATTTAATTATTTTTAATTTTAAAAAAAACAAAACTAAATATGCTTACGTCCAGCTCGTGCAAAGACTTTGAGGTTCCAAATGGTGTAATTCCGACCAAGGTCAACTTTCCACCATGGCGTAAAATCTGAGTCCGCGCTATGGACACAGTCTGGACTATCCACAAATTTATTTTGAGGCCTGAAAGTGATATTCGCATTTCCGTTGACCGCTAGACACGCCGGACCCGACACTTCGTCGTGTTGCTTATTATTGTACAGACTACTTATAAACGCTGGCTTACCAAGTGCAATATTTTCTGCAAAAGAGAACACTTTCATTATTATTTTGCAATTGTTACATTACAAAGCTTACTTTTTATCTCCTCAACATTTACGACAAAGAAATCAGAACACGTTAATTATACTATTACGTGGATATTTTAGGGCTCTTGGAAATATAAAAGAGTAATTCTGAGGATTTACACATAATACAATACAATTTATATTACATAACTACTTTCCTAGGTTAGATCTATTCAAATTACCTATGAATTGACATTATTTCTTTTGTAAAGAATGTAGTGCGGTATATTAAGATTATGAATTTGGTCTGATTATTTGGATCGTTATGCTATGTTGAATTTAACTCTATTTTATTTGAGCAGCAAAAGTTAGGTGTCGTTAATACTCTCCAGAAGCGACTTTTGAAATACCAGCTTTCATATATCATCAAAAATATTCTTTAAATCTTCGTTCCTTAATTAATATAGATGTTGTACATATGGGAAAAACATTCCACTCAAAATCACAAATTGATGAGTATAATTAAGGCATCGCGCTCTCACATTTCATTTTAACACGCAATATAACACACACGCACTATATTCTAAAATTAGAATAATTATGCGGATGAGCAGCAAGACAAAACGTGCACAGTAACTATAGTGATGTACCTTTCAAACACGGTGAGTTTGGTGCACATGCACTTGGAATACAACCACCGTTTTGAGCACAGGAGCAAGCTTGTCCTAAATAAATAAGTGGTACAATTACTTTTCTCTAAATTTGTCAAGTTAAAATGAAGTAATACTTTCTATAGTTATTTGACACTGCCTAACTTTCGCCGTGAAATACTATCAAGTTCTGTACTACATGTGAAATAAACCAGTAATAACATTATTCACTGAAAATAAATAGCAAGAATCACATGTAAACTAATAGTTCTCGTTTAATCAGGTGAGATTGTGAAGTGAACGTAGTCACATACCATTTACAGTTAGAACAGAATTTAGTAGCGCATATAATCCAATCACAATTTTAACGTCGTTCATCGTGGGCAGAAAACAAACAGCAATGACAATACTGCTTCTTTGACAGCTTATGTTGAGTGCACAGTTCCGACAATTGTATGACCAGGATACAAAATGCATTGTCGTGCATGCGTACTGACCAATACATCACAATGATTTGCTCAGCATGCAGGCCTGCCTTTCTCATGTCTGTATTTGGAATTTCCCAAATTTTAATAATTATTCACTAACTTGATAGACTGCTTAGTTGAAATTAAAGTGTTTGTAAGGAAGATAGAAGGATGGAGAAAGTAGATTAAGTGTACCTACAGAATGTGGTTTTTTGAATCCATAAAATGAACAGCTTGTTGAGTAGTGACGAATGACACTTCAATTTATAAATAAAAGGCGTAATGAATAGTGAGTGACGAATGACTATTTATAAAATAAGAGGCTTGCTCACTTGTAAAGAATGACAATGTAAATCTGTAAATGGGAGGTTTACTGAATAGTGGCGAATTACAACTTTATCAACAGCTTAAATCTATAAAATGAACGACATGTCATGTATTGATGAATGACATCTTAAATCCATACCATGAGAGACGATTGGGTATTGATGAATGCAATTTAAATCTATAAAATGAGCGACCGACATGACAGGTATTGATGAATGACATCTTAAATCCATAAAATGAGCGACGATTTGGGGTTTTGTTAAATGACAACTTAAATCTATAAAATGAGCAATGTGTTGAGTAATGAATAGTAGTTTGTGCATTGCCATAGTTTGTTCTAACTGTTCCTTCGAGATCAACAGATGATAAAGGCAATGAGGTACAGTCATCCAAATGTATTTCAAACGGATTAGTTTCGCATTTACCGAAATTCTGCTGTTTGGCCACTTTGTTGTGAAACTTGTCAACCATTTACTCACTTAAACATAAAGTCTGTGTAGTCCTATGATTGCTAATCTTCGCACAGACCCAGGCGTGATTTCATATAATAGTAATAATAATATTCATATAATATTAATTTGTCTGTATGATAATAAATATTTAAAATCCACGGTTTAAGGACTAGCCATTTGCTAGGGGCCGACAGATATCCTCTTCCTATGACTATCTATAGTTACGTGGCTGAGCCCCAAGCTCACCTTTGTCTAGACAAGATAGGAAGTTATTAAAAAGCAAAATTACGCAATATTCGAAACAGACACCCACAAAAATTAAACGAACAACACAAACATGAAAGTGAAGTTGCGTACAAATTAAATGACAAACGATGCAGAAAACAACATTTTATTAAATATAATGTAATACAACAAAAGTGAACTCAAGAGAATGCAAATGTTAGCTATATAATATAAACCATAATATAATCTATTTATCGAATCAAACTTATAAAACTTTTAGTTCATAAATGTCACTCTTCTACAAGTCATTCAAATATACTTAATATACAAAGAGTGTATCCCAAACTGGTGCTTCCTTTTTGCCCCTTTGCATCAGACTTCCCACCCTCCACCCCAAACACAAGTATGGGGTATTGTTTCCACCGGGGCACTCATGGTCAGAGATCTACTTGTGATGGGGTGGTGGGTGGTGCAGTATAGTAAAGGAGTGGGTGCAAGACAACGTCGATGATGAAGTCACATGCTTGACGACAACCACAGCAAGAGATAAACATGCAACACCATGTTTACAGTTTACACGAGGGCTTTATTCGTGGCAGCACACCACCAAACGCATTCTCTCCTCTTTCATGCTCCATAGTTCTCTGTTGCAATGGACTCGTACTACCAACTCGAACAATGGTGGTGGTGGGGTTACGCTAACAAATGTAACCTTTACCACAGGAACTTTCGAGGATCATTTCATCTCAAAACATTTTCTGATCTGTAGTGCTTCAGTGGGACATGCTCCCCTTACGAGTATTCTGGTAGCGCTGGCGGTGGTGTTGCTGTTGGAGTTTTGTCTTGGTTCTTGCTTGATGTCGTCAGTTGTTGACTTTTTTAAAGTGGTTGAGTTGCGTTCTGTTGAGTTATGTGTCCCTTATTTCTTTTGCCTTTGGTATTGAAGTTGCATTTTTGTTCCTGTTGAGTGTTGTTCCATTTTTGTTCCCGTTAAGCGTAGTGGTGTCGGTGACTGGTGTAATTATAAATGTTGGTGACGAATCTATGAGTAGTGCTGTTGTTCGCTCGTCCGTTGCAAAACGTGTCTGGCCGACAAAGGCGGACTTTAGTCTGGTAATTCGTGGGCTTTATTTGATTTAATAAGATGCACGCTCTGAAATGAACAGTTAAATGACGTTTTCTTACATTCTTAAAGACAGACTCTATTTTAAGTTGTTCATTGAAAGTGCTTTCAAATATTAAGTTGTTCTTTTTTAAAGTGTTGCTAATTGCTCTTCTATCTTAATAATATATTAAGGTAGGTAAGTTTTGTTATTCAAATCTACAGGGACATATAATAATAATTTAATTATATCGTTTCATTCGTTTGTATATCTATTTATATTTATTTGTCTTTGTATGAATGGGGGCCGAGAGTCTAAATAACAGTCGGCATTACCAAAATTATTGGTCTATTCCACATTACTATATTTTGCTTCAGCACTTTGCAATCTGCGCTCAGCCGTGCAATTTGAACAACATATTGTTATAAGGTCACCACCGCGTACCCTCGACACAACTTTTACAAAAATTAACGAAAGATCAATAGCATAGATAGATAAATAGAGAGAGATATGAACAATTACGCGATGATGTACGGATAGCTATATAGGCATACCGATAGACAGACAGGTCAATAAATATAGAAACATATGCTTGCTTTTTCTTTGATTTATTTTTAATTTGTGTTCCTAGTATGCAGCGTGCAAATATTCAAATGCTCCCTTCCTAAGTTGGCCTAATAGTAAAACATACTCATGATGATATAGTGCAGTCATTAAAATAGGCGAAAAATATTTTGTTTAACTGAAGTAATGTGTGTGTGTGTGTGTGTGTGTGTGTGTGTGTGTGTGTGTGTGTGTGTGTGTGTGTGTTGTCATGATTAATTAAGGTGAGAACCTTAAATGCCATCCTTGGTTGGAAGTATATTTGACCAGTTTCCATTTTAGAATCGAATGAGAAAGAGAAGGATGCAAAGTTGTTATCGCCTTGCGCTATATTCCTGTACCATATTGTTATGTATGTATGCATATTTAGATGGAACTCTTGCGCGCGCGTGTGTGTGTGTGTGTGTGTGTGTGTGTGTGTGTGTGTGGTATGGTGTGATGTTTGCATGTGCATTTCTTATACTGTGTACGCCTGCCTACAGTGTTCTTAAGTTTCCTAGTACTGTGGTAAGTTCTGGAAATATATAGTAATCTCGGTAATTCAAGTAGTTGAGACGCAGACGTGCAAACTATCATTAGGTGCCGACACGTTCAAGTGCAGGAAATGAAAGCTAATTACGATAAATGTTTATTATATCCTGGTTTCACCACATAGCGCAATGAATTTTCTAATTTTGTTTCGCTTATCTGTATTTTCAGTGAATAGAACACTTGAAAAATCGTGCAATTTTCGCGGAAACAAAACAAAAACAAAAAATACAGACTGCAGTATAAACGAAAGCAATGCTCTCTCGCCTGACTCATTACGAATAGCTATTTAAAGATACCCACGTCTTATAAACAATTTGATAACAGGAACTGACCGCCAACGTAGAAAAGCTTACGGAAAAAATAAATGGACTTTACACTATTAATTCTCACCAACACTCTAATACTGATTTACATTTTCAATAAGCAAACTACTTCATCCGATATGAACAACAGCTTTGCTAATGTCGTGTTTGCTTTTGGTATTTTCCAGCAGCTTATTTGTTCTGTCAGGATATGTTTCGCTGAAATCGAAATGTTTTTATTAAAGTCTCCATCAAAATCGGTTGTTTTGTTTTTCTCAAGTCGTCAATGCAAATTAGGCGTGGAAAGCTCCTTTTCATTTTTACAAATACAAATTTCCCAGCCCACATTCTTATTGAAGCTTCTGTTTTCTTCAGCATTTCTTTGTTATTTTATATAACTATTGATTGGTTGATTTGTTTAGGATAATAGCAGCTTCCAACTCTCGCCAATTTCACCGCCTGGCCTGATGAGTGCAACTGTTGGGAGATTTCAGATGAAGATGCACAGAGTGAAGACAGTGGGTGGATAATTATATAATAAAATAAACATAGAATAAAAGATGGATTTATCTTCTTCTTTTGTAAGACGCTTTCCACTTACAATAAATATTGTGTGACGGTAAATGCTTGTCTTTATTGTTGTGGAAGAGAAACGATTTACAGTGACCGCATATCTACCAAGTGAGAGAGACGAATGGTGTCTTCTGGATAACCATTAATATTATAAATTAAGATTCTCATCACTTGCAATTAGTTATGGGTGATTAATTAACAGTAATAATAATCATAACCAATAACTAGGGTGGCGTAGGTGTCACACTTCGCTTCTAGTGTGTCTGGTTGAACAAAGCTAGAAGTTAATCAGCGTATTCTTTGCTATAGTCTGCACTGTCACGTAGACTGATCTGAAATCGTATTCTTTGCTATAGCCTACACATTTCCGAGAGCACATTTCCGAATAGCAAACTGATTTTTGTTGGGAAGTGTGCATGAAGTAGAGAAAGCAGACACGCCTGCATTTGCTTTAGCGGTGGACTTTTCATACTTGTTATGCGGAATCTAAAATTAGTTCGTGTATATTAATTGAGCTGATGGACTTTTCATACTTGTTTTGCGGAATCTAAAATTAGTTCGTGTATATTAATTGAGCTGATGGACTTTTCATACTTGTTATGCGGAATCTAAAATTAGTAATTAATTGAGCTGCTGCTATTTTAGAAAACAAAACGTGGTAGGATGTCGTAGGCAGACAGGTCACGATGAAATACGACTTGATGGCATTCTGATTGCCACTAATATCATGAGTTCATGAAAGACAAGTCAGAATGCCATTAACACTCTAAGCACAGTCCATTCTAAAATGTCGTCTTACATGTGGATCCATCTGTAAGTTAAAGTGTAAATATACTCTAAATGTTTAATGAGATAAGGTGTTCAAATTAAATAGTAGTCTCCAAGAATCATTAAACTGCCACTTGTAACATTAAGTATTTCGAGGAAAACAGTAAATTGTACTAGAGAGGCAGAATTGGTTTATGTTCATAATTAGATGGAAGAGAAAGAGGATAAATAAATTGATGTAACCAGTTATCAAGTGTTAAAATTGTTGATTTAAATAGTTTTAAAACGTGATGTAAATGTCATTCAGGTCGATGATAGCAATATATGCTTTAAGTGTTCGACGAGAAAAATGGTTTCACTTGGTAGCCATCAAAATGAATTTGCATTGAAGGATGCAATTGTAAAATAATTATGCAATGTAGAGGTATATGAAGATGGTGAACTTTTATCATATTATTTTGTCGTTTATAAAACTTTGCTTCTGGCCGTTTAGAGATGGTCGATGTGTAGAAAAAATATTTGAAATTCATCTCCCTACCCGTCTCCTATTTGTGCTGTCTAATAAAATTTTCTTAAAGTTTGTACATTTTAATAAATGCGTGCAATCTAAGTTGTTTGAGCGTCTAGTACATTGTTTCTAGAGGAACCTAAGGTATGGTTATTTATGGCTCATACATTACGATTGTAGCGACAAAGGACACAAGCATGTGTAGATAAAAGTAAAAAGATGGCTTGCCTCTGACTCGAGTGAACTGGACGATACAACAGTCCAACAGCTGTCGCTTTCAAACAATGTTGGATAGTACACACGGAAAGAAAGAGGAAACCAGGACAAATATAAACCAAACAATTACTGATGGACTCAAACTTTCAAGACAATTGTTTTCGAGTCTATGAGACGAGTCAACCGGAAATGATAAAAGAACAGCCTAGAGCTCGCGGTATAACTTTAAGACAAGTTCATGTAGTACATATTTGAATGATGGGGTTTGGGAAATTAAAAAAATCTACTGACTTTATTCTTTTTTGTTTCACGAAAGAATGAATCGCATTTCTGACTGAAATAGTTGATTTAATGAGCACAAATATATAATAAAAGTTGGCTTTTGTGCTTATTGTCATTTTGATCTGTTTGTATTCATTCTAACAATACCGTAGATGAGTGCCACAAGACAAAATCTGCTTTTTTCGCAATCTGCAGTCAATCACATTTCTCCTTTAGTACTGTGCTCTTTCCAACTTTCGCAATGTGTCTTATCTTACGCGTTCAAATGATGACGTCACTCAAGATGCATCACTACTGACACGATGTACTTAGATAATCTGTTTTATCTTAGCGATATATTTTCTTAGTTTCTTTTAACATTAGTCGTACATTTATCTTGAAGGAAAAATATTTCCCAAGAGCACTTCTTCGACAGCTTTGGAACGCATAAGACAGGAATCCTTCAAGACTTTTGACCAGATCAGTAAGTGGTAGAAAGGAAAATTTGCTTCTTGGTAATATTATTAAATAGAAATGAGAATAGGTTCCGAATGTTTAAATCACTTATTGTAGAGGAGCTCACGTATGGCAAACTTACTGACGAGTGTGGTTGAATAGTTATTAAAACGGAACTCATGAACCCAAAAACGTGCACAGGAAATGAAATAATCCTTTCAAATATTGCTTAATTTGACCCTAATCGAAAGCCACATTACATTCACGATAGTGCTGTCGTGAGTGTTAAAAATGAGAGTCAGATTTGTTTTATGCTTTATGTTGGGTTTAGATTATGAAATATAAACGTCACCATTAATGCGACACCCTAGGGTGCCTAATACATCACTCCAAAAACCTAAAGACTGTAATGAATTTTATAGGATTAAGTTTGCATCATAAAAATAAATAAAATTATCTTGTTTCGATACTAAATGGCCATTTCATTGAAAGTAAACGACAGACACTTTATTAAAATTAAAATGTATTTTCCTTTACGGACTTTGCCGAACACGAATGTTGTCTAATCCCGACCGCGACTTCGGAAACGCGCGCTCGAACGAGGAACAAAGGGGCAAACCAAGACTAGCAAGGCTAGCCATGTCTATGCCGTATGTCCAATGCAGAGAGTGGAAGTAAGAAAAGCGACAATGATACTGATTTACCAGCGATAACTCGCTATTAAAAAAAACAACTAGTTCCGTGACAATATCAGCTTGATAAAACGACAAATATATTCTAGCGATGTAATTATCCACTGATTGGAGCTGACAACAGCACACATTGACAACACGGTTTCCGTAGAGCCTTTTCTTACGCCGATAGGCAAGTGTTTGGAGATAAATGTAGGTCATTCTACCCACATATATTATTTTACAAGCGAAAACTAGAACACACACTAAAAATTGTTAACAGTTATCATGTTCCCCCCCTCTCTCTCTCTTAGTTCGTTTACAATGAAAAATTGTGACAACAGAAAAGACTTTTTAAAAGACAATTTTGCTGACAGGATAATAGAAACTATAACAATCCCTATTAACAATCTTTCCTAAAATTCCAGTTTCCTGCGCACATATATCTATTGTTTCCAAAGGCAATTTGTATAATGATCTTTAGATATTATATCTATTGTTTCCATAAGCAATTTGTATAATGATCTTTAGATATTATATCTAGAACTGCGTATATTCAGTAAAGGAATTTTTAAAAATTTATAATGTGCTTTATTTTTGTTCTTGCTCAGTGAAATGGCTAGCTTTTTTCTTCGACAGATCTGGTGCTTTTTTGTTTAATCTATCAGAAAGTAGTTGTTTACTGCAATAATAATTATTTAACTGAACGATTTGAGAAAAATAAGTGTGATTGAATATCACAATCTAAGGATGTCGAGGATGGTTTCAAAATAGCTACGTGTGTCTAGAGGAACTATCTTTCGTACAGTTATGGCGACACTGTATCTTGTCATGCTTGTTTGTCTAGAGGAACTATCTTTTGTACAGTTATGGCGACACTGTATCTTGTCATGCTTGTTTGTCTAGAGGAACTATCTTTTGTACAGTTATGGCGACACTGTATCTTGTCATGCTTGTTGCAGGAGAAAAATCAAAAAGCGTCCAAGGGGGCGAATAACCAAATTATGGTTCTCTCCCTTGTTTGTTGCACACTTATGAGTGAGACTAGAGATCTCTGTTAAGACTAATGTAAACGGTCACAGAGAGCTGGATATATTTTCTTATGTTATAACTATTTTTTATCAGGTACATGCATTATTACAATTTTCTTCATTTGATTATTGCATTCAAGATTATCAGTACTTATGGATTATTTCTAGTGAAACCTTAAGCATGCAAAACGTATTTATCAAACTGTAATAAAGCGCCGCGATCAAAACCTAAATAACTACATAGTGTATCTTTCATTTCTCTATTGGAACAAAGTAAGCAGAATACATTAATGCTGAAAATTAATTATATATAAATTTACGGATATCGTACGTAATACGATATTTTCTATGAATATCATAGCGTTAACAGAACTTTTTCAGAATTTTTTTTGCCGGTGTAGCATTTGTAGCATTTGTAGCATTTGTAGCGTTTGTTTCATCTTTCAGATTGATCACCTTGACGTCATGACATATTCCCTGTATTTGCTGCTGACCTTGTGTATTTCATTTCAACATAGTAACGCTTTCCACCGTTACCATGACTACTGTGTTGTCGGTGCAGGACCTGCTGGTCTTCAGATGGGGTATTTCCTTAAAAGGGCAAACAGGGACTACATTGTCTTTGAACGGTACAATATGACAGGTAACGCAGTAGACAATACACTTATTTAATCGAAAAATTCATTTATTACAGAATTAATCAAAAGTTGTGTGAAGAGAGGGACACCTAACACACACAGTCTTGGACTAGATCTTTATCTGATATTTTAATATAAACACAAGCAAAAAGAACGTTCGCACAGCAGATAATATATTTACACATTTCTCTCACTCGAAATACAAAATGAATGCACTTTATGCTACAGTTCTTGGAGCTGTCAAAACTGGACCATTACAGCACTTCTCTGTCTATTTCATAAAGTGACTGAGACGAGTTGACCCACCTTCTCACTATTTTATTAAATTCAGAAATGAAAAATATATCTGTGGCGGAGTAAAATTGCCTATCCCTATTTTAAAATTTGAATTGTTGGATTGTCAGAGTAACCCGACCTTAGGAACTCCTTATGACAGTATTTTTGGAAGTGTCTGAGTTGAATTAAACGCTAGAGTTGAGTATATGCTAGAAATTACTGATATAATGCAAACTAGTTCTAACTGGATGAGTAGATCTTATCACTGAATGATTATAATTTACGAGAACGAGACCAGCCAATGGACTGAGACTAACATTTTAGAGAATTTTATTGTATGATAATTTTAATTTGAAGTTGCAAGAGGTCCGGTCATAAAAGGTGGCCATTAGCCTAATGGTGACTTGATGATCGCCCTATGACTAGACTCAAATTGTCAAAATCAAAATGATTAGAATATAGGATTTTCTTCAACAAACTAACTCTCTGTCCATCCCAGTTAGATGAAGTTGTTATGAACAAATGTGAAACTATTAGTCAGAAAAAACTATTCATCTGCTTGGAACTGGTTTTGATTCCATCAGCAGGTTCTAGCATATTCTTTACCTGAGTTGTTTACTCCAACTCTGACATGTAAAATTATCAGTAAAATTTTTGCTAAAGATCGTTTTCACTTTAACATTTAACAATTTATATAACAATTAAATTTAGAAATAGGGATAAGCAAATTTACTCTGCCACAATGTGTTAAACTTTAATATTAATAATTCAAGTATTACTAATACTTCTAACTAGACTATTTTAAATCAGTTTAAAAGTAGTAATTTCAACTTGTAGCCTTCTAACTTCTGACATTTTAATTAAAATCAGCCTCTTCTTGTGAGCTGAAGGTCACTAATAGTATATGATTACATAATAAATGGAATTTAAAAAAAATTCTTAAAGTAAGAAATAACATCAATTTTGCCATTCATTTGGAGTTTGTTACATTTACTATATAACTTATTCCAATAAGATAGATGTCGGTGAAGACAAAGACAATAATGAAAATTTGATTAAATTATGAATATGTATTTATAAGACGCACGCACTCTCTCTCTCACACAACGCACTCACATACACACATACTCAAACTTGAAAACATGCGCATTCAAAGCGTGTTATATAATATTTATGCCGCAGTAGAAATGGATGAATGGTGATGGTGGTGGTGGTGGTTACGATAACATTTTACGTCGCCACTGGAACTTTTATGAATCATTTCATCATAAGACGTTCTCTGATCTGTAGTGCTCCAGTGGGACCTGCTCCTCGCACAAGTATTGGGGGAGCTCTGGTGGTGGTGTTGGAGTTGAAGATTGGTTGGTGCTTGCTCGTTGATGGCGGATGTTCTATGGCGCTGGTGTTGTTGCTGGATATGTGCTGCTTGCTCGGCGTCGTTACATTTATACATATCTATCTATCTATCTATCTATCTATCTATCTATCTATCTATCTATCTATCTATCTATCTATCTATCTATCTATCTATCTATCTATCTATCTATCTATCTATCTATCTATCTATCTATCTATCTATCTATCTATCTATCCATCCATCCATCTATCTATGTATGTATGATTATCAAGAATTTGCTATATTTTATAAATTAATGTCAAAGGTAAATTTTTTGAGAAATTCCCACGTCATCGCATTTTGATAAGCATCAACAAGCGTCACACCGGTCGAACAAATAAGGAATTTAACTTCAGGCATGACTGGAACTCACTCATTTCTGACGACGAGTCGCTTTTGTTCAGGTAAACAGTCCTAATTTGAGTTGTATTCAGACACTATTATATTTGTACTAATATAGAGTCCTAATTTGAGTTGCATTCAGTCATTTTTATATTTGTACTAGTATGCAGTCCTACTTTGAGTTGTATTCAGTCATTTTTATATTTGTACTTTTGTACAGTTCTACTTCGTGTAACATTTAGTACCCAATACCTATGAAATCTTTATAATATATACTTACACTATAACGCAAGCAATGATAATGAAAATTTAAATAAAAATATTTAAATTTTAAAAAGTTGCGGTTTTAAAGAGTCTGTTTTCATCCCTCTTGGTGCAAACACGTTGGCAGGTCAAATATGAGGCCTGAAGAAAACATCCGAATATTTTACTATTACCTAACAAACTTTTGGGTTTAAATTTGCCTACTAACTTGAAATATTAATTGACATATGTGATTTGGTATATCTACAGGTATATAACTATATGTAGTTTAGTTAGTTTTAGGTTTTATAATGATACAAAAAAATATGCATCACATTTATATAACAGAACTGTTTCCATGACTAGTTATTGTGTCAATATCACGTCATCACACTGCTCTATGCATCACATACTTTGGGACACTTTGTTTTCATGACTAGTTATTGTGTCAATATCACGTCATCACACTGCTCTATGCATCACATACTTTGGGACACTTTGTTTTCATGACTAGTTATTGTGTCAATATCACGTCATCACACTGCTCTATTCATCACATACTTTGGGACACTTTATCCATTGAAATAATCTGCACAGGCTGGTTATTTCTTGGTCAGTTCCATCATTGCTAATGCGTTTAGTATCAGTTAATCTGTACTTAAACTGACCCCTATTAATTATCTGATTATTACTAGTGTCTATGTGATTATGACTTTATCTATTACTCGAACTATTAGATACTGTTGTTTCGTGTCATAGTATCTATTGCTAATACATTGACGATCACAATGGCCTTTACGTGTTACTTCGAAAGGTTTTATAATTTCATCTTCGAAACGTTATTTCAGCATCCATTAGTTCCGACTACTGTTATCGCTTTTAAATGAATCAATTGTTTCTTGGCGTTGAAACATAAAACATTTGCAGGGAAATGAATGTTTCTTTCTACACGATTTCACATTTCAGACACTACTCAAAGAAGATGTTTCTTTCTACACGATTTCATATTTCAGACACTACTCAAAGAAGATGTTTCCACATGCGGATGAGATGTTAGTATATCTACAAGATTATAAAGAGCGGCTGGCAATATCTGTTCAGTTCAACACAGAAATCAGTGACATACGAACAACACCGAATGACACAGCACCAGATGGCGTTTTCCACTTAATGGATGATCAGTTTGGCAATACATACATCTGCAAGTGGGTAGAATTTTTTATAATAAAGAGAACGAACTTTTAATTTTGAAATAGAAGGATATATAAGTAGATCGACAGAGGGACAGACAAGCAGATAGATAGATAGATAGATACATAGATAGATAGATAGATAGATAGATAGACAGATAGATAGACAGACAGACAGACATACAGACAAACATACAGTTAGATAGATAGATAAACAGACAGACAGATAGATAGACAGACAGACAGACAGACAGACAGATAGACAGATAGATAGATAGATAGATAGATAGATAGACAGACAGACAGACAGACAGACAGACAGACAGACAGACAGACAGACAGACAGTTAGATAGATAGATAAACAGACAGACAGACAGATAGACAGACAGACAGACAGACAGACAGATAGACAGACAGATAGATAGATAGATAGATAGATAGATAGATAGATAGATAGATAGATAGATAGATAGATAGATAGATAGATAGATAGATAGATAGATAGATAGATAGATAGATAGATAGATAGATAGACAGATAGACAGAGAGAGAGAGCGTGAGAGAGGCGTAAAAATAAACGGAGGAATACAGAAAAAAACAAGAGGAAAAGTAAAGAGAGAGCTATAGAGAAAAAGAAAATTAGAGAGAGACAAAGGAAGTATACAAGTGAGAGTGAAGATAAGCAGAAGAGAAAAATACATTGATACAGAACTAAACCCCATCACTCCTGTCTTTTATTAGGGTTCTGATTATCGCCACTGGCATGTGGACGCCATTCATTCCTCACATGATGGGCATTGAACTGGCACAGGGATATGAAACCCTCTCCTTGGACCCAGCGGACTATGAAGGGAAACATGTTTTAATAATGGGTAATATAAAATTTTGTAATATTGGGTAATATAAAATGATGTAATGTTGGGTAATATGAAATGATGTAATATTGGGTAATATAAAATGATGTAATGTTGGGTAATATGAAATGATGTAATATTGGGTAATATAAAATTATGTAATATTGGGTAATATGAAATGATATAATATTGGGTAATATAAAATGATGTAATGTTGGGTAATATGAAATGATGTAATATTGGGTAATATAAAATTATGTAATATTGGGTAATATGAAATGCTGCATTAGTAATTTTATTTCTTTTGTCGAGTACATTTGAAACTGTGTCATATTCTCAAGTAGTCTGATGTAAAATGTTTTGGACCAAATAACACTTTTACGTCGTGTATTGCCTAGTGAAATTACAGTTTTTAATTTTTGCTAACTCACATCCTTTTTCATACAATAGAACACATCCTTTTAAAAATAATGACAAGAGTCATGAGTTCGTCAATCAGGAAAATGTTGAGTTTCTGTATTTCTTTTTTCTACTGCTGCATTTTAAGTGCAGCTCTTCTTTGACTAAGTAATCCCTTGAATGTCGATAGGAATCTGGCTACACAATCCTATGAATGTTAGTAAGTGATCCTACGAACATGGCTACACAATCCTATGAATGTTAGTAAGTGATCCTACGAACATGGCTAAATAGTCGTATGAACCAGACTAATTAATTGTCTATGAATATGATTGACTTCTGTAGAATTTCTTTATATAGCGCTCCTTTAATTTAAGAAGACGATGACAAAGCAGAAATGATTGTATATACAGACATATTAATTATTACTTTAATTTGTTTAGCAAAAATCTGTCCTCGCTGAGAGGTATTCATTACCCTTACAGCTCTGTTGCTTCACTATATTATACCACTTTGCTATTGTCTTCTAAAGGAATTAGGAATGTAATAAAACGCACGCACGATCTAATGACTGTAATTTTTCCAAAGTCTTTTTCGTTTACCCAGATTAATCTCAGAGAGGACCGAGTGTTGTTATTACTGTCTGAATTACATTTACTAAACCTGTCAATGCTCAAACATCGATATTTTGCCCATGTGCGTGTAAAACACACTAATTCGTTTTATTATTAATACATTTATTTAATTATGTATTTTTCGTACTGGACAGGACGTGGAAATTCAGCGTTTGAGGTTGCCCAAGGAATTTATGGAGTAACCAACACTGTTAATATGGTTTCACGGTCCCAGGCCAGACTTGCATGGTCAACGCATTACGTGGGCGACCTCAGGTATGCGATTGTGACAATGCCCTTCATAATAATATTCAAATATAATTTTAGACATAGTCCACGCCAAAGAAATATAAACATGTAAACAATATTCCATTCAGTTCTTCTCAGTTTAGATCAATGTGAAGATTTCAATGATGGCGTGCATAAGTTAACGTTTGAATTACGAGGAATTAATCTCCAAATTTAATTTCACACCCAATTATGCGAAAACGACCACATATCAAGGGACTACTCTATCGACTTCATCCAATTTCACGTCTAAGTATAGACTTGGGTGCAATGCGGTAGGTTGGGGGGGGGGGATAGAGGAAGGATTAGAGGCTAACGACATTTTGTCTGGATTTGACATCTTGACTTTTTTTTATTTATTGATTTCACCTCTGGAATGGAATTCTTATGTTTTTAATTTATTGATTGATTGATTTTAGTTTGAAGGATAAAATGTTATTATTTTTTTTACTTGTTCTTTATTATAGGCTTGTTTACGAGACCAATAAAATATGATAACTAGTATTTCTAATAATACAAATTTTGTTACCAGGGCAAGTTATAATTCCATTAAAAAATTATGTTTTATTTTCATTAACGAACCATGTAGTTTTGTTACTAAAAGGGCAGATAATAGACTACATTGTTACTAAGAAAAATTCACTTTGTATCATGTAAATGAACATTGCATTATTTAGAAAAAATGTCTAATTGTCAATGGAATAAATAAAATGATTTTAATACTTTCTCAACGTGGCAAGCATCATTGTATTGCAAAGAATAATGAAATTTGATAAAACCATACTACAAATAATAATGGGATAAAGTAAGATACCTCAGAATTAAAAATAATTATTATATCTGTGTAATGTTTGCTAATGTAATAGGTACCTATAAACATAAGAATATTTTAAATAACAATTGAAGGATTGACCATTGGCAAATGTAACGTATTTAATGGGGCTAGCAAAACGTGAGATTAATGTAATTATTGGGACTAACAAAACGTGAGACTAATGCAATTATTGGGGCTAACAAAACGTGAGACTAATGCAATTATTGGGGCTAACAAAACGTGAGACTAATGTAATTAACGTGGCTAACAAAACTTGAGACTAATGAAATTGTTTTCTGTTCCTCGAGTAACTGGCACTACACTTTGACCCTCAATAGACCTTACTTATGAGACACGTCATTCCTGATAATAATGTTCTTTGAATACAGAATAATAATCGCTGTGTAACGAATAAAAGAATAATTTCAGTGTTAATCAAGCTTGAATTTCAACATTACTACTTTATGGTCTTTGACAATGGCGGCATTTCAACATTACTACTTTATGGTCTTTGACAATGGCGGCATGAATACGTGTAACGAATAGCAGTGTTGATTAACATGGCATATATATATATATATATATATATATATATATATATATATATATATATATATATATATATATATATATATGTATGTATGTATGTATGTATCAGCAATAGGTTTGATCTGTGTTAATCAGGCAATGATTGCTTATAAAAGCCTGTTCAATAGTATTATGTGCTAGTTTCTTTGCTCATGTATTTAAATGTTTACTGTATTGCCAGTGTGGGTATCACCTTAGAAACAAGAAACCAACAATGTTGCAAATATTGCTACTCCCTTTGTTTTAAGGTTTGTTTGTGCGACAGCTATTTTAAACGACGAGGGATTCTCTTAAATTGTTTTAATATTATCATCTCTTCACGTCTGTGATAAATACACACCTCTCAATTTGCGGACACATTAGATCAGCAATGACCTGACATGTTACAAGTAGACACATTAGATCAGCAATGACGTGGCATGTTACAAGTAGACACATTAGATCAGCAATGACCTGGCATGTTACAAGTAGACACATTAGATCAGCAATGGCCTGGCATGTTACAAGTAGACACATTAGATCAGCAATGACCTGGCATGTTACAAGTAGACACATTAGATCAGCACTGACCTGGCATGTCCCCAAAACCAGCAAAGGAACCCAGGTTTGAGATTTGGTGTCCCACTTATTAATTATTATATTCCAGCCCCACCTATAGCTGCAAATCTCCATCTCTTATTTAACACCCAGAGAGTGTGGGTGTTTAACAAAGAAAAATAGTAAATGTTATTAACAATATAAATTAACTACACACTACACATTAATTCAACATTCATCAAGCACAAATAATGACATATACAACAAATACATACAAAGTTACACGGATATATACAGTTCGGACTTAAAACTTAAACGTTCACTTGGTAATTGTCTGTTATTAAAGTTCTTGAAATTATCTCCAGTACTCCCTAGTGACCCCTAGAGTGAACAATATTCATCGACAATATTACTTCAATCAATGACAATTATACACAACAATAATGCACAGTAGTGAGAAAGGTTCAAGATATGTTTGAAGAAATGTCAACATTACCTGAATGGAAGCTTGACTCTGCTTTCTCCCGAACACAGTGGATGACGTCATGCGGTTTCACTGGCTCACTAGTGGGATTCTCAAAAACACTGGCAAGTCATGCTCAGGATTAGATCCAGTTTAAAGGAAATGGTTTGGGATATATCTTTGGGAGTGCTGCCTTTGGCTGGAAAAAAACCCCACAATATTCGTGTGTAGAAATTCATGCTGACAGACAGATTTTAACTTCCTCTCTCCATAATAAATCATCACACTATATTTTACAATTACTTAATACAATTATTTATTTCACCACAATTGAACAATGAATTCAGGCTAGGTGTCCCTTTACAAGATATAGGCCTATACTCTTTTGAATACAGCCATAGCAAATTAGAAAAATTAAACAGACCAAAAATGGAAAGAGAAAGATTCCTAAGTTAAATTAATATTATACATATCAGGTTAGTGATAAAAAGGTCCCTGAATCATAAACGATGTTCTACAATCTAAAGAGATCTAACAGAGATCTAACAGAGATCTAACAGAGATCTAAAGAGATCTAACAGAGATCTAACAGAGATCTAACAGAGATCTAACAGAGATCTAACATTGCGTCAGATAAAAAGGTCTCTGAGGATGTCGTGAACATTAAAGTATTACTGATTTGTCAGTTATGTCATTATCAGGGTCGTGAACATTAAAGTATTACTGATTTGTCAGTTATGTAATTATCAGGGTCGTGAACATTAAAGTACCATTGATTTGTCAGTTATGTAATTATCAGGGTCGTGAACATTAAAGTATTACTGATATGTCAGTTATTTAATTATCCGAGTCGTAAGCATTAAAGTACTGTTGATATATCAGTTATTTGATTATCAGGGTCGGGAACGCTGAAGAACTTCTATGTTGATTATGCATTAATCAGGCCGTAAATATTCATGAACTACTAATATCAGTCAATTCTTTATTTATGAGGGTCGTAAACATCGAACTACAAATAATATACGTCAATTCTTTATATATCAAAGCATAAACATTGAGGTACTACTAATATCACAGACAATTCTTTATTTATCAGGGCCGTGAACATTGAAGTACTACTAATATCAGGCAATTCTTTATTTATCAGGGCCGTGAACATTGAAGTACTACTAATATAAGACAATTCTTTATTTATCAGGGCCGTGAACAATGCACTGCTAGACACGTACCAACTAAAATCCTTAGACGGGCTGAGTGAATATGATGTGACCGACTATGCGATCGAAAAATGGGGAGATAAATTATCTCTCGAGAATCCTCTTTCAAGGAACACGAAATCTTCCGGGCGAGAAAGTAAAGCCTTCGATATAGTAGTTCGCTGCCTGGGATTCACCTTTAATTTCAGTATTTTCAGGTAGGTATAAAAGTAATATAATTGAAAACGAAGCTAGGTACAGTTTAATTGTACAATAAACAGCGACATAATGACAATAGTCGTCAAACAGTCAATGAACGTATTTCCTTATAATATATGTGTGGGGAGTAAATTTGCCTATCCCTATTGTTGTATAAATTGTTAAATTGTCGAAGTGACCCGAGAATTGGGCACTCCTTATGATCGTATTTTTGTAAGTGTCAGACTTGGAAGTAAACAACCCGAATTGAGAATATTCTAGAAATTACTAATGTACTGCAAACTAGTTCAAAACGGTGAGTAGTTTTATTATTAGATGGTTGAGATTTACGAGAACGAAACCAGACAATGCATTGAGATCTGAAAGTTTACATACTGTAGAAAATTATATTGTCTAATCACTTCAGTTTGGAGTGGCATGAAGTCCGGTCTGGAAAGGTGGCCTTTAGCTTAATGGTGAGTTAACTGACTGTTTGAGAGAGAATGGACTTTGAAATATTTCATGCATGTTTGCTATTGAAATGTTATACTTGTGTGTTACTTAGAGATTATTATGTGAGTATACAATGTTTGAACTATGCTGTTCGTATGTAGTGTGCTAAAACTTGATATTGTTTGGATGTGATGTATTTATTATACTGTGTTGTTGTTCTTAATGTAGGGGGGGGGGCGCTTTCGACTTCCGCCACTTTCGCGCGTTATACAGTGTGCATGTATTGGGCTAATAAATACCATTGCAGGAAACTGTAAGTTGAGACTAGAATATAAGAATGAATGGAGTTATAAAGTGATAAATTGGAAACAAATGTTTTGTCCCTGATTGTATTTTCAGAGTAAGCAGCCTTTGTCTCATCATGTTATTTGAATCTCCTGATTTACTGATTGTGAACTGCTATGACCGACCATGATAGAGGCATGAGGTAGTGTGTGTGTGTGTGTGTGTGTGTGTAAGTGTAAAGGAATACACTACAGTCCTTCTGACGTATTGTGGCAAAGTTTCCTGATTACATCTGGTGATTTCTGGCACAGTGAAGCTATTAGAAATCAGTACAATTGTTGTTCTGCTTGAAGGAACTGACACAGCGACAGAGGACGTCCAAGATGGCTTCAAGAGAATATTAGTGTTTCAGAATTGGTTGGCGTATGGAATATTAGAGTTTCAGAATTTGTTGGCATATGGAATATTAGTGTTTCAGAATTGGTTGGCATATGGAGAGAAAGACACGTGTTGATAGACTTGTGACATTGTTGCAACAAGAAAAAAAGAAAACGGAAGTAAATGCTTAATTCAGGTTATGTAAAATATATTATTGGTACCTCTAATATTTCCATTTCTGTTCCCTAAGAACTATCATGATTTATATAGACACTATTGTTGAATTGTATTTCAGAATATAAGATGGTGCTGTACAGAAATTATGCAAATGTGGTTTTATGAAAATATTGATATCAAGTAATCTTTTTCATTGTATTTGTCATATGTATATATGATTGTTCATTTAATAAATTTATTGTCCTATTAATCCTATGTTGGAGAAAAAAGTGGGTGGATGGGGTTCGCTAAATTTAGATTAAAGACGAATTTGTCTTCTCCTTTAGTAAGAAGTTTTCTATCTACAGCAGAATATTGTGTGACAGTAAATATTGTTTTAATGTTGTGGAAGAGAGAAAACGTTTACAGTGCCCGCATATCCGCCAAAATGAGAGAGACAAAGAACTATTAATAACATAAATTAAGATTCTCATCACTTGCAATTAGTTATTAATGATTTATTAATTAATAGTAATCATAATCAATAACTAAGTGGTGTTGGTGTTGCAAAATGTGATCACATAAATGTGTAAAGGGTGTGATTTGACCTTGGCTGTAATTTCATTCATAACTTGAATAAAATAATTCAGTTGTGTAAATTCCATCTGAAAAAAGACTTATTAAATTTTTATTTACTTTCAACACTTCATACTGACACGATGCTTCGAAACACATAAGGCAGATACACGTATGATTATACCGTACATATCTATAGTAGTGTATAATGAGTGAATTCCCTTAATAGGAGTGAATTCCCCTCTGACTGTAAATACAGCTAAATATAACAATGCAAACTTATGGCGGGTTAGGAGATCAGTATAATTTGCCTTGACTCCATTACAGTGTGTAACGGACAATTATATAAGAATTTAATTTTATTAGAGGCGCATGTTCAGGGCACAGTGTTACTGGAAACACTAAGTAGAGGAGAGTGATGCATGAACCTAATGATAAAGGTAAAATATTACCTAGGATGTGATTGTTGTGGACAGTGTAATATGAGTCTACATTGTGGTGAATATTGTTTTATGAGGTTTGCGTGTAGCAGAGTTTTTAAGTGTTGAGATAAGTTTTATATTACTTCTTTGTGCAGGAGAGCGTATTAAAGAAGGCTTGTACAATATGGAAAGTTATATATAAACCAGTTTGAATGAAGAATTGTGCTGGAGAGCGTATTAAAGAAGGCTTGTGCAATATGGAAAGTGGTATATAAATCAGTTTGAATGAAAAATGATACAAAATGTAGAGGTAATGGAGAATACTATACTAATTTAGTGAGTAGTAAAAAATGAAATAGTGTATAGCATGAATTTAGTACCAAGCAGAGAGTGTTGTAGAAGTTTTGTGTAAACCTGGGCTCAGTGTATTTAAAGTGTAGTGGACAATACTACAGAAAAGAATGTTTAGTAGTATGTTACTTGACAAAGTTGACATTCATACAGGAGAAATGTTTGTAGTGTGCAGTGTAGTACAGGAATTAGTGTTTAGTATATAATATTACATAAAACAGAGTGAAATGGAGTCACTGACAAAACATCTATGCTAAGAGAGCCCAGGACACTATTGTATTCTTACTTTTTCACTTTGTCTCACTGGCAGCGAAAACAAAACGCAGGAAGGAAAAAGAGGAAAATTCCCAGCCATTAAACATAACTATGAATCACAAACCATGAAAGGTGTTTTCTTTGCTGGAACAAACACTCATTCCTTGGATTACCGCAAATCTGCGGGTGGCTTCATACACGGCTTTAGATACACAGGTAAACTATTGTTGGCTTTAGATACACAGGTAAACTATTGTCGGCTTTAGATACACAGGTAAACTATTGTCGGCTTTAGATACACAGGTAAATTATTGTCGGCTTTAGATACACAGGTAAATTATTGTGCTTTAGATACACAGGTAAACTATTGTCGGCTTCCAACATTCTTTGTTAATACGATACGTGACAGAATGCGTTTGAAATTGAATTATTGATGTGGATTTGTTCTTTATAATTAGTAACGATCTAGTCTATATTTGAAAGCTCATACAGTGGAAAATAGTATCTGTATAATATTTTGAATATCAAATTGAAAGACGTTTGCTTATTGAACGTTTCATAACTTTACTTGACTGCTTAAATGTCGCTAAACCTTAAAAGAGCAATTGCAAAAGGTGAGATGCAAAACTCTCCCATTAATCACTGAGCGAGAATGGGAAGAAGCATACATTTATTTTTGTAGATAGATGTAGGATGTTTCAAGTTAAACAAATTCATTTAAGCCAAAGTGAACAGAATTATTTATCAGTTGTCTCTTTATCATTAACTGAAATAAATATTCATAGTTAATACATTACAGCTGTAAAAAAATTAAAATCAAATTATGTGTGTGTGTGTGTGTATGTGAGTGTGTGTGTGTGTGTGTGTGTGCGTGTGTGTGTGTGTGTGTGTGTGCGTGTGCAGGTAGGTTAACAGTTGCATTATATAGTCGAATATAGTGGAGAACAACAAGTTAGTATATCTCTGAATTTTAAAGTAATATTAAATCTAAAATGGTCTATGACTTTCACACATCGCCTGTAATAAATACATATTTGGTGTAACACTTCATTTTCTTTACCTTTGCAGCTCGAGCTCTAAGTCGACTGTTGTCATGGCGATATGAAGGAGAGCCGTGGCCTTGCCAAAGTTTTAAAATGACAGAACTGCGGAGCGTCCTGCTGAAAAGAATAAACGAAGCGTCCGGTCCTTATCAGATGTTCCAGGTTTTAGCGGACGTAATCCTCTTTCCCGAGTCAGTACTATTGTGTTTAATGTTAATAAATGAAAAGACAGATGTCTTTCTTTAGCTTTCAGAAGTGTTCACATAAAATCGTAAGCTCTTCGTCACATTTCTTATAATATATGATTAAACGTTTTAATTCGTTTCAGGATATTTCTTTATGATAGATGAAAAACTGTATTCTCGAGAAAGTTTTAATTTTGTTTTATTTCTTAGTTTACTGTTTACGGCTGTAATCACATACTTTGCATTAAAAAGTCAGTCATACCAATTGCTTACAGCTTAGTATATTTTATACTGATCAAATAAAAGACAATTTCGTGATAAAAATGTATTTCTTAGTTTAACTTTTATGACTGAAATAAAATACTTTGCTTTTAAACGTCAGCCATACAAGTAGTTTTAATTTCATCAAATGGAGAGCCATTTGTTTACTTGGTCAGTAAAACAAAAACAAAGGGCTCTCCATTTGATGAACTTAAACTTTTTTTTAATATCACATCAGAACTGTTTCGTCCACTTGCAGTAAAGCTGGACACTGTGTGTCAAGCAGCCAGTCGCAGTAACCTTTAAAAATGAAATTAATAGCTGTTTAAATTCTACAGTGATGTTCTTTAAACATGAAATTAATAGCTGTTTAAATTATATAGTGATGTTCTTTTGTGAAAATACGCATTACAATATAAGATGTTTATCTGTTACAAAATATTTTAATTAAATACTATTAACTATTTTTAATGTTTGCACTCATTTGAAAGTTGTATAGGACAACTGGCTATTAGCATGTTGATTCCTCAATCTAATGACTAGGATCGTAGATGTCCAAATTGTTTTGTAGAGGAACATCCAATGACATTTGGTTTCTTAAGTATAATTGTAAATTTCATTACAAAATATTTCTTCAAAAGCAATAGAAAAAAACAGACTCCGAAATAACAGTTGTAACAGAGTAGCATTCCTTCAAACAATATGCAAATAAATATAATTGTTTTGTTTTAATTTGAGAGTCATTTAATGTTAAATCAGCACAGTTTGATAAACACTTAACTAATAAATGAAGGTAAATCACGTATTCATATAGGGCGAATTTTGATATACCATTAGTTGCATATAAATAGTTATGTGGTGACGATAAAGCTGTACACATTAATCATGTAGACCTATCTGTAAAACGCCCAAAGAAGCGTATTATTTATTACAGCACTAAATAATTTATATTTGTTCAAAATTATTTTATTTTATTAAAAGATTAGAAAATTAATTTCCGTTTATAGTTTTATTATTTCTGCCCTGAGATAAACAATATGGTCGATAAAGTATATTATTATTTCTACTATGTACCTCTTCGTGCAGAAATGGAGACACGTTTGACTACTGTGAGGAGTTCCCTGTTAATTTGCTGCATACATTCCCCCTACACACTGGACACAATGCTTCGCGAGTTCTGGTCTTTAATTTCGAGTATGGGGCTAATTTTTCTGCTCCTGGAAAGGACGTCTTTGACGAGGAAAGAGCATCATCCGGTCCTGAATTTGCACATTTGGCCAATTTCCTCCATCCAGTCCTCTATTACTACCAGACATTGCCCACATGTGAGTGACGTGAAAATGTACAAGAAATGAATACGTCTTTCTTGAACGTTCAATTTATCATGACACTATACATACTTTACAAATGCATACACATATCCACACATGAACACACGTATGCATATATATGTGGCGGGGTAAATTTGCCTATCTCTGTTTCTAAACTTAATTGTTATATAAAATGCTAAATTTCAAAGTGAACAGACATTGGGCCCTGGTTGGGCTGATATTTTTAATTGTCAAAGTTGGAAGTAAACACGTCAGGTGGATGATAGGTTAGAAATTGCTGATACAATCCAAATCAGTTCGAAATGGATGAGTAGATTTATTATCAAATGGTTAAGATTTACGAGAACGAGACCAGCCAAAGGGATGAGATCCAAAGTTTACCTACTGTAAGAATTCTATTGTCTAATCACTTTGAAATTGGAGTGGCAAGAAGTCCGGTAATGAAAGCCACCTGTTAGCTTATTGATGAATTAACTTACTAAATGAGAGAGAATGGAATTTGATATATTAGAAATAGTTCATGCATTTTACTATTGATATGTTATATATGTCTTTTACATACAGATGTATTATTTTAGTAGACTGCTATTTCTACAAATTGTGAACTAAGATGCTCATATATAGTATGCGAAACACTTCATATTGTTTCAAGTGAATATGTTCATAAAACTGATATGATGCATTTATTATAATATTATTAATTATTATATCTGTGTGTATCAGACTAATAAATACTGTTGCAGGGAAACTGTAAGTTGAGACTTGGATGTAAGAAAGAATGGAGTTAGAGATGAATAAACTGAATGCTTAGTGATTTTCTCCTATTATACATTACATGGAATAAGCAGCCCTTTCTTGTTTTACCTGAATCTCCCAGTATACTGATTTATAGACCGCTATGACCAGGGTAGATGCAAGAAATATCTACCCTAGTGTAAGTTGAAGGGTACACTGAAATCTGTTGATGTATGGTGACAAAGTATGCTGACTACATCATGGAATTTCTGGTACAATGGAATTACTGGAAATCGCTTCAATTGTTTTCTGCTTGTGGGAGATAATATGGTGGAGTGCTCAGGTTAGCCTCAAGAGAATAGTGGCTCATCAGTGTTGTACAACATGCAAGAGAAACACATGAAACTGACAATTCCATTGGGACAATAAGCTTATGACTTTGTTATGAAAGCATACAAAGACTATTGACAGACTATTGCAGTTTTGCCTAGACAAGGTAACATACAAATGATTACCACTATAATCACTATAACCCCTTCTGAAATTACCCTGTGATTTATATTGATACTAATTGTTCAATCATGTGTTAGGAAAGAAGACTGTATAAATAAATATTTAAATTATTCAAACATGGTTCATGAAAATATTGATGTAAAATATTCTTTTCATTGTGTTTGCTATATGTATATTTTATTATTGATTTAATACATTTATTGTTAAATTTATTGATCTTTTTACACATGTTTGATAATCTTATTTTGGAGAAGAAAGTGGGTGGATGGGGACTCGCTAAATATAGATTAAAAAACGGATTTATTTGATAAGACGTTTTCCGCCTATGGAAATATTGTGTGACGGCAAATGTTTGTCTTTAATGTGGAAGAGAGAAAACGTTTAAGTGAGAGACGAATGGTGTCTGCTGGCAAATTATTAATAACATAAGATAAAATTCTCATGACTTGTAATTAATAATGGTTGATTAAATAATTAATACAAATAATCATAACCATTATCTAGGTGGCATCAGCGTCACAATATATATAAGAGAGAGAGAGAGAGAGAGAGAGAGAGAGGGGACATTATTTTGAGAGAGATTTATATTGCAAAATTGTGTTATAGATATAAAGCATTCGTCAATGTACGTATACAAAAAATGCAATAATGTAATCATGTTATTTCTATGATGTAAGTGCCAACTGTACAAAAAATAATCTCCTATATAACGTTTTTATATTTCACAGTTAAGACGGTAAGAATAGTAGAATCTGTTTAAATACCATTCATCCTGCTGGTAGATACACATAAGTTTCACAATATTCACAAATACCATATTTATTCCTATTTAGGATGATTTATTAAGATAACTTTATTAGTTCATTCTATCATCACAAACACAGAGGTTGCATTTTCTAAGGTGCCTATAAAATATGGTCGCGTGTTGTAAGTTGTTGGGTTGTATTAGATTCTGATTTGCTCATTGTTGTCAAAATTGCACAGCACTACATTGCTTAGACCTCTAAACGAATAACCTCTGGATTGTCAATATCATTAACGCTTACACCTTCACTGTTTGATCGGTTTTGCCAATGCATTCTTCTGTTAAAGATCAACAGATGAAGAATCGATCAAAGAAGGAAGTTCTCCCCCGACCTTTCGCCCTTCATCACATTGCAGAAGACTTCAGTACTGACTGGACCAAACTCATCCAACACATCTTGCCGCTAACGGACTTCCTGGAATATATCACCGGAAATAATCTCGATAATGCGTTATCGGCAGACTGTTTCTTGGAGGGAATGGTCAACACAACAATAAGACAATTATGTGAAGTTCATTACATAAATGGTCAGGGGATCGACCTGGCAAAAACTTACTATAAAAACCTTGTGTGAGTATGTTTTATCAGCGATGTATACTAAATATTGTTTTTGGACATTTCTTCATTAACAGGGAATATATGTTAATTTCGATAAAATAATTCACAAAATTGTTGTAAAATATTCAAATGGATTGTTTATCAAAGAATGTAAATGTATACCCTTGCTGTATTAAACTCATGTCTCACTGTCAAATGCGGTATGTGAGGTCTTTGAATGTATGCGATTAGTTCAAAAGTATTTTTAACCTGCGTGCCTACCCACCTACAAGTTCCATTACAGGTAATGACTATGGGATATTAATGAGACGACTGTCTAATATATTTAGGCCAGTTTGATTAATCTGTCTCCAGCAAAATGAACTGGAATATAAAATATGAACAATACACAACAATAACACTAACGTTACAATACTTATGACACTCATTTAGTAACACTGCGCACAATAAAACATTATACTTGCACTTAACAAAGTTACATTAACAAGACACTTAAGAGTAGGAAAAAATAAATAAATGTGATTATAAGAATCAAAATGAAGAAGAAGAGATAATAATACCCAATTAGGTAATAACAAATTAGCCTTTTACTTCAATGACTATCTTTTTACTTTCCTCTCTACAACTTCCATTCCTTGGACTAATCTACACTTTCTAATTTTTGGCCTAAAAGATTTACAGATAACGTGTTCTTGGAAGATAGGCCATATATATTTTCTCATTTAATAATGACTCATCCTTCCATTGTGGCCTGTTATGAAGAATACAAACAGATGTGACTTCATCACTTGTACATTGAAACCTGTACTCTAGGATACTGAAATACATAATTGTGGCTGGCCCTAAGTTTCTCTTCCAAACTGCTCTGGTTTGTTTTAATTATATTTACTGATATCTGAATAGAATTTGTCAAAATTATACAATTTAATATAAAGAAAACAATTTAAATCCTATTTGAATTTACTCTCAACAATCATTTTACCTTCAGTAAGGGCTCCTTATTCTTCACTTGGTCGTAACAGGAACGTATCATTCCTTCATCCTGCCATTCCGTACTGATTTAAAGCCAGTAGGAACTGATATCCATTCAACCGATCCTCATTTCTCATTTTTTTCCATAATTTCTCACTCAAGCTTCCAGTTTGTAATGACGCCTATGTGAACTGTAATTATGTCTTATGATTCATTATATACTGTAACGTCTTTTGTCTGTATGCCTATGTGAACTGTAATTATGTCTTATGATTCATTATATACTGTAACGTCTTTTGTCTGTATGCCTATGCAAAAAGACCCAACCTCCATCCCTCAACTCTTTTTCACCCCTCCAAAAGTTTGCGCTTAAGACTCGTTCACACTTTTCATGTATCCGTTACACATTCAAATCATTAGCTCCACATTTAAAATTATAAATTCAATGAAATTCACATGTCATTACATCTAATTATTCGGGGGAACTCATTTAGAAGTGAAAGTATATGTCACGGCCTTCCCTCCTGGATGGGGTTCAGCAGTGATGCTGACGACACACCGAGTGGCAAGATGTAAAACGGTACCAACTCTCGCACACCACTCTGTTCTTGTGAGGGGGGAGGGGTTTTATCTGCGTGCGGGGTAAAGGGTGAAGGTCGGCTGTGAGTGTGAGCGTGCGGGTATAAATGTAAATATGAGACAAACGGGACGAATGGACAAACGCACTACACTTTTTCACACCCAAGAAAGCCAGACTCTTGAAAAATAGTTAGCAAGAATTTTATTCTTAACAATACGGGCCTACTTTTGCATGGCTCTTAGTCATTCACCCAGAAGCATCCAAACATAACATTCACGGTATCGGGGACCAGAGCAATGAAATATGATTTTTTAAAAAAATGAATAAAAGTATGAAGGAAATGAAGCGTTAACAATAAAGATGGCGTAATATATAACAACCAGCAGTGATAATTAAATACAAATATATATGTATGCTCAAATATGTGAATTTCACAATATAATTATGTTAATGACATGTTAATAAAGATTTTACAACAAATGTTCATAGAAATTCCAAGTAAAACTCAAAATATCAATAGTTGTGAGACTCTAAACGAGTAAGAAATACTAGAAATAATCTACCTACCTTTCGAGTAATGCGCCTCTAAACTTAGCCTACTTACTAGTACAATAAATAATCTACCTACCTCTCGAGTAATGCGCCTCTAAACTTGGCCTACTTACTAGTACAAAGGATGGCAGTGGTGACTGTCGATGAATAAATGATGAAGTATGGCGATGTACCATGATGAAGCATGAACGACAAATGTTGATGTATACAATGATGAACACACTTGTAGATACACTGAAAGTATATCAAACCACGTGATGAGCAAGGCACTGGTGAGTGAACTGCTCGCATAAAGTTGAAGAATGCTGGGAACGTTTCCTGCTGAAAAGCAAGGAAATATCCTGGTAAAATCAGTTGAGTGCAAAAAAAAAAAACATGCTCCCTTCTTTCTTGGGCCACCTTTGCCAGTTTCCATACTGGGGACACTGGAAGTTGCTGCCAAAGGAACTTGATCCATTGCGTGACTAGACACAAGAGACCGTAAGACTGGGAGTCAGAAATTACCAGAACACACAGTCCCAGACATGCAACGGCGAACACTCGAAGGTCCGTTCTTGAATTATGTGATAAAACTGTCAAAGGACCTGCTGAAGCCCAGTGGGAAGACAACCATGTCTGTATTTCAATACGCCCGACAGGAGCTTGCACACATATACGCTAAAGCAAAAATCAGTGTTCAGTTCTTTTATGTGACTGTTGAATTTTCTATCATTCCATGGGTTTCTAGAAAACCAAACTTGGCAAGAGTGTGCAACTTGATTTCTATTGTGCAACTATAATTTCTATTGTTGTATGGGCGCATTACAGCTATGTCTAAAGGCGCACTTACTAAGAAATATAGGTCCTATCTAAAAGTTACAATAAAGAGTATAAGAGATTAAGTATATCTTCTATCTACTCCTAATATAACTAACTTATCTTGAAGTAAATACATGAGTAAATAAATTTAATTAAAATACTAAATGCACATGACAAACGTACACGCACACAAACTCACTGACAGTGCAGGGATCGACACTACATTCGTTCCACAGAATGATAAAAAATAATGAATAATTATACCTTGTGAGATGACAAGGGGAGGTAAAAATACTTTAGAAAAAAAATAAATGTTTCGATTACTTTTCCCCAACTGTGACAGTATATATATATATATATATATAACCTTTTAACAGAGACGAACTTATATTGAACAAGATTATTTTTTTTCATTTATGATAAGACATATATACACCTTATCTCTAGAAGCGCTTCATCTGATTAAATGCCTATTCAATTTTACAATTTATAGAAAAATAAACAACAATGTAAAACATTCTCTCAAACAAATTTTTATTTGATCTAAATCTAAAATATCTTAATATATTGTCATTACACGACTGTTAACTCTAAGTAACTCTTTTCCTTCAGTCCAGCTATAAAAATAGTAGGGTCTTGTTCATTTGCATCTTCCACTTATTGATATAGTTGAAACAAATATTAACCAAACTTACATTAATAATTTCAAGTATGGATATTGTGTTACAATAAATAAACACTATAATGGGGGCTACTGAAACACAGGCGAAAACTCGGAGGAGTTGGACCATAGAGGAAAACTTACAAATAATGGTCTCTTATTATCAAGACCAACCTACAGCATGAGGATATAGAAAAATGAATAATGAACTCTGGCTCAAACAACATCTAGATGATATTATAAGTGGACAGCGGACAGAAGAGCGACCATGCAAATTAGGCTTCTTACAGTCCTAGAAGTCTAAAAGATAGAACAGCAACAAACGAGTACCACA
The DNA here is from genome assembly GCA_028829895.1 of Sinotaia quadrata. NCBI lineage: Eukaryota > Metazoa > Mollusca > Gastropoda > Architaenioglossa > Viviparidae > Sinotaia > Sinotaia quadrata. Next base: position 56,006,957 of record CM054182.1, read on the forward strand.
ACTCGATCATCTGAAATAGAAGACAACGAAACTTCCACAACCTCACAACACTCAAATCCAGTTGACTACCAAGCTGGAGAAATTCCAAGCGACATCACTAAGAACAACAATGCTGGTTAGAAGACGAGAAAAGTTTCATACACAAAAATAAGTCACATATATGCAGAACTCCATCACGAAGGCTGTCAAGCAATAAAGCTCTAAGGGATATAATTCAGAATGGAAATGAAGTACTAAAACATATCCCCACAGAAGATATCACAAAACCCAATAGTCTAATATACGCCACTACAAAAGTAATTTAAAACTAAGCAATGCCAGATATAGTACAAACAAAGAAACCATCAGTACAACCTTGGAAGAAACGAATAGAAAAGAAAATAGAGTGTACCAAGAGAGAAATACGCCAAATGACAGCAGCAGCACAAAATGAGGGAAAACGGAAGGCAAGATTGGTCAAAAATGCCACACAAAATTCAAATTGATTAGAAAAAAGAATATTTCAGCAGATAAACTTTGGTCTTACCCCTTTGGCAGGTCTCATTCTTGTAAATCTTAACCATTGGATAATAAAAACTACTCATCCACATCAGCAAGTTCTAGCACATTCTTTACCTGTGTTGTTTATTCCAACTCTGACACTTACTAAAATATGCAGTGTCAAAGGTCGGGTCGCATTGACACTTAACAATTTATATTTAAATTAAGTTTAGAAATAGAAATAGGCAAATTTACTCCACTACAGAACAAGCCAAACACACAATGGTGTTGCATAATCTCTACAATAGTTAGATATTAGAGTTAGATGTTAGATGTTCCATAGTTTTATGTTATAACTGACATAAATAAATCTTTCGGTATGTGCATTGAATTTTAGTTTAATAAGACGCATAATCCAAAGAAATAGTGATTATATACAATTTGCATATTCAAGACAAATATAAAAATGAAATGTGTTTCTCAGTGCATTCTTTATTATCGAAAATCAAATAATGTATAAAAATTACAATGTAAATTGCCTCCTACATATGTGGGATTATACACAATAGTTATACAGGAGTATGAATCACGCAATGATAGTATATGATGCGCTCTTTACAAAATATCCTCTAGTCGACTATTTGATTTGTTGCATTACTCATAAACTAATAGATTACATCAGATACCAATGGCAATTGTATTTCAACTATACTTTATATTGTGGAAGGAAAAAAATTACGAGAAAATACCAACATCGATGTAGGGCGTAAAACTTTGAATTTAATACACTGACAATCCATTGAACGTGATTGAAAAAAATACTCACAAAAACAAATATTACTGTAAGTAAATGATACACGCAACAGACTCATCAAGAGAATGAAGCAGAAATTTCTTTTCTAGCCCTCATCTCCATCAAGTACATCCCCCCACCCTTCATGTAAAGACGATCGCACGACAATCCTATTGTGCTGTTTAGCATTCCGTACAAGAAACACTCCTTCGCGTCCCAAGAAAGTAAAATAATTCCGGTGATGTATTCCAGGAAATCATCTAGTGGTTCGATATGTTGGAAGAAGAGGGTCCAGTCAGTATGGAAGTCTTCCACAATGTGATGAATGGCGAAAGGTCGAGGCGGTACTTCTTTCTTCATCTGTTCCTCTGTACAACCATAATGCATTAATGAAAGTTGACAATGTTAACAATGTAGGCTTCAGAGAGTAATTATTAGTTTACAAATTAATGTGATTTTACAGTAACGGTAAATAAGAGACAAAAGGGAAATCAAGGAAACATGACAACTAAACACAGTGCATGAGTCCAGTGAAGAAAACACAATCAATGTGATTGTGTTCTGCTCAAGTAACTGACACCAAGAGAGTGCCAGGTCGGTTGAGATTAACGACGTGTCAGTGTTTTCTTGCACACGAGGCTAGTACATGTGCTGAGCATGGACATTTTGACAGTGTGACGTGATTGAAAGGCCAGTGAAAAGACTGTTGAAGCACTGTAAATGTTGTTTTATGTTGTGGAACTGTGAAAATGTTTACAACGCCAAAATACCCGCCAAGTGAGAGGAGTAGTGTAGTGTGTGTTGGATGATCATTAATAAATATTAATATTCTCTCTATCTCTATCTCTATTCTCATCACTTGAAATTAATTATGAAAGATTAATTAATAGTAATAATTATCTTCATTAACTAAGTGGCGCATGTGTCAAAGATAGATAGATAGATAGATAGATAAATAAATAAATAGATAGATAGATAGATAGATAGATAGATAGATAGATAGATAGATAGATAGATAGATAGCTAGATAGATAGATAGATAGATATGTGTTGCTTATGCGTGTATATATGACGTCACTTACCCGTGGGTAAAGACTGGTAGTAATACAGGACTGGATGGATAGATAGATAGATAGATATGTGTTGCTTATGCGTGTATATATGACGTCACTTACCCGTGGGTAAAGACTGGTAGTAATACAGGACTGGATGGATGAAGTTGGACAAATGTGCAGTCATTGGAGAAGATGATGCTCTATCAAGGGAAAAGACATCTTTCCCCGGACCAGAATAATTGGCCCCGTACTCGAAGGTGAAGACCAGGATTCGGGAAGCATTGTGTCCAGTGTGTTGGGGGAATTCATGTAGCAAATTAACAGGGAACTCCTCACAGTAGTCAAACGTGTCTCCATTTCTGCACACAAAAATAGTACACACTATAAATTATGATGTTTAGAATAATCATCTGTTTTTTACCAATGTACGGAAAACATATTAAAAGTAAAAGGTAAATGAAAACAAATAGATTTCTTGGTATTTTACTAAAATCGTTTAACTACATTTATATTGATGAAATAAATACGAATATCATACCGGTATGATTTGTATAACTCTATTGGTACTATACAGATAGGATGGGAGGTAGGTAGATAGATAGATAGATTGATAGATAGATAGATATATAGATAGATAGATTTATGTTTAGATAGATTGATAAATTGATAGATTGATAGATAGATTGATAGATAGATTGATAGATAGATTGATAGATAGATTGATAGATAGATAGATAGATAGATGGAGAGACAGACGGATAGATAGATAGATAGATAGATAGAGAGACAGACGGAAGGATAGATAGATAGATAGATAGATGGAGAGACAGACGGGAGGATAGATAGAACGATAGATAGATAGATAGACGATTTCTTTCAGCTTCTCTCTAGCTGTCATGTTAGTTAAGTGTAAGGTACTGGATAGAAACAGGATTTTGTTAAAATGACTTTCTTAAATAATATATATATATATATAACCTGCTATAATAATACATTTATATCATTCTTGTGAGCATATATTATAATTAATTGTAGCTTTTGTACGGATGCTTTCAAAAATCATTTGCAATTTATCTTCAAAGTGTGTTTAATGTTTGAGATTGTGATCTTACATTGCCTTTGAGACCAGTAGAAATTCATCTTTTATCTTAGAGATATTTTTATTTTAACATTTCGTTAATGATGAAAAAATATGTACATCTTATAATCCAAATTTTTACACAATTCAACATTTTAAAGTGGATGCAATAGTGACTATTACAACTTTTGCGAAATCTGATTGGCTATTACTCAAGCACTTGTAAATCATTTACTGCTATTGGCTGGCACTATCGAAATTCATTTAGGTCAAACTACAGTGAATCAAACTGTTGTCATTTTTGTATTTTCCACATGACCAAATAAATTAAATTTTGTCAAGGCAATCGGGGTTGCAGAACATCATCCAGACAAGATCTTTCCCTAAAAATCGCATTTATTTTCTCCTTATCTGATTTATTTTATTACATAAAATTATGGTCAAGTTACTAGATAATTATAATTTTATCTGAGAATCTGATAAAGGAATAAGATTCAAACTGACCAAGAAAACACAATTTTATCTCCGAAACCATGGAACACACAATTAACGTATATTTTCCTTTATTAAAATAAATTATAATGACACTGACTCAGAAAAGACGATTACGTCCCCTAAAAACTGAAACATCTGATAAGGGCCGGACGCCTCGTTTATCCGCTTCAGTAGTACACTCATCAGCTCTGTGATTCCAAATTGCTGGCAAGGCCACGGTTCTCCTTCAAATCGCCATGACAACAGCCGACTTAGAACTCGAGCTGAAATGAGCAACATACATGTATATCTGTCCACGTGTAAAGTGGCGGAGTTAATGAGATATACTATTAATTTAATGTTTAATGTTTAAAATTTATAATAAAATAATTTAGTATTAGCATACTTGCAACGTACACATATATTCAAACATTCCCTGACTTTCAAAGCAACTTAGATATATTGCAATATAAATGTTTATTCCTTTTACAACAGTCATAAAATCATTAGAAAAATATTTTTAAATGATGAGTGGGGAAATGACAGATCATTATAAAATTGAAACAAACGCATTATTTCTGGCTTATCATATGAATGTCTACTACTTTCCTTTCTTGGTCATGAATAGATTACAGCATGTGATGGAGTAAATTTACCTATCCCTATTTTAAAACTTAATTATTATATAAATTGTTAAATTGTCAAATTGACCAGAACTTGGGCACTCCTTGTAATGATATTTTTTAGTTGAAGTAAACAACGCAGGTGGAGAATATGCTAGAAAATTGCTGATGCAATCAAAACCAGTTCCAACTGGATGATCATTTTTTTCTGTCTAAAAGTCTCACACTTGTTCATAAAATAAATCATCCAAAGGGGATGGACTGAAAGTTTCTTTGTTGAAGAAATACTCTATTCTGATCACTTTGAATTTGAACATAATTTGAGTCTGGTCATAAAGGAGGTCACTAGCTCACGGTACGTTAACTGACTGATAAAGAATGAATGGGCTTAAAATATTTCGTACACGCTTGCTATTAATCTATGATTTGAATTAGAGAATTTTATGCAATTGGACCATTATTTCTATGTTCATTAATTTGACTATGTTGTACATTATTATACTTGTGAATTTTGATCAATGCTATATTTCTTATGAAGTGTGTTTAGTGGACTAACAAAATTGTTACAGGATTTGTAAGTTGAGAATGTATATAAGTGAAAAGGGAATGTTAGAGAAGGAAATATACTTGAAAGTTTGTTCTGCCTTAATTTGACTTTTGCAGAAAAGAGCAAGCCTTTTTGTTTTACTTTTGTCACGTCGTAATATGGTGGCTACTCTACACTACTAGCTGACGTCACACTGTACTATGGTGGCTACTGTACACTACTAGCTTATGTTGGTGTGTGAATCTGGCATTGTCATCAAACTATTCAGTAAAACATGTTGCTTTAAATTGATTCCTGTAAATTTAAATTTGAGCACCAATATGGCGGAAATTGCGGTTTGAGTTTGGTCTTGAGAATTCACAAAAGATTATTTTGAATTTCCCTCATGGTATGTTGAGTAAAATCAAGAGAATTCCTCCTGATCTGCTTGATAACACATCTTAAATTCAGGATGATTCTCTATGGCATGCTTGGAGGGTGCATCAAAGATTCTGGAACAGTTGTATAACGTGCCTCTATAAGGGACATGTGGGACCTCACCTAAATATAAAAGGCAGTGACTTGTTGCAAACCATGTGACTATGAAACATGTGCCGGTGACACCTGCCATCTTTGAAAAGATTATATGCTTTGACTTTATTTATTTCTCTGAACTCTACTCTCATTTCTGCAATGATATTTATGAACTTGATTATGTATTTATGTTAATCGACTGCTTATGTCCTTGCTAGGATAAACTGAACAATTGTCCATCATTCATTCAACATTGTTGTGAAGTAAATGTCAATACTCTTTGATTATATTCATATGTTATAGATTTGATCATTGCTTTCATACTATTTTATATTTATTAACCTTCTTACACTTATTGATAACCATATTTTGGAAACACAATGGGTGGGTGAGGCTGGCTAAATATAGAATAACAGCGGATTTATCTTCTCTTTTGGTAAGTCGTTTTCCACCTACGGAAATATTGTGTGACAGTAAATGTTTGTCTTTAATGTTGGGAAGAGAGAAAACGCTTTCAGTGCCCGCACATCCGCCAAGTGGAAGGGATGAGTGGTGTCTTTTGGAGAATTATTAATATTATAAATTAAGATTCTCATAACTTGTAATTAGTTTTAGATAATTAATTAATTAATTAACTACTACTACTACTAACACTAATAATAACCATAACCTTTAACTAAGTGGCGTTGCGTCATAGAAATAAATAACAAAACTATGTAACATAATTTTAAATATTCTGTCTCGTGGTTTGAAATAATATACGTTGTCAAGAAATGTTTAAGTAAATGAGTAATAGTTTACCTGTGTATCTAAAGCCGTGTATAAAGCCACCCGCAGATTTGCGGTAATCCAAGGAATGAGTGTTTGTTCCAGCAAAGAAAACACCTTTCATGGTTTGTGATTCATAGTTATGTTTAATGGCTGGGTATTTTTTTCCCTGTGCATTGTAGTGGCTGTTAATGAGACAAAGCCACAAATTTCATAGTGTAAGAATAACATCTGTTCACTCTCTACTTTGCACACTGACAAATATATCTATTGCACTTTAAAAAAAATAAATTCAAATAACATGACTGACGACACACACTTGATTTTCTCCACCACCACCACCACCACCACCACCACCACCACCACCATTCAAATACCTCCGCAGTGCATGTATGCTTTAAGAAATAGGTTCTAGCAACACTAAAGTTAGATTACACTATAAACTAATAATTAGGTTCCAGAAACACAGCTTTCTGCACACATCTACCTTTATTGAAATAATAATAAATCAATCCATGGCAAGATTGACCCTTGCTTATTTTTTAAAATCAAAAACTACAATACTACTAGAGAAATATACAATATGCGTCTTATATCTCCCGTTTACTGTAAATTACTGTTTCTATTCCTACAGATAGATAGATAGATAGATAGATAGATAGATAGATAGATAGATAGATAGTAAGGCAGAGTAAATTTGCCTCTCCCTTATTTTAAATTTAAATTGCTTTATAAATTGTTAAATTGTTAGAATAATCTGACCTCGGGCACTCCATATGGCAATATTTTTGAAAATGTCTGAATTTGAAGTAAACGCTCGAGGCAAGAATGTTCTAGAATTATCCAATGGTTATGATTTACAAGAATGAGACCAACCAATGGGCTGAGATTAAAAAGTTTACTTGCTGTAGAAAATTCTATTCTCTGATTGTTAGAAGAAAGTCCAGTTTTGAAAGGTGGTCATTACCTTGATGTGAGCATGTAGACTTTCCAATTTGCTATTTTCAAGTGTTTATTGAATCTACTGGTCCACTGATTATAAACCTTAATGACCGCAAAGACATTGGAAATATATATTGTGGTGTGTATAAGCATAGGGGAATACGCTATATAATTGTCATGGCTATGTATGTTGTGGTGTGTATAAGCATAGTGGAGTACGCTATATAATTGTCATGGCTATGTATGTTGTGGTGTGTATAAACATAGGGGAGTACGCTATATAATTGTCATGGCTATGTATGTTGTGGTGTGTATAAACATAGGGGAGTACGCTATATAATTGCCATGGCTATGTATGTTGTGGTGTGTATAAACATAGGGGAGTACGCTATATAATTGTCATGGCTATGTATGTTGTGGTGTGTATAAGCATAGTGGAGTACGCTATATAATTGTCATGGCTATGTATGTTGTGGTGTGTATAAGCATAGTGGAGTACGCTATATAATTGTCATGGCTATGTATGTTGTGGTGTGTATAAACATAGGGGAGTACGCTGTATAATTTTCATGGCTATGTATGCTGAGTACATCATGGCCAGAGCTTCAGTAAGTGACAGAAAAGTTGAGCTGTTGTTAAAGGAGAACTTTGTGGCCCTTGTCTTCCTAGAATCAATTTCCTTTTAAAACACTGGTTATGAACAATTCTGTTAGCTTGAAGATAAAGACAATCTGATCATTGGAGAAACACTATAGTGATCACTGAGAAATCTTGTCTTAACACCCGTATGCTTTTTTGATTTTTATTGTTAATCGTCCCAATTCTTCTTTATTAATGTAGCTGTTGATGCAAGTGTAAATCTGAGTCATAATTGTAGTGTAGCAGCATCTCTTGTAACGTTAGTGGTGTGTATTATTATAATATTTTATGCAGTTATTCTGCTGGGGGGAGGGGGGTGCTCGTGAGTCAAATAAATATATCAGGTCGTCGCCACATAATCAATAAGTCTCATAGTTTGTATCGGCATGCGTATGTGAATTAGAGCGCAGCCTGAATTGACTTGATCTAAATCACATACATACGACAGTAATATGTACTATATATATAGTACCAAGAAGTATTATGTTTGGTATCTTGTGGAACGTGTGTTGTCTTGTAAACGAATTTCATGAGTATGAAGAGATTGATATACTGTATTACTCTTCTTATAGTAGGTTTACAGTATTGTGTAGAAGTACAAGATATGGAATTACTCGTAGAGTAGATGATATGTGTTAATGATTTGTATTGCCGTATAGATAAAGTTATTTATTTAGATTGAGTTTAGGAATGATCTTCATTGAAATTTTCACTTTGGGCTGTTCCTCTTCCTTTACAGGAGATGTAAGCACATCTGGATCTATCTATCTATCTATCTATCTATCTATCTATCTATCTATCTATCTATCTATCTATCTATCCATCCATCCATCCATCCATCCATCTATCTATCTATGAATTATTAACATTAAATATTGCCTTTTAATATGCTTTATCAGCTGAAATTTAATTAACTGTTATTTTATATTATTATTGAAATGAATGAATTTCCAACCAATGCCACAAGTCGCACTCTTCACACTGAAATGACAGGTGATATGTAAAGAATCAAATGCAGTGACAGTGACTAGGCGATGATTATTGTCATGATAAGGATCTTCATAATGAGATTAATAATAACTAGGAACCGTTTCCATAGCGTCACTTTCAACTTACCGGAAAATACTGAAATTAAAAGTGAATCCCAGACAGCGAAGCACTGCATCATACCTTCCGAGCTCAACTGTCTTATTTTGTACGTCTTGCGCCAGAATGAAATTATCTCCCTTTTTTTCAATCACAAATTGCGTCACATTCTGTTCGCTCAGCCCGTCCAAAGATTTTAGTTGGTACGTATCTAGCAGTGCTGTATTCACGGCTCTGATAAGGGGAGAACCAGAAGTGTCAGTAAAAGAAGTGTTCAGGACCCTGATAACAATAGAACTGGCATGTGTTAGTAATGAAGTGTTATGGCCCTGATATAAAACCGGCATGTGTTAGTAATGAAGTGTTATGGCCCTGATATAAAACCGGCATGTGTTAGTAATGAAGTGTTATGGCCCTGATATAAAACCGGCATGTGTTAGTAATGAAGTGTTATGGCCGTGATATAAAACCGGCATGTGTTAGTAATGAAGTGTTATGGCCCTGATATAAAACCGGCATGTGTTAGTAATGTAGTGTTACTGCACTAATAAAAAAATCGTTATTGTTGTTGACATTTTATTTACTTTTAGTTTAGTTTCTGTATTTATTGATTATATTAATATTAAAGTTTGTGTTGTACATGTAAAGATCATAACTAATAGTAAGTCACTAGATGCATACCAATCGCTATTTGTGAAATAGAGCACATGCTTAAAGGTTAAGTAGCTTTGTGTAGAGATCACACGTTGCGATGGAGATTATGCTAATTTTCAAGCGGGTACCTGTTCAAAATTTGGACGGGTACCCGGGCAGCATTTTAGAAAAAATGACAGCCCTAGTAAGGAATAACATTATATAACAAATGTTGTTTGGAAGCGCACGTGTATCTTTCACTTAACTAAAGAAAAAATATTGCTTCTTGTAATATATATATAAAGTCAGAGTTATCTGACCTGATAAACAAAGATAATATTATTTTCATGAATTAAGAACTAATGGAGCTTGATGTACAACTAATCTCTGCAATGAAATAGGATAATCTGCCTTGGAAATGTATATAATTGAATATTAATAACGCGCAATGCAATATCAACAATAAATACTGCATAATTATAAACATGGCATATGCAGTAATTTATGAAAATAATGGTAAATGCCGTGTGATAAAAACAACAAGATCACTATACCATCTGCATCGTGACACAAACATCAGATCTAGTAAGAAATCCCTTATCCCTTAGACTGCTTTACAAAATGCACCAAACTAAAACATTCACAAGGTACCATAATGCAACAACTCGTCCATATCATGAGATCCCCACAAGAACTGATTATCTTAATTCTTTGAAATGAAAATAATATCATTTATCACGTTCACTCATGGAAGTATATATCCATATAATGTAATCCAGGGCCAGAAAATTACTAGTTTTCGTATAGTAGCTATGACACTGTGTATCCTTTTCTTTCTTATAGTATATCACGACTTATCCATGGAGCAATAATCCAAAGAACACAGCATCTTTTAACTGACAATGACCAGAGAAGATGGTAGGGAAATTGATTAATTTTAGCTTATTTTTTCTTTTTCTATATATGGTCACGTGACATCTATCGGGCGTTTAATATTCTTTTCTTGCAATTTTTTTCACTGACATCTGTCTTTTCCAACTGGTCGTCTGTGGTTAACCAAGGACAATTTTGCATACAGATCCAAATGTGACCATATATTTTATTAAATTCTTGTTCTGCACAAATGTTAGTAAACGAAAGAAAAGAGAAAAACTAATACTATTTGCTTTACTATCGCCCTCACACGCTTAGTGTATGACTACTGGCTCAAGATAGTATACGATATGTCCACATCAAAGATTTTTTAATCAACTAGATTTTTCCAGTCGTGTTTGTTTATAGCGTTAAAGAAACCACACCAAACCACAGGCAATTGTAACCCTCATCAGAAGGAATGGTTGATGTCATTTTTCTCTAAAACTAATAACCACGGAAAATAGCATAAATAAGTGAGTAGATAAATAAAGCTAGCAGCCAATAATTAACATTTAGTAATGCAGTATTGTATTGCCTGATTAATACAGGACATTTCTAGTATTAATGCAAACTTTCCTGCCTTTTTAATTAACGCATTTCTCTTTACTCGTTCTTGTGACTGCATTAATGCACATCAGTATTTTTCCATGACTAACAACTAAAACATTATGTTCTTCACAATAAAGATAACCAGGGCTAACAACTAAAACATTATGTTCTTCACAATGAAGATAACCAGGGCTAACAACTAAAACATTATGTTCTTCACAATGAAGATAACCAGGGCTAACAACTAAAACATTATGTTCTTCGCAATGAAGATAACCAGGGCTATGCAAATGAGACATCATCAGTGACCCACATTTCGCCGCCTTATATGTAGCGTCATGTGATGAAGGATTACTATAAATAGGAAACACGTGGCTGCAAGTTTGTATATCCCATAGCATGAGGTTTCTTCAGTCTCCAGCTTCGTGGGTCCAGATAATTTGATCTGAACTGATTATATTCGAGAGTCCTTAATTTTCTTGCAATAAAGTTAATATAAAGTCCACTTATATTGTTATTCCATAAAAGGTAGATTTATATGCTTCTCTCTCTTTTTTTCCTCTCTATATATAATCATACATAGCTACGTATGAGATGATTGGCATTTATTTTATTGAAATGATAGAAAAAATCCTTAACAGGTGATAATGGTATTAGTCTTTTATTATGGAAATTGCATACCTGAGATCGCCGACGTAATGGGTTGCAAATGCAAGCCTAGCCCTGGATGTTGCAACCATGCTAATATGGCTGGTTACTCCATAAATTTCTTTAGAAACCTCAAAACCTGAATTTCCACGTCCTGTCAGTTAAGAAAACGAAATAAATAAAATTAATGCCAAAGAAATCTCTAAGATGGGGTCATCAGCGTTAGCGATTTTCACTGCTCGTGTCGAGATTGTAGCAATAAATCTTTCTTGTATCAAGCCCTTTATGGTCCAAATTGAAAGATGTAATCTTACCATGATCTTTTATGCTATTATCACACAACTGTAAGTGAAACCTGAATGAATTATTACCCCTTCCAGTTGCTAAAAGTTATACTTGTTGACTGAATTGATGAAGGATTATTGTTACAGGCAAGAAATAATACTAGATGAAGATATTGTTGTTACATCCCCCCCCCCAAGAAAAAATAATAATGAATATTGCTTTGAGATGGAAATGACTATCTAAAAGCAGGAAACGAGGTTCTTGCTGATTAAAACATTTGAATTACCCAATATTACAAAATTTCATATTACTCAATATTGCAACATTTCATATTACCCAATATTAAAACGCTTTTCCCTTCATAGTCCGCTGGATCCACAGAGAGGGTTTCATATCCCTCTGCAAGTTCAATGCCCTTCATGTTAGGAATGAATGGCGTCCACATGCCAGAGGCGATAATCAGAACCCTAGCAAAAAACAATAGCAAAAGGTTATTATCATAATGCAGAATATATTAGTGAGATAATTGTCACAATCGAGTATTCTGTCACAACTATACAGAAGTTGAGATCGTTCGACTGAGTCGTGTCTCTGTCTCTTTGTTTCCTGTCTGAGTTTCTCTCTCGCACACACGTCTTCCCCTTTCTTCTATTCTCTTTATTCTATATCTCACTTTCGTAATTTCCTCCCTCATTTATTTCTATGTATCTCATTTTCTGTAAGTTTTTTCTATCTCCACATTATTCCTTTATTCCCTCTTAATGTCGCTTTTTTAAAAATCTTTTCTCTGCCTTTTTTATTCTCTTACGTAGTGCTGGCGGGATGTCCGTTTGATGTGTTTCGCTAACAGGCTGAACACGCTAGATTTACTATTCTTATGTAAAATACTCTCTCTCTCTATCCATCCATCCATCCATCCGTCCGTCCGTCCGTTCGTCTGTCTGTCTATCTATCTATCTAACGATCCGAACATCCATCCAACTATCCATCTATCCATGCGTCTGTCTGTCGGTATATCTATGTACATTAATGTTTTTGTGCTTAACTTTTAAAAATCGTTACCCACTTGCAGCTGTATGTGTTGCCATGCTGATCATCCATTAAGTGCAAAATGCCGTCTGGCGTTGTATCATTCGGTGTAGTTCGTATGTCACTGATTTCTGTGTTGAACTGAACAGATATTGCCAGCCGCTCTTTATAGTCTTGTAGATATGCCAGCATCTCGTCCGCATGTGGATACATCTTCTTCGAGTAGTGTCTGAAATATATACAAAACCACTCATATATACAAATATAATGAAATATATACAAAACCAGTATACTGAGTACTACTGATAGACAGGGTTAAGTTGTATTAATTACGTTACAAAGTCCACTCATCATTATAAAACTCAAAACTCAACGTACTGTTTATAATCTTAATGTGTGCACACCTGTAAATAACAGTGATTGATTAACTGATTAATTACAGACTTACTTATTTCAATGTATGTTTTAGTATTAAATGTTGATTATGTTGAAAGTAAACATTTTATATATGAAATGGAACAAAACTAACATTACCTAAATGCAATATATACAAGGACTACTTATCTAAACTTAGTATTACATAATAATTATCAATGCTGACTACATGCAACACATAGTAGTGTTACTTATCTAAACTCAGTATTACACAATAATTAATTATCAATGCTGACCGTATGCAACACATAATAGTATAGCTTAGTTAAATACAGTAATTAATTAATGTTCATTAAATGCAACACAAACTACGACTGTTTACCCAAAGTGCAAATTTAATGACTAAATGCAACACTCAGTAAGAATGTTTCCTAAGCAAATATAGTATTTAATAAATGCTGACTAAATGCAACATATGCTAAGACAGTTTACCTAAACAAATATAGTATTTAATAAATGCTGACTAAATACAACATATGCTAAGACAGTTTACCTAAACAAATATAGTATTTAATAAATGCTGACTAAATGCAACATATGCTAAGACAGTTTACCTAAGCAAATATAGTATTTAATAAATGCTGACTAAATGCAACATATGCTAAGACAGTTTACCTAAACAAAAGCGACTCGTCGTCCGATATAAGTGAGTTCCAGTCATGCCTGAAGTTAAATTCCTTGTTTGTTTGACCGGTGTGGCGTTTATTGATACTTATCAAGGTGCGATGACGTGGATATTTTGCAAAAAATTGACCTGTGACATCATTTTGTAAAATATAGTAAATACGTGATAATCATCACACATGTAAATATAAATAGATGGTTGAATAGTTTATGGATGGATGGAAAGATGGGAACTGAATATATGTGTGAGAGAGAGTGTGTGTATAATTATGTGTGTATGCGATATAATTATAGGCTGATAATTATGTGACATTTGCAAATGTAACTTGGAAATCTTCAATGATATCATTTATATTTTAATAAGATTAATTTTAATATGTAAAAAGCTTAATAAGATTAATTTTAATATGTAAAAAGCTTAATAAGATTAATTTTAATATGTAAAAAGCTTAATAAGATTAATTTTAATATGTATCAAGCTCATGGTGAATAATGACGAAATTGAGGTCATACTATTTGCTTTAAAACTTTCTTAGACATATTTCATCACTGGTCTTCTTGTGAAATGTTTCGAGTGATTAAAGTTCCTAATTTGTATTTGTATTTTTTAGGGAGACTTTAGGTACTCTCCTGAATCACTCCCCGGAATAAATACAATCTAAGTTAAATTTTTGGATGAGACAATAATCTCACTTTGTAATTTTGTCTCACTCAAAACCATAACAATCATTGTATGTTGGATCCTTCAGAGCTAGCAGTGCAACTTTCTGTCAATTCCTTAATAATGGGAAAGAAAAAGGAAACGCCTGAAATTAAAGAAATACTTTTGCAAATCAGTTTTCGAGACTCAGAAAGAATGATGCCACTTCTCCTTAATGTATATGGGCATCCTGGTGAAAGTAAAGTCAAATAAACGACATATATCTTCAGTGTCTGTACACAGTCATTATAGCTTCTAAACTGAGCAGTGCGTGAGGGTATGTTTTTCTTGCGGCACTCAAACCTAGCGTTGTCATCATAGGGGGCGGGGGGTCGTATTTTTAGCAACCCTGCCCTGACACCTGATACGACTTATTATCTCCAAATAGGACAATCTAATAACCAAATAACAATTAGCTTTATTAAATTGTTTCCTTTAACAGTTGTTGCTCTGTTTCTTCTTTATTTAATTTGATTGTTTCTCATCTTATCAATGTGTATTTGTCTGTGTAGCTAATGCCTGCTTTTTTCCAGAGTGTGCAGGAGTAAAATTGCCTATTTCTATGCTTAATAATTATATGTCTGTTGCCAGTGTTAATATGACCAGACCTTGGGCACTGCTTTAATGTGATAAACTTGCTGTAATCTAAACCGGTTTTTGAACTAAGCCTACACCACCAACATATCCGCCAAGTGAGAGAGACGAGTGGTGTCTTCTGGAGGATTATTAATAATATAAATTAAGATTATCATCACTTGTAATTAGTTATGGATGATTAATTAATAATAATAACCATAACCATTAACTAGGGTGGAGAATGTCACACAGAGTACAATTGTATTTTAGTACACACAAAGATTTTAGCAATGTGTCACCTTCAATCGTGGTCACTATTACAATAATACTATTAGTATTATATTCTAAATTTTGCAATTGTCCATCTGTCCAAATAGTTTAATTAATGCTATTAATTAAGTAGGAAAATTAATTAAAGCGTAACCTGTCGTGTTATATCGCTCAAAGACAATGTAATCTCTATTTGCCCTTTTCAAGAAGTACCCCATCTGAAGACCTGCAGGCCCTGCACCAACAACGCAGTAGTCATGGTAACGGTGAAAAGCATCACCATCTTGAAAGGAAATATACAAGGTCAGCAGCAAATAGAGGAAAGTTGCCATGACAACAAAGTGATCAATCTGCAAGAAGAAAACAAACAGAATGGTAGTTTAAATGATAAAACCCGGATGTTATTTGTATTCTGAAAACAGAATTCAATCAGTGTTGTCAAGAGTATAAGGAACTATTTATAAATCTTTACATTCTTTGAATATAATTGATGTCCAAATGTCTTGTATTTTTCTGATTTATCACTTTATAGAAAGGAAACCAGTGCTTGATTGGAGACTGTGGAGTACACGAGTTGTCATCGACATTTATAATACATTCCATTGAAACGCTCCCTCCACAATTTTAGATACCCAGCCTATATACAGGGAAGGATGGACCCAATCTATTTACAGGGAAGTCTGGACCCAATCTATTTACAAGGAAGTCTGGACCCAACCTATATACAGAGAAGTCTGGACCCAATCTATTTACAGGGAAGTCTGGACTCAATCTATTTACAGGGAAGTCTGGACCCAACATATTTACAGTCAGTCGGTCATTTTATGAAGTTGTTTTGGATCATGCAAAGAGTTGATCATTTGACACCAGGAGTGTCAGAGGAGAAGAGTACTGACACTGACATCCCCAGGGAGAGACGAAGATTACGGTCTAACAGTGTAATGAGTAAGCAGAGAGTGTCAACTGTGAACCTCTTCAAATTTTCTACAGCCATATGTCAATAGGACATGACATGACATGACAAATACACATCTAGATTGATTGTAATATTTTCTGCATGGGAATCTTGTACAACCAGTGCCAACACAACATGCACATTGAAGTGGTTATCATCATTTTGTTGTTGTAATTATTTGAGCCATCTTTACATCGAGTACCCCCAACTTAATTTTCAAGAGTACTAAAACTATGTATGTAGTCTTAAATTCAGTTTATTAGAAACCTCAGTCCATATAGAATAGATAGGGACTATGTAGAATATAAAAGTTACAGCTAGGTTTTGAACATTTATCTATTTGCTATTGAGTTGTGGAGGAGCTAAATAGCTCCAGGACTGTATTTGGACACTTTAATAACTTTGTGTTCTTTACTCGTATTTTGTATAGTGGTAACTTCTGCAGTTTTGTAATTGGATAATTTGTTGATTTTAACTTACTTCTTTTCCTTATGTTTTCTTATTTCAGCATCCATCATTTACAAATTTACTCCTTTATTCTCAGATTGCATGATTTATGACTGAATGGTTTGAGAGAATACATTTTATTTTATTTATTATTTATTTTAAATTTTATTTTATTTACAGTATAAAAGAGAATCCATAGGATAATAAAGTTAAATCATATTCATAAAAAATACTAAATTACCTATTATTGTTTTGAAAAGGTTAACGCAGTGTTTACGTTGTTTTATCCTACACTGTTTTCAGTTTTTCATTCAACATGCAATCTCGCATAAGAACACAGTCGGCATAAATAACCTTTGCTCGTATAACAAAAGAGCCAGACAAACATCCGTGGTGTATTAATGTCGGACACTCTGATGAACACCAAGAGGTCCATACAGAGTGTCGACAAATCACTGAAGGACTTGAATAACGTTGTGACTGTGGAGACATTAATTTGGACAATAGCCGTATGCTATAATGACGTTTTCCAACTGTTCATTTCTTTATACAACCCCCTTCATTTGACAAAATTATATGTCTCAAGAAAAGCGATTATTTAAATATAATTTTTAAGTATATTTCCCTCCCTGTTAACAAACGTCCTTGTAGTTAATCTTATGTTAGTTTTAATAGACATTATACATTGACTACCATACAAAATTTTAAAATTAAATGTTATGCATAAACTTTCATCATTGGTGAGTGAAAGTATTTCTCAATAATTTATTTAAATCCAAAAGTATTTCTCAATAATTTATTTAAATCCAAAAGTATTTCTCAATAATTTATTAATCCAAAAGTATTCTAAGTGTTTGTGCACTGAGACTTTTTTGAAAATTACCAACTCGAGCAACAGTGAAAATGGTTTGTTATTTTTTAGTTTGTGTAGATTAGGGTGATGTACGAATTTCTTTTAATGGTGGAGGGGTGTGTGTGAATGAAGTCATGTATGTGAATTAAAATGGGTCACTAGAAATAAGAAGAAGCATGCATAAAACTTTCACGATTCGACCTACTTTCCATTAAGTTTGTGCTGATGAAACATTGCACTTCACTTCTCCTAAGTAAGTGTTATAATAATAATAATAATAATAATAATAATAATAATAATAATAATAATAATAATAATAATAATAGAGTGTACTAGAAGAGAAATAAGCCAAATGACAGCAGCAGAACAAAATAAGGGGAAAATGAAGGCAAGATTGGTCGCCAAATACCATCTCAACTGCAGAAACACTAAGACTGCAATAGAAGATGCAAAGCAAAGACTTCAAGGACTCAGTCACCGTCTGAAGAGATACATTGCAAGAGGTCAGCAATTCCAACAGAACAAAATATTCCGAACTGACCCTGGAAGACTATACCAAGAATTTAAAGGAAATTTCAGAACAGAACAACAAATACCAAACATTCATGATACTAAGACCTTCTGGGAAAACATTTGGAGCAATACAAATACGCATAACACTTCCGCCAAATGGATTCAAGAACTGAAAGTTGATCATAAAGAAACACCTGAACAATGCACCGTAACAATTAGTGAGAAAGACATTAAGAAGAAGGTTCGAAATATGGCAAACTGGAAAGCCCCAGGACCAGATCAAATACAAATATTCTGGCTGAAAAAGTTTACCTCCTTACATGGCAGACTTGGTGAACAACTGCAAGACATACTAATCAAACCAGGAACCTTACCAGCATGGATGGTAAAGGGAAAAACAAGTCTGATTATGAAAGATACACAGAAAGGCGCAACACCAAACAACTATCGACCAATCACATGCCTATCAACCACCTGGAAGTTACTATCAGGAATTATAGCTAACAAAATCATGACTCATCTTGAAACAAACAAAATTCTAAACTATGAACAAAAGGGTGCTAGACCAGGCAGCAGAGGAACGAAGGACCAATTGGCAATTGATAAGGCAATAGTGACTGACAGCAAGAAACGAAGAACAAATCTTGCAATGGCATGGATTGACTATCAAAAGGCCTATGACTCAGTCCCACATTCATGGATAATTGAAACATTAAAATTGTACAAAGTAGCGCCATCAATACAGAACCTAATTCAGGAGTCAATGAAAAACTGGAAAACCACACTCACATGCAACAACACAAATATTGCAGACATAGCAATAAATTGTGGAATCTTTCAAGGTGATTCACTATCGCCACTGCTGTTCTGCATTGCCCTGAACCCTCTCAGTCACGTGATCCAGAAAACAGGGTTAGGATACAAAATGAAAGCAGGACAGGTTATCAGCCATCTACTGTACATGGATGATCTCAAGCTGTACGGTAAAAATGAAAGTGACATCACATCACTGATCAATACTGTCAAGATCTGCAGTGAAGACATCAACATGAAATTCGGCCTTGAGAAATGTGGACGAATTGTCATCCAGAAAGGCAAGGTCAAAACAACAAAGGGCCTGCAATTCGACATCGGAAAAATCAATGATGTTTCAATAGAAAATGGATATAAGTATCTTGGGATACTACAACATCAAGAAAATATGCAGAGAGAAGTGAAGTCCAAAGTTAAGAGAGAATATGAAAAACGTGTTAGAGAAGTCCTGAAATCCAAGCTAAATGGGGCGAACAAAATACAAGCCCTTAATGCATACGCAATACCTGTAGTAAGCTACACTGGAGGTATCATAGATTGGACAGCAAATGAAATAAATGAACTGGACAGGAAAACAAGAAAACTACTCACAATACATAAAGCCTTACACCCAAAAGCAGACGTAGACAGACTATATGTATCTCGAAAAATTGGAGGCCGAGGTCTCAAGAAAATTAAACATGTCATTGAAGGAGAAGTCATTGGCCTTGTGGACTACATCTGGAATAACAATAAAGATGATCCACTGATAGAATTAGTAAAAAGGAGTGGACTATTCCAACCACCAGAAACAGACAAAGAAACATGGAAGAAAACAACGAAGCAAGAACTAGCACATACCTGGAGACAGAAACCTCTACATGGCCAATATGTACGACAAGCAGACGAAATATCAACAAAGCAATCAACGTACAAATGGTTGAAAGAGGCAGGATTGAAAGCAGAAACAGAAGCACTCATAACAGCTGCACAAGATCAAGCACTCAACAACAAAGCACACAAAACGAAAATCATGAAAATTTCAAATGATTCCAAATGTAGACTTTGCAAATCCATGGATGAGACAACAGAACACATACTATCTAGATGTCAGGTTCTGGCTGGAACAGAATACACCAAACGACACAATGAAGTGGCAAAACACATACATAGAAATCTGTGTGAGAACTATGGCATAAAAACCCCAGAAAGAACATGGATGCATCAACCAGAAGCAGTCATCGAAACAGAAGAAGTCAAAATACTGTGGGACTTCGAGATAAGAACAGACCGGGTGATTCCTGCAAGACGACCAGACATTGTAGTTCTCAATAAGACCAACAGAACAGTAACAATTATTGATGTCGCTGTTCCAAGTGATAGAAACATAAAAACAAAAGAAAGAGAAAAAATAGAAAAATACCAAGACCTCAGATTAGAAATCCAGAGACTGTGGAATGTAAAAGCAGAAGTGATACCAATAGTGATAGGAGCCTTGGGGAACATAACATCAGAATTGGAAGGCTACCTGAATAAACTCCCTGGAAACCACAGAATCGCTCCACTACTCAAAGCAGCGCTCCTCGGAAGTGCCCACATCCTCCGTAAAACTTTGGATCTCCCAGAATCTTGGTAAGATTCCGAGACCTAGGATCTCAGCCGACAGTCAAACAGAAGTCGTGGAAAGAGACTGGATAATAATAATAATAATAATAATGTCTCTTAATCGGAGAACCATGTTTAGCATTCAATAAATCAATCTATGTACTAAGGGAGACAAGCTCGAGATACGGAAAGTGTTTACGTGTCATTTATAAAACGTTCAGTGCCAGAATCCTCAACGTTTGAAACGTACACCTAGAAAATATAAGAAGCCAGTTCCTGAACAACCAGTCGCTTAAACATTCTAAACCCACCGCCCCTTTCTATTTATTAATATTACAAAACATTCTAAACCCACCACCCCTTTCTATTTATTAATATTACAAAACTTCCATTCCACCACTTACCGATGTCGTCAGAAGCCGAGGAAGGTTGTCGTCCTATGCGTTCGAAGGCTATCGATTAATTATTTGCTCTTGGGTAGATTTTAACTGCAAGCTGAGTACGCGAGTAAAATGACATATTTTAGAGAAAATAATGAAAACTATAAAACTATATCTCACTGATAACAGTTTATCTGAGAGGATGTCATTTTTACTGAAGACATAAGCTTTAGTGACGTCACCACTTCAACGCGTGAGATAAAGAATTGTATTTTCAGTGTT
Source organism: Sinotaia quadrata (assembly GCA_028829895.1). Classification (NCBI taxonomy): domain Eukaryota; kingdom Metazoa; phylum Mollusca; class Gastropoda; order Architaenioglossa; family Viviparidae; genus Sinotaia; species Sinotaia quadrata. Next base: position 56,028,446 of record CM054182.1, read on the forward strand.
GAAAATGCGCCTGTAATGATTCAAAGTCTACTTTGTTTTGCATTTCTTATTTATATACTTGCAACTTCACTTGTATATGTGACAAGAAATGTTATTTCTGTGTTATGATTGCTATTTTATATTCTAAGTTAATGAACAAGAGAATATACTAATCCCCACACTTTATTAGGTTTGTTAGATCAAAGTCAAATATATATTTGGTGAAGTCACACTTGTATTCTTGTATATGATAGAAATTCTTATAGACATCATATTCTACTCCCAGAGATTAACATCTCTTTCTAATATTGGTTTTAGCTGATGTGTGAATGAAAGTTTTATTTTGATTTTGAAAATATTATGTTGTATTGTAACTTGCCTAAATAATATTATAGTAAATGGATGATTACCAATATTAATATTACAAAAAGTAGAAGTGCAGTGTTGTCCATTTCTAATTTTTTTCAGAAATGGTTACACAAAGTAAGAAAGTATAATGATATTCTTCCACCAAAGTTTAACAGTGTTTATCCAGCTGAAGGTTCTAGTGTAAAATACTTTTAATACGATTTATGAGTACAACATATTCAAGATTTTTCTTGTTCACATTGTGAGAGTCATGCTGACGTTTAGAGAAGAGTAAATTCACGAATTTGCCTGGCACATGTAAGCACCACAGCAGAGTCTGAGTTGGGTTTTGTATTGAGCAGTTACTCGTGTTAAGTGTGGAGTCTGGGGTGAAAAGACAAATAAATGTACGTGTGTATTGAAGGGAAGTAACCGATGAATGACAGAGATTGGTTGTTCAAGAGCGAAGGTTATAAAAATGAAATATTTTGTTCATGCTAGTACTATCATCGCACCACTATCTTCTGCATCTAACTGAATAGTGGTATATAATTTAAAAAATTTAATAAGCTATTTATTTTATTAATTACGGTGAATTGAGAGTATACATGATATATAAATGTGTGTGCGTGTGTGTGTGTGTGTAATTGTGTGTGTGTGTTTGTGTGTGTGTGTGTGTGTGTGTGTGTGTGTGTGTGTGTGTGTGTATGTATTTTTTCTAGACTTAGTTGTTATATAAATTGTTAAAACTTATAAAACTTTTAGTTCATAAATGTCACTCTTCTACAAGTCATTCAAATATACTTAATATACAAAGAGTGTATACCAAACTGGTGCTTCCTTTTTGCCCCTTTGCATCAGACTTCCCACCCTCCACCCCAAACACAAGTATGGGGTACTGTTTCCACCGGGGCACTCATGGTCAGAGATCTACTTGTGATGGGGTGGTGGGTGGTGCAGTATAGTAAAGGAGTGGGTGCAAGACAACGTCGATGATGAAGTCACATGCTTGACGACAACCACAGCAAGAGATAAACATGCAACACCATGTTTACAGTTTACACGAGGGCTTTATTCGTGGCAGCACACCACCAAACGCATTCTCTCCTCTTTCATGCTCCATAGTTCTCTGTTGCAATGGACTCGTACTACCAACTCGAACAATGGGGGGGTGGGGGTGGTTACGCTAACAAATGTAACCTTTACCACTGGAACTTTCGAGGATCATTTCATCTCAAAACATTTTCTGATCTGTAGTGCTTCAGTGGATCATTTCATCTCAAAACATTTTCTGATCTGTAGTGCTCCAGTGGGACATGCTCCCCTTACGAGTATTCTGGTAGCGCTGGCGGTGGTGTTGCTGTTGGAGTTTTGTCTTGGTTCTTGCTTGATGTCGTCAGTTGTTGACTTTTTTAAAGTCGTTGAGTTGTGTTCTGTTGAGTTGTGTGTCCCTTATTTCTTTTGCATTTGGTATTGAAGTTGCATTTTTGTTCCTGTTGAGCGTTGTGGTGTCAGTGACTGATGTAATTATAAATATTGGTGACGAATCTATGAGTAGTGCTGTTGTTCGCTCGTCCGTTGCAAAACGTGTCTGGCGACAAAGGCGGACTTTAGTCTGGTAATTCGTGGGCTTTATTTGATTTAATAAGATGCACGCTCTTAAAAGAACAGTTAAATGACGTTTTCTTACATTCTTAAAGACAGACTCTATTTTAAGCTGTTCATTGAAAGTGCTTTCAAATATTAATTTGTTCTTTTTTAAAGTGTTGCTAATTGCTCTTCTATCTTAATAACATATTAATGTAGGTAAGTTTTGTTATTCAAATCTACAGTGACATATAATAATAATTTAATTATATCGTTTCATTCGTTTGTATATCTATTTATATTTATTTGTCTTTGTATGAATGGGGGCCGAGAGTCTAAATAACAGTCGGCATTACCAAAATTATTGGTCAATTCCACATTACTATATTTTGCTTCAGCACCTTGCAATCTGCGCTCAGCCGTACAATTTGAACAACATATTGTTATAAGGTCACCACCGCGTACCCTCGACACAACTTTTACAAAAATTAAGGAAAGATCAATAGCATAGATAGATAAATAGAGAGAGATATGAACAATTACGCGATGATGTACGGATAGATATATAGGCATACCGATAGACAGGCAGGTCAATAAATATAGAAACATATGCTTGCTTTTTCTTTGATTTATTTTTTAACTTGTGTTCCTAGTATGCAGCGTGCAAATATTCAAATGCTGCCTTCCTAAGTTGGCCTAATAGTAAAAAATACTCATGATGATATAGTGCAGTCATTAAAATAGGCGAAAAATATTTTGTTTAACTGAAGTAATATGTGTGTGTGTGTGTGTGTGTGTGTGTGTGTGTGTGTGTGTGTGTGTATGTGCGTGTGTGTGTGTGTGTGTGTGTGTGTGTGTGTGTGTGTGTGTGTGTGTGTGTTGTCATGATTAATTAAGGTGAGAATCTTAAATACCATCCTTGGTTGGAAGTATATTTGAACAGTTTCCATTTGAGAATCGTATGAGAAAGAGAAGGATGCAAAGTTGTTATTGGCACAGAACATGCTGATCGTCTTGCGCTATATTCCTGTACCATATTGTTATGTATGTATGCATATTTAGATGGAACTCTTGCGTGTGTGTGTGTGTGTGTGTGTGTGTGTGTGTGTGTGTGTGTGTGTGTGTGTGGTTTGGTGTGATGTTTGCATGTGCATTTCTTATACTGTGTACGCCTGCCTACAGTATTCTTAAGTTTCCTAGTACTGTGGTAAGTTCTGGAAATATCTAGTAATCTCGGTAATTCAAGTAGTTGAGACGCAGACGTGCAAACTGTCATTAGGTACCTCCACACATTTGCTGCCGACACGTTCAAGTGCAGGAAATGAAAGCTAATTACGATAAATGTTTATTATATCCTGGTTTCACCACATAGCGCAATCAATTTTCTAATTTTGTTTCGCTTATCTGTATTTTCAGTGAATAGAACACTTGAAAAATCGTGCAATTTTCGCGGAAACAAAACAAAAACAAAAAATACAGACTGCAGTATAAACGAAAGCAATGCTCTCTCGCCTGACTCATTACGAATAGCTATTTAAAGATACCCACGTCTTATAAACAATTTGATAACAGGAACTGACCGCCAACGTAGAAAAGCTTACGGAAAAAATAAATGGACTTTACACTATTAATTCTCACCAACACCCTAATACTGATTTACATTTTCAATAAGCAAACTACTTCATCCGATATGAACAACAGCTTTGCTAATGTCGTGTTTGCTTTTGGTATTTTCCAGCAGCTTATTTCTTCTGTCAGGATATGTTTCGCTGAAATCGAAATGTTTTCATTAAAGTCTCCATCAAAATCGGTTGTTTTGTTTTTCTCAAGTCGTCAATGCAAATTAGGCGTGGAAAGCTCCTTTTCATTTTTACAAATACAAATTTCCCAGCCCACATTCTTATTGAAGCTTCTGTTTTCTTCAGCATTTCTTTGTTATTTTATATAACTACTGATTGGTTGATTTGTTTAGGATAATAGCAGCTTCCAACTCTCGCCAATTTCACCGCCTGGCCTGATGAGTGCAACTGTTGGGAGATTTCAGATGAAGATGCACAGAGTGAAGACAGTGGGTGGATAATTATATAATAAAATAAACATAGAATAAAAGATGGATTTATCTTCTTCTTTTGTAAGACGCTTTCCACTTACAATAAATATTGTGTGACGGTAAATGCTTGTCTTTATTGTTGTGGAAGAGAAACGATTTACAGTGACTGCATATCTACCAAGTGAGAGAGACGAATGGTGTCTTCTGGATAACCATTAATATTATAAATTAAAATTCTCATCACTTGCAATTAGTTATGGGTGATTAATTAACATTAATAATAATCATAACCAATAACTAGGGTGGCGTAGGTGTCACACTTCGCTTCTAGTGTGTCTGGTTGAACAAAGCTAGAAGTTAATCAGCGTATTCTTTGCTATAGTCTGCACTGTCACGTAGACTGATCTGAAATCGTATTCTTTGCTATAGCCTACACTGTCACGTAGACTGACCTGAAATCGTATTCTTTGCTATAGTCTACACTTTTCCGAGAGCACATTTCCGAATAGCAAACTGATTTTTGTTGGGAAGTGTGCATGAAGTAGAGAAAGCAGACACGCATGCATTTGCTTTAGCGGTGGACTTTTCATACTTGTTATGCGGAATCTAAAATTAGTTCGTGTATATTAATTGAGCTGATGGACTTTTCATACTTGTTTTGCGGAATCTAAAATTAGTTCGTGTATATTAATTGAGCTGATGGACTTTTCATACTTGTTATGCGGAATCTAAAATTAGTTCGTGTATATTAATTGAGCTGATGACTTTTCATACTTGTTTTGCGGAATCTAAAATTAGTTCGTGTATATTAATTGAGCTGATGGACTTTTCATACTTGTTTTGCGGAATCTAAAATTAGTTCGTGTATATTAATTGAGCTGATGGAATTTTCACACTTGTTATGCGGAATCTAAAATTAGTAATTAATTGAGCTGATGCTATTTTAGAAAACAAAACGTGGTAGGCTGTCGTAGGCAGACAGGTCACGATGAAATACGACTTGATGGCATTCTGATTGCCACTAATATCATGAGTTCCTGAAAGACAAGTCAGAATGCCATTAACACTCTAAGCACAGTCCATTCTAAAATGTCGTCTTACATGTGGATCCCTCTGTAAGTTAAAGTGTAAATATACTCTAAAAGTTTAATGAGATAAGGTGTTCAAATTAAATAGTAGTCTCCTTGAATCATTAAACTGCCACTTGTAACATTAAGTATTTCGAGGAAAACGGTAAATTGTACTAGAGAGGCAGAATTGGTTTATGTTCATAATTAGATGGAAGAGAAAGAGGATAAATAAATTGATGTGACCAGTTGTCAAGTGTTAAAATTGTTGATTTAAATAGTTTTAAAACGTGATGTAAATGTCATTCAGGTCGATGATAGCAATATCTGCTTTAAGTGTTCGACGAGAAAAATGGTTTCACTTGGTAGCCATCAAAATGAATTTGCATTGAAGGATGCAATTGTAAAATAATTATGCAATGTAGAGGTATATGAAGATGGTGGACTTTTATCATATTATTTTGTCGTTTATAAAACTTTGCTTCTGGCCGTTTAGAGATGGTCGATGTGTAGAAAAAATATTTGAAATTCATCTCCCTACCCGTCTCCTTTTTGTGCTGTCTAATAAAATTTTCTTAAAGTTTGTACATTTTAATAAATGCGTGCAATCTAAGTTGTTTGAGCGTCTAGTACATTGTTTCTAGAGGAACCTAATGTATGGTTATTTATGGCTCATACATTACGATTGTAGCGACAAAGGACACTAGCATATCTTGAAAGTTTGACTCCTTCAGTATTTGTTTGGTTTATATTTGTCCTGGTTTCCTCTTTCTTTCCGTGTGTGCTATCCAACATTGTTTGAAAGCGACAGCTATTGGACTGTTGTATCGTCCAGTTCACTCGAGTCAGAGGCAAGCCAACTTTCAAGACAATTGTTTTCGAGTCTATGAGACGAGTCAACCGGAATGATAAAAGAACAGCCTAGAGCTCGCGGTATAACTTTAAGACAAGTTCATGTAGTACATATTTGAATGACGGGGCTTGGGAAATTTAAAAAATCTAATGACTTTATTCTTTTTTGTTTCACGAAAGAATGGATCGCATTTCTGACTGAAATAGTTGATTTAATGAGCACAAATATATAATAAAAGTTGGCTTTTGTGCTTATTGTCATTTTGATCTGTTTGTATTCATTCTAACAGTACCGTAGATGAGTGCCACAAGACAAAATCTGCTTTTTTCGCAATCTGCAGTCAATCACATTTCTCCTTTAGTACTGTGCTCTTTCCAACTTTCGCAATGTGTCTTTATCTTACGCGTTCAAATGATGACGTCACTCAAGATGCATCACTAATGACACGATGTACTTAGATAATCTGTTTTATCTTAGCGATATAGTTTCTTAGTTTCTTTTAACATTAGTCGTACATTTATCTTGAAGGAAAAATATTTCCCAAGAGCACTTCTTCGACAGCTTTGGAACGCATAAGACAGGAATCCTTCAAGACTTTTGACCAGATCAGTAAGTGGTAGAAAGGAAGTTTTGCTTCTTGGTAATATCATTAAATAGAAATGAGAATAGGTTCAGAATGTTTAAATCACTTATTGTAGAGGAGCTCACTTATGGCAAACTTACTGACGAGTGTGGTTGAATAGTTATTAAAACGGAACTCATGAACCCAAAAACGTGCACAGGAAATGAAATAATCCTTTCAAATATTGCTTAATTTGACCCTAATCGAAAGCCACATCATATTCACGATAGCGCTGTCGTGAGTGTTAAAAATGAGAGGCAGATTTGTTTTATGCTTTATGTTGGCTTTAGATTATGAAATATAAACGTCACCATTAATGCGACACCCTAGGGTGCCTAATAGCCTACATCACTCCAAAAACCTAACGACTGTAATGAATTTTATAGGATTAAGTTTGCATCATAAAAATAAATAAAATTATCTTGTCTCGATAATAAATGGCCATTTCATTGAAAATAAACGACAGACACTTTATTAAAATTAAAATTTATTTTCCTTTACGGACTTTGCCGAACACGAGTGTTGTCTAATCCCGACCGCGACTTCGGAAACGCGTGCTCGAACGAGGAACAAAGGGGGCAAACCAAGACGAGCAAGGCTAGCCATGTCTATGCCATATGTCCAATGCAGAGAGTGGAAGTAAGAAAAGCGACAATGATACTGATTTACCAGCGATAACTCGCTATTAAAAAAAACAACTAGTTCCGTGACAATATCAGCTTGATAAAACGACAAATATTCTAGCGATGTAATTATCGACTGATTGGAGCTGACAACAGCACACATTGACAACACGGTTTCCGTAGAGCCTTTTCTTACGCCGATAGGCAAGTGTTGGAGATAAATGTAGGTCATTCTACCCACATATATTATTTTACAAGCGAAAACTAGAACACACACTAAAAATTGTTAACAGTTATCACGTCCCCCCCCCCTCTCTCTCTTAGTTCGTTTACAATGAAAAATTGTGACAACAGAAAAGACTTTTTAAAAGACAATTTTGCAGACAGGATAATAGAAACTATAACAATCCCTATTAACAATCTTTAGTAAAATTCCAGTTTCCTGCGCACATATATCTATTGTTTCCAAAGGCAATTTGTATAATGATCTTTAGATATTATATCTATTGTTTCCATAAGCAATTTGTATAATGATCTTTAGATATTATATCTAGAACTGCGTATATTCAGTAAAGGAATTTTTTAAAATTTATAATGTGCTTTATTTTTGTTCTTGCTCAGTGAAATGGCTAGCTTTTTTCTTCGACAGATCTGGTGCTTTTTTGTTTAATCTATCAGAAAGTAGTTGTTTACTGCAATAATAATTATTTAACTGAACGATTTGAGAAAAATAAGTGTGATTGAATATCACAATCTAAGGATGTCGAGGATGGTTTCAAAATAGCTACGTGTGTCTAGAGGAACTATCTTTTGTACAGTTATGGCGACACTGTATCTTGTCATGCTTGTTTGTCTAGAGGAACTATCTTTTGTACAGTTATGGCGACACTGTATCTTGTCATGCTTGTTGCAGGAGAAAAATCAAAAAGCGTCCAAGGGGGCGAATAACCAAATTATGGTTCTCTCCCTTGTTTGTTGCACACTTATGAGTGAGACTAGAGATCTCTGTTAAGACTAATGTAAACGGTCACAGAGAGCTGGATATATTTTCTTATGTTATAACTATTTTTTTATCAGGTACATGCATTATTACAATTTTCTTCATTTGATTATTGCATTCAAGATTATCAGTACTTATGGATTATTTCTAGTGAAACCTTAAGCATGCAAAACGTATTTATCAAACTGTAATAAAGCGCCGCGATCAAATCCTAAATAACTACATAGTGTATCTTTCATTTCTGTATTGGAACAAAGTAAGCAGAATACATTAATGCTGAAAATTAATTATATATAAATTTACCGATATCGTACGTAATACGATATTTTCTATGAATATCATAGCGTTAACAGAACTTTTTCAGAATTTTTTTTGCCGGTGTAGCATTTGTAGCATTTGTAGCGTTTGTTTCATCTTTCAGATTGATCACCTTGACGTCATGACATATTCCCTGTATTTGCTGCTGACCTTGTGTATTTCATTTCAACATAGTAACGCTTTCCACCGTTACCATGACTACTGTGTTGTCGGTGCAGGACCTGCTGGTCTTCAGATGGGGTATTTCCTTAAAAGGGCAAACAGGGACTACATTGTCTTTGAACGGTACAATATGACAGGTAACGCAGTAGACAATACACTTATTTAATCGAAAAATTCATTTATTACAGAATTAATCAAAAGTTGTGTGAAGAGAGGGACACCTAACACACACAGTCTTGGACTAGATCGTTATCTGATATTTTAATATAAACACAAGCAAAAAGAACGTTCGTACAGCAGATAATATATTTACACATTTCTCTCACTCGAAATACAAAATGAATGCACTTATTGCTACAGTTCTTGGAGCTGTCAAAACTGGACCATTACAGCACTTCTCTGTCTATTTCATAAAGTGACTGAGACGAGTTGACCCACCTTCTCACTATTTTATTAAATTCAGAAATGAAAAACATATCTGTGGCGGAGTAAAATTGCCTATCCCTATTTTAAAATTTGAATTGTTGGATTGTCAGAGTAACCCGACCTTGGGCACTCCTTATGACAGTATTTTTGGAAGCGTCTGAGTTGAATTAAACGCTAGAGTTGAGTATATGCTAGAAATTACTGATATAATGCAAACTAGTTCTAACTGGATGAGTAGATCTTATCACTGAATGATTATAATTTACGAGAACGAGACCAGCCAATGGACTGAGACTAACATTTTACCTGTTTTAGAGAATTTTATTGTATGATAATTTTAATTTGAAGTTGCAAGAGGTCCGGTCATAAAAGGTGGCCATTAGCCTAATGGTGACTTGATGATCGCCCTATGACTAGACTCAAATTGTCAAAATCAAAATGATTAGAATATAGGATTTTCTTCAACAAACTAACTCTCTGTCCATCCCAGTTGGATGAAGTTGTTATGAACAAATGTGAAACTATTAGTCAGAAAAAACTATTCATCTGCTTGGAACTGGTTTTGATTCCATCAGCAGGTTCTAGCATATTCTTTACCTGAGTTGTTTACTCCAACTCTGACATGTAAAATTATCAGTAAAAGCAGTGCTAAAGATCGTGTCACTTTAACATTTAACAATTTATATAACAATTAAATTTAGAAATAGGGATAAGCAAATTTACTCTGCCACAATGTGTTAAACTTTAATATTAATAATTCAAGTATTACTAATACATCTAACTTGACTATTTTAAATCAGTTTAAAAGTAGTAATTTCAACTTGTAGCCTACTAACTTCTGACATTTTAATTAAAATCAGCCTCTTCTTGTGAGCTGAAGGTCACTAATAGTATATGATTACATAATAAAGGGAATTTTAAAAAAATTCTTAAGAAATAACATCAATTTTGCCATTTATTTGGAGTTTGTTACATTTACTATATAACTTATTCCAATAAGATAGATGTCGGTGAAGACAAAGACAATAATGAAAATTTGATTAAATTATGAATATGTATTTATAAGACGCACGCACTCTCTCTCTCACACAACGCACTCACATACACACATACTCAAACTTGAAAACATGCGCATTCAAAGCGTGTTATATAATATTTATGCCGCAGTAGAAATGGATGAATGGTGATGGTGGTTGTGGTTACGATAACAATTTACGTCGCCACTGGAACTTTCATGAATCATTTCATCATAAGACGTTCTCTGATCTGTAGTGCTCCAGTGGGACCTGCTCCTCGCACAAGTATTGAGGGAGCTCTGGTGGTGGTGTTGGAGTTGAAGATTGCTTGGTGCTGCTCGTTGATGGCGGATGTTCTATGGCGCTGGTGTTGTTGCTGGATATGTTCTGCTTGCTCGGCGTCGTTACATTTATACATATCTATCTATCTATCTATCTATCTATCTATCTATCTATCTATCTATCTATCTATCTATCTATCTATCTATCTATCTATCTATCTATCTATCTATCTATCTATCTATCTATCTATCTATCTATCTATCTATCTGTCTGTCTGTCTGTCTGTCTGTCTATCTATCTATCTATCTATCTATCCATCCATCCATCCATCTATGTATGTATGATTATCAAGAATTTGCTATATTTTATAAATTAATGTCAAAGGTAAATTTTTTGAGAAATTCCCACGTCATCGCATTTTGATAAGCATCAACAAGCGTCACACCGGTCGAACAAATAAGGAATTTAACTTCAGGCATGACTGGAACTCACTCATTTCTGACGACGAGTCGCTTTTGTTCAGGTAAACAGTCCTAATTTTAGTTGTATTCAGACACTATTATATTTGTACTAGTATACAGTCCTAATTTGAGTTGTATTCAGACACTATTATATTTGTACTAATATACAGTTCTAATTTGAGTTGTATTCAGACACTATTATATTTGTACTAATATACAGTTCTAATTTGAGTTGTATTCAGACACTATTATATTTGTACTAATATACAGTCCTAATTTGAGTTGTATTCAGACACTATTATATTTGTACTAATATACAGTCCTAATTTGAGTTGTATTCAGACACTATTATATCTGTACTAATATACAGTCCTAATTTGAGTTGTATTCAGACACTATTATATTTGTACTAGTATACAGTCCTAATTTGAGTTGTATTGAGACACTATTATATTTGTACTAATATACAGTCCTAATTTGAGTTGTATTCAGACACTATTATATTTGTACTAATATACAGTCCTAATTTGAGTTGTATTCAGACACTATTATATTTGTACTAATATACAGTCCTAATTTGAGTTGTATTCAGACACTATTATATTTGTACTAGTATACAGTCCTACTTTGAGTTGTATTCAGTCATTTTTATATTTGTACTATTGTACAGTTCTACTTCGTGTAACATTTAGTACCCAATACCTATGAAATCTTTATAATATATACTTACACTATAACGCAAGCAATGATAATGAAAATTTAAATAAAAATATTTAAATTTTAAAAAGTTGAGGTTTTAAAGAGTCTGTTTTCATCCCTCTTGGTGCAAACACGTTGACAGGTCAAAAATGAGGCCTGAATCCGAATATTTTACTATTACCTAACAAACGTTTAGGTTTAAATTTGCCTACTCACTTGAAATATTAATTGACATATGTGATTTGGTATATCTACAGGTATATAACTATATGTAGTTTAGTTAGTTTTAGGTTTTATAATGATACAAAAAATATGCATCACATTTATATAACAGAACTGTTTCCATGACTAGTTATTGTGTCAATATCACGTCATCACACTGTTCTATGCATCACATACTTTGTGACACTTTGTTTTCATGACTAGATATTGTGTCAATATCACGTCATCACACTGCTCTATGCATCACATACTTTGTGACACTTTGTTTTCATGACTAGTTATTATGTCAATATCACGTAATCACACTGCTCTATTCATCACATACTTTGGGACACTTTATCCATTGAAATAATCTGCACAGGCTGGTTATTTCTTGGTCAGTTCCATCATTGCTAATGCGTTTAGTATCAGTTAATCTGTACTTAAACTGACCCCTATTAATTATCTGATTGTTACTAGTGTCTGTGTGATTATGACTTTATCTATTACTAGTGTCTGTGTGATTATGACTTTATCTATTACTCGAACTATTAGATACTCTGTTGTTTCGTGTCATAGTATCTATTGCTAATACATTGACGATCACAATGGCCTTTATGTGTTACTTCCAAAGGTTTTATAATTTCATCTTCGAAACGTTATTTCAGCATCCATTAGTTCCGACTACTGTTATCGCTTTTAAATGAATCAATAGTTTCTTGGCGTTGAAACATAAAACATTTGCATGGAAATGAATGTTTCTTTCTACACGATTTCATATTTCAGACGCTACTCAAAGAAGATGTTTCTTTCTACACGATTTCATATTTCAGACACTACTCAAAGAAGATGTTTCTTTCTACACGATTTCATATTTCAGACACTACTCAAAGAAGATGTTTCCACATGCGGATGAGATGTTAGTATATCTACAAGACTATAAAGAGCGGCTGGCAATATCTGTTCAGTTCAACACAGAAATCAGTGACATACGAACAACACCGAATGACACAGCACCAGATGGCGTTTTCCACTTAATGGATGATCAGTTTGGCAACACATACATCTGCAAGTGGGTAGAATTTTTTATAATAAAGAGAACGAACTTTTAATTTTGAAATAGAAGGATATATAAGTAGATCGACAGAGGGACAGACAAGCATATAGATAGATAGATAGATAGATAGATAGATAGATAGATAGATAGATAGATAGATAGATAGATAGATAGATAGACAAACAGACAGTTAGATAGATAGACAGACATACAGATAGATAGACAGACAGCTAGATAGATAGATAGATAGATAGACAGACAGACAGATAGACAGAGAGAGAGAGCGTGAGAGAGGCGTAAAAATAAACGGAGGAATACAGAAAAAAACAAGAGGAAAAGTAAAGAGAGCGCTATAGAGAAAAAGAAAATTAGAGAGAGACAAAGGAAGTATACAAGTGAGAGTGAAGATAAGCAAAAGAGAAAAATACATTGATACAGAACTAAACCCCATCACTCCTGTCTTTTATTAGGGTTCTGATTATCGCCACTGGCATGTGGACGCCATTCATTCCTCACATGATGGGCATTAAACTGGCACAGGGATATGAAACCCTCTCCTTGGACCCAGCGGACTATGAAGGGAAACATGTTTTAATAATGGGTAATATAAAATTTTGTAATATTGGGTAATATGAAATGATATAATATTGGGTAATATAAAATGTTGTAATATTGGGTAATATGAAATGATATAATATTGGGTAATATAAAATGATGTAATATTGGGTAATATGAAACGATGTAATATTGGGTAATATGAAATGCTGCATTAGTAACTTTATTTCTTTTGTCGAGTACATTTGAAACTGTGTCATATTCTCAAGTAGTCTGATGTAAAATGTTTTGGACCAAATAACACTTTTACGTCGTGTATTGCCTAGTGAAATTACAGTTTTTAATTTTTGCTAACTCACATCCTTTTCATACAATAGAACACATCCTTTTAAAAATAATGACAAGAGTCATGAGTTCGTCAATCAAGAAAATGTTGAGTTTCTGTATTTCTTTTTTCTACTGCTGCATTTTAAGTGCAGCTCTTCTTTGACTAAGTAATCCCTTGAATGTCGTTAGGAATCTGGCTACACAATCCTATGAATGTTAGTAAGTGATCCTACGAACATGGCTAAATAGTCGTATGAACCAGACTAATTAATTGTCTATGAATATGATTGGCTTCTGTAGAATTTCTTATATATAGCGCTCCTTTAATTTAAGAAGACGATGACAAAGCAGAAATGCTTGTATATACAGACATATTAATTATTACTTTAATTTTTTTAGCAAAAATCTGTCCTCGCTGAGAGGTATTCATTACCCTTACAGCTCTGTTGCTTCACTATATTATACCACTTTGCTATTGTCTTCTAAAGGAATTAGGAATGTAATAAAACGCAAGCACAATATAATGACTGTAATTTTTCCAAAGTCTTTTTCCTTTACCCAGACTAATCTCAGAGAGGACCGAGTGCTGTTATTACTGTCTGAATTACATTTACTAAACCTGTCAATGCTCAAACAAAGATATTTTTCCCATGTGCGTGTAAAACACACTAATTCGTTTTATTATTAATAAATTTATTTAATTATGTATTTTTCTTACTGGACAGGACGTGGAAATTCAGCGTTTGAGGTTGCCCAAGGAATTTATGGAGTAACCAACACTGTTAATATGGTTTCACGGTCCCGGGCCAGACTTGCGTGGTCAACGCATTACGTGGGCGACCTCAGGTATGCGATTGTGACAATGCCCTTCATAATAATATTCAAATATAATTTTAGACATAGTCCACGCCAAAGAAATATAAACATGTAAACAATATTCCATTCAGTTCTTCTCAGTTTAGATCAAAGTGAAGATTTCAATGATGGCGTGCATAAGTTAACATTTGAATTACGAGGAATTAATCTCCAAATTTAATTTCACACCCAATTATGCGAAAACGACCACATATCATGGGACTACTCTATCGACTTCATCCAATTTCACGTCAAAGTATAGACTTGGGTGCAATGCGGTAGGTTGGGGGGAGGGATAGAGGAAGGATTAGAGGCTAACGACATTTTGTCTGGATTTGACATCTTGACTTTTTTTTATTTATTGATTTCACCTCTGGAACGGAATTCTTATGTTTTTAATTTATTGAATGATTGATTTTAGTTTGAAGGATAAAATGTTATTATTTTTTTTACTTGTTCTTTATTATAGGCTTGTTTACGAGACCAATAAAATATGATAACTAGTATTTCTAATAATACAAATTTTGTTACCAGGGCAAGTTATAATTCCATTAAAAAATTATGTTTTATTTTCATTAACGAACCATGTAGTTTTGTTACTAAAAGGGCAGATAATAGACTACATTGTTACTAAGAAAAATTCACTTTGTAACATGTAAATGAACATTGCATTATTTAGAAAAAATGTCTAATTGTCAATGGAATAAATAAAATGATTTTAATACTTTCTCAACGTGGCAAGCATCATTGTATTGCAAAGAATAATGAAATTTGATAAAACCATACTACAAATAATAAAGCAAATGGGATAAAGTAAGATACCTCAGAATTAAAAATAATTATTATATCTGTGTAATGTTTGCTAATGTAATAGGTACCTATAAACATAAGAATATTTTAAATAACAATTGAAGGATTGACCATTGGCAAATGTAACGTATTTAATGGGGCTAGCAAAACGTGAGATTAATGTAATTATTGGGACTAACAAAACGTGAGACTAATGCAATTATTGGGGCTAACAAAACGTGAGACTAATGCAATTATTGGGGCTAACAAAACGTGAGACTAATGTAATTAACGTGGCTAACAAAACTTGAGACTAATGAAATTGTTTTCTGTTCCTCGAGTAACTGGCACTACACTTTGATCCTCAATAGACCTTACTTATGAGACACGTCATTCCTGATAATAATGTTCTTTGAATACAGAATAATAATCGCTGTGTAACGAATAAAAGAATAATTTCAGTGTTAATCAAGCTTGAATTTCAACATTACTACTTTATGGTCTTTGACATTGGCGGCATGAATACGTGTAACGAATTTCAGTGTTGATTAACATGGCATATATATATATATATATATATATATATATATATATATATATATATATATATATATATATATATATATATATATATATATATGTATGTATGTATGTATGTATCAGCAATAGGTTTGATCTGTGTTAATCAGGCAATGAAACAGCACATTGCTTATAAAAGCCTGTTCAATAGTATTATGTGCTAGTTTCTTTGCTCATGTATTTAAATGTTTACTGTATTGCCAGTGTGGGTATCACCTTAGAAACAAGAAACCAACAATGTTGCAAATATTGCTACTCACTTTGTTTTAAGGTTTGTTTGTGCGACAGCTATTTTAAACGACGAGGGATTCTCTTAAATTGTTTTAATATTATCATCTCTTCACGTCTGTGATAAATACGCACCTCTCAATTTGCGGACCGAGCAACTCCCACACTCCTTTCGTTTACAAGTAGACACATTAGATCAGCAATGACCTGGCATGTTACAAGTAGACACATTAGATCAGCAATGACCTGGCATGTTACAAGTAGACACATTAGATCAGCAATGACCTGGCATGTTACAAGTAGACACATTAGATCAGCAATGACCTGGCATGTTACAAGTAGACCACATTAGATCAGCAATGACCTGGCATGTTACAAGTAGACACATTAGATCAGCAATGACCTGGCATGTTACAAGTAGACACATTAGATCAGCAATGACCTGGCATGTTACAAGTAGACACATTAGATCAGCAATGACCTGGCATGTTACAAGTAGACACATTAGATCAGCAATGACCTGGCATGTTACAAGTAGACACATTAGATCAGCAATGACCTGGCATGTCCCCAAAACCAGCAAAAGAACCCAGGTTTGAGATTTGATGTCCCACTTATTAATTATTGTCACAGGAAATGAGGGACAGAAATTATATTTTATTTCATTTTAATAAACCGCCAACAAAACTAGTTGAAGTAACCCGAGTTTTGTTATTATTTTCATATTATCATTTGTAATTCCAGTAACGGTCACCTAAGATCTCTTTAGTAGACAGACGTTCGTGACGCAGTGTGTGTCAATTATCATATTGAATATATATATTAGTTTATGAAGAATATGTATATTAAATAAATTGGGACAACTGCGCACTACGGTCACATGTCGTTGACGAGAGAAATGGCCAGTGCGCATTAGAATTGACCACAGAAAAGCGTGCATCACGATTACCACTATATATCCAAGGCAAAAATCATGTCACAGGACATAGCTTCTGGAAGTTTTGGAAACCTTCAGTGAAAGCTATATAAGAAGCAAAATGAAGACTTTACTCTCAATGTTGAAAACGTCGATTCGTCTGAAGCCAGTCTAACTTCACGTATGAATTATCTCATGTACAGAGAGTTCATAAAGGAAAGCTGCAATAATCTCTTTCCATCCGTTTTCCATCCGTCTGATGCCATATATTGAGTAACGAGGCAAAATTACTCAGTATAATTTTTGGCAAAGTGGAAAGTTCACTGTCAAGAAAAACCAATGTATGCGACACTGGTTGTATGCAGTTAACGACACGAGGGACCCAATTTGGTCATCCCCCCTGTCTGAGTTCGTTTGGCAGTCTATCCCGCGATTGAGAAGGCTAGCGCCGGAGACAGATATCCGGATTTCTACACTCAATGTAATGCGACGACACATCCCACTGGACGACTCCACCCGATAATGCTAAACGTCGTTGAGGTGTCCGTTTCCACGACAAACAACGATAATTATCGAGGCTGACAACAGTCAGCTAAATTTCAGATTTCTCCCCAGTGATAATCTGAAAGTGGTGCCTAGATTCTGCAGAATCTTCACCTGTAATGCGACGCCTCAATTGCGCCGTGGTCTTCACTTTGAAGTGCCGCTTATAAGTGACGTGTGAGCTTACGTCATCTCCTTGGAACTCTGACATTAATAGTGAGTAATCAATTAGCACGGCTAACGCGCACATACTTAACTCTAGAACTCTAAGAAAATGAACACTATTATATCGTTTGCAAAATAAGAACTCTAATGTTAAAAGTAATGCTTATTTTACATGTGAACTATTGTTAAAGCGGCCCCATTTGCCGCATAGGAATTGTGTAATTAATCTTTATTTTATATTTTGAATTTCATCATTTTCATCTCCCCTTATTTCCCACAGAGTGTATGACATTGGAAAGTCGAATGAATGATTAATCACTGTGCGAAAGAGTAGTGCCCCTTTTTAAATCGGGAATAAATAACCTGATTTAAACATCTTTCAACTCTCTTGTTATTCATAGTTTTTGAGAGGGACGAAAGAATTTGTACTACTGTTTTGCACCGTTCGTCTGTTCGTCCATTTATTCACATTTATGATACACACTCACAACACACACCGCCAATAAAACGTTCCTTGGCATGACATTAATAAATTGGGCCCCACCCAAACATCAATGGTGTATGTCATGTGTGTCTATGTAACAACTTGACGCGACGTAGTACTGGCACACGTCACGGGCTTTTCTTGGAGGTGCACCGGAGCAGGCCAAAAATAGACTTCACCCCTTGCATCTCTAACTTCAGCTCGGGGACGGCTTGTAACTAGCCTCCCGTTTTGTGACATCTGGTGACCACTGACCGTGATCTGACAAGGTAAATTGTGTTGTTGTAAGAAAGTGTCATCTCTTTCCTGTTTTTCTATCTCATCACCATTATGCATTGTTTATTGCATGTTAGGGCTTTGCTATTGAGACTTAGGTGAACTGGATTTTGATAAGACTTATTATTGTGCTGAAATAAGTTTTATAATCTTTACGCTATTATCGTTAACGCGTACCGACTCGTGTTTAGACGTACATAGATCGATATTTTGTACGCTACATTAGCAACCGTTGTTTTGCTAACTTTGCAAATTTGCGATTAGGACTCCTTTTATTCGTGTTTCTCATAATCCTAATCACGTGGTGGCTGGTGTTCATACGCACACCATTGCACCACTTGTGACCTACAGAGGTCAAAATCCCGCGAATATTCTAAGTCACTTTATCCATACTCGTGATAACTAGCAATTTTTAAAATGGCCGAGCTAGTAAACATAAAGAAAGAACTCATGGCTATGGGTAGAGAATTCGGGTATGAGAAAGCCGACTTAAAGAAATACGTGGATGAGGAGATAGCTAAATGGTATGTTGCAAAAGAAAATGAGGCGAAAGAGGCGAGAGAGTTAGAGGAAAAAAGATCGAAAGAGGCGAGAGAGTTAGAGGAAAAAAGATCGAAAGAGGCTATAGAGCTAGAAGATAAGAGACAGATAGCTAAACATCTAGAGATGCAAACTCTGAGAGAGCTAGAGGAAAAAAGATCGAAAGAGGTGAGAGAGTTAGAGGAAAAAAGAGCGAAAGAAGCTATAGAGCTAGAAGAAAAGAGACAGATAGCTAAACAGCTAGAGATGCAAAACCTGAGAGAACTAGAGGATAGGAAAAATGAGCTAGAGGAAAAAAGAGCGAAAGAGGCAAGAGAAATAGAGTTATTAAAGATTCAGTCTGCTAGGGATTTAGAAGATAAAAGGCAGGAAGTAGAAGAGAAAAAGCTTAAGTTAAAAGCTAGAGCACATCAGGAACAGCTTGAATTAGCTAAGCAAGAGGTAACAGCTAGAGAGAAGTTGTTAGATGGGACTGCTAAGCAACAGGCCGAATTAAATAAACCCCGGACACGGCTAGCTTTCTTTAACCATGAAGTCGAGACGATTGACGAGTTTTTGACACGCTTTGACAGTTTCATTGCCAACTTTAATTACACTGACATTGAAAAGAAACAACAACTCGGTCAAATACTTCAAGGTGAAAGCTCGCGCGCATTTACTGATCTAACGCGCGACCCCGCTATTACTTATGCAGATCTCAAAACGGGTTTGATGCGTACTTTTCAATGTACAGCAGAAGGCTTTCGAAAAATGTTTAGGAGAGCCATACCTAAAGCAAATGACACCATGCAAGCCTTCGGTACCCGGTTACGCCATTATCTTGATAGATGGATTGATTTGACAGACATCCGGAAGACATATGAGGGCCTATTTGACTTGATATTAAGAGATCAATTTCTCCATATTGCTCCGCCTGCAATGACGACATATTTGCAGCGAAATCCTCCGACTAACTTCAGTGATATGTTGAAGTTAGCAGACACGTATAATGATTACCCTGATCCGGTAATTACGAGGAGTGCACCACGCCCTTTTCTTACAAATCGGCAGAAGTATACACTGAAACTGAACCGACCAATGACAAAATCGGAAAAACCCGAACCGGTACAGCGGACATATACTAAGTCGCAAGACGTACGACGTCACACACGTGACTCCCCGCCTATGACATGTTACACTTGCAAAGGGAAGGGGCATAGTTCTCAGAACTGTCCCAGTCCACGTGATGTAAAAGAATGCACTGAAACAGGTGCAACTCTAAAGACCCAACAGGCTACAGTAAACGGAAAAAGAGTCAAAATACTGGTCGATACAGGCGCGTCCATAAGCTGCATAAATGCTAAACTTGTACGCCCAGAACAGTATCTAAGAGGTAGTGTCCGCATTCGATGTGTTATGGGGCACCTTAGCACATGTCCAAGAGCCACTGTACATGTTACGTCACCCGTATTTTCCGGTACAGTCACCGCCGCAGTAATAAGAGACATGCAGTTCGGATTCATACTATCACCCGGGCAGTGTGACACACACACTGATGGCATTTATCCTGTTCTCCCCGTAACCACTAGAGCACAACGGGAACATAGTAAACAAGGACCCCCAGCTCTAAAGATAGTCGAGAACACATTTCCGCAGTTGACCCCAAGTCAACTCAGTCACCTGCAGCAGGAGGACAAAAGCTTGTCCTCAATGCTAAAGCTGGCACGGAAAAACACTATTACGTCCAGCAAGTACGCGACAATTACGTATTTCCTGAAGGACGGACTAGCGTTTCGGCGCACCGACTTTAAGGAAAATGATACTAGAAGCACCACATGTTTATTTACCCCTACACCACTCAGACAGCTGATTCTTAGCTTTGCACATGACTCAATCATGTCTGGACATCAGGGCGCACGTCGCACTGAACAGCGAGTTCACGAGGACTTTTTTTGGCCAGGCCTGAGTAGGGATGTTCGCTCGTACGTTCGTACATGTACGCAGTGTCAACAACATATTGACCGAGGGCGTGTCAGTCGAGTTCCCCTCGAGATAGTACCAACAGTAGAGGAACCATTCCTAAAAGTCGCAGTAGACATTATTGGCCCAATCATTCCCGCGGCCGAAGGAGGATATCGCTATATCCTAACAATCGTGGATTTTGCAACACGATATCCAGAAGCAGTCGCATTAAAGGGCATCACAGCGATCGAAGTCGCAGACGCTTTAATAGACGTATTTTCTCGTACGGGCGTACCTCGAGAAATATTGAGTGACCAGGGCACTCAATTCACCTCAGCAATGATGGCTGAAACAATGCGTCTACTAGCGTGTAAACAGTTGTTCTCATCACCATATCACGCTCAGTCTAATGGTGCCGTTGAACGTTTCAACGGTACAATAAAGAAAATGTTAATTAAAATGGCCTCGGAACAACCCGACCAGTGGCCACGTTTTCTAGCACCATTACTCTTCGCGTATCGCGAACTCCCACAAGAGAGTACGGGCTATTCACCGTTCCAACTACTATACGGCAGACAACCTCGTGGTCCCCTTAAACTAATTAAAGAAACATGGGTCAAGGGAGACACTGTGACCGATGGTAAAGATGTTCACACGTACGTAGCCGAACTACGTCAACGTCTGACCGAGACATGTCACTTAGCACAGGAAAACATTCGCGAAAAACAACCCCGATACAAGCGAAATTTTGACCGTACGGCTGTGGAACGTAACCTCGAACCAGGTCAGCTCGTGTTACTCTTGCGGCCTACGCATAACAACCGCATGCAAATGCACTGGCGTGGACCCTACCGCATTATTAAGCGTGTGAAGCAGAACGACTACAGCATACAGATAGGAAATAAGCAGAAAACCTATCACATAAATATGCTCAAGCGTTACTATGAACGCAGCGACGAACAGATACAAAACGTGAATGTCGCACTGATACAATTGGAAGACTCCAATTTCAGTACAGACATGATGTCCGCCGAAACCCAGCCTAACTCCGCAGTTACAGTCGATCAAGTCGAGATTGACTCAAACTTAACTGTCGAACAGCGCGACGCAATGTCAAAGCTCTTACACAGACATGCGCGCATATTCACCGACCAACCGGGCCACTCAGATTTGGTTGAACACCGCATCAAACTTTTAAGTGACAAACCGATACGCTTAAAACAGTACCCACAGAAATATGAGAGCACAAAGTACATAGCAGAACAGGTGCGTGAAATGCAAAAACAGGGCGTGATTGAACAGTCAATCTCCCCATATTCATCACCGGTCGTCTTAGTTAAAAAGAAAGACGGTACGCTTCGTTTTTGTGTGGACTACAGACAGTTAAATGAGATAACTGAATTCGATGCGGAACCTATCCCAAATCAGGATGAATTATTCGCAAAACTAACCAAGGCACATTACTTTTCGAAGTTTGACATGTGCAAAGGGTACTGGCAACTGTCGGTTGCTATTGACGACAGACCAAAAACAGCATTCCCAACTCCGCTAGGCTTATTTCAGTTTTGCCGACTACCGTTCGGACTAGCGAACGCACCCGCAACATTCGCGCGCTTCATGCGAAAATTACCGTTAGAGAGCGTTGACGCGTTGAATTTCTTTGATGACATACTGGTAGCAACAGGAACATGGGACCAACATTTATCCTCAGTGGGTGGTCTACTTGACATTCTCGAGCGCCATAGATTGACCGTGAAACCCTCAAAAGTACGCGCGGGCTTTCGAGAGATTGAATTTCTTGGCCATATCATAAGTGACGAACAAATAGGCCCTAATCTAGACTTAACTGCAGCCATTCGTGACATGACCTTACCGACTACAAAGAAACAGGTCAGGGCAGTTTTGGGGCTAGTGGGGTACTACCGAAAATTTGTCCCAAACTTCAGTATGCTTCTTAAACCACTGACGGACTTAACTGGGAACAAACAACCCACGAAAATACGATGGACGGCAGAGTGTAGCACCGCCCTCGAAAAAGTGAAGGACATCTTGACCAGTAAACCCGTCCTACAGTTACCAGACTTTGACAAGAGATTTATTGTCAGGACCGACGCATCAGACGAAGGCCTCGGTGCCATACTTCTCCAAGAGACAGATGACGAATACCTACCGGTAGCATACGCGTCTAAGAAACTGTTAGATCGTGAAACACGGTATTCTACGATTGAAAAAGAGTGCTTAGCAATCGTATGGGCACTCAAGAAATTTAGTGCATATCTGTACTCTAAACCGTTCATCCTGCAGTGCGACCATAAGCCGCTGACATATCTGCGCACTAGCATGTATGATAACGCTAGGCTAACTAGATGGACACTCCTGCTACAGGAGTATAGCTTCGTTGTCGAACACATCGCGGGCAGAGAAAATTCGGGTGCCGATGCATTATCCCGGCATGCCATAACCACGATATAAACAAGAGAGAGGATAGTCTCTCCACAGATGCGCATATAATTCCTGTGGGGACTATCGTGTGAAATAAAAATTTTTTTGTTCCTATTTGATTTCCACTCTGTGAGCTCCAATCAATTTTAAGAAGGGGGTTGTCACAGGAAATGAGGGACAGAAATTATATTTTATTTCATTTTAATAAACCGCCAACAAAACTAGTTGAAGTAACCCGAGTTTTGTTATTATTTTCATATTATCATATGTAATTCCAGTAACGGTCACCTAAGATCTCTTTAGTAGACAGACGTTCGTGACGCAGTGTGTGTCAATTATCATATTGAATATATATATATATTAGTTTATGAAGAATATGTATATTAAATAAATTGGGACAACTGCGCACTACGGTCACATGTTGTTGACGAGAGAAATGGCCAGTGCGCATTAGAATTGACCACAGAAAAGCGTGCATCACGATTACCACTATATATCCAAGGCAAAAATCATGTCACAGGACATAGCTTCTGGAAGTTTTGGAAACCTTCAGTGAAAGCTATATAAGAAGCAAAATGAAGACTTTACTCTCAATGTTGAAAACGTCGATTCGTCTGAAGCCAGTCTAACTTCACGTATGAATTATCTCATGTACAGAGAGTTCATAAAGGAAAGCTGCAATAATCTCTTTCCATCCGTTTTCCATCCGTCTGATGCCATATATTGAGTAACGAGGCAAAATTACTCAGTATAATTTTTGGCAAAGTGGAAAGTTCACTGTCAAGAAAAACCAATGTATGCGACACTGGTTGTATGCAGTTAACGACACGAGGGACCCAATTTGGTCATCCCCCCTGTCTGAGTTCGTTTGGCAGTCTATCCCGCGATTGAGAAGGCTAGCGCCGGAGACAGATATCCGGATTTCTACACTCAATGTAATGCGACGACACATCCCACTGGACGACTCCACCCGATAATGCTAAACGTCGTTGAGGTGTCCGTTTCCACGACAAACAACGATAATTATCGAGGCTGACAACAGTCAGCTAAATTTCAGATTTCTCTCCAGTGATAATCTGAAAGTGGTGCCTAGATTCTGCAGAATCTTCACCTGTAATGCGACGCCTCAATTGCGCCGTGGTCTTCACTTTGAAGTGCCGCTTATAAGTGACGTGTGAGCTTACGTCATCTCCTTGGAACTCTGACATTAATAGTGAGTAATCAATTAGCACGGCTAACGCGCACATACTTAACTCTAGAACTCTAAGAAAATGAACACTATTATATCGTTTGCAAAATAAGAACTCTAATGTTAAAAGTAATGCTTATTTTACATGTGAACTATTGTTAAAGCGGCCCCATTTGCCGCATAGGAATTGTGTAATTAATCTTTATTTTATATTTTGAATTTCATCATTTTCATCTCCCCTTATTTCCCACAGAGTGTATGACATTGGAAAGTCGAATGAATGATTAATCACTGTGCGAAAGAGTAGTGCCCCTTTTTAAATCGGGAATAAATAACCTGATTTAAACATCTTTCAACTCTCTTGTTATTCATAGTTTTTGAGAGGGACGAAAGAATTTGTACTACTGTTTTGCACCGTTCGTCTGTTCGTCCATTTATTCACATTTATGATACACACTCACAACACACACCGCCAATAAAACGTTCCTTGGCATGACATTAATAAATTGGGCCCCACCCAAACATCAATGGTGTATGTCATGTGTGTCTATGTAACAACTTGACGCGACGTAGTACTGGCACACGTCACGGGCTTTTCTTGGAGGTGCACCGGAGCAGGCCAAAAATAGACTTCACCCCTTGCATCTCTAACTTCAGCTCGGGGACGGCTTGTAACTAGCCTCCCGTTTTGTGTCAATTATTATATTCCAGCCCCAGCTATAGCTGCAAATCTCCATCTCTTATTTAACACCCAGAGAGTGTGGGTGTTTAACAAAGAAAAATAGTAAATGTTATTAACAATATAAATTAACTACACACTACACATTAATTCAACATTCATCAAGCACAAATAATGACATATACAACAAATACATACAAAGATACACGGATATATACAGTTCGGACTTAAAACTTAAACGTTCACTTGGTAATTGTCTGTTATTAAAGTTCTTGAAATTATCTCTAGTACTCCCTAGTGACCCCTAGAGTGAACAATATTCATCGACAATATTACTTCAATCAATGACAATTATACACAACAATAAAGCACAGTAGTGAGAAAGGTTCAAGGTATGTTTGAAGAAATGTCAACATTACCTGAATGGAAGCTTGACTCTGCTTTTTCCCGAACACAGTGGATGACGTCATGCGGTTTCACTGGCTCACTAGTGGGATTCTCAAAAACACTGGCAAGTCATGCTCAGGATTAGATCCAGTTTAAAGGAAATGGTTTGGGATATATCTTTGGGAGTGCTGCGTTTGGCTGGAAAAAAAAACCCACAATATTCGTGTGTAGAAATTCATGCTGACAGACAGATTTTAACTTCCTCTCTCCATAATAAATCATCACACTATATTTTACAATTACTTAATACAATTATTTATTTCACCACAAGTGAACAATGAATTCAGGCTAGGTGTCCCTTTATAAGATATAGGCCAATACTCTTTTGAATACAGCCATAGCAAATTAGAAAAAATTAAACAGACCAAAAATGGAAAGAGAAAGATTCCTAAGTTACATTAATATTTTACATATCAGGTTAGTGATAAAAAGGTCCCTGAATCATAAACGATGTTCTACAATCTACAGAGATCTAACATTGCGTCAGATAAAAAGGTCTCTGAGGATGTCGTGAACATTAAACTATTAATGATTTGTCAGTTATGTAATTATCAAGGTCGTGAACATTAAAGTATTACTGATTTGTCAGTTATGTAATTATCAGTGTCGTGAACATTAAAGTATTAATGATTTGTCAGTTATGTAATTATCAGGGTCGTGAACATTAAAGTATTAATGATTTGTCATTTATGTAATCATCAGGGTCGTGAACATTAAAGTATTAATGATTTGTCAGTTATGTAATCATCAGGGTCGTGAACATTAAAGTATTAATGATTTGTCAGTTATGCAATTATCAGGGTCGTGAACATTAAAGTATTAATGATTTGTCAGTTATGTAATTATCAGGGTCGTGAACATTAAAGTATTAGTGATTTGTCAGTTATGTAATTATCAGGGTCGTGAACATTAAAGTACCATTGATTTGTCAGTTATGTAATTACCAGGGTCGTGTACATTAAAGTATTACTGATATGTCAGTTATTTAATTATCAGGGTCGTGAACATTAAAATACCACTGATTTGTCAGTTATGTAATTATCAGGGTCGTGAACATTAAAGTATTACTGATATGTCAGTTATTTAATTATCCGAGTCGTGAGCATTAAAGTACTGTTGATATATCAGTTATTTGATTATCAGGGTCGGGAACGCTGAAGAACTTCTATGTTGATTATGCATTAATCAGGCCGTAAATATTCATGAACTACTAATATCAGTCAATTCTTTATTTATGAGGGTCGTAAACATCGAACTACAAATAATATACGTCAATTCTTTATATATCAAAGCATAAACATTGAGGTACTACTAATATCACAGACAATTCTTTATTTATCAGGGCCGTGAACATTGAAGTACTACTAATATCAGGCAATTCTTTATTTATCAGGGCCGTGAACAATGCACTGCTAGACACGTACCAACTAAAATCCTTAGACGGGCTGAGTGAATATGATGTGACCGACTATGCGATCGAAAAATGGGGAGATAAATTATCTCTCGAGAATCCTCTTTCAAGGAACACGAAATCTTACGGGCGAGAAAATAAAGCCTTCGATATAGTAGTTCGCTGCCTGGGATTCACCTTTAATTTCAGTATTTTCAGGTAGGTATAAAAGTAATATAATTGAAAACGAAGCTAGGTACAGTTTAATTGTATAATAAACAGCGACATAATGACAATAGTCGTCAAACAGTCAATGAACTTATTTCCTTATATGTGTGGTGGAGTAAATTTGCCTATCCCTATTGTTGTATAAATTGTTAAATTGTCGAAGTGACCCGAGAATTGGGCACCCCTTATGATCGTATTTTTGTAAGTGTCAGACTTGGAAGTAAACAACCCGAATTGAGAATATTCTAGAAATTACTAATGTACTACAAACTAGTTCAAGTCGGTGAGTAGTTTTATTATTAGATGGTTGAGATTTACGAGAACGAAACCAGACAATGCATTGAGATCTGAAAGTTTACATACTGTAGAAAATTATATTGTCTAATCACTTCAATTTGGAGTGGCATGAAGTCCGGTCTGGAAAGGTGGCCTTTAGCTTAATGGTGAGTTAACTGACTGTTTGAGAGAGAATGGACTTTGAAATATTTCATGCATGTTTGCTATTGAAATGTTATACTTGTGTGTTACTTAGAGATTATTATGTGAGTATACAATGTTTGAACTATGCTGTTCGTATGTAGTGTGCTAAAACTTGATATTGTTTGGATGTGATGTATTTATTATACTGTGTTGTTGTTCTTAATGTAGGGGGGGGGGCTTTCGACTTCCGCCACTTTCGCGCGTTATACAGTGTGCATGTATTGGGCTAATAAATACCATTGCAGGAAATTGTAAGTTGAGACTGGAATATAAGAATGAATGGAGTTATAAAGTGATAAACTGGAAACAAATGTTTTGTCCCTGATTGTATTTTCAGAGTAAGCAGCCTTTGTCTCATCATGTTATTTGAATCTCCTGATTTACTGATTGTGAACTGCTATGACCGACCATGATAGAGGCATGAGGTAGTGTGTGTGTGTGTGTGTGTGTGTGTAAGTGTAAAGGAATACACTACAGTCCTTCTGACGTATTGTGGCAAAGTTTCCTGATTACATCTGGTGATTTCTGGCACAGTGAAGCTATTAGAAATCAGTACAATTGTTGTTCTGCTTGAAGGAACTGACACAGCGAAAGAGGACGTCCAAGTTGGCTTCAAGAGAATATTAGTGTTTCAGAATTTGTTGGCATATGGAGAGAAAGACACGTGTTGATAGACTTGTGACATTGTTGCAAAAAAGAAAAGAAAACGGAAGTAAATGCTTAATTCAGGTTATGTAAAATATATTATTGGTACCTCTAATATTTCCATTTCTGTTCCCTAAGAACTATCATGATTTATATAGACACTATTGTTGAATTGTATTTCAGAATATAAGATGGTGCTGTACAGAAATTATGCAAATGTGGTTTTATGGAAATATTGATATCAAGTAATCTTTTTCATTGTATTTGTCATATGTATATATGATTGTTCATTTAATAAATTTATTGTCCTATTAATCTTATGTTGGAGAAAAATGTGGGTGGATGGGGTTCGCTAAATTTAGATTAAAGACGAATTTGTCTTCTCCTTTAGTAAGAAGTTTTCTATCTACAGCAGAATATTGTGTGACAGTAAATATTGTTTTAATGTTGTGGAAGAGAGAAAACGTTTACAGTGCCCGCATATCCGCCAAAATGAGAGAGACAAAGAACTATTAATAACATAAATTAAGATTATCATCACTTGTAATTAGTTATTAATGATTTATTAATTAATAGTAATCATAATCAATAACTAAGTGGTGTTGGTGTTGCAAAATGTGATCACATAAATGTGTAAAGGGTGTGATTTGACCTTGGCTGTAATTTCATTCATAACTTGAATAAAATAATTCAGTTGTGTAAATTCCATCTGAAAAAAGACTTATTAAATTATTATTTACTTTCAACACTTCATACTGACACGATGCTTCGAAACACATAAGGCAGATACACGTATGATTATACCGTACATATCTATAGTAGTGTATAATGAGTGAATTCCCTTAATAGGAGTGAATTCCCCTCTGACTGTAAATACAGCTAAATATAACAATGCAAACTTATGGCGGGTTAGGAGATTAGTATAATTTGCCTTGACTCCATTACAATGTGTAACGGACAATTATATCAGAATTTAATTTTATTAGAGGCGCATGTTCAGGGCACAGTGTTACTGGAAACACTAAGTAGAGGAGAGTGATGCATGAACCTAATGATAAAGGTAAAATATTACCTAGGATGTGGACAGTGTAATATGAGTCTACATTGTGGTGAATATTGTTTTATGAGGTTTGCGTGTAGCAGAGTTTTTAAGTGTTGAGATAAGTTTCATATTACTTCTTTGTGCAGGAGAGCGTATTAAAGAAGGCTTGTGCAATATGGAAAGTGCTATATAAATCAGTTTGAATGAAGAATTGTGCTGGAGAGCGTATTAAAGAAGGCTTGTGCAATATGGAAAGTGCTATATAAATCAGTTTGAATGAAGAATTGTGCTGGAGAGCGTATTAAAGAAGGCTTGTGCAATATGGAAAGTGCTATATAAATCAGTTTGAATGAAGAATGATACAAAATGTAGAGGTAATGGAGAATACTATACTAATTTAGTGAGTAGTAAAAAATGAAATAGTGTATAGCATGAATTTAGTACCAAGCAGAGAGTGTTGTAGAAGTTTTGTGTAAACCTGGGCTCAGTGTATTTAAAGTGTAGTGGACAATACTACAGAAAAGAATGTTTAGTAGTATGTTACTTGACAAAGTTGACATTCATACAGGAGAAATGTTTGTAGTGTGCAGTGTAGTACAGGAATTAGTGTTTAGTATATAATATTACATAAAACAGAGTGAAATGGAGTCACTGACAAAACATCTATGCTAAGAGAGCCCAGGACACTATTGCATTCTTAATTTTTTACTTTGTCTCACTGGCAGCGAAAACAAAATGCAGGAAGGAAAAAGAGGAAAATTCCCAGCCATTAAACATAACTATGAATCACAAACCATGAAAGGTGTTTTCTTTGCTGGAACAAACACTCATTCCTTGGATTACCGCAAATCTGCGGGTGGCTTCATACACGGCTTTAGATACACAGGTAAACTATTGTTGGCTTTAGATACACAGGTAAACTATTGTTGGCTTTAGATACACAGGTAAATTATTGTCGGCTTTAGATACACAGGTAAATTATTGTGCTTTAGATACACAGGTAAACTATTGTCGGCTTTAGATACACAGGTAAACTATTGTCGGCTTTAGATACACAGGTAAACTATTGTCGGCTTTAGATACACAGGTAAACTATTGTCGGCTTTAGATACACAGGTAAATTATTGTCGGCTTTAGATACACAGGTAAATTATTGTGCTTTAGATACACAGGTAAACTATTGTCGGCTTCCAACATTCTTTGTTAATACGATACGTGACAGAATGCGTTTGAAATTGAATTCTTGATGTGGATTTGTTCTTTATAATTAGTAACGATCTAGTCTATATTTGAAAGCTCATACAG
Source organism: Sinotaia quadrata (assembly GCA_028829895.1). Taxonomy (NCBI): domain Eukaryota; kingdom Metazoa; phylum Mollusca; class Gastropoda; order Architaenioglossa; family Viviparidae; genus Sinotaia; species Sinotaia quadrata. Next base: position 56,059,242 of record CM054182.1, read on the forward strand.
TGCAAAATAGTATCTGTATAATATTTTGAATATCAAATTGAAAGACGTTTGCTTATTGAACGTTTCATAACTTTACTTGACTGCTTAAATGTCGCTAAACCTTAAAAGAGCAATTGCAAAAGGTGAGATGCAAAACTCTCCCATTAATCACTGAGCGAGAATGGGAAGAAGCATACATTAATTTTTGTAGATAGATGTAGGATGTTTCAAGTTAAACAAATTCATTTAAGCCAAAGTGAACAGAATTATTTATCAGTTGTCTCTTTATCATTAACTGAAATAAATATTCATAGTTAATACATAACAGCTGTAAAAAAAAATTAACACTTGTACCGCAAAGTATTTTAAGCCGCCACGAGCTGGTTAAAATCAAATTATGTGTGTGTGTGTGTGTGTATTTGAGTGTGTGTGTGTGTGTGTGTGTGTGTGTGCGTGTGCAGGTAGGTTAACAGTTGATTATATAGTCGAATATAGTGGAGAACAACAAGTTAGTATATCTCTGAATTTTAAAGTAATATTAAATCTAAAATGGTCTATGACTTTCACACATCGCCTGTAATAAATACATATTTGGTGTAACACTTCATTTTCTTTACCTTTGCAGCTCGAGCTCTAAGTCGACTGTTGTCATGGCGATATGAAGGAGAGCCGTGGCCTTGCCAAAGTTTTAAAATGACAGAACTGCGGAGCGTCCTGCTGAAAAGAATAAACGAAGCGTCCGGTCCTTATCAGATGTTCCAGGTTTTAGCGGACGTAATCCTCTTTCCCGAGTCAGTACTATTGTGTTTAATGTTAATAAATGAAAAGACATATGTCTTTCTTTAACTTTCAGAAGTGTTCACATAAAATCGTAAGCTCTTCGTCACTTTTCTTATAATATATGATTAAACGTTTTAATTCGTTTCAGGATATTTCTTTATGATAGATGAAAAACTGTATTCTCGAGAAAGTTTCAATTTTGTTTTATTTCTTAGTTTACTGTTTACGGCTGTAATCACATACTTTGCATTAAAAAGTCAGTCATACCAATTGCTTACAGCTTAGTATATTTTATACTGATCAAATGAAAGACAATTTCGTGATAAAAATGTATTTCTTAGTTTAACTTTTATGACTGAAATAAAATACTTTGCTTTTAAACGTCAGCCATACAAGTAGTTTTTAATTTCATCAAATGGAGAGCCATTTGTTTACTTGGTCAGTAAAACAAAAACAAAGGGCTCTCCATTTGAGGAACTTAAACTTTTTTTTTTATATCACATCAGAACTGTTTCGTCCACTTGCAGTAAAGCTGGACACTGTGTGTCAAGCAGCCAGTCGCAGTAACCTTTAAAAATGAAATTAATAGCTGTTTAAATTCTATAGTGATGTTCTTTAAACATGAAATTAATAGCTGTTTAAATTATATAGTGATGTTCTTTTGTGAAAATACGCATTACAATATAAGATGTTTATCTGTTACAAAATATTTTAATTAAAACAACTATTAAATACTATTAACTATTTTTAATGTTTGCACTCATTTAAAAGTTGAATAGGACAACTGGCTATTAGCATGTTGATTCCTCAATCTAATGACTAGGATCGTAGATGTCCAAATTGTTTTGTAGAGGAACATCCAATGACATTTGGTTTCTTAAGTATAATTGTAAATTTCATTACAAAATATTTCTTCAAAAGCAATAGAAAAAAACAGACTCCGAAATAACAGTTGTAACAGAGTAGCATTCCTTCAAACAATATGCAAATAAATATAATTGTTTTGTTTTAATTTGAGAGTCATTTAATGTTAAATCAGCACAGTTTGATAAACACTTAACTAATAAATGAAGGTAAATCACGTATTCATATAGGGCGAATTGTGATATACCATTAGTTGCATATAAATAGTTATGTGGTGACGATAAAGCTGTACACATTAATCATGTAGACCTATCTGTAAAACGCCCAAAGAAGCGTATTATTTATTACAGCACTAAATAATTTATATTTGTTCAAAATTATTTTATTTTATTAAAAGATTAGAAAATTAATTTCCGTTTATAGTTTTATTATTTCTGCCCTGAGATAAACAATATGGTCGATAAAGTATATTATTATTTCTACTATGTACCTCTTCGTGCAGAAATGGAGACACGTTTGACCTCTGCGAGGAGTTCCCTGTTAATTTGCTACATAAATTCCCCCAACACACTGGACACAATGCTTCGCGAGTTCTGGTCTTTAATTTCGAGTATGGGGCTAATTTTTCTGCTCCTGGAAAGGACGTCTTTGACGAGGAAAGAGCATCATCCGGTCCTAAATTTGCACATTTGGCCAATTTCCTCCATCCAGTCCTCTATTACTACCAGACATTGCCCACATGTGAGTGACGTGAAAATGTACAAGAAATGAATACGTCTTTCTTGAACGTTCAATTTATCATGACACTATACATACTTTACAAATGCATACATAGATCCACACATGAACACACGTATGCATATATATGTGGCGGGGTAAATTTGCCTATCTCTGTTTCTAAACTTAATTGTTATATAAAATGCTAAATTTCAAAGTGAACAGACATTGGGCCCTGGTTGGGCTGATATTTTTAATTGTCAAGGTTGGAAGTAAACATGTCAGGTGGATGATAGGTTAGAAATTGCTGATACAATCCAAATCAGTTCGAAATGGATGAGTAGATTTATTATCAAATGGTTAAGATTTACGAGAACGAGGCCAGCCAAAGGGATGAGATCCAAAGTTTACCTACTGTAAGAATTCTATTGTCTAATCACTTTGAAATTGGAGTGGCAAGAAGTCCGGTAATGAAAGCCACCTGTTAGCTTAATGATGAATTAACTTACTAAATGAGAGAGAATGGAATTTGATATATTAGAAATAGTTCATGCATTTTACTATTGATATGTTATATATGTCTTTTACATACAGAGGTATTATTTTAGTAGACTGCTATTTCTACAAATTGTGAACTAAGATGCTCATATATAGTATGCGAAACACTTCATATTGTTTCAAGTGAATATGTTCATAAAACTGATTTGATGCATTTATTATAATATTATTAATTATTATATCTGCGTGTATCAGACTAATAAATACTGTTGCAGGGAAACTGTAAGTTGAGACTTGGATGTAAGAAAGAATGGAGTTAGAGATGAATAAACTGAATGCTTAGTGATTTTCTCCTATTATACATTACATGGAATAAGCAGCCCTTTCTTGTTTTACCTGAATCTCCCAGTACACTGATTTATAGACCGCTATGACCAGGGTAGATGCAAGAAATATCTACCCTAGTGTAAGTTGAAGGGTACACTGAAATCTGTTGATGTATGGTGACAAAGTATGCTGACTACATCATGGAATTTCTGGTACAATGGAATTACTGGAAATCGCTACCATTTTTTTCTGCTTGTGGGAGATAATATGGTGGAGTGCTCAGGTTAGCCTCAAGAGAATAGTGGCTCATCAGTGTTGTACAACATGCAAGAGAAACACATGAAACTGACAATTCCATTGGGACAATAAGCTTATGACTTTGTTATGAAAGCATACAAAGACTATTGACAGACTATTGCAGTTTTGCCTAGACAAGGTAACATACAAATGATTACCACTATAATCACTATAACCCCTTCTGAAATTACCCTGTGATTTATATTGATACTAATTGTTCAATCATGTGTTAGGAAAGAAGACTGTATAAATAAATATTTAAATTATTCAAACATGGTTCATGAAAATATTGATGTAAAATATTCTTTTCATTGTGTTTGCTATATGTATATTTTATTATTGATTTAATACATTTATTGTTAAATTTATTGATCTTTTTACACATGTTTGATAATCTTATTTTGGAGAAGAAAGTGGGTGGATGGGGACTCGCTAAATATAGATTAAAAAACGGATTTATTTGATAAGACGTTTTCCGCCTATGGAAATATTGTGTGACGGCAAATGTTTGTCTTTAATGTGGAAGAGAGAAAACGTTTAAGTGAGAGACGAATGGTGTCTGCTGGCAAATTATTAATAACATAAGATAAAATTCTCATGACTTGTAATTAATAATGGTTGATTAAATAATTAATACAAATAATCATAACCATTATCTAGGTGGCATCAGCGTCACAATATATATAAGAGAGAGAGAGAGAAAGAGAGAGAGAGAGAGAGAGAGAGAGAGAGAGAGAGAGAGAGAGAGAGGGGACATTATTTTGAGAGAGATTTATATTGCAAAATTGTGTTATAGATATAAAGCATTCGTCAATGTACGTATACAAAAAATGCAATAATGTAATCATGTTATTTCTATGATGTAAGTGCCAACTGTACAAAAAATAATCTCCTATATAACGTTTTTATATTTCACAGTTAAGACGGTAAGAATAGTAGAATCTGTTTAAATACCATTCATCCTGCTGGTAGATACACATAAGTTTCACAATATTCACAAATACCATATTTATTCCTATTTAGGATGATTTATTAAGATAACTTTATTAGTTCATTCTATCATCACAAACACAGAGGTTGCATTTTCTAAGGTGCCTATAAAATATGGTCGCGTGTTGTAAGTTGTTGGGTTGTATTAGATTCTGATTTGCTCATTGTTGTCAAAATTGCACAGCACTACATTGCTTAGACCTCTAAACGAATAACCTCTGGATTGTCAATATCATTAACGCTTACACCTTCACTGTTTGATCGGTTTTGCCAATGCATTCTTCTGTTAAAGATCAACAGATGAAGAATCGATCAAAGAAGGAAGTTCTCCCCCGACCTTTCGCCCTTCATCACATTGCAGAAGACTTCAGTACTGACTGGACCAAACTCATCCAACACATCTTGCCGCTAACGGACTTCCTGGAATATATCACCGGAAATAATCTCGATAATGCGTTATCGGCAGACTGTTTCTTGGAGGGAATGGTCAACACAACAATAAGACAATTATGTGAAGTTCATTACATAAATGGTCAGGGGATCGACCTGGCAAAAACTTACTATAAAAACCTTGTGTGAGTATGTTTTATCAGCGATGTATACTAAATATTGTTTTTGGACATTTCTTCATTAACATGGAATATATGTTAATTTCGATAAAATAATTCACAAAATTGTTCAAAAATATTCAAATGGATTGTTTATCAAAGAATGTAAATGTATACCCTTGCTGTATTAAACTCATGTCTCACTGTCAAATGCGGTATGTGAGGTCTTTGAATGTATGCGATTAGTTCAAAAGTATTTTTAACCTGCGTGCCTACCCACCTACAAGTTCCATTACAGGTAATGACTATGGGATATTAATGAGACGACTGTCTAATATATTTAGGCCAGTTTGATTAATCTGTCTCCAGCAAAATGAACTGGAATATAAAATATGAACAATACACAACAATAACACTAACGTTACAATACTTATGACACTCATTTAGTAACACTGCGCACAATAAAACATTATACTTGCACTTAACAAAGTTACATTAACAAGACACTTAAAGAGTAGGAAAAAATAAATAAATGTGATTATAAGAATCAAAATGAAGAAGAAGAGATAATAATACCCAATTAGGTAATAACAAATTAGCCTTTTACTTCAATGACAATCTTTTTACTTTCCTCTCTACAACTTCCATTCCTTGGACTAATACACTTTCTAATTTTGGGCCTAAAAGATTTATAGATAACGTGGTCTTGGAAGATATGCCATATTTTTTCTCATTTAATAATGACTCATCTTTCGTGTGCGTAGCATCAAACTGAATAAATCTCTGACACACATGACACACATGCAGCGTGCATCAAATGCCACCTTCCTTCCATTGTGGCCTAGTATGCAGAATACAAACAGATGTGACTTCATCACTTGTACACTGAAACCTGTACTCTAGGACACTGAAATACATAATTGTGGCTGGCCCTAAGTTTCTCTTCCAAACTGCTCTGGTTTGTTTTAATTATATTTACTGATATCTGAATAGAATTTGTCAAAATTATACAATTTAATATAAAGAAAACAATTTAAATCCTATTTGAATTTACTCTCAACAATCATTTTACCTTCAGTAAGGGCTCCTTATTCTTCACTTGGTCGTAACAGGAACGTATCATTCCTTCATCCTGCCATTCCGTACTGATTTAAAGCCAGTAGGAACTGATATCCATTCAACCGATCCTCATTTCTCATTTTTTTCCATAATTTCTCACTCAAGCTTCCAGTTTGTAATGACGCCTATGTGAACTGTAATTATGTCTTATGATTCATTATATACTGTAACGTCTTTTGTCTGTATGCCTATGTGAACTGTAATTATGTCTTATGATTCATTATATACTGTAACGTCTTTTGTCTGTACGCCTATGTGAACTGTAATTATGTCTTATGATTCATTATATACTGTAACGTCTTTTGTCTGTATGCCTATGCAAAAAGACCCAACCTCCATCCCTCAACTCTTTTTCACCCCTCCAAAAGTTTGCGCTTAAGACTCGTTCACACTTTTCATGTATCCGTTACACATTCAAATCATTAGCTCCACATTTAAAATTATAAATTCAATGAAATTCACATGTCATTACATCTAATTATTCGGGGGAACTCATTTAGAAGTGAAAGTATATGTCACGGCCTTCCCTCCTGGATGGGGTTCAGCAGTGATGCTGACGACACACCGAGTGGCAAGATGTAAAACGGTACCAACTCTCGCACACCACTATGTTCCTGTGAGGGGGAGGGGTTTTATCTGCGTGCGGGGTAAAGGGTGAAGGTCGGCTGTGAGTGTGAGCGTGCGGGTATGAATGTAAATATGAGACAAACGGGACGAATGGACAAACGCACTACACTTTTTCACACCCAAGAAAGCCATAGTCTTGAAAAATAGTTAGCAAGAATTTTATTCTTAACAATACGGGCCTACTTTTGCATGGCTCTTAGTCATTCATCCAGAAGCATCCAAACATAACATTCACAGTATCGGGGACCAGAGCAATGAAATATGATTTTTTTTTTAAATGAATAAAAGTATGAAGGAAATGAAGCGTTAATAATAAAGGTGGCGTAATATATAACAACCAGCAGTGATAATTAAATACAAATATATATGTATGCTCAAATATGTGAATTTCACAATATAATTATGTTAATGACATGTTAATAAAGATTTTACAACAAATGTTCATAGAAATTCCAAGTAAAACTCAAAATATCAATAGTTGTGAGACTCTAAACGAGTAAGAAATACTATAAATAATCTACCTACCTATCGAGTAATGCGCCTCTCAACTTGGCCTACTTACTAGTACAATAAATAATCTACCTACCTTTCGAGTAATGCGCCTCTAAACTTGGCCTACTTACTAGTACAATAAATAATCTACCTACCTATCGAGTAATGCGCCTCTCAACTTGGCCTACTTACTAGTACTATAAATAATCTACCTACCTATCGAGTAATGCGCCTCTAAACTTAGCCTACTTACTAGTACAAAGGATGGCAGTGGTGACTGTCGATGAATAAATGATGAAGTATGACGATGTACCATGATGAAGCATGAACGACAAATGTTGATGTATACAATGATGAACACACTTGTAGATACACTGAAAGTATATCAAACCACGTGATGAGCCAGGCACTGATGAGTGAACTGCTCGCATAAAGTTGAAGAATGCTGGGAACGTTTCCTGCTGAAAAGCAAGGAAATATCCTGGTAAAATCTGTTGAGTGCAAAAAAAAAAAAATGCTCCCTTCTTTCTTGGGCCACTTTTGCCAGTTTCTATACGGGGACACTGTAAGTTGCTGCCGAAGGAACTTGATCCATTGCATGACTAGACACAAAAGACCGCAAGGTCCGTGTCATGAAAGACTGGGAGTCAGAAATTACCAGAACACACAGTCCCAGACATGCAACGGCGAACACTAGAAGGTCCGTTCTTGAATTATGTGATAAAACTGTCAAAGGACATGCTGAAGCTCAGTGGGAAGAAAACCATGTCTGTATTTCAATACGCCCGACAGGAGCTTGCACACATATACGCTAAAGCAAAAATCAGTGTTCAGTTCTTTTATGTGACTGTTGAATTTTCTATCATTCCATGGGCTTCTAGAAAACCCACTTGGCAAGAGTGTGCAACTTGATTTCTATTGTGCAACTATAATTTCTATTGTTGTATGGGCGCATTACAGCTATGTCTAAAGGCGCACTTACTAAGAAATATAGGTCCTATCTAAAAGTTACAATAAAGAGTATAAAAGATTAAGTATATCTTCTATCTACTCCTAATATAACTAACTTATCATGAAGTAAATACATGAGTAAATAAATTTAATTAAAATACTAAATGCACATGACAAACGTACACGCACACAAACTCACTGACAGTGCAGGGATCGACACTACATTCGTTCCACAGAATGATAAAAAATAATGAATAATTATACCTTGTGAGATGACAAGGGGAGGTAAAAATACTTTAGAAAAAAAATAAATGTTTCGATTACTTTTCCCCAACTGTGACAGTATATATATATATATAAAACCTTTTAACAGAGACGAACTTATATTGAACAAGATTATTTTTTTTCATTTATGATAAGACATATATACACCTTATCTCTAGAAGCGCTTCATCTGATTAAATGCCTATTCATTTTTACAATTTATAGAAAAATAAACAACAATGTAAAACATTCTCTCAAACAAATTTTTATTTGATCTAAATCTAAAATATCTTAATATATTGTCATTACACGACTGTTAACTCTAAGTAACTCTTTTCCTTCAGTCCAGCTATAAAAATAGTAGGGTCTTGTTCATTTGCATCTTCCACTTATTGATATAGTTGAAACAAATATTAACCAAACTTACATTAATAATTTCAAGTATGGATATTGTGTTACAATAAATAAACACTATAATGGGGGCTACTGAAACACAGGCGAAAACTCGGAGGAGATGGACCATAGAGGAAAACTTACAAATAATGGTCTCTTATTATCAAGACCAACCTACAGCATGAGGATATAGAAAAATGAATAATGAACTCTGGCTCAAACAACATCTAGATGATATTATAAGTGGACAGCGGACAGAAGAGCGACCATGCAAATTAGGCTTCTTACAGTCCTAGAAGTCTAAAAGATAGAACAGCAACAAACGAATACCACAACTCGATCATCTGAAATAGAAGACAACGAAACTTCCGCAACCTCACAACACTCAAATCCAGTTGACTACCAAGCTGGAGAAATTCCAAGCGACATCACTAAGAACAACAATGCTGGTTAGAAGACGAGAAAAGTTTCATACACAAAAATAAGTCACATATATGCAGAACTCCATCACGAAGGCTGCCAAACAATAAAGCTCTAAGCGATATAATTCAGAATGGAAATGAAGTACTAAAACATATCCCCACAGAAGATATCACAAAACCCAATAGTCTAATATACGCCACTACAAAAGTAATTTAAAAATAAGCAATGTCAGATATAGTACAAACAAAGAAACCATCAGTACAACCTTGGAAGAAACGAATAGAAAAGAAAATAGAGTGTACCAAGAGAGAAATACGCCAAATGACAGCAGCAGCACAAAATGAGGGAAAACGGAAGGCAAGATTGGTCAAAAATGCCACACAAAATTCAAATTGATTAGAAAAAAGAATATTTCAGCAGGTAAACTTTGGTCTTACCCCTTTGGCAGGTCTCATTCTTGTAAATCTTAACCATTGGATAATAAAAACTACTCATCCACATCAGCAAGTTCTAGCACATTCTTTACCTGTGTTGTTTATTCCAACTCTGACACTTACTAAAATATGCAGTGTCAAAGGTCGGGTCGCATTGACACTTAACAATTTATATTTAAATTAAGTTTAGAAATAGAAATAGGCAAATTTACTCCACTACAGAACAAGCCAAACACACAATGGTTTTGCATAATCTCTACAATAGTTAGATATTACAGAGTTAGATGTTAGATGTTCCATAGTTTTATGTTATAACTGACATAAATAAATCTTTCGGCATGTGCATTGCATTTTAGTTTAATAAGACGCATAATCCAAAGAAATAGTGATTATATACAATTTGCATATTCAAGACAAATATAAAAATGAAATGTGTTTCTCAGTGCATTCTTTATTATCGAAAATCAAATAATGTATAAAAATTACAATGTAAATTGCCTCCTACATATGTGGGATTATACACAATAGTTATACAGGAGTATGAATCACGCAATGATAGTATATGATGCGCTCTTTACAAAATATCCTCTAGTCGACTATTTGATTTGTTGCATTACTCATAAACTAATAGATTACATCAGATACCAATGGCAATTGTATTTCAACTATACTTTATATTGTGGAAGGAAAAAAATTACGAGAAAATACCAACATCGATGTAGGGCGTAAAACTTTGAATTTAATACACTGACAATCCATTGAACGTGATTGAAAAAAATACTCACAAAAACAAATATTACTGTAAGTAAATGATACACGCAACAGACTCATTAAGAGAATGAAGCAGAAATTTCTTTTCTAGCCCTCATCTCCATCAAGTACATCCCCCCACCATTCATGTAAAGACGATCGCACGACAATCCTATTGTGCTGTTTAGCATTCCGTACAAGAAACACTCCTTCGCGTCCCAAGAAAGTAAAATAATTCCGGTGATGTATTCCAGGAAATCATCTAGTGGTTCGATATGTTGGAAGAAGAGGGTCCAGTCAGTATGGAAGTCTTCCACAATGTGATGAATAGCGAAAGGTCGAGGAGGTACTTCTTTCTTCATCTGTTCCTCTGTACAACCATAATGCATTAATGAAAGTTGACAATGTTAACAATGTAGGCTTCAGAGAGTAATTATTAGTTTACAAATTAATGTGATTTTACAGTAACGGTAAATAAGAGGCAAAAGGGAAATCAAGGAAACATGACAACTAAACACAGTGCATGAGTCCAGTGAAGAAAACACAATCAGTGTGATTGTGTTCTGCTCAAGTAACTGACACACCAAGAGAGTGCCAGGTCGGTTGAGATTAACGACGTGTCAGTGTTTTCTTGCACACGAGCCTAGTACATGTGCTGAGCATGGACATTTTGACAGTGTAACGTGATTGAAAGGCCAGTGAAAAGACTGTTGAAGCACTGTAAATGTTGCTTTATGTTGTGGAACTGTGAAAATGTTTACAACGCCAAAATACCCGCCAAGTGAGAGGAGTAGTGTAGTGTGTGTTGGATGATCATTAATAAAAATTAATATTCTCTCTATCTCTATCTCTATTCTCATCACTTGAAATTAATTATGAAAGATTAATTAATAGTTAATAATTAATAAATAATTAATAATTAATTAATAATTATCTTCATTAACTAAGTGGCGCATGTGTCATAGATAGATAGATAGATAGATAGATAGATAGATAGATAGATAGATAGATAGATAGATAGATAGATAGATAGATAGATAGATAGATAGATAGATAGATAGATAGATAGATAGATAGATAGATAGATATGTGTTGCTTATGCGTGTATATATGACGTCACTTACCCGTGGGTAAAGACTGGTAGTAATACAAGACTGGATGGATGAAGTTGGACAAATGTGCAGTCTCTGGAGAAGATGATGCTCTATCAAGGAAAAAGACATCTTTCCCCGGACCAGAATAATTGGCCCCGTACTCGAAGGTGAAGACCAGGATTCGGGAAGCATTGTGTCCAGTGTGTTGGGGGAATTCATGTAGCAAATTAACAGGGAACTCCTCACAGTAGTCAAACGTGTCTCCATTTCTGCACACAAAAATAGTACACACTATAAATTATGATGTTTAGAATAATCATCTGTTTTTTACCAATGTACGGAAAACATATTAAAAGTAAAAGGTAAATGAAAACAAATAGATTTCTTGGTATTTTACTAAAATCGTTTAACTACATTCATATTGATGAAATAAATACGAATATCATACCGGTATGATTTGTATAACTCTATTGGTACTATACAGATAGGATGGGAGGTAGGTCGATAGATAGATAGATTTATGTTTAGATAGATAGATTGATAGATAGATAGATAGATAGATAGATAGATAGATAGATAGATAGATAGATAGATTTATGTTTAGATAGATTGATAAATTGATAGATTGATAGATAGATTGATAGATAGATAGATAGATGGAGAGACAGACGGAAAGATAGATAGATAGATAGATAGATAGATAGATAGATAGATAGATAGATAGATAGATAGATAGATAGATGGAGAGACAGACGGAAGGATAGATAGATAGATAAATGGAGAGACAGACGGATAGATAGATAGATAGATAGATAGATAGATAGATAGATAGATAGATAGATAGATAGATAGATAGATAGATAGATAGATAGATAGATAGATAGATAGATAGATAGATAGATAGATAGATAGATAGATAGATAGATAGATAGATAGATAGATAGATAGACGATTTCTTTCAGCTTCTCTCTAGCTGTCATGTTAGTTAAGTGTAAGGTACTGGATAGAAACAGGATTTTGTTAAAATGACTTTCTTAAATAATATATATATATATAACCTGCTATAATAATACATTTATATCATTCTTGTGAGCATATATTATAATTAATTGTAGCTTTTGTACTGATGCTTTCAAAAATCATTTGCAATTTCTCTTCAAAGTGTGTTTAATGTTTGAGATTTGATCTTACATTGCCTTTGAGACCAGTAGAAATTCATCTTTTATCTTAGAGATATTTTTATTTTAACATTTCGTTAATGTTGAAAAAATATGTACATCTTATAATCCAAATTTTTACACAATTCAACAATTTAAAGTGGATGCAATAGTGACTATTACAACTTTTGCGAAATCTGATTGGCTATTACTCAAGCACTTGTAAATCATTTACTGCTATTGGATGGCACTATCGAAATTCATTTAGGTCAAACTACAGTGAATCAAACTGTTGCCATTTTTGTATTTTCCACATGACCAAATAAATTAAATTTTGTCAAGGCAATCGGGGTTGCAGTACATCATCCAGACAACATCTTTCCCTAAAAATCGCATTTATTTTCTCCTTATCTGATTTATTTTATTACATAAAATTATGGTCAAGTTACTAGATAATTATAATTTTATCTGAGAATCTGATAAAGGAATAAGATTCAAACTGACCAAGAAAACACAATTTTATCTCCGAAACCATGGAACACACAATTAACGTATATTTTCCTTTATTAAAATAAATTATAATGACACTGACTCAGAAAAGACGATTACGTCCCCTAAAAACTGAAACATCTGATAAGGGCCGGACGCCTCGTTTATCCGCTTCAGTAGTACACTCATCAGCTCTGTGATTCCAAATTGCTGGCAAGGCCACGGTTCTCCTTCAAATCGCCATGACAACAGCCGACTTAGAACTCGAGCTGAAATGAGCGACATACATGTATATCTGTCCACGTGTAAAGTGGCGGAGTTAATGAGATATACTATTAATTTAATGTTTAATGTTTAAAATTTATAATAAAATAATTTAGTATTAGCATACTTGCAACGTACACATATATTCAAACATTCCCTGACTTTCAAAGCAACCTAGATATATTGCAATATAAATGTTTATTCCTTTTACAACAGTCATAAAATCATTAGAAAAATATTTTTAAATGATGAGTGGGGAAATGACAAATCATTATAAAATTGAAACAAACGCATTATTTCTGGCTTATCATATGAATGTCTACTACTTTCCTTTCTTGGTCATGAATAGATTACAGCATGTGATGGAGTAAATTTACCTATCCCTATTTTAAAACTTAATTATTATATAAATTGTTAAATTGTCAAATTGACCAGAACTTGGGCACTCCTTGTAATGATATTTTTGAGTTGAAGTAAACAACTCAGGTGGAGAATATGCTAGAAAATTGCTGATGCAATCAAAACCAGTTCCAACTGGATGATCAGTTTTTTCTGTCTAAAAGTCTCACACTTGTTCATAAAATAAATCATCCAAAGGGGATGGACTGAAAGTTTCTTTGTTGAAGAAATACTCTATTCTGATCACTTTGAATTTGAACATAATTTGAGTCTGGTCATAAAGGAGGTCACTAGCTCACGGTACGTTAACTGACTGATAAAGAATGAATGGGCTTAAAATATTTCGTACACGCTTGCTATTAATCTATGATTTGAATTAGAGAATTTTATGCAATTGGACCATTATTTCTATGTTCATTAATTTGACTATGTTGTACATTATTATACTTGTGAATTTTGATCAATGCTATATTTCTTATGAAGTGTGTTTAGTGGACTAACAAAATTGTTACAGGATTTGTAAGTTGAGAATGTATATAAGTGAAAAGGGAATGTTAGAGAAGGAAATATACTTGAAAGTTTGTTCTGCCTTAATTTGACTTTTGCAGAAAAGAGCAAGCCTTTTTGTTTTACTTTTGTCACGTCGTAATATGGTGGCTACTCTACACTACTAGCTGACGTCACACTGTACTATGGTGGCTACTGTACACTACTAGCTTATGTTGGTGTGTGAATCTGGCATTGTCATCAAACTATTCAGTAAAACATGTTGCTTTAAATTGATTCCTGTAAATTTAAATTTGAGCACCAATATGGCGGAAAGTGCGGTTTGAGTTTGGTCTTGAGAATTCACAAAAGATTATTTTGAATTTCCCTCATGGTATGTTGAGTAAAATCAAGAGAATTCCTCCTGATCTGCTTGATAACACATCTTAAATTCAGGATGATTCTCTATGGCATGCTTGGAGGGTGCATCAAAGATTCTGGAACAGTTGTATAACGTGCCTCTATAAGGGACATGTGGGACCTCACCTAAATATAAAAGGCAGTGACTTGTTGCAAACCATGTGACTATGAAACATGTGCCGGTGACACCTGCCATCTTTGAAAAGATTATATGCTTTGACTTTATTTATTTCTCTGAACTCTACTCTCATTTCTGCAATGATATTTATGAACTTGATTATGTATTTATGTTAATCGACTGCTTATGTCCTTGCTAGGATAAACTGAACAATTGTCCATCATTCATTCAACATTGTTGTGAAGTAAATGTCAATACTCTTTGATTATATTCATATGTTATAGATTTGATCATTGCTTTCATACTATTTTATATTTATTAACCTTCTTACACTTATTGATAACCATATTTTGGAAACACAATGGGTGGGTGAGGCTGGCTAAATATAGAATAACAGCGGATTTATCTTCTCTTTTGGTAAGTCGTTTTCCACCTACGGAAATATTGTGTGACAGTAAATGTTTGTCTTTAATGTTGGGAAGAGAGAAAACGCTTTCAGTGCCCGCACATCCGCCAAGTGGAAGGGATGAGTGGTGTCTTTTGGAGAATTATTAATATTATAAATTAAGATTCTCATAACTTGTAATTAGTTTTAGATAATTAATTAATTAATTAACTACTACTACTACTAACACTAATAATAACCATAACCTTTAACTAAGTGGCGTTGCGTCATAGAAATAAATAACAAAACTATGTAACATAATTTTAAATATTCTGTCTCGTGGTTTGAAATAATATACGTTGTCAAGAAATGTTTAAGTAAATGAGTAATAGTTTACCTGTGTATCTAAAGCCGTGTATAAAGCCACCCGCAGATTTGCGGTAATCCAAGGAATGAGTGTTTGTTCCAGCAAAGAAAACACCTTTCATGGTTTGTGATTCATAGTTATGTTTAATGGCTGGGTATTTTTTCCCCTGTGCATTGTAGTGGCTGTTAATGAGACAAAGCCACAAATTTCATAGTGTAAGAATAACATCTGTTCACTCTCTACTTTGCACACTGACAAATATATCTATTGCACTTTAAAAAAAATAAATTCAAATAACATGACTGACGACACACACTTGATTTTCTCCACCACCACCACCACCACCACCACCACCACCACCACCACCACCATTCAAATACCTCCGCAGTGCATGTATGCTTTAAGAAATAGGTTCTAGCAACACTAAAGTTAGATTACACTATAAACTAATAATTAGGTTCCAGAAACACAGCTTTCTGCACACATCTACCTTTATTGAAATAATAATAAATCAATCCATGGCAAGATTGACCCTTGCTTATTTTTTAAAATCAAAAACTACAATACTACTAGAGAAATATACAATATGCGTCTTATATCTCCCGTTTACTGTAAATTACTGTTTCTATTCCTACAGATAGATAGATAGATAGATAGATAGATAGATAGATAGATAGATAGATAGATAGATAGATAGATAGATAGATAGATAGATAGATAGATAGATAGATAGATAGATAGATAGATAGATAGTAAGGCAGAGTAAATTTGCCTCTCCCTTATTTTAAATTTAAATTGCTTTATAAATTGTTAAATTGTTAGAATAATCTGACCTCGGGCACTCCATATGGCAGTATTTTTGAAAATGTCTGAATTTGAAGTAAACGCTCGAGGCAAGAATGTTCTAGAATTATCCAATGGTTATGATTTACAAGAATGAGACCAACCAATGGGCTGAGATTAAAAAGTTTACTTGCTGTAGAAAATTCTATTCTCTGATTGTTAGAAGAAAGTCCAGTTTTGAAAGGTGGTCATTACCTTGATGTGAGCATGTAGACTTTCCAATTTGCTATTTTCAAGTGTTTATTGAATCTACTGGTCCACTGATTATAAACCTTAATGACCGCAAAGACATTGGAAATATATATTGTGGTGTGTATAAGCATAGGGGAATACGCTATATAATTGTCATGGCTATGTATGTTGTGGTGTGTATAAGCATAGTGGAGTACGCTATATAATTGTCATGGCTATGTATGTTGTGGTGTGTATAAACATAGGGGAGTACGCTATATAATTGTCATGGCTATGTATGTTGTGGTGTGTATAAACATAGGGGAGTACGCTATATAATTGCCATGGCTATGTATGTTGTGGTGTGTATAAACATAGGGGAGTACGCTATATAATTGTCATGGCTATGTATGTTGTGGTGTGTATAAGCATAGTGGAGTACGCTATATAATTGTCATGGCTATGTATGTTGTGGTGTGTATAAGCATAGTGGAGTACGCTATATAATTGTCATGGCTATGTATGTTGTGGTGTGTATAAACATAGGGGAGTACGCTGTATAATTTTCATGGCTATGTATGCTGAGTACATCATGGCCAGAGCTTCAGTAAGTGACAGAAAAGTTGAGCTGTTGTTAAAGGAGAACTTTGTGGCCCTTGTCTTCCTAGAATCAATTTCCTTTTAAAACACTGGTTATGAACAATTCTGTTAGCTTGAAGATAAAGACAATCTGATCATTGGAGAAACACTATAGTGATCACTGAGAAATCTTGTCTTAACACCCGTATGCTTTTTTGATTTTTATTGTTAATCGTCCCAATTCTTCTTTATTAATGTAGCTGTTGATGCAAGTGTAAATCTGAGTCATAATTGTAGTGTAGCAGCATCTCTTGTAACGTTAGTGGTGTGTATTATTATAATATTTTATGCAGTTATTCTGCTGGGGGGAGGGGGGTGCTCGTGAGTCAAATAAATATATCAGGTCGTCGCCACATAATCAATAAGTCTCATAGTTTGTATCGGCATGCGTATGTGAATTAGAGCGCAGCCTGAATTGACTTGATCTAAATCACATACATACGACAGTAATATGTACTATATATATAGTACCAAGAAGTATTATGTTTGGTATCTTGTGGAACGTGTGTTGTCTTGTAAACGAATTTCATGAGTATGAAGAGATTGATATACTGTATTACTCTTCTTATAGTAGGTTTACAGTATTGTGTAGAAGTACAAGATATGGAATTACTCGTAGAGTAGATGATATGTGTTAATGATTTGTATTGCCGTATAGATAAAGTTATTTATTTAGATTGAGTTTAGGAATGATCTTCATTGAAATTTTCACTTTGGGCTGTTCCTCTTCCTTTACAGGAGATGTAAGCACATCTGGATCTATCTATCTATCTATCTATCTATCTATCTATCTATCTATCTATCTATCTATCTATCTATCTATCTATCTATCTATCTATCTATCTATCTATCTATCTATCTATCTATCTATCCATCCATCCATCCATCCATCCATCCATCCATCCATCCATCCATCTATCTATCTATGAATTATTAACATTAAATATTGCCTTTTAATATGCTTTATCAGCTGAAATTTAATTAACTGTTATTTTATATTATTATTGAAATGAATGAATTTCCAACCAATGCCACAAGTCGCACTCTTCACACTGAAATGACAGGTGATATGTAAAGAATCAAATGCAGTGACAGTGACTAGGCGATGATTATTGTCATGATAAGGATCTTCATAATGAGATTAATAATAACTAGGAACCGTTTCCATAGCGTCACTTTCAACTTACCGGAAAATACTGAAATTAAAAGTGAATCCCAGACAGCGAAGCACTGCATCATACCTTCCGAGCTCAACTGTCTTATTTTGTACGTCTTGCGCCAGAATGAAATTATCTCCCTTTTTTTCAATCACAAATTGCGTCACATTCTGTTCGCTCAGCCCGTCCAAAGATTTTAGTTGGTACGTATCTAGCAGTGCTGTATTCACGGCTCTGATAAGGGGAGAACCAGAAGTGTCAGTAAAAGAAGTGTTCAGGACCCTGATAACAATAGAACTGGCATGTGTTAGTAATGAAGTGTTATGGCCCTGATATAAAACCGGCATGTGTTAGTAATGAAGTGTTATGGCCCTGATATAAAACCGGCATGTGTTAGTAATGAAGTGTTATGGCCCTGATATAAAACCGGCATGTGTTAGTAATGAAGTGTTATGGCCGTGATATAAAACCGGCATGTGTTAGTAATGAAGTGTTATGGCCCTGATATAAAACCGGCATGTGTTAGTAATGCAGTGTTACTGCACTAATAAAAAAATCGTTATTGTTGTTGACATTTTATTTACTTTTAGTTTAGTTTCTGTATTTATTGATTATATTAATATTAAAGTTTGTGTTGTACATGTAAAGATCATAACTAATAGTAAGTCACTAGATGCATACCAATCGCTATTTGTGAAATAGAGCACATGCTTAAAGGTTAAGTAGCTTTGTGTAGAGATCACACGTTGCGATGGAGATTATGCTAATTTTCAAGCGGGTACCTGTTCAAAATTTGGACGGGTACCCGGGCAGCATTTTAGAAAAAATGACAGCCCTAGTAAGGAATAACATTATATAACAAATGTTGTTTGGAAGCGCACGTGTATCTTTCACTTAACTAAAGAAAAAATATTGCTTCTTGTAATATATATATAAAGTCAGAGTTATCTGACCTGATAAACAAAGATAATATTATTTTCATGAATTAAGAACTAATGGAGCTTGATGTACAACTAATCTCTGCAATGAAATAGGATAATCTGCCTTGGAAATGTATATAATTGAATATTAATAACGCGCAATGCAATATCAACAATAAATACTGCATAATTATAAACATGGCATATGCAGTAATTTATGAAAATAATGGTAAATGCCGTGTGATAAAAACAACAAGATCACTATACCATCTGCATCGTGACACAAACATCAGATCTAGTAAGAAATCCCTTATCCCTTAGACTGCTTTACAAAATGCACCAAACTAAAACATTCACAAGGTACCATAATGCAACAACTCGTCCATATCATGAGATCCCCACAAGAACTGATTATCTTAATTCTTTGAAATGAAAATAATATCATTTATCACGTTCACTCATGGAAGTATATATCCATATAATGTAATCCAGGGCCAGAAAATTACTAGTTTTCGTATAGTAGCTATGACACTGTGTATCCTTTTCTTTCTTTTAGTACATCACGACTTATCCATGGAGCAATAATCCAAAGAACACAGCATCTTTTAACTGACAATGACCAGAGAAGATGGTAGGGAAATTGATTAATTTTAGCTTTAATTTTTCTTCAGCTTATTTTTTCTTTTTCTATATATGGTCACGTGACATCTATCGGGCGTTTAATATTCTTTTCTTGCAATTTTTTTCACTGACATCTGTCTTTTCCAACTGGTCGTCTGTGGTTAACCAAGGACAATTTTGCATACAGATCCAAATGTGACCATATATTTTATTAAATTCTTGTTCTGCACAAATGTTAGTAAACGAAAGAAAAGAGAAAAACTAATACTATTTGCTTTACTATCGCCCTCACACGCTTAGTGTATGACTACTGGCTCAAGATAGTATACGATATGTCCACATCAAAGATTTTTTAATCAACTAGATTTTTCCAGTCGTGTTTGTTTATAGCGTTAAAGAAACCACACCAAACCACAGGCAATTGTAACCCTCATCAGAAGGAATGGTTGATGTCATTTTTCTCTAAAACTAATAACCACGGAAAATAGCATAAATAAGTGAGTAGATAAATAAAGCTAGCAGCCAATAATTAACATTTAGTAATGCAGTATTGTATTGCCTGATTAATACAGGACATTTCTAGTATTAATGCAAACTTTCCTGCCTTTTTAATTAACGCATTTCTCTTTACTCGTTCTTGTGACTGCATTAATGCACATCAGTATTTTTCCATGACTAACAACTAAAACATTATGTTCTTCACAATAAAGATAACCAGGGCTAACAACTAAAACATTATGTTCTTCACAATGAAGATAACCAGGGCTAACAACTAAAACATTATGTTCTTCACAATGAAGATAACCAGGGCTAACAACTAAAACATTATGTTCTTCGCAATGAAGATAACCAGGGCTATGCAAATGAGACATCATCAGTGACCCACATTTCGCCGCCTTATATGTAGCGTCATGTGATGAAGGATTACTATAAATAGGAAACACGTGGCTGCAAGTTTGTATATCCCATAGCATGAGGTTTCTTAAGTCTCCAGCTTCGTGGGTCCAGATAATTTGATCTGAACTGATTATATTCGAGAGTCCTTAATTTTCTTGCAATAAAGTTAATATAAAGTCCACTTATATTGTTATTCCATAAAAGGTAGATTTATATGCTTCTCTCTCTTTTTTTCCTCTCTATATATAATCATACATAGCTACGTATGAGATGATTGGCATTTATTTTATTGAAATGATAGAAAAAATCCTTAACAGGTGATAATGGTATTAGTCTTTTATTATGGAAATTGCATACCTGAGATCGCCGACGTAATGGGTTGCAAATGCAAGCCTAGCCCTGGATGTTGCAACCATGCTAATATGGCTGGTTACTCCATAAATTTCTTTAGAAACCTCAAAACCTGAATTTCCACGTCCTGTCAGTTAAGAAAACGAAATAAATAAAATTAATGCCAAAGAAATCTCTAAGATGGGGTCATCAGCGTTAGCGATTTTCACTGCTCGTGTCGAGATTGTAGCAATAAATCTTTCTTGTATCAAGCCCTTTATGGTCCAAATTGAAAGATGTAATCTTACCATGATCTTTTATGCTATTATCACACAACTGTAAGTGAAACCTGAATGAATTATTACCCCTTCCAGTTGCTAAAAGTTATACTTGTTGACTGAATTGATGAAGGATTATTGTTACAGGCAAGAAATAATACTAGATGAAGATATTGTTGTTACATCCCCCCCCCCCCAAGAAAAAATAATAATGAATATTGCTTTGAGATGGAAATGACTATCTAAAAGCAGGAAACGAGGTTCTTGCTGATTAAAACATTTGAATTACCCAATATTACAAAATTTCATATTACTCAATATTGCAACATTTCATATTACCCAATATTAAAACGCTTTTCCCTTCATAGTCCGCTGGATCCACAGAGAGGGTTTCATATCCCTCTGCAAGTTCAATGCCCTTCATGTTAGGAATGAATGGCGTCCACATGCCAGAGGCGATAATCAGAACCCTAGCAAAAAACAATAGCAAAAGGTTATTATCATAATGCAGAATATATTAGTGAGATAATTGTCACAATCGAGTATTCTGTCACAACTATACAGAAGTTGAGATCGTTCGACTGAGTCGTGTCTCTGTCTCTTTGTTTCCTGTCTGAGTTTCTCTCTCGCACACACGTCTTCCCCTTTCTTCTATTCTCTTTATTCTATATCTCACTTTCGTAATTTCCTCCCTTATTTATTTCTATGTATCTCATTTTCTGTAAGTTTTTTCTATCTCCACATTATTCCTTTATTCCCTCTTAATGTCGCTTTTTTAAAAATCTTTTCTCTGCCTTTTTTATTCTCTTACGTAGTGCTGGCGGGATGTCCGTTTGATGTGTTTCGCTAACAGGCTGAACACGCTAGATTTACTATTCTTATGTAAAATACTCTCTCTCTCTATCCATCCATCCATCCATCCGTCCGTCCGTCCGTTCGTCTGTCTGTCTATCTATCTATCTAACGATCCGAACATCCATCCAACTATCCATCTATCCATGCGTCTGTCTGTCGGTATATCTATGTACATTAATGTTTTTGTGCTTAACTTTTAAAAATCGTTACCCACTTGCAGCTGTATGTGTTGCCATGCTGATCATCCATTAAGTGCAAAATGCCGTCTGGCGTTGTATCATTCGGTGTAGTTCGTATGTCACTGATTTCTGTGTTGAACTGAACAGATATTGCCAGCCGCTCTTTATAGTCTTGTAGATATGCCAGCATCTCGTCCGCATGTGGATACATCTTCTTCGAGTAGTGTCTGAAATATATACAAAACCACTCATATATACAAATATAATGAAATATATACAAAACCAGTATACTGAGTACTACTGATAGACAGGGTTAAGTTGTATTAATTACGTTACAAAGTCCACTCATCATTATAAAACTCAAAACTCAACGTACTGTTTATAATCTTAATGTGTGCACACCTGTAAATAACAGTGATTGATTAACTGATTAATTACAGACTTACTTATTTCAATGTATGTTTTAGTATTAAATGTTGATTATGTTGAAAGTAAACATTTTATATATGAAATGGAACAAAACTAACATTACCTAAATGCAATATATACAAGGACTACTTATCTAAACTTAGTATTACATAATAATTATCAATGCTGACTACATGCAACACATAGTAGTGTTACTTATCTAAACTCAGTATTACACAATAATTAATTATCAATGCTGACCGTATGCAACACATAATAGTATAGCTTAGTTAAATACAGTAATTAATTAATGTTCATTAAATGCAACACAAACTACGACTGTTTACCCAAAGTGCAAATTTAATGACTAAATGCAACACTCAGTAAGAATGTTTCCTAAGCAAATATAGTATTTAATAAATGCTGACTAAATGCAACATATGCTAAGACAGTTTACCTAAACAAATATAGTATTTAATAAATGCTGACTAAATACAACATATGCTAAGACAGTTTACCTAAACAAATATAGTATTTAATAAATGCTGACTAAATGCAACATATGCTAAGACAGTTTACCTAAGCAAATATAGTATTTAATAAATGCTGACTAAATGCAACATATGCTAAGACAGTTTACCTAAACAAAAGCGACTCGTCGTCCGATATAAGTGAGTTCCAGTCATGCCTGAAGTTAAATTCCTTGTTTGTTTGACCGGTGTGGCGTTTATTGATACTTATCAAGGTGCGATGACGTGGATATTTTGCAAAAAATTGACCTGTGACATCATTTTGTAAAATATAGTAAATACGTGATAATCATCACACATGTAAATATAAATAGATGGTTGAATAGTTTATGGATGGATGGAAAGATGGGAACTGAATATATGTGTGAGAGAGAGTGTGTGTATAATTATGTGTGTATGCGATATAATTATAGGCTGATAATTATGTGACATTTGCAAATGTAACTTGGAAATCTTCAATGATATCATTTATATTTTAATAAGATTAATTTTAATATGTAAAAAGCTTAATAAGATTAATTTTAATATGTAAAAAGCTTAATAAGATTAATTTTAATATGTAAAAAGCTTAATAAGATTAATTTTAATATGTATCAAGCTCATGGTGAATAATGACGAAATTGAGGTCATACTATTTGCTTTAAAACTTTCTTAGACATATTTCATCACTGGTCTTCTTGTGAAATGTTTCGAGTGATTAAAGTTCCTAATTTGTATTTGTATTTTTTAGGGAGACTTTAGGTACTCTCCTGAATCACTCCCCGGAATAAATACAATCTAAGTTAAATTTTTGGATGAGACAATAATCTCACTTTGTAATTTTGTCTCACTCAAAACCATAACAATCATTGTATGTTGGATCCTTCAGAGCTAGCAGTGCAACTTTCTGTCAATTCCTTAATAATGGGAAAGAAAAAGGAAACGCCTGAAATTAAAGAAATACTTTTGCAAATCAGTTTTCGAGACTCAGAAAGAATGATGCCACTTCTCCTTAATGTATATGGGCATCCTGGTGAAAGTAAAGTCAAATAAACGACATATATCTTCAGTGTCTGTACACAGTCATTATAGCTTCTAAACTGAGCAGTGCGTGAGGGTATGTTTTTCTTGCGGCACTCAAACCTAGCGTTGTCATCATAGGGGGCGGGGGGTCGTATTTTTAGCAACCCTGCCCTGACACCTGATACGACTTATTATCTCCAAATAGGACAATCTAATAACCAAATAACAATTAGCTTTATTAAATTGTTTCCTTTAACAGTTGTTGCTCTGTTTCTTCTTTATTTAATTTGATTGTTTCTCATCTTATCAATGTGTATTTGTCTGTGTAGCTAATGCCTGCTTTTTTCCAGAGTGTGCAGGAGTAAAATTGCCTATTTCTATGCTTAATAATTATATGTCTGTTGCCAGTGTTAATATGACCAGACCTTGGGCACTGCTTTAATGTGATAAACTTGCTGTAATCTAAACCGGTTTTTGAACTAAGCCTACACCACCAACATATCCGCCAAGTGAGAGAGACGAGTGGTGTCTTCTGGAGGATTATTAATAATATAAATTAAGATTATCATCACTTGTAATTAGTTATGGATGATTAATTAATAATAATAACCATAACCATTAACTAGGGTGGAGAATGTCACACAGAGTACAATTGTATTTTAGTACACACAAAGATTTTAGCAATGTGTCACCTTCAATCGTGGTCACTATTACAATAATACTATTAGTATTATATTCTAAATTTTGCAATTGTCCATCTGTCCAAATAGTTTAATTAATGCTATTAATTAAGTAGGAAAATTAATTAAAGCGTAACCTGTCGTGTTATATCGCTCAAAGACAATGTAATCTCTATTTGCCCTTTTCAAGAAGTACCCCATCTGAAGACCTGCAGGCCCTGCACCAACAACGCAGTAGTCATGGTAACGGTGAAAAGCATCACCATCTTGAAAGGAAATATACAAGGTCAGCAGCAAATAGAGGAAAGTTGCCATGACAACAAAGTGATCAATCTGCAAGAAGAAAACAAACAGAATGGTAGTTTAAATGATAAAACCCGGATGTTATTTGTATTCTGAAAACAGAATTCAATCAGTGTTGTCAAGAGTATAAGGAACTATTTATAAATCTTTACATTCTTTGAATATAATTGATGTCCAAATGTCTTGTATTTTTCTGATTTATCACTTTATAGAAAGGAAACCAGTGCTTGATTGGAGACTGTGGAGTACACGAGTTGTCATCGACATTTATAATACATTCCATTGAAACGCTCCCTCCACAATTTTAGATACCCAGCCTATATACAGGGAAGGATGGACCCAATCTATTTACAGGGAAGTCTGGACCCAATCTATTTACAAGGAAGTCTGGACCCAACCTATATACAGAGAAGTCTGGACCCAATCTATTTACAGGGAAGTCTGGACTCAATCTATTTACAGGGAAGTCTGGACCCAACATATTTACAGTCAGTCGGTCATTTTATGAAGTTGTTTTGGATCATGCAAAGAGTTGATCATTTGACACCAGGAGTGTCAGAGGAGAAGAGTACTGACACTGACATCCCCAGGGAGAGACGAAGATTACGGTCTAACAGTGTAATGAGTAAGCAGAGAGTGTCAACTGTGAACCTCTTCAAATTTTCTACAGCCATATGTCAATAGGACATGACATGACATGACAAATACACATCTAGATTGATTGTAATATTTTCTGCATGGGAATCTTGTACAACCAGTGCCAACACAACATGCACATTTAAGTGGTTATCATCATTTTGTTGTTGTAATTATTTGAGCCATCTTTACATCGAGTACCCCCAACTTAATTTTCAAGAGTACTAAAACTATGTATGTAGTCTTAAATTCAGTTTATTAGAAACCTCAGTCCATATAGAATAGATAGGGACTATGTAGAATATAAAAGTTACAGCTAGGTTTTGAACATTTATCTATTTGCTATTGAGTTGTGGAGGAGCTAAATAGCTCCAGGACTGTATTTGGACACTTTAATAACTTTGTGTTCTTTACTCGTATTTTGTATAGTGGTAACTTCTGCAGTTTTGTAATTGGATAATTTGTTGATTTTAACTTACTTCTTTTCCTTATGTTTTCTTATTTCAGCATCCATCATTTACAAATTTACTCCTTTATTCTCAGATTGCATGATTTATGACTGAATGATTTGAGAGAATACATTTTATTTTATTTATTATTTATTTTAAATTTTATTTTATTTACAGTATAAAAGAGAATCCATAGGATAATAAAGTTAAATCATATTCATAAAAAATACTAAATTACCTATTATTGTTTTGAAAAGGTTAACGCAGTGTTTACGTTGTTTTATCCTACACTGTTTTCAGTTTTTCATTCAACATGCAATCTCGCATAAGAACACAGTCGGCATAAATAACCTTTGCTCGTATAACAAAAGAGCCAGACAAACATCCGTGGTGTATTAATGTCGGACACTCTGATGAACACCAAGAGGTCCATACAGAGTGTCGACAAATCACTGAAGGACTTGAATAACGTTGTGACTGTGGAGACATTAATTTGGACAATAGCCGTATGCTATAATGACGTTTTCCAACTGTTCATTTCTTTATACAACCCCCTTCATTTGACAAAATTATATGTCTCAAGAAAAGCGATTATTTAAATATAATTTTTAAGTATATTTCCCTCCCTGTTAACAAACGTCCTTGTAGTTAATCTTATGTTAGTTTTAATAGACATTATACATTGACTACCATACAAAATTTTAAAATTAAATGTTATGCATAAACTTTCATCATTGGTGAGTGAAAGTATTTCTCAATAATTTATTTAAATCCAAAAGTATTTCTCAATAATTTATTTAAATCCAAAAGTATTTCTCAATAATTTATTAATCCAAAAGTATTCTAAGTGTTTGTGCACTGAGACTTTTTTGAAAATTACCAACTCGAGCAACAGTGAAAATGGTTTGTTATTTTTTAGTTTGTGTAGATTAGGGTGATGTACGAATTTCTTTTAATGGTGGAGGGGTGTGTGTGAATGAAGTCATGTATGTGAATTAAAATGGGTCACTAGAAATAAGAAGAAGCATGCATAAAACTTTCACGATTCGACCTACTTTCCATTAAGTTTGTGCTGATGAAACATTGCACTTCACTTCTCCTAAGTAAGTGTTATAATAATAATAATAATAATAATAATAATAATAATAATAATAATAATAATAATAATAATAATAATAATGTCTCTTAATCGGAGAACCATGTTTAGCATTCAATAAATCAATCTATGTACTAAGGGAGACAAGCTCGAGATACGGAAAGTGTTTACGTGTCATTTATAAAACGTTCAGTGCCAGAATCCTCAACGTTTGAAACGTACACCTAGAAAATATAAGAAGCCAGTTCCTGAACAACCAGTCGCTTAAACATTCTAAACCCACCGCCCCTTTCTATTTATTAATATTACAAAACATTCTAAACCCACCACCCCTTTCTATTTATTAATATTACAAAACTTCCATTCCACCACTTACCGATGTCGTCAGAAGCCGAGGAAGGTTGTCGTCCTATGCGTTCGAAGGCTATCGATTAATTATTTGCTCTTGGGTAGATTTTAACTGCAAGCTGAGTACGCGAGTAAAATGACATATTTTAGAGAAAATAATGAAAACTATAAAACTATATCTCACTGATAACAGTTTATCTGAGAGGATGTCATTTTTACTGAAGACATAAGCTTTAGTGACGTCACCACTTCAACGCGTGAGATAAAGAATTGTATTTTCAGTGTTGAAAATGCGCCTGTAATGATTCAAAGTCTACTTTGTTTTGCATTTCTTATTTATATACTTGCAACTTCACTTGTATATGTGACAAGAAATGTTATTTCTGTGTTATGATTGCTATTTTATATTCTAAGTTAATGAACAAGAGAATATACTAATCCCCACACTTTATTAGGTTTGTTAGATCAAAGTCAAATATATATTTGGTGAAGTCACACTTGTATTCTTGTATATGATAGAAATTCTTATAGACAACATATTCTACTCCCAGAGATTAACATCTCTTTCTAATATTGGTTTTAGCTGATGTGTGAATGAAAGTTTTATTTTGATTTTGAAAATATTATGTTGTATTGTAACTTGCCTAAATAATATTATAGTAAATGGATGATTACCAATATTAATATTACAAAAAGTAGAAGTGCAGTGTTGTCCATTTCTAATTTTTTTCAGAAATGGTTACACAAAGTAAGAAAGTATAATGATATTCTTCCACCAAAGTTTAACAGTGTTTATCCAGCTGAAGGTTCTAGTGTAAAATACTTTTAATACGATTTATGAGTACAACATATTCAAGATTTTTCTTGTTCACATTGTGAGAGTCATGCTGACGTTTAGAGAAGAGTAAATTCACGAATTTGCCTGGCACATGTAAGCACCACAGCAGAGTCTGAGTTGGGTTTTGTATTGAGCAG
The DNA here is from genome assembly GCA_028829895.1 of Sinotaia quadrata. Lineage (NCBI taxonomy): Eukaryota > Metazoa > Mollusca > Gastropoda > Architaenioglossa > Viviparidae > Sinotaia > Sinotaia quadrata. The sequence goes on from CM054182.1 coordinate 56,088,191, forward strand.
TTACTCGTGTTAAGTGTGGAGTCTGGGGTGAAAAGACAAATAGATGTACGTGTGTATTGAAGGGAAGTAACCGATGAATGACAGAGATTGGTTGTTCAAGAGCGAAGGTTATAAAAATGAAATATTTTGTTCATGCTAGTACTATCATCGCACCACTATCTTCTGCATCTAACTGAATAGTGGTATATAATTTTAAAAATTTAATAAGCTATTTATTTTATTAATTACGGTGAATTGAGAGTATACATGATATATAAATGTGTGTGCGTGTGTGTGTGTGTAATTGTGTGTGTGTGTTTGTGTGTGTGTGTGTGTGTGTGTGTGTGTGTGTGTGTGTATGTATTTTTTCTAGACTTAGTTGTAATATAAATTGTTAAAACTTATAAAACTTTTAGTTCATAAATGTCACTCTTCTACAAGTCATTCAAATATACTTAATATACAAAGAGTGTATACCAAACTGGTGCTTCCTTTTTGCCCCTTTGCATCAGACTTCCCACCCTCCACCCCAAACACAAGTATGGGGTACTGTTTCCACCGGGGCACTCATGGTCAGAGATCTACTTGTGATGGGGTGGTGGGTGGTGCAGTATAGTAAAGGAGTGGGTGCAAGACAACGTCGATGATGAAGTCACATGCTTGACGACAACCACAGCAAGAGATAAACATGCAACACCATGTTTACAGTTTACACGAGGGCTTTATTCGTGGCAGCACACCACCAAACGCATTCTCTCCTCTTTCATGCTCCATAGTTCTCTGTTGCAATGGACTCGTACTACCAACTCGAACAATGGGGGGGTGGGGGTGGTTACGCTAACAAATGTAACCTTTACCACTGGAACTTTCGAGGATCATTTCATCTCAAAACATTTTCTGATCTGTAGTGCTTCAGTGGATCATTTCATCTCAAAACATTTTCTGATCTGTAGTGCTCCAGTGGGACATGCTCCCCTTACGAGTATTCTGGTAGCGCTGGCGGTGGTGTTGCTGTTGGAGTTTTGTCTTGGTTCTTGCTTGATGTCGTCAGTTGTTGACTTTTTTAAAGTCGTTGAGTTGTGTTCTGTTGAGTTGTGTGTCCCTTATTTCTTTTGCATTTGGTATTGAAGTTGCATTTTTGTTCCTGTTGAGCGTTGTGGTGTCAGTGACTGATGTAATTATAAATATTGGTGACGAATCTATGAGTAGTGCTGTTGTTCGCTCGTCCGTTGCAAAACGTGTCTGGCGACAAAGGCGGACTTTAGTCTGGTAATTCGTGGGCTTTATTTGATTTAATAAGATGCACGCTCTTAAAAGAACAGTTAAATGACGTTTTCTTACATTCTTAAAGACAGACTCTATTTTAAGCTGTTCATTGAAAGTGCTTTCAAATATTAATTTGTTCTTTTTTAAAGTGTTGCTAATTGCTCTTCTATCTTAATAACATATTAATGTAGGTAAGTTTTGTTATTCAAATCTACAGTGACATATAATAATAATTTAATTATATCGTTTCATTCGTTTGTATATCTATTTATATTTATTTGTCTTTGTATGAATGGGGGCCGAGAGTCTAAATAACAGTCGGCATTACCAAAATTATTGGTCAATTCCACATTACTATATTTTGCTTCAGCACCTTGCAATCTGCGCTCAGCCGTACAATTTGAACAACATATTGTTATAAGGTCACCACCGCGTACCCTCGACACAACTTTTACAAAAATTAAGGAAAGATCAATAGCATAGATAGATAAATAGAGAGAGATATGAACAATTACGCGATGATGTACGGATAGATATATAGGCATACCGATAGACAGACAGGTCAATAAATACAGAAACATATGCTTGCTTTTTCTTTGATTTATTTTTTAACTTGTGTTCCTAGTATGCAGCGTGCAAATATTCAAATGCTGCCTTCCTAAGTTGGCCTAATAGTAAAAAATACTCATGATGATATAGTGCAGTCATTAAAATAGGCGAAAAATATTTTGTTTAACTGAAGTAATATGTGTGTGTGTGTGTGTGTGTGTGTGTGTATGTGCGTGTGTGTGTGTGTGTGTGTGTGTGTGTGTGTGTGTGTGTGTGTGTGTGTGTGTGTGTGTGTGTTGTCATGATTAATTAAGGTGAGAATCTTAAATACCATCCTTGGTTGGAAGTATATTTGACCAGTTTCCATTTGAGAATCGTATGAGAAAGAGAAGGATGCAAAGTTGTTATTGGCACAGAACATGCTGATCGTCTTGCGCTATATTCCTGTACCATATTGTTATGTATGTATGCATATTTAGATGGAACTCTTGCGTGTGTGTGTGTGTGTGTGGTATGGTGTGATGTTTGCATGTGCATTTCTTATACTGTGTACGCCTGCCTACAGTATTCTTAAGTTTCCTAGTACTGTGGTAAGTTCTGGAAATATCTAGTAATCTCGGTAATTCAAGTAGTTGAGACGCAGACGTGCAAACTGTCATTAGGTACCTCCACACATTTGCTGCCGACACGTTCAAGTGCAGGAAATGAAAGCTAATTACGATAAATGTTTATTATATCCTGGTTTCACCACATAGCGCAATCAATTTTCTAATTTTGTTTCGCTTATCTGTATTTTCAGTGAATAGAACACTTGAAAAATCGTGCAATTTTCGCGGAAACAAAACAAAAACAAAAAATACAGACTGCAGTATAAACGAAAGCAATGCTCTCTCGCCTGACTCATTACGAATAGCTATTTAAAGATACTCACGTCTTATAAACAATTTGATAACAGGAACTGACCGCCAACGTAGAAAAGCTTACGGAAAAAATAAATGGACTTTACACTATTAATTCTCACCAACACTCTAATACTGATTTACATTTTCAATAAGCAAACTACTTCATCCGATATGAACAACAGCTTTGCTAATGTCGTGTTTGCTTTTGGTATTTTCCAGCAGCTTATTTCTTCTGTCAGGATATGTTTCGCTGAAATCGAAATGTTTTCATTAAAGTCTCCATCAAAATCGGTTGTTTTGTTTTTCTCAAGTCGTCAATGCAAATTAGGCGTGGAAAGCTCCTTTTCATTTTTACAAATACAAATTTCCCAGCCCACATTCTTATTGAAGCTTCTGTTTTCTTCAGCATTTCTTTGTTATTTTATATAACTATTGATTGGTTGATTTGTTTAGGATAATAGCAGCTTCCAACTCTCGCCAATTTCACCGCCTGGCCTGATGAGTGCAACTGTTGGGAGATTTCAGATGAAGATGCACAGAGTGAAGACAGTGGCTGGATAATTATATAATAAAATAAACATAGAATAAAAGATGGATTTATCTTCTTCTTTTGTAAGACGCTTTCCACTTACAATAAATATTGTGTGACGGTAAATGCTTGTCTTTATTGTTGTGGAAGAGAAACGATTTACAGTGACTGCATATCTACCAAGTGAGAGAGACGAATGGTGTCTTCTGGATAACCATTAATATTATAAATTAAAATTCTCATCACTTGCAATTAGTTATGGGTGATTAATTAACAGTAATAATAATCATAACCAATAACTAGGGTGGCGTAGGTGTCACACTTCGCTTCTAGTGTGTCTGGTTGAACAAAGCTAGAAGTTAATCAGCGTATTCTTTGCTATAGTCTGCACTGTCACGTAGACTGATCTGAAATCGTATTCTTTGCTATAGCCTACACTGTCACGTAGACTGACCTGAAATCGTATTCTTTGCTATAGTCTACACATTTCCGAGAGCACATTTCCGAATAGCAAACTGATTTTTGTTGGGAAGTGTGCATGAAGTAGAGAAAGCAGACACGCATGCATTTGCTTTAGCGGTGGACTTTTCATACTTGTTTTGCGGAATCTAAAATTAGTTCGTGTATATTAATTGAGCTGATGGACTTTTCATACTTGTTTTGCGGAATCTAAAATTAGTTCGTGTATATTAATTGAGCGGATGGACTTTTCATACTTGTTTTGCGGAATCTAAAATTAGTTCGTGTATATTAATTGAGCTGATGGAATTTTCATACTTGTTATGCGGAATCTAAAATTAGTAATTAATTGAGCTGATGCTATTTTAGAAAACAAAACGTGGCAGGATGTCGTAGGCAGACAGGTCACGATGAAATACGACTTGATGGCATTCTGATTGCCACTAATATCATGAGTTCCTGAAAGACAAGTCAGAATGCCATTAACACTCTAAGCACAGTCCATTCTAAAATGTCGTCTTACATGTGGATCCATCTGTAAGTTAAAGTGTAAATATACTCTAAATGTTTAATGAGATAAGGTGTTCAAATTAAATAGTAGTCTCCTTGAATCATTAAACTGCCACTTGTAACATTAAGTATTTCGAGGAAAACAGTAAATTGTACTAGAGAGGCAGAATTGGTTTATGTTCATAATTAGATGGAAGAGAAAGAGGATAAATAAATTGATGTGACCAGTTGTCAAGTGTTAAAATTGTTGATTTAAATAGTTTTAAAACGTGATGTAAATGTCATTCAGGTCGATGATAGCAATATCTGCTTTAAGTGTTCGACGAGAAAAATGGTTTCACTTGGTAGCCATCAAAATGAATTTGCATTGAAGGATGCAATTGTAAAATAATTATGCAATGTAGAGGTATATGAAGATGGTGGACTTTTATCATATTATTTTGTCGTTTATAAAACTTTGCTTCTGGCCGTTTAGAGATGGTCGATGTGTAGAAAAAATATTTGAAATTCATCTCCCTACCCGTCTCCTTTTTGTGCTGTCTAATAAAATTTTCTTAAAGTTTGTACATTTTAATAAATGCGTGCAATCTAAGTTGTTTGAGCGTCTAGTACATTGTTTCTAGAGGAACCTAATGTATGGTTATTTATGGCTCATACATTACGATTGTAGCGACAAAGGACACTAGCATATCTTGAAAGTTTGACTCCTTCAGTAATTGTTTGGTTTATATTTGTCCTGGTTTCCTCTTTCTTTCCGTGTGTGCTATCCAACATTGTTTGAAAGCGACAGCTATTGGACTGTTGTATCGTCCAGTTCACTCGAGTCAGAGGCAAGCCAACTTTCAAGACAATTGTTTTCGAGTCTATGAGACGAGTCAACCGGAATGATAAAAGAACAGCCTAGAGCTCGCGGTATAACTTTAAGACAAGTTCATGTAGTACATATTTGAATGACGGGGCTTGGGAAATTTAAAAAATCTAATGACTTTATTCTTTTTTGTTTCACGAAAGAATGGATCGCATTTCTGACTGAAATAGTTGATTTAATGAGCACAAATATATAATAAAAGTTGGCTTTTGTGCTTATTGTCATTTTGATCTGTTTGTATTCATTCTAACAGTACCGTAGATGAGTGCCACAAGACAAAATCTGCTTTTTTCGCAATCTGCAGTCAATCACATTTCTCCTTTAGTACTGTGCTCTTTCCAACTTTCGCAATGTGTCTTTATCTTACGCGTTCAAATGATGACGTCACTCAAGATGCATCACTAATGACACGATGTACTTAGATAATCTGTTTTATCTTAGCGATATATTTTCTTAGTTTCTTTTAACATTAGTCGTACATTTATCTTGAAGGAAAAATATTTCCCAAGAGCACTTCTTCGACAGCTTTGGAACGCATAAGACAGGAATCCTTCAAGACTTTTGGCCAGATCAGTAAGTGGTAGAAAGGAAGTTTTGCTTCTTGGTAATATCATTAAATAGAAATGAGAATAGGTTCAGAATGTTTAAATCACTTATTGTAGAGGAGCTCACTTATGGCAAACTTACTGACGAGTGTGGTTGAATAGTTATTAAAACGGAACTCATGAACCCAAAAACGTGCACAGGAAATGAAATAATCCTTTCAAATATTGCTTAATTTGACCCTAATCGAAAGCCACATCATATTCACGATAGCGCTGTCGTGAGTGTTAAAAATGAGAGGCAGATTTGTTTTATGCTTTATGTTGGCTTTAGATTATGAAATATAAACGTCACCATTAATGCGACACCCTAGGGTGCCTAATAGCCTACATCACTCCAAAAACCTAACGACTGTAATGAATTTTATAGGATTAAGTTTGCATCATAAAAATAAATAAAATTATCTTGTCTCGATAATAAATGGCCATTTCATTGAAAATAAACGACAGACACTTTATTAAAATTAAAATTTATTTTCCTTTACGGACTTTGCCGAACACGAGTGTTGTCTAATCCCGACCGCGACTTCGGAAACGCGTGCTCGAACGAGGAACAAAGGGGGAAACCAAGACGAGCAAGGCTAGCCATGTCTATGCCGTATGTCCAATGCAGAGAGTGGAAGTAAGAAAAGCGACAATGATACTGATTTACCAGCGATAACTCGCTATTAAAAAAAACAACTAGTTCCGTGACAATATCAGCTTGATAAAACGACAAATATTCTAGCGATGTAATTATCCACTGATTGGAGCTGACAACAGCACACATTGACAACACGGTTTCCGTAGAGCCTTTTCTTACGCCGATAGGCAAGTGTTGGAGATAAATGTAGGTCATTCTACCCACATATATTATTTTACAAGCGAAAACTAGAACACACACTAAAATTGTTAACAGTTATCATGTTCCCCCTCTCTCTCTCTCTTAGTTCGTTTACAATGAAAAATTGTGACAACAGAAAAGACTTTTTAAAAGACAATTTTGCAGACAGGATAATAGAAACTATAACAATCCCTATTAACAATCTTTCCTAAAATTCCAGTTTCCTGCGCACATATATCTATTGTTTCCAAAGGCAATTTGTATAATTATCTTTAGATATTATATCTATTGTTTCCATAAGCAATTTGTATAATGATCTTTAGATATTATATCTAGAACTGCGTATATTCAGTAAAGGAATTTTTTAAAATTTATAATGTGCTTTATTTTTGTTCTTGCTCAGTGAAATGGCTAGCTTTTTTCTTCGACAGATCTGGTGCTTTTTTGTTTAATCTATCAGAAAGTAGTTGTTTACTGCAATAATAATTATTTAACTGAACGATTTGAGAAAAATAAGTGTGATTGAATATCACAATCTAAGGATGTCGAGGATGGTTTCAAAATAGCTACGTGTGTCTAGAGGAACTATCTTTTGTACAGTTATGGCGACACTGTATCTTGTCATGCTTGTTTGTCTAGAGGAACTATCGTTTGTACAGTTATGGCGACACTGTATCTTGTCATGCTTGTTGCAGGAGAAAAATCAAAAAGCGTCCAAGGGGGCGAATAACCAAATTATGGTTCTCTCCCTTGTTTGTTGCACACTTATGAGTGAGACTAGAGATCTCTGTTAAGACTAATGTAAACGGTCACAGAGAGCTGGATATATTTTCTTATGTTATAACTATTTTTTTATCAGGTACATGCATTATTACAATTTTCTTCATTTGATTATTGCATTCAAGATTATCAGTACTTATGGATTATTTCTAGTGAAACCTTAAGCATGCAAAACGTATTTATCAAACTGTAATAAAGCGCCGCGATCAAAACCTAAATAACTACATAGTGTATCTTTCATTTCTGTATTGGAACAAAGTAAGCAGAATACATTAATGCTGAAAATTAATTATATATAAATTTACGGATATCGTACGTAATACGATATTTTCTATGAATATCATAGCGTTAACAGAACTTTTTCAGAATTTTTTTTGCCGGTGTAGCATTTGTAGCATTTGTAGCATTTGTAGCGTTTGTTTCATCTTTCAGATTGATCACCTTGACGTCATGACATATTCCCTGTATTTGCTGCTGACCTTGTGTATTTCATTTCAACATAGTAACGCTTTCCACCGTTACCATGACTACTGTGTTGTCGGTGCAGGACCTGCTGGTCTTCAGATGGGGTATTTCCTTAAAAGGGCAAACAGGGACTACATTGTCTTTGAACGGTACAATATGACAGGTAACGCAGTAGACAATACACTTATTTAATCGAAAAATTCATTTATTACAGAATTAATCAAAAGTTGTGTGAAGAGAGGGACACCTAACACACACAGTCTTGGACTAGATCGTTATCTGATATTTTAATATAAACACAAGCAAAAAGAACGTTCGTACAGCAGATAATATATTTACACATTTCTCTCACTCGAAATACAAAATGAATGCACTTTATGCTACAGTTCTTGGAGCTGTCAAAACTGGACCATTACAGCACTTCTCTGTCTATTTCATAAAGTGACTGAGACGAGTTGACCCACCTTCTCACTATTTTATTAAATTCAGAAATGAAAAATATATCTGTGGCGGAGTAAAATTGCCTATCCCTATTTTAAAATTTGAATTGTTGGATTGTCAGAGTAACCCGACCTTGGGCACTCCTTATGACAGTATTTTTGGAAATGTGTGAGTTGAATTAAATGCTAGAGTTGAGTATATGCTAGAAATTACTGATATAATGCAAACTAGTTCTAACTGGATGAGTAGATCTTATCACTGAATGATTATAATTTACGAGAACGAGACCAGCCAATGGACTGAGACTAACATTTTACCTGTTTTAGAGAATTTTATTGTATGATAATTTTAATTTGAAGTTGCAAGAGGTCCGGTCATAAAAGGTGGCCATTAACCTAATGGTGACTTGATGATCGCGCTATGACTAGACTCAAATTGTCAAAATCAAAATGATTAGAATATAGGATTTTCTTCAACAAACTAACTCTCTGTCCATCCCAGTTGGATGAAGTTGTTATGAACAAATGTGAAACTATTAGTCAGAAAAAACTATTCATCTGCTTGGAACTGGTTTTGATTCCATCAGCAGGTTCTAGCATATTCTTTACCTGAGTTGTTTACTCCAACTCTGACATGTAAAATTATCAGTAAAAGCAGTGCTAAAGATCGTGTCACTTTAACATTTAACAATTTATATAACAATTAAATTTAGAAATAGGGATAAGCAAATTTACTCTGCCACAATGTGTTAAACTTTAATATTAATAATTCAAGTATTACTAATACTTCTAACTTGACTATTTTAAATCAGTTTAAAAGTAGTAATTTCAACTTGTAGCCTTCTAACTTCTGACATTTTAATTAAAATCAGCCTCTTCTTGTGAGCTGAAGGTCACTAATAGTATATGATTACATAATAAATGGAATTTAAAAAAAATTCTTAAAGTAAGAAATAACATCAATTTTGCCATTCATTTGGAGTTTGTAACATTTACTATATAACTTATTCCAATAAGATAGATGTCGGTGAAGACAAAGACAATAATGAAAATTTGATTAAATTATGAATATGTATTTATAAGACGCACGCACTCTCTCTCTCACACAACGCACTCACATACACACATACTCAAACTTGAAAACATGCGCATTCAAAGCGTGTTATATAATATTTATGCCGCAGTAGAAATGGATGAATGGTGATGGTGGTGGTGGTTACGATAACAATTTACGTCGCCACTGGAACTTTCATGAATCATTTCATCATAAGACGTTCTCTGATCTGTAGTGCTCCAGTGGGACCTGCTCCTCGCACAAGTATTGAGGGAGCTCTGGTGGTGGTGTTGGAGTTGAAGATTGGTTGGTGCTGCTCGTTGATGGCGGATGTTCTATGGCGCTGGTGTTGTTGCTGGATATGTGCTGCTTGCTCGGCGTCGTTATCTATCTATCTATCTATCTATCTATCTATCTATCTATCTATCTATCTATCTATCTATCTATCTATCTATCTATCTATCTATCTATCTATCTATCTATCTATCTATCTATCTATCTATCTATCTATCTATCTATCTATCTATCTATCTGTCTGTCTATCTATCTATCTATCTATCTATCTATCTATCTATCTATCCATCCATCCATCCATCTATGTATGTATGATTATCAAGAATTTGCTATATTTTATAAATTAATGTCAAAGGTAAATTTTTTGAGAAATTCCCACGTCATCGCATTTTGATAAGCATCAATAAGCGTCACACCGGTCGAACAAATAAGGAATTTAACTTCAGGCATGACTGGAACTCACTCATTTCTGACGACGAGTCGCTTTTGTTCAGGTAAACAGTCCTAATTTTAGTTGTATTCAGACACTATTATATTTGTACTAGTATACAGTCCTAATTTGAGTTGTATTCAGACACTATTATATTTGTACTAATATACAGTTCTAATTTGAGTTGTATTCAGACACTATTATATTTGTACTAATATACAGTTCTAATTTGAGTTGTATTCAGACACTATTATATTTGTACTAATATACAGTCCTAATTTGAGTTGTATTCAGACACTATTATATTTGTACTAATATACAGTCCTAATTTGAGTTGTATTCAGACACTATTATATTTGTACTAATATACAGTCCTAATTTGAGTTGTATTCAGACACTATTATATTTGTACTAGTATACAGTACTAATTTGAGTTGTATTCAGACACTATTATATTTGTACTAATATACAGTCCTAATTTGAGTTGTATTCAGACACTATTATATTTGTACTAATATACAGTCCTAATTTGAGTTGTATTCAGACACTATTATATTTGTACTAATACACAGTCCTAATTTGAGTTGTATTCAGACACTATTATATTTGTACTAGTATACAGTCCTAATTTGAGTTGTATTCAGACACTATTATATTTGTACTAATATACAGTCCTAATTTGAGTTGTATTCAGTCATTTTTATATTTGTACTAGTATACAGTCCTACTTTGAGTTGTATTCAGTCATTTTTATATTTGTACTATTGTACAGTTCTACTTCGTGTAACATTTAGTACCCAATACCTATGAAATCTTTATAATATATACTTACACTATAACGCAAGCAATGATAATGAAAATTTAAATAAAAATATTTAAATTTTAAAAAGTTGAGGTTTTAAAGAGTCTGTTTTCATCCCTCTTGGTGCAAACACGTTGACAGGTCAAAAATGAGGCCTGAAGAAAACATCCGAATATTTTACTATTACCTAACAAACGTTTAGGTTTAAATTTGCCTACTCACTTGAAATATTAATTGACATATGTGATTTGGTATATCTACAGATATATAACTATATGTAGTTTAGTTAGTTTTAGGTTTTATAATGATACAAAAAATATGCATCACATTTATATAACAGAACTGTTTCCATGACTAGTTATTGTGTCAATATCACGTCATCACACTGTTCTATGCATCACATACTTTGTGACACTTTGTTTTCATGACTAGATATTGTGTCAATATCACGTCATCTCACTGCTCTATGCATCACATACTTTGGGACATTTGTTTTCATGACTAGTTATTGTGTCAATATCATGTAATCACACTGCTCTATTCATCACATACTTTGGGACACTTTATCCATTGAAATAATCTGCACAGGCTGGTTATTTCTTGGTCAGTTCCATCATTGCTAATGCGTTTAGTATCAGTTAATCTGTACTTAAACTGACCCCTATTAATTATCTGATTATTACTAGTGTCTGTGTGATTATGACTTTATCTATTACTCGAACTATTCGATACTCTGTTGTTTCGTGTCATAGTATCTATTGCTAATACATTGACGATCACAATGGCCTTTATGTGTTACTTCCAAAGGTTTTATAATTTCATCTTCGAAACGTTATTTCAGCATCCATTTCAGTTCCGACTACTGTTATCGCTTTTAAATGAATCAATTGTTTCTTGGCGTTGGAACATAAAACATTTGCATGGAAATGAATGTTTCTTTCTACACGATTTCACATTTCAGACACTACTCAAAGAAGATGTTTCTTTCTACACGATTTCATATTTCAGACACTACTCAAAGAAGATGTTTCCACATGCGGATGAGATGTTAGTATATCTACAAGACTATAAAGAGCGGCTGGCAATATCTGTTCAGTTCAACACAGAAATCAGTGACATACGAACAACACCGAATGACACAGCACCAGATGGCGTTTTCCACTTAATGGATGATCAGTTTGGCAACACATACATCTGCAAGTGGGTAGAATTTTTTATAATAAAGAGGACGAACTTTTAATTTTGAAATAGAAGGATATATAAGTAGATCGACAGAGGGACAGACAAGCATATAGATAGATTGATAGATAGATAGATAGATAGATAGATAGATAGATAGATAGATAGATAGATAGATAGATAGATAGATAGATAGATAGATAGATCGATAGATAGATAGATAGACAATCAGACAGTTAGACAGATAGACAGACATACAGATAGATAGACAGACAGATAGCTAGATAGATAGATAGATAGATAGATAGATAGATAGATAGATAGATAGATAGATAGATAGATAGATAGATAGATAGACAGACAGATAGACAGAGAGAGAGAGCGTGAGAGAGGCGTAAAAATAAACGGAGGAATACAGAAAAAAACAAGATAAAAAGTAAAGAGAGCGCTATAGAGAAAAAGAAAATTAGAGAGAGACAAAGGAAGTATACAAGTGAGAGTGAAGATAAGCAAAAGAGAAAAATACATTGATACAGAACTAAACCCCATCACTCTTGTCTTTTATTAGGGTTCTGATTATCGCCACTGGCATGTGGACGCCATTCATTCCTCACATGATGGGCATTAAACTGGCACAGGGATATGAAACCCTCTCCTTGGACCCAGCGGACTATGAAGGGAAACATGTTTTAATAATGGGTAATATAAAATTTTGTAATATTGGGTAATATAAAATGATGTAATGTTGGGTAATATGAAATGATCTAATATTGGGTAATATAAAATTATGTAATATTAGTTATTTATGAAATGCTGCATTAGTAATTTTATTTCTTTTGTCGAGTACATTTGAAACTGTGTCATATTCTCAAGTAGTCTGATGTAAAATGTTTTGGACCAAATAACACTTTTACGTCGTGTATTGCCTAGTGAAATTACAGTTTTTAATTTTTGCTAACTCACATCCTTTTCATACAATAGAACACATCCTTTTAAAAATAATGACAAGAGTCATGAGTTCGTCAATCAAGAAAATGTTGAGTTTCTGTATTTCTTTTTTCTACTGCTGCATTTTAAGTGCAGCTCTTCTTTGACTAAGTAATCCCTTGAATGTCGTCAGGAATCTGGCTACACAATCCTATGAATGTTAGTAAGTGATCCTACGAACATGGCTAAATAGTCGTATGAACCAGACTAATTAATTGTCTATGAATATGATTGGCTTCTGTAGAATCTCTTATATATAGCGCTCCTTTAATTTAAGAAGACGATGACAAAGCAGAAATGCTTGTATATACAGACATATTAATTATTACTTTAATTTGTTTAGCAAAAATCTGTCCTCGCTGAGAGGTATTCATTACCCTTACAGCTCTGTTGCTTCACTATATTATACCACTTTGCTATTGTCTTCTAAAGGAATTAGGAATGTAATAAAACGCAAGCACAATATAATGACTGTAATTTTTCCAAAGTCTTTTTCCTTTACCCAGACTAATCTCAGAGAGGACCGAGTGTTGTTATTACTGTCTGAATTACATTTACTAAACCTGTCAATGCTCAAACAAAGATATTTTTCCCATGTGCGTGTAAAACACACTAATTCGTTTTATTATTAATAAATTTATTTAATTATGTATTTTTCTTACTGGACAGGACGTGGAAATTCAGCGTTTGAGGTTGCCCAAGGAATTTATGGAGTAACCAACACTGTTAATATGGTTTCACGGTCCCGGGCCAGACTTGCGTGGTCAACGCATTACGTGGGCGACCTCAGGTATGCGATTGTGACAATGCCCTTCATAATAATATTCAAATATAATTTTAGACATAGTCCACGCCAAAGAAATATAAACATGTAAACAATATTCCATTCAGTTCTTCTCAGATAGATCAAAGTGAAGATTTCAATGATGGCGTGCATAAGTTAACATTTGAATTACGAGGAATTAATCTCCAAATTTAATTTCACACCCAATTATGCGAAAACGACCACATATCAAGGGACTACTCTATCGACTTCATCCAATTTCACGTCAAAGTATAGACTTGGGTGCAATGCGGTAGGTTGGGGGGGGGGGTAGAGGAAGGATTAGAGGCTAACGACATTTTGTCTGGATTTGACATCTTGACTTTTTTTTAATTTATTGATTTCACCTCTGGAATGGAATTCTTATGTTTTTAATTTATTGAATGATTGATTTTAGTTTGAAGGATAAAATGTTATTATTTTTTTTACTTGTTCTTTATTATAGGCTTGTTTACGAGACCAATAAAATATGATAACTAGTATTTCTAATAATACAAATTTTGTTACCAGGGCAAGTTATAATTCCATTAAAAAATTATGTTTTATTTTCATTAACGAACCATGTACTATTAAAAGTAGTTTTGATACTAAAAGGGCAGATAATAGACTACATTGTTACTAAGAAAAAGTCACTTTGTAACATGTAAATGAACATTGCATTATTTAGAAAAAATGTCTAATTGTCAATGGAATAAATAAAATGATTTTAATACTTTCTCAACGTGGCAAGCATCATTGTATTGCAAAGAATAATGAAATTTGATAAAACCATACTACAAATAATAATGGGATAAAGTAAGATACCTCAGAATTAGAAATAATTATTATATCTGTGTAATGTTTGCTAATGTAATAGGTACCTATAAACATAAGAATATTTTAAATAACAATTGAAGGATTGACCATTGGCAAATGTAACGTATTTAATGGGGCTAGCAAAACGTGAGATTAATGTAATTATTGGAGCTAGCAAAACGTGAGACTAATGCAATTATTGGGGCTAACAAAACGTGAGACTAATGCAATTATTGGGGCTAGCAAAACGTGAGACTAATGCAATTATTGTGGCTAACAAAACGTGAGACTAATGCAATTATTGGGGCTAACAAAACGTGAGACTAATGTAATTAACATGGCTAACAAAACTTGAGACTAATGAAATTGTTTTCTGTTCCTCGAGTAACTGGCACTACACTTTGACCCTCAATAGACCCTACTTATGAGACACGTCATTCCTGATAATAATGTTCTTTGAATACAGAATAATAATCGCTGTGTAACGAATAAAAGAATAATGTCAGTGTTAATCAAGCTTGAATTTCAACATTACTACTTTATGGTCTTTGACAATGGCGGCATGAATACGTGTAAAGAATAGCAGTGTTGATTGGTATTGATCTGTGTTAATCAGGCAATGAAACAGCACATTGCTTATAAAAGCATGTTCAATAGTATTATGTGCTAGTTTCTTTGCTCATGTATTTAAATGTTTACTGTATTGCCAGTGTGGGTATCACCTTAGAAACAAGAAACCAACAATGTTGCAAATATTGCTACTCACTTTGTTTTAACGTTTGTTTGTGCGACAGCTATTTTAAGCGACGAGGGATTCTCTTAAATTATTTTAATATTATCATCTCTTCACGTCTGTGATAAATACACACCTCTAAATTTGCGGACACATTAGATCAGCAATGACCTGGCATGTTACAAGTAGACACGTTAGATCAGCAATGACGTGGCATCTGGCATGTTACAAGTAGACACATTAGATCAGCAATGACCTGGCATGTTACAAGTAGACACATTAGATCAGCAATGACCTGGCATGTTACAAGTAGACACATTAGATCAGCAATGACCCGGCATGTTACAAGTAGACACATTAGATCAGCACTGACCTGGCATGTCCCCAAAACCAGCAAAGGAACCCAGGTTTGAGATTTGGTGTCCCACTTATTAATTATTATATTCCAGCCCCACCTATAGATGCAAATCTCCATCTCTTATTTAACTCACCCAGAGAGTGTGGGTGTTTAACAAAGAAAAATAGTAAATGTTATTAACAATATAAATTAACTACACACTACACATTAATTCAACATTCATCAAGCACAAATAATGACATATACAACAAATACATACAAAGATACACGGATATATACAGTTCGGACTTAAAACTTAAACGTTCACTTGGTAATTGTCTGTAATTAAAGTTCTGAAATTATCTCTAGTACTCCCTAGTGACCCCTAGAGTGAACAATATTCATCGACAATATTACTTCAATCAATGACAATTATACACAACAATAATGCACAGTAGTGAGAAAGGTTCAAGGTATGTTTGAAGAAATGTCAACATTACCTGAATGGAAGCTTGACTCTGCTTTCTCCCGAACACAGTGGATGACGTCATGCGGTTTCACTGGCTCACTAGTGGGATTCTCAAAAACACTGGCAAGTCATGCTCAGGATTAGAACCAGTTTAAAGGAAATGGTTTGGGATATATCTTTGGGAGTGCTGCCTTTGGCTGGAAAAAAACCCCACAATATTCGTGTGTAGAAATTCATGCTGACAGACAGATTTTAACTTCCTCTCTCCATAATAAATCATCACACTATATTTTACAATTACTTAATACAATTATTTATTTCACCACAATTGAACAATGAATTCAGGCTAGGTGTCCCTTTACAAGATATAGGCCTGTACTCTTTTGAATACAGGCATAGCAAATTAGAAAAATTAAACAGACCAAAAATGGAAAGAGAAAGATTCCTAAGTTACATTAATATTTTACATATCAGGTTAGTGATAAAAAGGTCCCTGAATCATAAACGATGTTCTACAATGTACAGAGATCTAACATTGCGTCAGATATAAAGGTCTCTGAATCATAAACGATGTTCTACAATCTACAGAGATCTAACATTGCGTCAGATAAAAAGGTCTCTGAATCATAAACGATGTTCTACAATCTACAGAGATCTAACATTGCGTCAAATATAAAGGTCTCTGAATCATAAACGATGTTCTACAATCTACAGAGATCTAACATTGCGTCAAATATAAAGGTCTCTGAATCATAAACGATGTTCTACAATCTACAGAGATCTAACATTGCGTCAAATATAAAGGTCTCTGAATCATAAATGATGTTCTACAATCTACAGAGATCTAACATTGCGTCAGATAAAAAGGTCTCTGAGGATGTCGTGAACATTAAACTATTAATGATTTGTCAGTTATGTAATCATCAGGGTCGTGAACATTAAAGTATTACTGATTTGTCAGTTATGTAATTATCAGGGTCGTGAACATTAAAGTATTACTGATTTGTCAGTTATGTCATTATCAGGGTCGTGAACATTAAAGTATTACTGATTTGTCAGTTATGTAATTATCAGGGTCGTGAACATTAAAGTATTACTGATTTGTCAGTTATGTAATTATCCGAGTCGTGAGCATTAAAGTACTGTTGATATGTCAGTCATTTAATTATCCGAGTCGTGAGCATTAAAGTACTGTTGATATGTCAGTCATTTAATTATCCGAGTCGTGAGCATTAAAGTACTGTTGATATGTTAGTTATTTAATTATAATTATCAGGGTCGTGAACATTAAAGTATTACTGATTTGTCAGTTATGTAATTATCCGAGTCGTGAGCATTAAAGTACTGTTGATATATCAGTTATTTAATTATCAGGGTCGGGAACGCTGAAGAACTTCTATGTTGATTATGCATTAAATATTCATGAACTACTAATATCAGTCAATTCTTTATTTATGAGGGTCGTAAACAACGAACTACAAATAATCAAATAATATTCGTCAATTCTTTATATATCAAAGCATAAACATTGAGGTACTACTAATATCACAGACAATTCTTTATTTATCAGGGCCGTGAACACTGAAGTACTACTAATATCAGGCAATTCTTTATTTATCAGGGCCGTGAACATTGAAGTACGACTAATATCAGGCAATTCTTTATTTATCAGGGCCGTGAACATTGAAGTACTACTAATATCAGGCAATTCTTTATTTATCAGGGTCGTGAACATTGAAGTACTACTAATATCAGGCAATTCTTTATTTATCAGGGCCGTGAACATTGAAGTACTACTAATATCAGGCAATTCTTTATTTATCAGGGCCGTGAACATTGAAGTACTACTAATATCAGGCAATTCTTTATTTATCAGGGCCGTGAACATTGAAGTACTACTAATATAAGACAATTCTTTATTTATCAGGGCCGTGAACATTGAAGTACTACTAATATCAGGCAATTCTTTATTTATCAGGGCCGTGAACATTGAAGTACTACTAATATCAGGCAATTCTTTATTTATCAGGGCCGTGAACATTGAAGTACTACTAATATAAGACAATTCTTTATTTATCAGGGCCGTGAACATTGAAGT
This sequence comes from Sinotaia quadrata, assembly GCA_028829895.1. Lineage (NCBI taxonomy): Eukaryota > Metazoa > Mollusca > Gastropoda > Architaenioglossa > Viviparidae > Sinotaia > Sinotaia quadrata. The sequence continues at coordinate 56,106,364 of CM054182.1, forward strand.
ACTACTAATATCAGGCAATTCTTTATTTATCAGGGCCGTGAACATTGAAGTACTACTAATATCAGGCAATTCTTTATTTATCAGGGCCGTGAACATTGAAGTACTACTAATATCAGGCAATTCTTTATTTATCAGGGCCGTGAACAATGCACTGCTAGACACGTACCAACTAAAATCCTTAGACGGGCTGAATGAATATGATGTGACCGACTATGTGATCGAAAGAAGGGGAGGTAAATTATTTCTCAGGAATCCTCTTTTATGGAACACGAAAACTTACGGGCGAGAAAATAAAGCCTTCGATATAGTACTTCGCTGCCTGGGATTCACCTTTAATTTCAGTATTTTCAGGTAGGTATAAAAGTAAAATAATTGAAAACGAAGCTAGGTACAGTTTAATTGTACAATAAACAGCGACATAATGACAATAGTCGTCAAACAGTCAATGAACGTATTTCCTTATAATATATGTGTGGGGAGTAAATTTGCCTATCCCTATTGTTGTATAAATTGTTAAATTGTCGAAGTGACCCGAGAATTGGGCACTCCTTATGATCGTACTTTTGTAAGTGTCAGACTTGGAAGTAAACAACCCGAATTGAGAATATTCTAGAAATTACTAATGTACTGCAAACTAGTTCAAAACGGTGAGTAGTTTTATTATTAGATGGTTGAGATTTACGAGAACGAAACCAGACAATGCATTGAGATCTGAAAGTTTACATACTGTATAAAATTATATTGTCTAATCACTTCAATTTGGAGTGGCATGAAGTCCGGTCTGGAAAGGTGGCCTTTAGCTTAATGGTGAGTTAACTGACTGTTTGAGAGAGAATGGACTTTGAAATATTTCATGCATGTTTGCTATTGAAATGTTATACTTGTGTGTTACTTAGAGATTATTATGTGAGTATACAATGTTTGAACTATGCTGTTCGTATGTAGTGTGCTAAAACTTGATATTGTTTGGATGTGATGTATTTATTATACTGTGTTGTTGTTCTTAATGTAAGGGGGGGGGCGCTTTCGACTTCCGCCACTTTCGCGCGTTATACAGTGTGCATGTATTGGGCTAATAAATACCATTGCAGGAAATTGTAAGTTGAGACTGGAATGTAAGAATGAATGGAGTTATAAAGTGATAAACTGGAAACAAATGTTTTGTCCCTGATTGTATTTTCAGAGTAAGCAGCCTTTGTCTCATCATGTTATTTGAATCTCCTGATTTACTGATTGTGAACTGCTATGACCGACCATGATAGAGGCATGAGGTAGTGTGTGTGTGTGTGTGTGTGTGTGTGTGTGTGTAAGTGTAAAGGAATACACTACAGTCCTTCTGACGTATTGTGGCAAAGTTTCCTGATTACATCTGGTGATTTCTGGCACAGTGAAGCTATTAGAAATCAGTACAATTGTTGTTCTGCTTGAAGGAACTGACACAGCAAAAGAGGACGTCCAAGTTGGCTTCAAGAGAATATTAGTGTTTCAGAATTTGTTGGCATATGGAGAGAAAGACACGTGTTGATAGACTTGTGACATTGTTGCAACAAGAAAAAAAGAAAACGGAAGTAAATGCTTAATTCAGGTTATGTAAAATATATTATTGGTACCTCTAATATTTCCATTTCTGTTCTATCATGATTTGTATTGACACTATTGTTGAATTGTATTTCAGAATATAAGATGGTGTTGTACAGAAATATGCAAATGTGGTTTTATGGAAAGATTGATATCAAGTAATCTTTTTCAATGTATTTGTCATATGTATATATGATTGTTCATTTAATAAATGTATTTTCCTATTAATCTTATGTTGGAGAAAAAAATGGGTGGATGGGGTTCGCTAAATTTACATTAAAGACGAATTTGTCTTCTCCTTTAGTAAGAAGTTTTCTATCTACAGAATATTGTGTAACAGTAAATATTGTTTTAATGTTGTGGAAGAGAGAAAACGTTTACAGTGCCCGCATATCCGCCAAAATGAGAGAGACAAAGAATTATTATTAACACATAAATTAAGATTCTCATCACTTGTAATTAGTTATTAATGATTTATTAATTAATAGTAATCATAATCAATAACTAAGTGGTGTTGGTGTTGCAAAATGTGATCACATAAATGTGTAAAGAATGTGATTTGACCTTGGCTGTAATTTCATTCATAACTTGAATAAAATAATTCAGTTGTGTAAATTCCATCTGAAAAAAGACTTATTAAATTATTATTTACTTTCAACACTTCATATTGACACAATGCTTCGAAACACATAAGGCAGATACAGGTATGATTATACCGTACATATCTATAGTAATGTATAATGATAGCCGAGTGAATTCCCTTAACAGGGGTGAATTCCCCTCTGACTGTAAATACAGCTAAATATAACAATGCAAACTTATGGCGGGTTAGGAGATTAGTATAATTTGCCTTGACTCCATTACAGTGTGTAACGGACAATTATATCAGAATTTAATTTTATTAGAGGCGCATGTTCAGGGCACATTGTTACTGGAAACACTAAGTAGAGGAGAGTGATGCATGAACCTAATGATAATGGTAAAATATTACCTAGGATGTGATTGTTGTGGACAGTGTAATATGAGTCTACATTGTGGTGAATATTGTTTTATGAGGTTTACGTGTAGCAGAGTTTTTAAGTGTTGAGATAAGTTTCATATTACTTCTTTGTGCAGGAGAGCGTATTAAAGAAGGCTTGTGCGATATGGAAAGTTATATATAAATCAGTTTGAATGAAGAATTGTGCTGGAGAGCGTATTAAAGAAGGCTTGTGTAATATGGAAAGTGCTATATAAATCAGTTTGAATGAAGAATATTGCTGGAGAGCGTATTAAAGAAGGCTTGTGCAATATGGAAAGTGCTATATAAATCAGTTTGAATGAAGAATGATACAAAATGTAGAGGTAATGGAGAATACTATACTAATTTAGTGAGTAGTAAAAAATTAAGTAGTGTATAGCATGAATTTAGTACCAAGCAGAGAGTGTTGTAGAAGTTTTGTGTAAACCTGAGCTCAGTGTATTTAAAGTGTAGTGGACAATACTACAGAAAAGAATGTTTAGTAGTATGTTACTTGACAAAGTTGACATTCATACAAGAGAAATTTTTGTAGTGTGCAGTGTAGTACAGGAATTAGTGTTTAGTATATAATATTACATAAAACAGAGTGAAATGGAGTCACTGACAAAACATCTATGCTAAGAGAGCCCAGGACACTATTGTATTCTTACTTTTTCACTTTGTCTCACTTGCAGCGAAAACAAAACGCAGGAAGGAAAAAGAAGAAAATTCCCAGCCATTAAATATAACTATGAATCACAAACCATGAAAGGTGTTTTCTTTGCTGGAGCAAACACTCATTCCTTGGATTACCGCAAATCTGCGGGTGGCTTCATACACGGCTTTAGATACACAGGTAAACTATTGTCGGCTTTAAATACACAGGTAAATTATTGTCGGCTTTAGATACACAGGTAAACTATTGTCGGCTTTAGATACACAGGTAAACTATTGTCGGCTTTAGATACACAGGTAAACTATTGTCGGTTTTAGATACACAGGTAAATTATTGTCGGCTTTAGATACACAGGTAAATTATTGTGCTTTAGATACACAGGTAAACTATTGTCGGCTTTAGATACACAGGTAAACTATTGTCGGCTTTAGATACACAGGTCAATTATTGTGCTTTAGATACACAGGTAAACTATTGTCGGCTTTAGATACACAGTAAACTATTGTCGGCTTTAGATACACAGGTAAATTATTGTCGGCTTTAGATACACAGGTAAACTATTGTCGGCTTCCAACATTCTTTGTTAATACGATACGTGACAGAATACGTTTGAAATTGAATTATTGATGTGGATTTGTTCTTTATAATTAGTAACGATCTAGTCTATATTTGAAAGCTCATACAGTGCAAAATAGTATCTATAATTATAATATTTTGAATATCAAATTGAAAGACGTTTGCTTATTGAACGTTTCATAACTTTACTTGACTGCTTAAATGTCGCTAAACCTTAAAAGAGCAATTGCAAAAGGTGAGATGCAAAACTCTCCCATTAATCACTGAGCGAGAATGGGAAGAAGCATACATTTATTTTTGTAGATAGATGTAGGATGACAAGATAGTTAAACAAATTCATTTAAGCCAAAGTGAACAGAATTATTTATCAGTTGTCTCTTTATCATTAACTGAAATAAATATTCATAGTTAATACATTACAGCTGTAAAAAAATTAACACTTGTACCGCAAAGTATTTTAAGCCGTCACGAGCTGGTTAAAATCAAATTATGTGTGTGTGTGTGTGTATGTGAGTGTGTGTGTGTGTGTGTGCGTGTGTGTGCGCGTGTGTGTGTGTGTGTGTGTGTATGTGAGTGTGTGTGTGTGTGTGTGCGTGTGTGTACGTGTGCAGGTAGGTTAACAGTTGCATTATATAGTCGAATATAGTGGAGAACAACAAGTTAGTATATCTCTGAATTTTAAAGTAATATTAAATCTAAAATGGTCTATAACTTTCACACATCGCCTTTAATAAATACATATTTGGTGTAACACTTCATTTTCTTTACCTTTGCAGCTCGAGCTCTAAGTCGACTGTTGTCATGGCGATATGAAGGAGAGCCGTGGCCTTGCCAAAGTTTTAAAATGACAGAACTGCGGAGCGTCCTGCTGAAAAGAATAAACGAAGCGTCCGGTCCTTATCAGATGTTCCAGGTTTTAGTGGACGTAATCCTCTTTCCCGAGTCAGTACTATTGTGTTTAATGTTAATAAATGAAAAGACAGATGTCTTTCTTTAGCTTTCAGAAGTGTTCACATAAAATCGTAAGCTCTTCGTCACTTTTCTTATAATATATGATTAAACGTTTTAATTCGTTTCAGTGATATTCCTTTATGATAGATGAAAAACTGTATTCTCGAGAAAGTTTCAATTTTGTTTTATTTCTTAGTTTACTGTTTACGGCTGTAATCACATACTTTGCATTAAAAAGTCAGTCATACCAATTGCTTAAAGCTTAGTATATTTTATATTGATCAAATGAAAGACAATTTCGTGATAAAAATGTATTTCTTAGTTTAACTTTTATGACTGAAATAAAATACTTTGCTTTTAAACGTCAGCCATACAAGTAGTTTTAATTTCATCAAATGGAGAGCCATTTGTTTACTTGGTCAGCAAAACAAAAACAAAGGGCTCTCCATTTGATGAACTTAAACTTTTTTTTTTATATCACATCAGAACTGTTTCGTCCACTTGCAGTAAAGCTGGACACTGTGTGTCAAGCAGCCAGTCGCAGTAACCTTTAAAAATGAAATTAATAGCTGTTTAAATTCTATAGTGATGTTCTTTAAACATGAAATTAATAGCTGTTTAAATTATATAGTGATGTTCTTTTGTGAAAATACGCATTACAATATAAGATGTTTATCTGTTACAAAATATTTTAATTAAAACAACTATTAAATACTATTAACTATTTATAATGTTTGCACTCGTTTGAAAGTTGTATAGGACAACTGGCTATTAGCATGTTGATTTCTCAATCTAATGACTAGGATCGTAGATGTCCAAATTGTTTTGTAGAGGAATATCTAATGACATTTGGTTTCTTAAGTATAATTGTAAATTTCATTACAAAATATTTCTTCAAAAGCAATAGAAAAAAACAGACTCCGAAATAACAGTTGTAACAGAGTAGCATTCCTTCAAACAATATGCAAATAAATATAATTGTTTTGTTTTAATTTGAGAGTCATTTAATGTTAAATCAGCACAGTTTGATAAACACTAATAAATAAATCACGTATTCATATAGGGCGAATTGTGATATACCATTAGTTGCATATAAATAGTTATGTGGTGACGATAAAGCTGTACACATTAATCATGTAGACCTATCTGTAAAACGCCCAAAGAAGCGTATTATTTATTACAGCACTAAATAATTTATATTTGTTCAAAATTATTTTATTTTATTAAAAGATTAGAAAATTAATTTTCGTTTATAGTTTTATTATTTCTGCCCTGAGATAAACAATATGGTCGATAAAGTATATTATTATTTCTACTATGTACCTCTTCGTGCAGAAATGGAGACACGTTTGACTACTGTGAGGAGTTCCCTGTTAATTTGCTACATAAATTCCCCCAACACACTGGACACAATGCTTCGCGAGTTCTGGTCTTTAATTTCGAGTATGGGGCTAATTTTTCTGCTCCTGGAAAGGACGTCTTTGACGAGGAAAGAGCATCATCCGGTCCTGAATTTGCACATTTGGCCAATTTTCTCCATCCAGTCCTCTATTACTACCAGACATTGCCCACATGTGAGTGACGTGAAAATGTACAAGAAATGAATACGTCTTTCTTGAACGTTCAATTTATCATGACACTATACATACTTTACAAATGCATACATAGATCCACACATGAACACACGTATGCATATATATGTGGCGGGGTAAATTTGCCTATCTCTGTTTCTAAACTTAATTGTTATATAAAATGCTAAATTTCAAAGTGAACAGACATTGGGCCCTGGTTGGGCTGATATTTTTAATTGTCAAGGTTGGAAGTAAACACGTCAGGTGGATGATAGGTTAGAAATTGCTGATACAATCCAAATCAGTTCGAAATGGATGAGTAGATTTATTATCAAATGGTTAAGATTTACGAGAACGAGACCAGCCAAAGGGATGAGATCCAAAGCTTACCTACTGTAAGAATTCTATTGTCTAATCACTTTGAAATTGGAGTGGCAAGAAGTCTGGTAATGAAAGCCACCTGTTAGCTTAATGATGAATTAACTTACTAAATGAGAGAGAATGGAATTTGATATATTAGAAATAGTTCATGCATTTTACTATTGATATGTTATATATGTCTTTTACATACAGAGGTATTATTTTAGTAGACTGCTATTTCTACAAATTGTGAACTAAGATGCTCATATATAGTATGCGAAACACTTCATATTGTTTCAAGTGAATATGTTCATAAAAATGATATGATGCATTTATTATAATATTATTAATTATTATATATGCGTGTATCAGACTAATAAATACTGTTGCAGGGAAACTGTAAGTTGAGACTTGGATGTAAGAAAGAATGGAGTTAGAGATGAATAAACTGAATGCTTAGTGATTTTCTCCTATTATACATTACATGGAATACGCAGCCCTTTCTTGTTTTACCTGAATCTCCCAGTACACTGATTTATAGACCGCTATGACCAGGGTAGATGCAAGAAATATCTACCTAGTGTAAGTTGAAGGGTACACTGAAATCTGTTGATGTATGGTAACAAAGTATGCTGACTACATCATGGAATTTCTGGTACAATGGAATTACTGGAAATCGCTACAATTGTTTTCTGCTTGTGGGAGATAATATGGTGGAGTGCTCAGGTTAGCCTCAAGAGAATAGTGGCTCACCAGTGTTGTACAACATGCAAGAGAAACACATGAAACTGACAATTCCATTGGGACAATAAGCTTATGACTTTGTTATGAAAGCATACAAAGACTATTGAAAGACTATTGCAGTTTTGCCTAGATAAGGTAACATACAAATGATTACCACTATAATCACTATAACTCCACTTCTGAAATTACCCTGTGATTTATATTGATACTAATTGTTCAATCATGTGTTAGGAAAGAAGACTGTATAAATAAATATTTAAATTATTCAAACATGGTTCATGAAAATATTGATGTAAAATATTCTTTTCATTGTGTTTGCTATATGTATATTTTATTATTGATTTACTACATTTATTGTTAAATTTATTGATCTTTTTACACATATTGATAATCTTATTTTGGAGAAGAAAGTGGGTGGATGGGGACTCGCTAAATATAGATTAAAAAACGGATTTATTTGATAAGACGTTTTCCGCCTATGGAAATATTGTGTGACGGCAAATGTTTCTCTTTAATGTGGAAGAGAGAAAACGTTTAAGTGAGAGACGAATGGTGTCTGCTGGCAAATTATTAATAACATAAGATAAAATTCTCATCACTTGTAATTGATAATGGTTGATTAAATAATACTAATAATCATAACCATTATCTAGGTGGCATCAGCGCCACAATATATATATACAGAGAGAGAGAGAGAGAGAGAGAGAGAGAGAGGGAGAGAGAGAGAGAGAGAGAGAGAGAGAGAGATTTATATTTTACATGCAAAATTGTGTTATAGATATAAAGCATTCGTCAATGTACGTATACAAAAAATGCAATAATGTAATCATGTTATCTCTATGATGTAAGTGCCAACTGTACAAAAATAATCTCCTATATAACGTTTTTATATTTCACAGTTAAGACGGTAAGAATAGTAGAATCTGTTTAAATACCATTCATCCTGCTGGTAGATACACATAAGTTTCACAATATTCACAAATACCATATTTATTCCTATTTAGGATGGTTTATTAAGATAACTTTATTCGTTCATTCTATCATCACAAACACAGAGGTTGCATTTTCTAAGGCGCCTATAAAATATGGTCGCGTGTTGTAAGTTGTTGGGTTGTATTACATTCTGATTTGCTCATTGTTGTCAAAATTGCACAGTACTACATTGCTTAGACCTCTAAACGAATAACCTCTGTATTATCAATATCATTAACGCTTACACCTTCACTATTTGATCGGTTTTGCCAATGCTTTCTTCTGTTAAAGATCAACAGATGAAGAATCGATCAAAGAAGGAAGTTCTCCCCCGACCTTTCGCTCTTCATCACATTGCAGAAGACTTCAGTACTGACTGGACCAAACTCATCCAACACATCTTGCCGCTAACGGACTTCCTGGAATATATCACCGGAAATAATCTCGATAATGCGTTGTCGGCAGACTGTTTCTTGGAGGGAATGTTCAACACAACAATAAGACAATTATGTGAGCTTCATTACATAAATGGTCAGGGGATCGACCTGGCAAAACCTTACTATGAAAGATTTGTGTGAGTATGTTTTATCAGCGATGTATACTAAATATTGTTTTTGGACATTTCTTCATTAACAGGGAATATATGTTAACTTCGATAAAATAATTCACAAAATTGTTAAAAAATATTCAAATGGATTGTTTATCAAAGAATGTAAATGTATACCCTTGCTGTATTAAACTCATGTCTCACTGTCAAATGCAACATGTGAGGTCTTTGAATGTATGAGATTAGTTTGAAAGCATTTTCAACCTGCGTGCCTACCCACCTACAAGTTCCATTACAGGTAATGACTATGGGATATTAATGAGACGACTGTCTAATATATTTAGGCCAGTTTGATTAATCTGTCTCCAGCAAAATGAACTGGAATATAAAATATGAACAATACACAACAATAACACTAACGTTACAATACTTATGACACTCATTTAGTAACACTGCGCACAATAAAACATTATACTTGCACTTAACAAAGTTACATTAACAAGACACTTAAGAGTAGGAAAAAATAAATAAATGTGATTATAAGAATCAAAATGAAGAAGAAGAGATAATAATACCCAATTAGGTAATAACAATTTAGCCTTTTACTTCAATGACTATCTTTTTACTTTCCTCTCTACAACTTCCATTCCTTGGACTAATCTACACTTTCTAATTTTTGGCCTAAAAGATTTACAGATAACGTGTTCTTGGAAGATAGGCCATATATATTTTCTCATTTAATAATGACTCATCATTCGAGTGCGTAGCATCATACTGAATAGGTCTCTGACACACATGCAGCGTGCATCAAATGTCACCACTCTTCCATTGTGGCCTGTTATGAAGAATACAAACAGATGTGACTTCATCACTTGTACACTGAAACCTGTACTCTAGGATACTGAAATACAAAATTGTGGCTGGCCCTAAGTTTCTCTTCCAAACTGCTCTGGTTTGTTTTAATTATATTTACTGATCTCTGAATAGAATTTGTAAACATTATACAATTTAATATAAAGAAATAAAGAAAACAACTTAAATCCTTTTTAATTTACTCTCAACCAATCATTTTACCTTCAGGAAGGGTTCCTTATTCAAGATTTCACTTGGTCGTTACAGAAACATATCATTCCTTCATCCTGCCATTCAGTACTGATTTAAAGCCAGTAGGAACAGATATCCATTCAAACGATCCTCACTTCTCATTCTTTTTCATAACTTCTCACTCAAGCTTCCAGTTTGTAATGACGCCTATGTGAACTGTAATTATGTCTTATGATTCATTATATACTGTACCTTCTTTTGTCTGTACGCCTATGTGAACTGTAATTATGTCTTATGATTCATTATATACTGTACCTTCTTTTGTCTGTATGCCAATGTGAACTGTAATTATGTCTTATGATTCATTATATACTGTACCGTCTTTTGTCTGTATGCCTATGCAAAAAGACCCAACCTCCATCCCTCAACTCTTTTCCACCCCTCCCAAAGTTTGCACTTACAGACTCGTTCACACTTTTCATGTACCCGTTACACATTCAAATCATTAGCCCCACATTTAGAATTATAAATGTACCCGTTACACATTCACATCATTAGCCCCACATTTAGAATTATAAATGCAATGAAATTCACATTTCATTATATCGAATTATGCGGGAACTCATTTAGCAGTAAAGTATATGCCACGGCCTTCCCTCCTGGATGGGGGTTTCAGCAGTGATGCTGACGACACACCGAGTGGCAAGATGTAAAACGGTACCAACTCTCGCACACCACTATGTTCTTGTGAGGGGGGAGGGGGTTTTATCTGCGTGTGGGGTAAAGTGTGAAGGTCGGCTGTGAGTGTGAGCGTGCGGGTATGAATGTAAATATGAGACAAACGGGACGAATGGACAAACACCGCACTACACTTTTTCACACGCAAGAAAGCCATACTCTTGAAAAAGAGTTAGCAAGAATTTTATTCTTAACAATATGGGTTCACTTTCGCATGGCTCTTAGTCATTCATCCAGAAGCATCCACACATAACATTCATGGTATCGGGGACCAGAGCAATGAAATATGATTTTTTTTAAAAAAAGAATAAAAGAATGAAGGAAATGAAACGTTAATAATAAAGATGACGTAATATATAACAACCAGCAGTGATAATTAAAAACAAATATATATGTATGATCAAATATGTGGGTGGAAACCCAGTGCAAATTCTAATGATTATGATGGTGGTAAGAACTGCAAAATTTCACAATATAATTATGTTAATGACATGTTAATAAAGTTTTTACAACAAATGTTCATAGAAATTCCAAGTAAAACTCAAAATATCAATAGTTTTGAGACTCTAAACGAGTAAGAAATACTATAAATAATCTACCTACCTTTCGAGTAATGCGCCTCTAAACTTGGCCTACTTACTAGTACAATAAATAATCTTCCTACCTTTCGAGTAATGCGCCTCTAAACTTGGCCTACTTACTAGTACAATAAATAATCTACCTACCTTTCGAGTAATGCGCCTCTAAACCTGGCCTACTTACTAGTACAATAAATAATCTACCTACCTTTCGAGTAATGCGCCTCTCAACTTGGCCTACTTACTAGTACAAAGGATGGTAGTGGTGACTGTCGATGAATAAATGATGAAGTATGGCGATGTACCATGATGAAGCATGAACGACAAATGTTGATGTATACAATGATGAACACACTTGTAGATACACTAAATGTATATCAAACCACGTGATGAGCCAGGCACTGGTGAGTGAACTGCTCGCATAAAGGTGAAGCCCAATGCCTTTCCCCGTTGAAGAATGCTGGGAACGTTTCCTGCTGAAAAGCAAGGAAATATCCTGGTAAAATCAGTTGAGTGCAAAAAAAAAAAAATGCTCCCTTCTTTCTTGGGCCACCTTTGCCAGTTTCCATACTGGGGACACTGGAAGTTGCTGCCAAAGGAACTTGATCCATTGCGTGACTAGACACAAGAGACCGTAAGACTGGGAGTCAGAAATTACCAGAACACACAGTCCCAGACATGCAACGGCGAACACTCGAAGGTCCGTTCTTGAATTATGTGATAAAACTGTCAAAGGACCTGCTGAAGCCCAGTGGGAAGAAAACCATGTCTGTATTTCAATACGCCCGACAGGAGCTTGCACACATATACGCTAAAGCAAAAATCAGTGTTCGGTTCTTTTATGTGACTGTTGAATTTTCTATCATTCCATGGGCTTCTAGAAAACCCACTTGGCAAGAGTGTGCAACTTGATTTCTATTGTGCAACTATAATTTCTATTGTTGTATGGGCGCATTACAGCTATGTCTAAAGGCGCACTTACTAAGAAATATAGGTCCTATCTAAAAGTTACAATAAAGAGTATAAAAGATTAAGTATATCTTCTATCTACTCCTAATATAACTAACTTATCATGAAGTAAATACATGAGTAAATAAATTTAATTAAAATACTAAATGCACATGACAAACATACACGCACACAAACTCACTGACAGTGCAGGGATCGACACTACATTCGTTCCACAGAATGATAAAAAATAATGAATAATTATACCTTGTGAGATGACAAGGGGAGGTAAAAATACTTTAGAAAAAAAATAAATGTTTCGATTACTTTTCCCCAACTGTGACAGTATATATATATATCTATATATATATATATATATATATATATATATATATATATATAACCTTTTAACAGAGACGAACTTATATTGAACAAGATTATTTTTTTTCATTTATGATAAGACATATATACACCTTATCTCTAGAAGCGCTTCATCTGATTAAATGCCTATTCATTTTTACAATTTACAGAAAAATAAACAACAATGTAAAACATTCTTTCAAACAAATTTTTATTTGATCTAAATCTAAAATATCTTAATATATTGTCATTACACGACTGTTAACTCTAAGTAACTCTTTTCCTTCAGTCCAGCTATAAAAATAGTAGGGTCTTGTTCATTTGCATCTTCCACTTATTGATATAGTTGAAACAAATATTAACCAAACTTACATTAATAATTTCAAGTATGGATATTGTGTTACAATAAATAAACACTATAATGGGGGCTACTGAAACACAGGCGAAAACTCGGAGGAGATGGACCATAGAGGAAAACTTACAAATAATGGTCTCTTATTATCAAGACCAACCTACAGCATGAGGATATAGAAAAATGAATAATGAACTCTGGCTCAAACAACATCTAGATGATATTATAAGTGGACAGCGGACAGAAGAGCGACCATGCAAATTAGGCTTCTTACAGTCCTAGAAGTATAAAAGATAGAACAGCAACAAATGAATACCACAACTCGATGATCTGAAATAGAAGATAATGAAACTTCCGCAACCTCACAACACTCAAATCCAGTTGACTACCAAGCTGGAGAAATTCCAAGCGACATCACTAAAGAACAACAATGCTGGTTAGAAGACGAATAACGTTTCATACACAAAAATAAGTCACATATATGCAGAACTCCATCACGAAGGCTGCCAAGCAATAAAGCTCTAAGGGATGTAATTCAGAATGGAAATGAAGTACTAAAACATATCCCCACAGAAGATATCACAAAACCCAATAGTCTAATATACGCCACTACAAAAGTAATTTAAAACTAAGCAATGACAGATATAGTACAAACAAAGAAACCATCAGTACAACCTTGGAAGAAACGAATAGAAAAGAAAATAGAGTGTACCAAGAGAGAAATACGCCAAATGACAGCAGCAGCACAAAATGAGGGAAAACGGAAGGCAAGATTGGTCAAAAATGCCACACAAAATTCAAATTGATTAGAAAAAAAAATATTTCAGCAGGTAAACTTTGGTCTTACCCCTTTGGCAGGTCTCATTCTTGTAAATCTTAACCATTGGATAATAAAAACTACTCATCCACATCAGCAAGTTCTAGCATATTCTTTACCTGTGTTGTTTATTGCAACTCTGACACTTACTAAAATATGCAGTGTCAAAGGTCGGGTCGCATTGACACTTAACAATTTATATTTAAATTAAGTTTAGAAATAGAAATAGGCAAATTTACTCCACTACAGAACAAGCCAAACACACAATGGTTTTGCATAATCTCTACAATAGTTAGATATTACAGAGTTAGATGTTAGATGTTCCATAGTTTTATGTTATAACTGACATAAATAAATCTTTCGGCATGTGCATTGCATTTTAGTTTAATAAGACGCATAATCCAAAGAAATAGTGATTATATACAATTTGCATATTCAAGACAAATATAAAAATGAAATGTGTTTCTCAGTGCATTCGTTATTATCGAAAATCAAATAATGTATAAAAATTACAATGTAAATTGCCTCCTACATATGTGGGATTATACACAATAGTTATACAGAAGTATGAATCACGCAATGATAGTATATGATGCGCTCTTTACAAAATATCCTCTAGTCGACTATTTGATTTGTTGCATTACTCATAAACTAATAGATTACATCAGATACCAATGGCAATTGTATTTCAACTATACTTTATATTGTGGAAGGAAAAAAATTACGAGAAAATACCAACATCGATGTAGGGCGTAAAACTTTGAATTTAATACACTGACAATCCATTGAACGTGATTGAACAAAATACTCACAAAAACAAATATTACTGTAAGTAAATGATACACGCAACAGACTCATTAAGAGAATGAAGCAGAAATTTCTTTTCTAGCCCTCATCTCCATCAAGGCCATCCCCCCACCCTTCATGTAAAGACGATCGCACGACAATCCTATTGTGCTGTTTAGCATTCCGTACAAGAAACACTCCTTCGCGTCCCAAGAAAGAAAAATAATTCTGGTGATGTATTCCAGGAAATCATTTAGTGGTTCGATATGTTGGAAGAAGAGGGTCCAGTCAGTATGGAAGTCTTCCAGAATGTGATGAATGGCAAAAGGTCGAGGAGGTACTTCTTTCTTCATCTGTTCCTCTGTACAACCATAATGCATTAATGAAAGTTGACAATGTTAACAATGTAGGCTTCAGAGAGTAATTATTAGTTTACAAATTAATGTGATTTTACAGTAACGGTAAATAAGAGGCAAAAGGGAAATCAAGGAAACATGACAACTAAACACAGTGCATGAGTCCAGTGAAGAAAACACAATCAATGTGATTGTGTTCTGCTCAAGTAACTGACACCAAGAGAGTGCCAGGTCGGTTGAGATTAACGACGTGTCAGTGTTTTCTTGTACACGAGGCTAGTACATGTGCTGAGCATGGACATTTTGACAGTGTGACGTGATTGAAAGGCCAGTGAAAAGACTGTTGAAGCACTGTAAATGTTGTTTTATGTTGTGGAACTGTGAAAATGTTTACAACGCCAAAATACCCGCCAAGTGAGAGGAGTAGTTTAGTGTGTGTTGGATGATCATTAATAAAAATTAATATTCTCTCTATCTCTCTCTCTATTCTCATCACTTGAAATTAATTATGAAAGATTAATTAATAGTTAATAATTAATAAATAATTAATAATTAATTAATAATTATCTTCATTAACTAAGTGGCGCATGTGTCATAGATAGATAGATAGATAGATAAATAGATAGATAGATAGATAAATAGATAGATAGATAGATAGATAGATAGATAGATAGATAGATAGATAGATAGATAGATAGATAGATAGATAGATAGATAGATAGATAGATAGATAGATAGATAGATATGTGTTGCTTATGCGTGTTTATATGACGTCACTTACCCGTGGGTAAAGACTGGTAGTAATACAGGACTGGATGGATGAAGTTGGACAAATGTGCAGTCATTGGAGAAGATGATGCTCTATCAAGGGAAAAGACATCTTTCCCTGGACCAGAATAATTGGCCCCGAACTCGAAGGTGAAGACCAGGATTCGGGAAGCATTGTGTCCAGTGTGTTGGGGGAATTCATGTAGCAAATTAACAGGGAACTCCTCACAGTAGTCAAACGTGTCTCCATTTCTGCACACAAAAATAGTACACACTATAAATCATGATGTTTAGAATAATCATCTGTTTTTTACCAATGTACGGAAAACATATTAAAAGTAAAAAGTAAATGAAAACAAATAGATTTCTTGGTATTTTACTAAAATCGTTTAACTACATTCATATTGATGAAATAAATACGAATATCATACCGGTATGATTTGTATAACTCTATTGGTATTATACAGATAGGATGGGAGGTAGGTAGATAGATAGATTTATGTTTAGATAGATAGATAGATAGATAGATAGATAGATAGATAGATAGATAGATAGAGAGACAGACGGAAAGATAGATAGATACATAGATAGATAGATAGATAGATAGATAGATAGATAGATAGATAGATGGAGAGACAGACGGAAAGATAGATAGATAGATAGATAGATAGATAGATAGATAGATAGATAGATAGATAGATAGATAGATAGATAGATAGATAGATAGATAGATAGATAGATAGATAGATAGACGATTTCTTTCAGCTTCTCTCTAGCTGTCATGTTAGTTAAGTGTAAGGTACTGGATAGAAACAGGATTTTGTTAAAATGACTTTCTTAAATAATATATATATATATATATATATATATATATATAACCTGCTATAATAATACATTTATATCATTCTTGTGAGCATATATTATAATTAATTGTAGCTTTTGTACTGATGCTTTCAAAAATCATTTGCAATTTCTCTTCAAAGTGTGTTTAATGTTTGAGATTTGATCTTACATTGCCTTTGAGACCAGTAGAAATTCATCTTTTATCTTAGAGATATTTTTATTTTAACATTTCGTTAATGTTGAAAAAATATGTACATCTTATAATCCAAATTTTTACACAATTCAACAATTTAAAGTGGATGCAATAGTGACTATTACAACTTTTGCGAAATCTGATTGGCTATTACTCAAGCACTTGTAAATCATTTACTGCTATTGGCTGGCACTATCGAAATTCATTTAGGTCAAACTACAGTGAATCAAACTGTTGTCATTTTTGTATTTTCCACATGACCAAATAAATTAAATTTTGTCAAGGCAATCGGGGTTGCAGTACATCATCCAGACAAGATCTTTCCCTAAAAATCGCATTTATTTTCTCCTTATCTGATTTATTTTATTACATAAAATTATGGTCAAGTTACTAGATAATTATAATTTTATCTGAGAATCTGATAAAGGAATAAGATTCAAACTGACCAAGAAAACACAATTTTATCTCTGAAACCATGGAACACACAATTAACGTATATTTTCCTTTATTAAAATAAATTATAATGACACTGACTCAGAAAAGACGATTACGTCCCCTAAAAACTGAAACATCTGATAAGGGCCGGACGCCTCGTTTATCCGCTTCAGTAGTACACTCATCAGCTCTGTGATTCCAAATTGCTGGCAAGGCCACGGTTCTCCTTCAAATCGCCGTGACAACAGCCGACTTAGAACTCGAGCTGAAATGAGCAACATACATGTATATCTGTCCACGTGTAAAGTGGCGGAGTTAATGAGATATATTATTAATTTAATGTTTAATGTTTAAAATTTATAATAAAATAATTTAGTATTAGCATACTTGCAACGTACACATATATTCAAACATTCCCTGACTTTCAAAGCAACTTAGATATATTGCAATATAAATGTTTATTCCTTTTACAACAGTCATAAAATCATTAGAAAAATATTTTTAAATGATGAGTGGGGAAATGACAGATCATTATAAAATTGAAACAAACGCATTATTTCTGGCTTATCATATGAATGTCTACTACTTTCCTTTCTTGGTCATGAATAGATTACAGCATGTGATGGAGTAAATTTACCTATCCCTATTTTAAAACTTAATTATTATATAAATTGTTAAATTGTCAAATTGACCAGAACTTGGGCACTCCTTGTAATGATATTTTTGAGTTGAAGTAAACAACTCAGGTGGAGAATATGCTAGAAAATTGCTGATGCAATCAAAACCAGTTCCAACTGGATGATCAGTTTTTTCTGTCTAAAAGTCTCACACTTGTTCATAAAATAAATCATCCAAAGGGGATGGACTGAAAGTTTCTTTGTTGAAGAAATACTCTATTCTGATCACTTTGAATTTGAACATAATTTGAGTCTGGTCATAAAGGAGATCACTAGCTCACGGTACGTTAACTGACTGATAAAGAATGAATGGGCTTAAAATATTTCGTACACGCTTGCTATTAATCTATGATTTGAATTAGAGAATTTTATGTAATTGGACCATTATTTCTATGTTCATTAATTTGACTATGTTGTACATTATTATACTTGTGAATTTTGATCAATGCTATATTTCTTATGAAGTGTGTTTAGTGGACTAACAAAATTGTTACAGGATTTGTAAGTTGAGAATGTATATAAGTGAAAAGGGAATGTTAGAGAAGGAAATATACTTGAAAGTTTGTTCTGCCTTAATTTGACTTTTGCAGAAAAGAGCAAGCCTTTTTGTTTTACTTTTGTCACGTCGTAATATGGTGGCTACTGTACACTACTAGCTGACGTCACACTGTACTATGGTGGCTACTGTACACTACTAGCTTACGTCACACCGTACTATGGTGGCTACTGTATACTACTAGCTTATGTTGGTGTGTGAATCTGGCATTGTCATCAAACTATTCAGTAAAACATGTTGCTTTAAATTGATTCCTGTAAATTTAAATTTGAGCACCAATATGGCGGAAATTACGGTTTGAGTTTGGTCTTGAGAATTCACAAAGATTATTTTGAATTTCCCTCATGGTATGTTGAGTAAAATCAAGAGAATTCCTCCTGATCTGCTTGATAACACATCTTAAATTCAGGATGATTCTCTATGGCATGCTTGGAGGGTGCATCAAAGATTCTGGAACAGTTGTATAACGTGCCTCTATAAGGGACATGTGGGACCTCACCTAAATATATAAGGTAGTGACTTGTTGCAAACCATGTGACTATGAAACATGTGCCCGTGACACCTGCCATCTTTGAAAAGATTATATGCTTTGACTTTATTTATTTCTCTGAACTCTACTTTCATTTCTGCAATGATATTTATGAACTTGATTATGTATTTATGTTAATCGACTGCTTATGTCCTTGCTAGGATAAACTGAACAATCGTCCATCATTCATTCAACATTGTTGTGAAGTAAATGTCAATACTCTTTGATTATATTCATATGTTATAGATTTGATCATTGCTTTCATACTTTTTTATATTTATTAACCTTCTTACACTTATTGATAACCATATTTTGGAAACACAATGGGTGGGTGAGGCTGGCTAAATATAGAATAACAGACGGATTTGTCTTCTCTTTTGGTAAGTCGTTTTCCACCTACGGAAATATTGTCTTTAATGTTGGGAAGAGAGAAAACGCTTTCCGCGCCCGCACATCCGCCAAGTGGAAGGGATGAGTGGTGTCTTTTGGAGAATTATTAATATTATAAATTAAGATTCTCATAACTTGTAATTAGTTTTAGATAATTAATTAATTAATTAACTACTACTACTACTAACACTAATAATAACCATAACCTTTAACTAAGTGGCGTTGCGTCATAGAAATAAATAACAAAACTATGTAACATAATTTTAAATATTCTGTCTCGTGGTTTGAAATAATATACGTTGTCAAGAAATGTTTAAGTAAATGAGTAATAGTTTACCTGTGTATCTAAAGCCGTGTATAAAGCCACCCGCAGATTTGCGGTAATCCAAGGAATGAGTGTTTGTTCCAGCAAAGAAAACACCTTTCATGGTTTGTGATTCATAGTTATGTTTAATGGCTGGGTATTTTTTCCCCTGTGCATTGTAGTGGCTGTTAATGAGACAAAGCCACAAATTTCATAGTGTAAGAATAACATCTGTTCACTCTCTACTTTGCACACTGACAAATATATCTATTGCACTTTAAAAAAAATAAATTCAAATAACATGACTGACGACACACACTTGATTTTCTCCACCACCACCACCACCACCATTCAAATACCTCCGCAGTGCATGTATGCTTTAAGAAATAGGTTCTAGCAACACTAAAGTTAGATTACACTATAAACTAATAATTAGGTTCCAGAAACACAGCTTTCTGCACACATCTACCTTTATTGAAATAATAATAAATCAATCCATGGCAAGATTGACCCTTGCTTATTTTTTTAAATCAAAAACTACAATACTACTAGAGAAATATACAATATGCGTCTTATATCTCCCGTTTACTGTAAATTACTGTTTCTATTCCTACAGATAGATAGATAGATAGATAGATAGATAGATAGATAGATAGATAGATAGATAGATAGATAGATAGATAGATAGATAGATAGATAGATAGATAGATAGATAGAAAGATAGATAGATAGATAGATAGATAGATAGATAGATAGATAGTAAGGCAGAGTAAATTTGCCTCTCCCTTATTTTAAATTTAAATTGCTTTATAAATTGTTAAATTGTTTGAATAATCTGACCTCGGGCACTCCATATAGCAGTATTTTTGAAAATGTCTGAATTTGAAGTAAACGCTCGAGGCAAGAATGTTCTAGAATTATCCAATGGTTATGATTTACAAGAATGAGACCAACCAATGGGCTGAGATTAAAAAGTTTACTTGCTGTAGAAAATTCTATTCTCTGATTGTTAGAAGAAAGTCCAGTTTTGAAAGGTGGTCATTACCTTGATGTGAGCATGTAGACTTTCCAATTTGCTATTTTCAAGTGTTTATTGAATCTACTGGTCCACTGATTATAAACCTGAATGACCGCAAAGACATTGGAAATATATATTGTGGTGTGTATAAGCATAGGGGAATACGCTATATAATTGTCATGGCTATGTATGTTGTGGTGTGTATAAGCATAGTGGAGTACGCTATATAATTGTCATGGCTATGTATGTTGTGGTGTGTATAAACATAGGGGAGTACGCTATATAATTGTCATGGCTATGTATGTTGTGGTGTGTATAAACATAGTGGAGTACGCTATATAATTGCCATGGCTATGTATGTTGTGGTGTGTATAAACATAGTGGAGTACACTATATAATTGTCATGGCTATGTATGTTGTGGTGTGTATAAACATATTGGAGTACGCTATATAATTGCCATGGCTATGTATGTTGTGGTGTGTATAAACATAGGGGAGTACGCTATATAATTGTCATGGCTATGTATGTTGTGGTGTGTATAAGCATAGTGGAGTACGCTATATAATTGTCATGGCTATGTATGCTGAGTACATCATGGCCAGAGCTTCAGTAAGTGACAGAAAAGTTGAGCTGTTGTTAAAGGAGAACTTTGTGGCCCTTGTCTTCCTAGAATCAATTTCCTTTTAAAACACTGGTTATGAACAATTCTGTTAGCTTGAAGATAAAGACAATCTGATCATTGGAGAAACACTATAGTGATCACTGAGAAATCTTGTCTTAACACCCGTATGCTTTTTTGATTTTTATTGTTAATCGTCCCAATTCTTCTTTATTAATGTAGCTGTTGATGCAAGTGTAAATCTGCGTCATAATTGTAGTGTAGCAGCATCTCTTGTAACGTTAGTGGTGTGTATTGTTATAATATTTTATGCAGTTATTCTGCTGGGGGGAGGGGGGTGCTCGTGAGTCAAATAAATATATCAGGTCGTCGCCACATAATCAATAAGTCTCATAGTTTGTATCGGCATGCGTATGTGAATTAGAGCGCAGCCTGAATTGACTTGATCTAAATCACATACATACGACTGTGATATGTACTATATATATAGTACCAAGAAGTATTATGTTTGGTATCTTGTGGAACGTGTGTTGTCTTGTAAACGAATTTCATGAGTATGAAGAGATTGATATACTGTATTACTCTTCTTATAGTAGGTTTACAGTATTGTGTAGAAGTACAAGATATGGAATTACTCGTAGAGTAGATGATATGTGTTAATGATTTGTATTGCCTTAGAGATAAAGTTATTTATTTAGATTGAGTTTAGGAATGATCTTCATTGAAATTTTCACTTTGGGCTGTTCCTCTTCCTTTACAGGAGATGTAAGCACATCTGGATCTATCTATCTATCTATCTATCTATCTATCTATCTATCTATCTATCTATCTATCTATCTATCTATATATCTATCTATCTATCTATCTATCCATCCATCCATCCATCCATCCATCTATCTATCTATGAATTATTAACATTAAATATTGCCTTTTAATATGCTTTATCAGCTGAAATTTAATTAACTGTTATTTTATATTATTATTGAAATGAATGAATTTCCAACCAATGCCACAAGTCGCACTCTTCACACTGAAATGACAGGTGATATGTAAAGAATCAAATGCAGTGACAGTGACTAGGCGATGATTATTGTCATGATAAGGATCTTCATAATGAGATTAATAATAACTAGGAACCGTTTCGATAGCGTCACTTTCTACTTACCGGAAAATACTGAAATTAAAAGTGAATCCCAGACAGCGAAGCACTGCATCATACCTTCCGAGCTCAACTGTCTTATTTTGTACGTCTTGCGCCAGAATGAAATTATCTCCCTTTTTTTCAATCACAAATTGCGTCACATTCTGTTCGCTCAGCCCGTCCAAAGATTTTAGTTGGTACGTATCTAGCAGTGCTGTATTCACGGCCCTGATAAGGGGAGAACCAGAAGTGTCAGTAAAAGAAGTGTTCAGGACCCTGATAACAATGGAACTGGCATGTGTTAGTAATGAAGTGTTATGGCCCTGATATAAAACCGGCATGTGTTAGTAATGAAGTGTTATGGCCCTGATATAAAACCGGCATGTGTTAGTAATGAAGTGTTATGGCCCTGATATAAAACCGGCATGTGTTAGTAATGAAGTGTTATGGCCGTGATATAAAACCGGCATGTGTTAGTAATGAAGTGTTATGGCCCTGATATAAAACCGGCATGTGTTAGTAATGGAGTTACTGCACTAATAAAAAAATCGTTATTGTTGTTGACATTTTATTTACTTTTAGTTTAGTTTCTGTATTTATTGATTATATTAATATTAAAGTTTGTGTTGTACATGTAAAGATCATAACTAATAGTAAGTCACTAGATGCATACCAATCGCTCTTTGTGAAATAGAGCACACGCTTAATGGTTAAGTAGCTTTGTGTAGAGATCACACGTTGCGATGGAGATTATGCTAATTTTCAAGCGGGTACCTGTTCAAAATTTGGACGGGTACCCGGGCAGCATTTTAGAAAAAATGACAGCCCTAGTAAGGAATAACATTATATAACAAATGTTGTTTGGAAGCGCACTTCACTTTCACTTAACTAAAGAAAAAATATTGCTTCTTGTAATATATATATAAAGTCAGAGTTATCTGACCTGATAAACAAAGATAATATTATTTTCATGAATTAAGAACTAATGGAGCTTGATGTACAACTAATCTCTGCAATGAAATAGGATAATCTGCCTTGGAAATGTATATAATTGAATATTAATAACGCGCAATGCAATATCAACAATAAATACTGCATAATTATAAACATGGCATATGTAGTAATTTATGAAAATAATGGTAAATGTCGTGTGATAAAAACAACAAGATCACTATACCATCTGCATCGTGACACAAACATCAGATCTAGTAAGAAATCCCTTATCCCTTAGACTGTTTTACAAAATGCACCAAACTAAAACATTCACAAGGTACCATAATGCAACAACTCGTCCATATCATGAGATCCCCACAAGAACTGATTATCTTAATTCTTTCAAATGAAAATAATATCATTTAACACGTTCACTCATGGAAGTATATATCCATATAATGTAATCCAGGGCCAGAAAATTACTAGTTTTCGTATAGTAGCTATGACACTGTGTATCCTTTTCTTTCTTATAGTATATCACGACTTATCCATGGAGCAATAATCCAAAGAACACAGCATCTTTTAACTGACAATGACCAGAGAAGATGGTAGGGAAATTGATTAATTTTAGCTTTAATTTTTCTTCAGCTTATTTTTTCTTTTTCTATATATGGTCACGTGACATCTATCGGGCGTTTAATATTCTTTTCTTGCAATTTTTTTCACTGACATCTGTCTTTTCCAACTGGTCGTCTGTGGTTAACCAAGGACAATTTTGCATACATATCCAAATGTGACCATATATTTTATTAAATTCTTGTTCTGCACAAATGTTAGTAAACGAAAGAAAAGAGAAAAACTAATACAATACTATTTGCTTTACTATCGCCCTCACACGCTTAGTGTATGACTACTGGCTCAAGATAGTATACGATATGTCCACATCAAAGATTTTTCAATCAACTAGATTTTTCCAGTCGTGTTTGTTTATAGCGTTAAAGAAACCACACCAAACCACAGGCAATTGTAACCCTCATCAGAAGGAATGGTTGATGTCATTTTTCTCTAAAACTAATAACCACGGAAAATAGCATAAATAAGTGAGTAGATAAATAAAGCTAGCAGCCAATAATTAACATTTAGTAATGCAGTATTGTATTGCCTGATTAATACAGGACATTTCTAGTATTAATGCAAACTTTCCTGCCTTGTTAATTAACGCATTTCTCTTTACTCGTTCTTGTGACTGCATTAATGCACATCAGTATTTTTGCATGACTAACAACTAAAACATTATGTTCTTCACAATGAAGATAACCAGGGCTAACAACTAAAACATTATGTTCTTCACAATGAAGATAACCAGGGCTAACAACTAAAACATTATGTTCTTCACAATCAAGATAACCAGGGCTAACAACTAAAACATTATGTTCTTCACAATCAAGATAACCAGGTCTAACAACTAAAACATTATGTTCTTCACAATGAAGATAACCAGGGCTAACAACTAAAACATTATGTTCTTCACAATGAAGATAACCAGGGCTAACAACTAAAACATTATGTTCTTCACAATCAAGATAACCAGGTCTAACAACTAAAACATTATGTTCTTCACAATGAAGATAACCAGGGCTAACAACTAAAACATTATGTTCTTCACAATGAAGATAACCAGGGCTATGCAAATGAGACATCATCAGTGACCCACATTTCGCCGCCTTATATGTAGCGTCATGTGATGAAGGATTACTATAAATAGGAAACACGTGGCTGCAAGTTTGTATATCCCATAGCATGAGGTTTCTTCAGTCTCCAGCTTCGTGGGTCCAGATAATTTGATCTGAACTGATTATATTCGAGAGTCCTTAATTTTCTTGCAATAAAGTTAATATAAGGTCCACTTATATTGTTATTCCATTAAAGGTAGATTTATATGCTTCTCTCTCTTTTTTTCCTCTCTCTATATAATCATACATAGCTACGTATGAGATGATTGAAATTTATTTTATTGAAATGATAGAAAAAATCCTTAACAGGTGATAATGGTATTAGTCTTTTATTATGGAAATTGCATACCTGAGATCGCCGACGTAATGGGTTGCAAATGCAAGCCTAGCCCTGGATGTTGCAACCATGCTA
Source organism: Sinotaia quadrata (assembly GCA_028829895.1). Classification (NCBI taxonomy): domain Eukaryota; kingdom Metazoa; phylum Mollusca; class Gastropoda; order Architaenioglossa; family Viviparidae; genus Sinotaia; species Sinotaia quadrata. The sequence continues at coordinate 56,131,870 of CM054182.1, forward strand.
ATATGGCTGGTTACTCCATAAATTTCTTTAGAAACCTCAAACCCTGAATTTCCACGTCCTGTCAGTTAAGAAAACGAAATAAATAAAATTAATGCCAAAGAAATCTCTAAGATGGGGTCATCAGCGTTAGCGATTTTCACTGCTCGTGTCGAGATTGTAGCAATAAATCTTTCTTGCATCAAACCCTTTATGATCCAGATTGAAAGATGTAATCTTACCATGATCTTTTATGCTATTATCACACAACTGTAAGTGAAACCTGAATGAATTCTTACCCCTTCCAGTTGCTAAAAGTTATACTTGTTGACTGAATTGATGAATGATTATTGTTACAGGCAAGAAATAATACTAGATGAAGATATTGTTGTTACATCCCCCCCCCCAAGAAAAAATAATAATGAATATTGCTATGAGATGGAAATGACTATCTAAAAGCAAAAAACGAGGTTCTTGCTGATTAAAACATTTGAATTACCCAACATTACAAAATTTCATATTACTCAATATTGCAACATTTCATATTACCCAATATTAAAACGCTTTTCCCTTCATAGTCCGCTGGATCCACAGAGAGGGTTTCATATCCCTCTGCAAGTTCAATGCCCTTCATGTTAGGAATGAATGGCGTCCACATGCCAGAGGCGATAATCAGAACCCTAGCAAAAAACAATAGCAAGAGGTTATAATCATAATGCAAAATATGTTAGTGAGATAATTGTCACAATCGAGTACTCTGTCACAACTATACAGAAGTTGAGATCGTTCGACTGAGTCGTGTCTCTGTCTCTTTGTTTCCTGTCTGAGTTTCTCTCTCGCACACACGCCTTCCCCTTTCTTCTATTCTCTTTCTTGTATATCTCACTTTCTGTAATTTTCTCCCTCATTTATTTCTATGTATCTCATTTTCTGTAAGTTTTTCTATCTCCACATTATTCCTTTATTCCCTCTTAATGTCGCTTTTTAAAAATATTTTCTCTGCCTTTTTTGTTCTCTTACGTGGTGCTGGCGGGATGTCCGTTTGATCTGTTTCGCTAACAGGCTGAACACGCTAGCTTTACTATTCTTATGTAAAATACTCTCTCTCTCTATCCATCCATCCATCCATCCGTCCGTCCGTCCGTTCGTCTGTCTGTCTATCTATCTATCTAACGATCCGAACATCCATCCAACTATCCATCTATCCATGCGTCTGTCTGTCGGTATATCTATGTATATTAATGTTTTTGTGCTTAACTTTTAAAAATCGTTACCCACTTGCAGCTGTATGTGTTGCCATGCTGATCATCCATTAAGTGCAAAATGCCGTCTGGCGTTGTGTCATTCGGTGTAGTTCGTATGTCACTGATTTCTGTGTTGAACTGAACAGATATTGCCAGCCGCTCTTTATAGTCTTGTAGATATGCCAGCATCTCGTCCGCATGTGGATACATCTTCTTCGAGTAGTGTCTGAAATATATACAAAACCACTCATATATACAAATATAATGAAATATATACAAAACCAGTATACTGAGTACTAGTGATAGACAGGGTTACGTTACAAAGTCCACTCATCATTATAAAACTCAAAACTCAACGTACTGTTTATAATCTTAATGTGTGCACACCTGTAAATAACTGTGATTGATTAAAACCAAATGACTGTTAGATAAAACTAACATTATGAGATGTACGCTACAGTCGACGTGTCTGATCAAATATTGATTAATTACAGGCTTACTTATTTCAATGTATTTATTAGTATTAAATGTTGATTATGGTGAAAGTAAACATTTTATATATGAAATGGAACAAAACTAACATTACCTAAATGCAACATATACAAGGACTACTTATCTAAACTTAGTATTACATAATAATTATCAATGCTGACTATATGCAACACATAATAGTGTTACTTATCTAAACTCAGTATTACACAATAATTATCAATGCTGACCGTAGACAACACATAATAGTATAGCTTAGTTAAATACAGTAATTAATTAAATGTTCCTTAAATGCAACACAAACTGCGACAGTTTACCCAAACAAAATAGTGCAAAGTTAATGACTAAATGCAACACTCAGTAAGAATGTTTACCTAAGCAAATATAGTATTTAATAAATGCTGACTAAATACAACATATGCTAAGACAGTTTACCTAAACAAAAGCGACTCGTCGTCCGATATAAGTGAGTTCCAGTCATGCCTGAAGTTAAATTCCTTGTTTGTTTGACCGGTGTGGCGTTTATTGATACTTATCAAGGTGCGATGACGTGGATATTTTGCAAAAAATTGACCTGTGACATCAATTTGTAAAATATAGTAAATACGTGATAATCATCAAACACATGTAAATATAAATAGATGGTTGAATAGTTTATGGATGGATGGAAAGATGGGAACTGAATATATGTGTGAGAGAGAGTGTGTGTATAATTATGTGTGTATGCGATATAATTATAGGCTGATAATTATGTGCCATTTGCAAATGTACATTGGAAATCTTCAATGATATCATTTATATTTTAATAAGATTAATTTTAATATGTAACAAGCTTAATAAGATTAATTTTAATATGTAACAAGCTTAATAAGATTAATTTTAATATGTAACAAGCTTAATAAGATTAATTTTTAATATGTAACAAGCTTAATAAGATTAATTTTAATATGTAACAAGCTTAATAAGATTAATTTTAATATGTAACAAGCTTAATAAGATTAATTTTAATATGTAACAAGCTTATTGTGAATAATGTCGAAATTGAGGTCATACTCTTTCTTAGACATATTTCATCACTGGTCTTCTTGTCAAATTTTTTCGAGTGATTAAAGTTCCTTATTTTTTATTTGTATTTTGTAGGGAGACTTTAGGTACTCTTCTGAATCACTCCCCGGAATGAATACAATTTAGTTAAATTTTGATATGAGACAATATGAGACACTTTGTAATTTTGTCTCACTCAAAACCATAACAATTGTATGTTGGATCCTTCATAGCTGGCAGTGCAACTTTCTGTCAATTCCTTAATAATGGGAAAGAAAAAGGAAACGCCTGAAATTAAAGAAATACTTTTGCAAATCAGTTTGCGAGACTCAAAAAGAATGATGCCACTTCTCCGTAATGTACATAGGCATCCTGGTGAAAGTAAAGTCAAATAAACGACATATGTCTTCATTGTCTGTACACATTCGTTAGAGCTTGTAAAGTCAAATAAACGACATATGTCTTCATTGTCTGTACACAGTCGTTAGAGCTTGTAAAGTGAGCAGTGCGAGAGGTTACGTTTTTCTTGCGGCACTCAAACCCAGCTCAATTTTTATTCTTTGATAGAACTAACCTGTGATTTGTATTGGCATATTGTTGAATTGTATTTATGATAGACTGTGTAATTATAAATTATCAGAATATGGGTTCATGGAAATATTGATGTCAAGTAATCTATTTCATTGTGGTTGTCATATGTATATTTGATTGTTGATTTAATAAATGTATTGTTAAATATATTGACCTGCTTATGCATATTGATAATCTTATGTTGGAGAAGAAAGTGGGTGGAAGGGAGGCTTACTAAATAAAAATTAAAGACGTATTTGTCTTCTCCTTTAGTAAGACGTTTTCCACCTATGGAGAGATTATGTGACCATGAATGTTTAATGTGGAAGAGAGAAAACATTTACAGCACCTGCATATCTACCAAGTGAGAGACGAGTGGTGTCTGTTGGAGGATCGTTAATAACATGAATTACGGTTCTCCTCACTTAAAATATTAATTAATAATAATAACCATGTTCATTAATTAAGTGGCGTTGCCATCACAGTTAGGATATAGGACTGTATAAACATTGAATCTATTTGAACGTGGTTCGTGGAAATATTGATGTCAAATTATCTTTTCATTGTATTTGCTATATGTATATCTGATTGTTGAATTAAAGAATTATTGTTAAATTATTGACCTTACACACATAGCAAACAGATGATGGAGAGATAGTAGGTGGATGAGGGCTTGTTAAATATAGATTAAAAACGGATTTATCTTCTCCTTTGGTAAGATGTTTTCCACCTACAGAAATATTGTGTGGACGTGAATGTTTGTCCTTGATGTTGTGGAAGAGTGAATATCTTTACAGCACCAACATATCCGCCAAGTGAAAGAGACGAGTGGTGTCGTCTGGAGGATTATTAATAATATAAATTAAGATTATCATCACTTGTAATTAGTTATGGATGATTAATTAATAATAATAACCATAACCATTAAATAGGGTGGAGAAGTGTCACACAGAGTACAATTGTATTTTAGTACACACAAAGATTTTAGCAATGTGTCACCTTCAACCGTGGTCACTATTACAATAATACTATTATATTCTAAATTTTGCAATTGTCCATCTGTCCAAATACGTTTAAATGCTAGTATGAAGGAATTATTAATTAAGTAGGAAAATTAATTAAAGCGTTACCTGTCGTGTTATATCGCTCAAAGACAATGTAATCTCTGTTTGCCCTTTTCAAGAAGTACCCCATCTGAAGACCTGCAGGCCCTGCACCAACAACGCAATAGTCATGGTAACGGTGAAAAGCGTCACCATCATGAAAGGAAATATACAAGGTCAGCAGCAAATAGAGGAAGGTTGCCATGACAACAAAGTGATCAATCTGCAAGAAGAAAACAAACAGAATGGTAGTTTAAATTATAAAACCAGGATGTTATTTGTATTCTTAAAACAGATTCAATCAGTGTTGTCAAGAGTATAAGGAACTATTTATAAATCTTTACATTCTTTGAATATATGTCCAAATTTCTTGTATTTTTCTGATTTATCACTTTATAGAAAGGAAACCAGTGCTTGATTGGAGACTGTGGAGTACACGAGTTGTCATCGACATTTATAATACATTCCATTGAAACGCTCCCTCCACAACTTTAGATACCCAGCCTATTTACAGGGAAGTCTGGACCCAGCCTATTTACAGGGAAGTCTGGACCCAATCTATTTACAGGGAAGTCTGGACCCAACCTATATACAGGGAAGTCTGGACCCAACATATTTACAGTCAGTCAGTCAGTCATTTTATGAAGTTGTTTTGGATCATGCAAAGAGTTGATCATTCAACACCAGGAGTGTCAGAGGAGAAGAGTACTGACACTGACATCCCCTAGGAGAGACGAAGATTACGGTCTAACAGTGTAATGAGTAAGCAGAGAGTGTCAGCTGTGACCCTCTACAGCCATATGTCAATATGACATGACATGACATGACAAATACACATCTAGATTGATTGTAATATTTTTCTGCATGGGAATCTTGTACAACCAGTGCCAACACAACATGCACATTGAAGTGGTTATCATAATTTTTTTTTGTAATTAATTGAGCCATCTTTACATCGAGTACCCCCAACTTAATTTTCAAGAGTACTAAAACTATGTAAGTAGTCTTAAATTCAGTTTATTAGAAACCTCAGTCCATATAGAATAGATAGGGACTATGTAGAATATAAAAGTTACAGCTAGGTTTTGAAAATTTATCTATTTGCTATTGAGTTGTGGAGGAGCTAAATAGTTCCAGGACTGTATTTGGACACTTTAATGACTTTGTGCTCTTTACTCGTATTTTATCTAGTGGTAACTTCTGCAGTTTTGTAATTGGATAATTTGTTGATTTTAACTTACTTCTTTTCCTTATGTTTTCTTATTTCAGCCTCCATCATTTACAAAATTACTCCTTTATTCTCAGATTGCATGATTTATGACTGAATTGTTTGAGAGAATACATTTTATTTTATTTTATTTATTATTTATTTTAAATTTTATTTTATTTACAGTATGAAAGAGAATCCATAGGATAATAAAGTTAAATCATATTCATAAAAAATACTAAATTACCTATTATTGTTTTGAAAAGGTTAACGCAGTGTTTACGTTGTATTATCCTACACTGTTTTCAGTTTTTCACTCCACATGCAATCTCGCATAAGAACACAGTCGGCATACATAACCTTTGCTCGTATAACAAAAGAGCCAGCCAAACATCCGTGGTGTATTAATGTCGGACACTCTGATGAACAACCAAGAGGTCAAGGTCCATACAGAGTGTCGACAAATCACTGAAGGACTTGAATAACGTTGTGACTGTGGAGACATTAATGTGGACAATAGCCGTATGCTATAATGACGTTTTCCAACTGTTCATTTCTTTATACAACCCCTTTCATTTGACAAAATTATATGTCTCAAGAAAAGCGATTATTTAAATATAATTTTAAAGTATAGTTCCCTCCCTGTTAACAAACGTCGCTGTAGTTAATCTTATGCTAGTTTTAGCATAGACATAGTTTTAATAGACATTATACATTGACTACCATAATGCAAAATTTTAAAATTAAATGTTATGCATAAACTTTCATCATTGGTGAGTGAAGGTATTTATTTCTCAATAATTTATTTAAATCCAAAAGTATTTCTCAATAATTTATTTAAATCCAAAAGTATGCACTGAGACTTTTTTGAAAATTACCAACTCGAGAAACAGCGAAAATGGTTTGTTATTTTTTAGTTTGTGTAGATTAGGGTGATGTACGAATTTCTTTTAATGGTGGAGGTGTGTGTGTGTGTGAATGAAGTCATGTATGTGAATTAAAATGGGTCACAAGAAATAAGAAGAAGCATACATAAAACTTTCACGATTCGACCTACTTTCTATTACGTTTGTGCTGATGAAACATTGCACTTCACTTCTCCTAGGTAAGTGATATAATAATAATAATAATAATAATAATCTCTTAATCGGAAAACCGTTCTTAGCATTCAATAAATCAATCTATATACTAAGGGAGACAAGCTCGAGATACGGAAAGTGTTTACGTGTCATTTATAAAACGTTCAGTGCCAGAATCCTCAACGTTTGAAACGTACACCTAGAAAATATAAGAAGCCAGTTCCTGAACAACCAGTCGCTTAAACATTCTAAACCCACCACCCCTTTCTATTTATTAATATTACAAAACTTCCATTCCACCACTTACCGATGTCGTCAGAAGCCTGGGAAGGTTGTCGTCCTATGCGTTCGAAGGCTATCGATTAATTATTTGCTCTTGGGTAGATTTTTACTGCAAGCTGAGTACGCGAGTAAAATGACATAATTTAGAGAAAATATGAAAACTATAAAACTATATCTCACTGATAACAGTTTATCTGAGAGGATGTAATTTTTACTGAAGACATAAGCTTTAGTGACGTCACCACTTCAACGCGTGAGATAAAGTATTGTATTTTTAGTGTTGAAAATGCGCGTGTAATGATTGAAAGTCTACTTTGTTTTGCATTTCTTATTTATATACTTGCAACTTCACTTGTATATGTGACAAGAAATGTTATTTCTGTGTTACGATTGCTATTTTATAGTCTTAGTTAATGAACAAGAGAATATACTAATCCCCACACTTTATTAGGTTTGTTAGATCAAGGTCAAATATATATTTAGTGAAGTCACACTTGTATTCTTGTATATGATAGAAATTCTATATAGACAACATATTCTACTCCCAGAGATTAAAATCTTTTTCTAATATTGGTTTTAGCTGATGTGTGAATGAAAGTTTAATTTTGAAAATATTATGTTGTATTGTAACTTGCCTAAATAATATTATAGTAAATGGATGATTACCAATATTAATATTACAAAAAGTAGAAGTGCAGTGTTGTCCATTTCTAATTTTTTTCAGAAATGGTTACACAAAGTAAGAAAGTATAATGATATTCTTCCACCAAAGTTTAACAGTGTTTATCCAGCTGAAGGTTCTAGTGTATAATACTTTTAATACGATTTATGAGTGCAACATATTCAAGATTTTTCTGTTCACATTGCGAGAGTCATGCTGAAGTTTAGAGAAGAGTAAATTCACGAATTTGCCTGGTACATGTAAGCACCACAGAAGAGTCTGAGTTGGGTTTTGTATTGAGCAGTTACTCGTGTTAAGTGTGGAGTCTGGGTTGAAAAGACAAATAGATGTACGTGTGTATTGAAGGGAAGCAACCGATGAATGACAGAGATTGGCTGTTCAAGAGCGAAGGTTATAAAAATGAAATATTTTGTTCATGCTAGTACTATCATCGCACCACTATCTTCTGCATCTAACTGAATAGTGGTATATAATTTTAAAAATTTAATAAGCTATTTATTTTATTAATTACGGTGAATTGAGAGTATACATGATATATAAATGTGTGTGCGTGTGTGTGTTTGTGTGTGTGTGTGTATGTATTTTTTCTAGACTTGGTTGTTATATAAATTGTTAAATTGTCAAAGTGACCCGATCTTGGGCACATTTTGATGGTACTTTTTGCAAGTGTCGAAGTTGGAAGTAAACAACTCATGTGATCTATCTCCCCACCTAGAAAGTGCTTAGAGATTTTACAAAGAGCTCTATTACTCCTTTATTATTATCATCATACTCTTCCATTTTAAAATGGAACCACAAGTGGAAATTTAGTTGTAGATTTACATTTGATAAATTATGTTCTCTAAATGCTAAAATAAATCTAGCCATTTCTCCAACTGTCTGGCCTATGTAGAGTTGTCTCTGTGTAAATTGACCATGGATATAGAGTTATCTGTGGTTCAAGTGACCATGGAATAACTTTTGTCCAAATTTTACTATAAGGGTGTCTGTGTTTCAAATGACCATGCCTTTGGAATAACTTTTGCAACTGTCGTAATCTGATCAACTAACATTCTGAGGAAAATACTTTCATTCCTTCAGCACATGCATTTCCTTTTTAAAAAACATCTGTGCATGAGAAATAACCTTTCTTCCTTCAATTGAATTTTCTCTAATAATAATATGTCACCAGAGTTCTTTTCTCTGAAAATAAAAACAAGACAAAACTCACAAGGTGTATAATCAAAAGCATTAGCCATCTCTTTCGGAGACCGCCATGGAATAAGAATTCATCTTCCATCCTTCAGAACAGCACAGTTATGTCTATAGTACCCACATTTCTCACTTTTTCTAATAATAAACTTCTTTCTCTAGAACCTTTGGCTTTTGATAAAAGAGTAGCAATATACCCAAATTTCTCACTTTCTCTAATAATAAACTTCTTTCTCTAATAATAAATTTCTTTTTCTAATAATAAACTTCTTTCTCTGGAACCTTTGGCTTCTGATAAAAGAGTTGCAATATCAGTCTCATTTTTGTGGTTTGAAATCAAATGTTTTGAAAGGTTTCACAATAATAGCAAACATTTGCTTTGTCCCAGCTATTCTTCTTTTATATTTATTTAATGCACATCTTACTGTAGAACTCCTTATAGGTGCTGTAGTAGAAGTAACACTTGAGACAGAATCTGCTTTTTCAAGAATATTTGACGGTACACCGGCTCTTGGAGAAACAAAACTAAAAAAAAGAGATGAACACATAAAAGCAACTGAATTTATTTCAAAGAAACTCATTAAATCTGTATTTTAATAAATAAAACTAATGATAATATTAAATATACAATATTGCAGATCAAGAATTACATTAAAATTAAAGTAGCAGATTTTTAATGCAGGTAAAAATCAATAGTTACTTTCTTTAATAACCCTTATTATGCTAATAACCTTTATTATGCTGACATAGGTTCATAAGAACAAATTTTCTTATGTTGTTGTACAACTCATATTTTCCATTCAAACCAATTTGTTTTCTTAATATTTGCAAACATTTGATTTTTAAAGGAGAGGGTCTTTACAACAGGCTCAAATAGTACAATATAATCTTGAAAGGATATTTTAATCATTCTAAAACAAAATTATTATAATAAGTACCTGACCATGCTTAAAATTACAATTCTCCTGGAAAGATTATAAAAATATTACCTAGTTTTCTTATAATTTTGAGATGAAAACCATAATCTATATCTGCTATAGAAATGATACCCCAAGTTGACTTCTGGCATATGTATTTTTATTACTACTCTTCCCTTTTTATTAATAATTATTATCATGACAACAAAAGCACAGGGCATTCAAATATTTTTCTCAGGTGTAACATTTAATTGTCTACCTAATATACAGTAATGAAAATTATCCAAAAATAATATTTGCAAACAAAACATGGGTGTGACAGATTCTGACCGAATTCTGTGTCACGAACTCCTGACCCATATCCAAGAAATTCGAAATCATATTCGAATTGAATTCCTTTGTTAGAATCTTTCCCACCGAGGAAACAACAGAGAGTTCAACCTATGTTATGCAACTTTAGACGATAGTCGAGAAAGTTCGAATCAACAAGCATACCTCATGATCTAGTCACGTGATGCATTCATGCACTTCAATAAATACTCTTGATGCGATAATATACTTCACTCGCACACAGACCGGCCGGACACACATCTTAGTCGCCGAATATTTTGCTGAGTCGTAAGGAACACACATGGAACCCGTTGCTCTTATGTAAAGTCTACTTAAGAAGGTAACACATCTACTTCTTACAATATTATTGCATTTTACTATTTGTATTTTTGTATATGAATTTATGTATGTATTTGTGCGAATTATTATAATTCTCTTCAGAACACATGTGATTCGATAAGAATGACTAAAAAGCCTAAAAGTTCATTGTATATAAATTAACTGTAACCTTTTAACTTTAATTTGTATAAAACTTTAATTCTCTTGTGCCGTGAACGTCTGTGCACGTTGCGAATCTCTATGTAATTCAAATTACTTTCTTGCGTGTAATTTTATTGTTAAATTGTAAAGCACTCATGCCTAATTTGGATTATATTTTATTCTTCTTGTATGAATTCCATTTTTAATGAAGTAATGTTTGGAAATTTGTACATTCATGTAATGTTAAAAATAACACACATGTGAATTATATTGTATCTTTTATGAATATAAATATATTGTAAAAGACACGATAGTCGAAGATTTAAACTATGCGCATTGTTATCATCACGTGCTTCGGAATTTGCGAATGTAAACGCAAATCGCGCATAGAAATTAATTACAATTTCAGAGCGGGTTCCTTTCCTCTCATTCTATGTTTCTACGTATGAATGCACCTTCATTCTACATCGGGTGCGTGTTCTTTGTTCAACCTTGGTCGGACGATGTTACAAGTACCTTGCCGCCATTGTTGATGATGTTACGTCGAGATACATTATTAGAGTGACAAGTCGAGAGACGGCGAGTTGCTGGAACTATTGATATATGACGCAAGCATCGCTTGATATGTGGAAGGATCGAACTGACCTTTGACCACGTGTTTATGAAGACTTCTGAGACAGATAAGTAACTGATCTGGGCTCTGAATTAGAAGAATGTGTCGGGCAGACAATTTCTCGTAACATTAACTTTCAAGGATTAAAATAAGCAAATTGAACTTGCCTTAGTTTAGATCTGAAGCTGTGTCTTCGTAATTGATTGTTATTGTTAAATCTTGATTATTAAATTCTTTTATTGTTAATACCTCTTTCGTAGTGATTTTTATGCATATAGACCTAATCGTGGTTTGGATGGGGGATCGATTGAGCTAAATGTAACATTCTGAATGCATAAAGATTTAAGAGAGTTTTTAACGGTTTCCAAGCCGGCTATTGTACACAAGTTTGTCTGTTCGTGAATCTGTTTGTCTGTACTTCAAAGGCGCATTTTCATATGAGACGAAAGATAAATTTGAGCAACCAGTCTGTTTAGGGAAATAGGAGAGATTAATTTATCTAATTAAATTAAGGTTCTGTAAAATTCCTAAGCAGGGTCTCTAAATAAAAACTGGACATGTAACAATGGGTAAAGCACATTTAAAATAATTCAAAAATACAACAATTTAGACTGAATAGGTATTTACAGATTATTTGGCTCTCTTTCATTTCATTTGACTGAGAAATAATGTTTTTTGTGAAGAAAAAAATTTATAATGGAAAACTGATAATGTGATTTGATAATCATGTTCAGTGTATAATGTCTGCTGAAGATTGAAATGCATAAAATTTACATTAGGTTTGTTTGGTCCAAAACTGGACAACTAGTCTGTAAATATACCATGCATGCAGGTAAACATAAGATTGTTTGATACTTATAGTGCATACACCTAAAAACTAACACTAGCATAACAACCTACCTTTAATGGCTCGCTTAAGTGCTGGGTAAACATCAGAAAAAGCGCTTTCTTCATCACTGCATGGAGATACATGGCCTGCTGAGAACTGTCTGTCATGGTTATTATCCATTTCAACATTGGTCAAATTGAAAATCATTTTGGGGAAATATGCTGGATCATGATCATGATCCATATCATAATCAATTGAAAGTTCACTTTCTCCAGAAGAATGTGACAAATCCAAATCACTACTGTTTGTGACACTGGATAAAGTTGGAAATTTTGCTTCTGTGAACCATGGAACTTTATCAGTAGTTATCTTGTCAGCAGTGGTAGTACTAGTAGTACTTAAATCACTTAAAATATGCAGCATGATCATTGATTGAATGATTAATTGAACCAGTATATGTTAAATATATAATGTTAATTGTTATAATGATATAACATTTAAATGTACAATGTTAATTGTTACAATGATATAACATTTAAATGTACAATGTTAATTGTTATAATGATATAACATTTAAATGTACAATGTTAATTGTTATAATGATATAACATTTAAATGTACAATGTTAATTGTTATAATGATATAACATTTAAATGTACAATGTAAATTGTTATAATGATATAACATTTAAATTACAATGTTAATTGTTATAATGATATAACATTTAAATGTACAATGTAAATTGTTATAATGATATAACATTTAAATTACAATGTTAATTGTTATAATGATATAACATTTAAATGTACAATGTTAATTGTTATAATGATATAACATTTAAATTACAATGTCAATTGTTATAATGATATAACATTTAAATTACAATGTTAATTGTTATAATGATATAACATTTAAATTACAATGTTAATTGTTATAATGATATAACATTTAAATTACAATGTTAATTGTTATAATGATATAACATTTAAAAGTAAAAGTCATTGAATATACTCAGTTATTTATTATATTGCACTGTGGTGATAATAAATTGAATCAACCAACAAAAAGAATACAAATTGCACTAAGTGCATATTATGAATATAATTAAGGCAGTTGAAAAAATTGTCTTTCTTGTTTATAGTTGCATTTTGCTACTTCAGCATATTTTCTTTTACATTATCTAAATTTTCTCTATTTGTCATTAACTACTAACTTTAAACAGAAACACTCATTCATATAACGTTGTCTTTGTTGAAAAACAATCTTTTACATTCTTAATGTGCAACATCATTTTTAAAAAAATTCATTCCACCTGAGATTTATGAATCTGTTCTAGAAAAAGTACAATATTTCTGGGTTATGAAAATTCTATATCAAATGTAAATAGCACAAGGACTCATAACAGGCTGTGCTGAGCAAGACAGTATAAACTAAGGAAGTTACTCTAATGAGGCCAAGTAAATACAAACCTTTTATTCTTTACTGTCTCAAAACAGTTTCTTATTTATTCTTTCATCAGATAAACTCATAAAGACTTCATCTAAAGTAAAAAAGGACAGCATTCTAATTTGGATTAAAAAGAACAGCTAGAAAAGAGGTGAAAGTGAATATTAACTGATTAATCAGAAACAAATACTAATGCATGAAAACTGTCTTATAAAGAAAGCATTTAATGATCTAAATTTTATTCTCCTTTTTAAAATATTAAACAAGGATGTTTATAATAAACACATTTGACAAATGGTTATATAACTTGAAGACTTGTACCTACTTTAGAAGAACAAGAGAAAGGACAATAATAGTGATTCTTATGATGAACAGCACATGGCAATTTATTAAATTCAATCTATTTCTAAGTATCATCCTGCTCAGAAAACTAATTTAAAGGACTTGTGCAAGACATCATATAAACCAACATATATTTGCATCTGTTTTGTACTCACAAACATAAACACATAACTTACCCTTTGCCACTAGAAACTGGAATGCCACCCACTTCATCATCTGTGTCCAGAGCATCTTTAATGATTTTTCTGCTAAAATTATTACACAAAAATCTTTGTAAATTTACCATGTACCCATTAATAAAATGTTATTATTATTTTAATTTTTATTCTACAAACTAAGATTTATTTATAAAGAAGTTAAAAAGTAATCAGTTTACCATTGTGGAAGTGAACTATTATAATTTTTTTAATGCACATATTAGAATCACATTTTTTGTGCATGTTTGGATATTTCTACCTACTACAATTATCAGAATGTCTAAAAGCAACAATAATGCATGTCCATACACATATAAAATATTAATTTTAAATAATTGCAAAGTGTTTCCTGGGAATAAAATATTTTAATTACAGCAGGTAGTATATTTATTTGTATGAACATTAGTTTTAAAGGGTAACAAAAATACCACACACTACATACACAAATTTTAAATTATCATGGGTAGACATATACAAAATCTTTTTATTGGTTTTAATGAATTACACAGTGTTTTAGGAAATAAAAACAGTAGTATTTAAAGCAGGAAATAAATCTATTACTATATTAGTAAAAATATTAATTTTAAAGAGCAGCAGCACACTTTATTTATTACAAACTAAACATAATTATGACAGTAGATATCAAATCTGTAGACAATTTTAAAGTAAAAGAATGAACCTAAATTAGTCATTTTTCACACGCACACACACACACACACACATATATATACTTTTCCTTTAAAAAGATGAAAAATGATTTTGCAATTGGGATGGCTGTCACCTTTGCTGCAACTGGAAACATTACATTTTCAGTTTTATTTTGGCTCTTAATGAATATAATTTTATAAACATTTATGAAAAGTAAAAAGAAAGTTTATTAATAATATCGACTACTTAAAAGTCTTAAATAATAATATCGACTACTTAAAAGTCTTAAATAATAATATCGACTACTTAAAAGTCTTAAATAATAATATCGACTACTTAAAAGTCTTAAATAATAATATCGACTACTTAAAAGTCTTAAATAATAATATCGACTACTTAAAAGTCTTAAATAATAATATCGACTACTTAAAAGTCTTAAATAATAATATCGACTACTTAAAAGTCTTAAATAATAATATCGACTACTTAAAAGTCTTAAATAATAATATCGACTACTTAAAAGTCTTAAATAATAATATCGACTACTTAAAAGTCTTAAATAATAATATCGACTACTTAAAAGTCTTAATATAATACTGTACATTGTTTACAAATCATCTAAATGCAACCTTCAGCGAACAACAATGTAATAACAAATTAAATGCAAGTCACACACTCTCTGTATCATGTGCAAATGCTATTTTGTGGGAACAAGAATTAATTTAATACTTCCTGTTCTATTTCAGGGACAGAGATTGCTGTAATGAAAAAGAAGAAAATAATAATGTAAGGAAGAACTTGTAATTATTTTACTATACAATATAGAAATGTATTGACTCTATGGCACTGGGTTCAGTGAAATACAGTAGATGCACGTTTATTTTGTTTGTACGCTATGAATATGAGCATTTATTTTTTTCTCACTGACAGAAAATGTTTATTCAGCAGCGTACATCTATTTAGTTTTCTTGCTAGTATGGCAAAAGAATATTATTATCACGCGCTATTTTCACTTGGAAAATAAAAGTTTAATTACTATAAATTAGTATAATTAGTATAAATTAGTCGAAAACAAAATTTTGAACACACCGAAAGTTAACATTCGAAACATATGGCAAAATCAACGATATTCAAGATCAAAATATACAAAGCAAATCACACTATATCATTATCATTTAAGAAGTTATGAATAAAGAGTATTAACTTACTTGAATCAATGATGAAGAAAGAAATGGTAAATTTATCGGCAACTCTCAATTACTATAATTTACACACGCACTAATAGTTAGTTAAGACTTTTGTTGGCAGGTTTATAAGGTAAATCAGCTGTGAATAAACTGCGCACGTTCAGAGTTTCCGCGCGGGGGGGGGGGGGGGAAACAAATAGCCAATCATAAAATCTCGCACTGCTACACGCTCGCGAATGGTGGGACAAGCATTCCATCCACTTTATGAGGTTGCAAAACTGTTTGCATATTCGTGATTAGGACTAGCATGCCAAGCAATTTACGAGGTTGCGTTGCGAGATCATGGAGAAAATACCTCACAACTTTTGGAACCTCACATGATCGGTGAAAAGTAATGCACAGTACCTCCTAATCCACGGAAGCCGATTGCATGCACACACACACACACACACACACACACACACACACACACACACACACACACACACACACACACACACACACACACACACACACACACACACACACACACACACACACACACACACTACTCGTGATGCTATTGGTATTGTTCATGTGTTCATTGTTTGAGCGAATATGTTTAGATCAATAGTATTTTAGATCGAAGTTACACATAGCAGTAAGAAACTAAAAGTGCTTATACCACATATATTTTAGTATTAAAGCTGCAATAGTTACAAATTATTAAGGATGCATATTATAATTTATTTAATCTTTATAGGTTTCAAATACAAAACATGAATGTGAAATAAAAAAGAACATGTGTTTTAAATGTATTTTTAAACAATATAAAACAAAACAGGAAATAATCAAAGTTAGTTCTGATAAAGAAGGATCTATTTTACAATACTGCTTACTCAGCAAGCTTTTACTTTGAAAAAATATTTTAAATGTTTACTTTTTTTTTGTTATATTTTCTTTTATTAT
Source organism: Sinotaia quadrata (assembly GCA_028829895.1). NCBI lineage: Eukaryota > Metazoa > Mollusca > Gastropoda > Architaenioglossa > Viviparidae > Sinotaia > Sinotaia quadrata. The sequence goes on from CM054182.1 coordinate 56,148,674, forward strand.
ACTCAATTTGTATTGCTGAACATAGTCTAAAATATATCGTGTCTATTTTAGATTTCTACATTCACGAGTAAAAGTAAAATCTGAAATGGCAATTTGTGTTTTCTTGCAAAATTTATAACTAAAAAATTCTTTCATAGAGAATATATTTACTGATTTGTGCATTATGAAATATAATAATATATAGTTATAATAGTTATGTTGCGATCTGAGATTTCGTTCTAGGTCAAGTGCATCCACCTAACACTATAAAAGCATGCACAACATTCTATACATACAGACACAAACAGATAGATAGATAGATAGATAGATAGATAGATAGATAGATAGATAGATAGATAGATAGATAGATAGATAGATAGATAGATAGATAGATAGATAGATAGATAGACATAGCTATATAGATATGCATAGATAGATAGTAAGATAGATAGAAAGATAGTGTGACGAGCAAACGTTGTCCGACATATTTGAAATAATTAAGGTAATGAGTAATGCGTGGGATGTGGTGAAGAGTCAGCATTTCGAACGCATCGGGATACTGAACTAATGTAAATAACACTTGAAAAATTAGTGCATGATCTACGTGTGTGACAATGATGTTAACCTGATATATAATCTATATAATCAGGCGCCACGGGTTGGTGAGCACAGTAGCATAAATACTCAGCAAAGTTTCCTTCTCAGTACCTCGATACTTTGTGGTCAAGTCTGGTCTTAAAGGTGGATCGAGAACTGTGGTAAGTTGTCTGATTGATAAAGAGAGAATGGGTTTAGAAAGATTTATGTATATTTAGAACTATTGATTTTTATGGTTCTGATATAATTTATTTAGAGATGTTTGCTTATATTGGATTGATATTTTTATGGCTTAAAATGGGAGAGATTCTGTATATTTTATATTGCAGAGTATATCACATTGTTCTGATAGAAATGTAAATCTGACTTTAATTATGATCATGTCCTATTTATGCTCATGTGTATGAACGAGGTCTAATGATTTTATTTGCAGGAATGTAAGTTGAGAATGCTTGCAAAAAAAGGACAGGAGTATAGAAACATTTTAGACCCAAAACATAGTACGGTTATCTGAATTGACTCTTTCCAGAAAGCACGCCTTTCCTGATCTTTCACACGACGAGTAGTCTGCCATTCACATAGTGATCTGAGGTGCTCCACGTGAATTACATCAGTGCGGGTACCCCAACACCCAATTACTACACTGATCAATAACATGGTTGCTGGGGTTCGACTACGTATCATCCATGTAAGAAACAACAAAGTGAAGGTTGGCTTGACTAGGTCGCGGGAAACTTCAGGCACAATATTTTTGGAACAGTTCGGGTAGGGTGCCTAGAGGCTACATTAGTCCATCATCCAAACAATAGGGAAATAATAGGTCATGATATTTAACTGTTGTTTTTTCTATACTTCTACTTTCTGATTCAGTCTACCAAAGACTTTTCATTAGACTACTTATTGTTAAGATATAGCGGTAGACATTTTCTGAACATTAATTCTTAATAGCACATATGTGTCTGTTTGATTTTAACTGTATTCGTTTAAATGTTATGATTGTTGGTAATTAAATTTATTGTTAACATTTTATTATCTTTCTTACGCACACTATTTACGTATTATGTTTGGAGTAACAGTGGATAGATGGGGGTTCCTTAATAAAATTTAAGTCGGATCGAATTACTCTTTTGGTAAGACATTCCGCCAGCGAGTAGAAATTGTCAGTAGAACGTCTATATAATTATGTGAGGAAAAATTAGAGTTCTACAACCTAAGAGATCCATCGTGGAACATAAGTTGGTATCTCACTGGGAATTTATTAATATATATTGAGAATTCCAACCACTTGTAATTAGTTCTATCTATCTATCTATCTATCTATCTGTCTATCTATCTATCTATCTAAATTAAACGTTCTACTTTAATTAAATTTCAACAAACAATAATTACTAAACTGACATCAGATGGATTATAGTATCTATTGTTCGAAGAATGTTAACCTGGCAAGTTATCAACTTAATTCCTAATCCATTACGCACTAAATTCACTATTCACCACAAAGGCTCGCTGACTTGCATTTAGTTTTATTTTCTTTCAGTTCATTTATTTTTTAATATATTTATAGAATCAGGGTACGCAGGTTCTCAAAAATTCTAGTTATTTGTTTTGTAAGGTAGAAGAAAGAGTAATTTTATATAAACAAGTTAAGCATAGCATAATGTCATGACTCACCTTGTGGACAGGTACCGTAAAAATTGTCACAATGCATGGAATGTTTACAATGCCTGCTACACGTACGATCGCATTTTGCTCCATAGAAACCTTTCCTGCACACTTTAGTATGAAGGAACATACATTCAGTGTAAAACCGGCATGGTACTGGTAATGGATACGTGTAAGTTCTGAACTTTAACTCTTTACACGGTCAGCACTTATATACATCAAGAGAGTTATTTGGTTTAAACTTTCGTGTACTCTGCTGATAAATTTGAGTGATTAAATTCAGTCAGCATCACAACTATTGATTGTGACAAAATGACGGTAAACCTATTAAATCAACAAATCATGCATGTAATAAATGTATTAGCAATGAAAATTCTACACCGTATAAGAAATCTTATTCAATAATATTTTGCCAGGAGTAGAAATACTTACAAATTACGATTTCAAACTCACGATCTCGTGTAAACGCTTTGTACATTTTCACAAGGAAAAGAACATGACAGGAGTTTCGTGCTACATAAATATAATTAGATGACAGCAGTTTTGTGCTACATAAATATAATTCTATGTCGGCAGTTTTGTGCTACATAAATATAATTCTATGTCAGCAGTTTTGTGCTACATAAATATAATTCTATGTCAGCAGTTTTGTGCTACATACATATAATTCTATGTCGGCAGTTTTGTGCTACATAAATATAATTCTATGTCCGCAGTTTTGTGCTACATAAATATAATTCTATGTCAGCAGTTTTGTGCTACATAAATATAATTCTATGTCAGCAGTTTTGTGCTACATAAATATAATTCTATGTCAGCAGTTTTGTGCTACATAAATATAATTCTATGTCAGCAGTTTTGTGCTACATAAATATAATTCTATGTCAGCAGTTTTGTGCTACATAAATATAATTCTGTGTCGGCAGTTTTGTGCTACATAAATATAATTCGATGACAGATGTTGATACATGCACTTGCCCTGATTGGATGTTCAATTCCATAATGTTTCATCAACATATTATATGATTTTAATGCATGATTTTCTTGACTGTAACGATTAATCTGAAGTGAATAAAACGTATGCCTATGTGCGTAAGCATATTATGCCAAATAAATATGTGCTTCATTCCATATATGATGTGTAATTTTATTATTGCTATACAAAATTTGCAACATGTGCTTGATAAATTGATATAAAGAGAGACATTCAGATAGATAGACAGACAGACAGACAGACAGACAGACAGACAGATAGATAGATAAATAGATAGATAGATAGATAGATAGATAGATAGATAGATAGATAGATAGATAGATAGATAGATAGATAGATAGATAGATAGATAGATAGATAGATAGATAGATAGATAGATAGATAGATAGATAGATAGATAGATAGTATTGTTTTCTTGATCACTCGGTGTGTATAAATATGTTTGTGTGTGCTTTTAAATACAGGAGTGTGCGTGTGAGTTCATCTGTGTTGTATGTTTTTACTGGAAATGCTCGTTTAAAATAATATAAAATATGTATATTCTTATTCGATAAAGAATTTTTAAAAAAAACCATACATTTTACGTACCCCACACTTGCACTTCACACAAGTTTATAAAGTAATTCATGTCGGGATTAGTGATATGTTTACTTAGCTTGACTTTTTGTCCAGTTATTGGACAGGAACATATCACATCAATTTCCTCAGATGTGTTTTGAACCTTTTCAATTAATGAGCACACCTTTTCGTCCACAGTAACTTTCACCCCTATCATCCGCTCGATATCTGAAATAATTCAGCATTGCATCATAATTATTAGATAATACTCAATTCACATGTATTAATTGCAATATATTAGATAATACCACATTCACCTATATTAATTGCATCATATTAGGATAATACTACACTTTCATATATTAATTGCATTATTTTAGATAATATCACATTTACATTTATTAATTGCATCACTTTAGAATTCCATCAACTTAGACAATACTACAGTGACGTTAATGCCACCTAGTTAATGGTTATGATTATTATTTAATCATTCATAACTAATTACAAGTGATGGGAATTTTAATTAATGTTAATAATTCTCTAGCAGATATCACTCGTCTCTCTCACTAGGCGGAAATGGGGTGTTGTAAGCGTTTTCTCTTCCACAACATTAAGACATTTCAGCCCCCAGATGATAGTCCTCACATATAAAGACAGACAGGACGGACAAACAAATAAACAGACAGACACGATGATTACGAATGAATTTTACACGAATGGATATGATAAGAATTGACACAAGTCAGATATAAATGTTTTATTAAAGAAAATTAAACAAATAAAGAAAATAAAACAGAATCAATTGCAATGTACACCTAACACAATGCTCGTAATAGCTATCAGAGATACGTTAGCCTCCCCTACTAGTTATATTTTCCCTGATCTAGTTCATATAGTTTTCCTTCTCAGTTCTCCAAAGATTTGCACAAAATTCTGAATATCAAATTGTTGTGTATTTCGTGTCATCCATCTTACTGGGTACCAACATTGTGTGTCCCAATCTGCATGGTTATAGACTGTTCACCCACTCCTTTCCAAAGTACTTGTCACAAAGGTGGAGTTTAACTGTCTCTGGCAGAGTCTACGTACATCTCCTTTTCCAAGTGACGTAATATGGCTTTTTCATGAACCAAGGCTGATACACTTCAGCAAACTGTTGCCAACAAGAAACAATTGCTACAAAAAGGCAAGCCTACAAATGTTTGGCGAAAAATCCTTCCAGTCAGGAAAACCAAGGATTAAAAAAATCTATAACAATGGCTTATGGATTCCCTTTAAAAAATCTCATACGCTCTTTTTTTTTCCTCAAGCCTTCTGGCTTATCATTCACATAGAATTTTTCAGATTTACTCTACATCGAAATCTGGGCTTCAGCTACACACCTGGCATGTGTTGTTGTCATGGGAAAAGCACATGGCTTGGATTTACTCCCCTATTTAAAGGTTTTCCTGTTTGACCTAAGGGCAGGTCTGTGCCTAATCTTATTCATAGGTACGTCATATGTCTGTACAAGCCCTTGTTAAACTGCCTTTTACATCTACATTTAGAATTTGTTTTTTACTCATTTCTTACATCTATTTTTTTATTCCTTTCTATATTTACTTTTTCATATTTATTGATGGGATCCAGGCGAGGTTTATAAAATATCCTGACACAATATTCTGTAGATTGAAAACTTAATACTAAACGAGAAGAAAATTCCGTCCGTAATCTATATTTAGCGAGCCATCATCCACCCACTTTATTCTGTAACATAAGGTTATCAATATGCTTAAGAAGGTCAATAAATTTATTAAATAAACAATCATATATATATATAAAGATTACTTGACATCAATATTTCCACAAAAACAATGTTCGAATAATTTCTATATTTTATACTACATAAGCCTTTATCCAAAAGAATACAATTTGAAATTCAATACAAATCACAGGATTGTTCTTATCAGAGAACAGAAATGGAGTTATTAGAGATAAGCAATAATAGTGTTTACATAACCTGAATTAAGTGCTGTATTTCATACGCTTTTGCAACAATGTCACAAGTCTATTAGTGCCTTTCTCTGCACACGATGAAAACACTGAGTGTCATATGTACCCTTCTCTCTGAAGAAAGGAGGGTGGTGGCTAGTTGACGCCAAGTAGGACTTGTATATATATTATTACAAATCCACACACAGAATACCAAGATGGTTATTTGGCTCGAATTTTATTCTGCATGTAGGTTACGTATTGCCGACATGTTTGCATTGTGATTCATACGGGTAAGGGTGAAGTGTAGACAGCACAGATGACACAACGTGTAACAACAACTGTCATGAAAAAAAGAGGGAGTAATCATGAAAATTTATTTTTTACCCTTGATTGTCCCCACTTGCCCCATGCGCGACCCAACGGACGTTCACAGGGTTCATCTGCGAGCAGGTTGGCGGGTCAATTAAGAGCACTGACAGTGAGTTCATTTACCAATTACTGTCAGGGCATTTGTTTATTTTGTTTAGATACACTGCCAGCAAGTTTGCTAAGTTTTAACATCTTTATAAAAAATATATTTGATAAATTATTAGTGTTAGATGTTTACTAATTACATTTATAATGTATGGAAAATGTGTTTAGTTTTTATTACTATTTCTTATTATAAATTTCATTAGGGATTATATTTTAGGAGTTTTGCACCTCAGAGTAATGCACCTTCTTAGCGTCAGTAGAGTAGGGATACATGCACGAATTTTTCTGTGAGAGAATGAGAACTGATTGTGTATAAAAGGACCGATGAGAACTATTTTACTCCAGTGGGCATCTGGTCTGGACTACAGAGAGGTGCAATGGCCTCGTATTAGTGCCTACACTGAGTCTGGACAATTTTTTCCATCTTCATTATGACCAGGAAGGAAAGAATTGAATATTCTCCATGTACAGTATAGAGTTGGATATGTGTTTTGTCACACTCAATTCATTCGTGGCAACCTTTATTATAAAGCTTGTCCTTATTACTCTATGTGGGTTCGAAACTTGAGCCATAGCTGTCCACCAGGGACCACAAGTACTGGGGGGAACAGGACTGCATCGAGACGAGGATATTCCACACCACTCACGTTTCGGAACTGTCACCGTAGACAGCCCTCCATGATAGATTTTGGATTTTGGAACCGTCACAGAAGACAGGTGTCCGTGAGCTACAATTTGTACTGTTGTCGAAGACAGCCACCCAGGTTCTTCAACACTGAACCGAGTGTCCCAGTGTTAGGCAACGTGGGACAAGTATTGCCCTGTTTTCGTCATCATGTGTGTTTATTTGTAGATGTCAGTGACTGTAACTTTTTGTGTTCGCCAGTGCGTCAACAATTCAACGTTTATTTCAAACTTGTAAGTAGGAAAGCTTTTTAGAGGTGCATTACTTAGGTAGGATAGTTATAATATAAACATTATCAGCATCGAACTATTTTTTATAAACATTTAATTTTGACTTTAATAATTAATTACTTATTGGATAATTTTTGCAGTTATCACCACAGTTCTAAATTAGCATTTGTGACATTATTATTTGTAAGACATTTACTCTCTTAGAGTTAGATAATTTTTGCAGTCATTACCGCTAGTTGTGTTTTGTATTGGGGCTATACCCAAAGTATTGTGCCACTTGGTTTTGGCAGTAGTGGAAACGGTCATCACCATTTATTGCTTTATTTGATCTTATTTTATTTTTAGTTTATTCATCATATCATATTTCTTTCATTTTTTATCACTCTTTTCCCCGTCCCATGAATGTTGGGTGTAGACATCTCGGAATGAATGACTAACACCATGTGAAAGTTAAGCCAGTTTTGCTTTTTAAAATAAAATTCTTTGTTAAGTCTTTTTTCAAGAGTTGGGCTCCCTTTCTCGGTTTTTGAAAGTGTGTGTTGGTGCAGTTGTTTGTTTGTTCATCTCGTACGTCCCTCACATGACATTCACACACCTGCTCACACACACTCAAGCCGGCTTTTTGCATTTTACCCCACATCTCAGAATATAGTTATCCTATCCCCCACAAGATTATTCATGGTGTCTGAGTGTGGGAGTGGTTATCAACACTTGACCATTCAATGTGATCCTGGCAAATCGCGGCAACTGGTCTGACCCCCCCCTACCCACCGAGGAGGAGAGAGGGGCCAGTAACAAACCAACAACAACAACGGCAGCCGTGACAACGACCTCAACCACTCTTTCAAAACCATAGACAGAAAAAGTCCCAATGTCAAAATACAAATCCAGATTTATTGATCTATGGGTTCCCTTTCACACAATGGTTAGTCAGCCATCCACTACTCACACCCGTGGGGTGGGGGAAAAGAAAGAAAGAAAAAGAATGATGAATGATGAAATAAAAGAAATACATAACTCAAGATTCTTCATGCAGTACTATTTCTAAAATAGGTTAAGCCTTATTTAACACAAAATAACTGTCACTATTTAAAAGTTCTGGAGCAGCTGCTCTTATATCAAAATTCAATAATTCAAAAGAAAAAACAATGTCGATTGACTTGCAAGTTCTTTACAAGATAGTCACATCAGCATTTCCAAACTAATCTTAAAATGATTCTTCACTGATAATCATAGACTTAAGTTTAAGGTTTATTTTTTATTTAAGGTTTAATTCTTAATTAAGATTCTAAGCTTTAGTTTTGAGTTTTAGGTTTATGTTCTCTGAGATTCCTACACTAGTTAATATTTTTCTACTCACATAGTTATTGTCACTTTCTCCTCATGCTGGGGGGTTTGATGATTCACAAAACACTGTCGAAATCATGGTTCTCTCCTTGGAACCCAAGTACAGCTGTCCCGCTGCTACATTACGCTTCTTGTTAGGCCTATTTCTCAACTCTTACTTTTTATTACTTCTTGCTTTGTTTCTCATTTCTTCTCTTCTCTTAACATTTCTCATTTCTTCTCTTTATGTTAATTAAGGGTCAACCTTGCCATTATACTGCGACATGCCAAGCATGATCACATACTGCTTATCTACAATATCTCCCAGCGCAGTGACACTAAACTTCCAATCCATTCTTCCATTGGAAAATAGTCAATCGCCCGCGGTTTTTCCTCAGAGTCTTTGACGAACCTAAGATGACTGTCCGTACAACTGGTCCATCTTGATCTGTGATGGCCCTGATGGCGCGCTTTCAATTACAGCTGGGTAGATGTCTGGCACTCTATTGCAGTGTCCAAGAGTTCTCTAGTGCTGGTTGCTGGCCATGCTCATAGAGTCCTTGGTACAAAAAACAGGGAGAAACTCAGGGGGTCATTCTCACCCCTCTACCAAACTCTACATTCTTGGTGTTTCTCATTTGTTTCTGTCTCCATCATCCCCTTTTATGTGCAAAGTCCTTGTACATCATTTTCACTGAGCTGATTAGAACACACCCCCTCCAGCACACAGTACCCCCATCCAGCACTACACGTATGTGCTGACGAATATCCTGACTGTCCAATTCCATTTAGTGCCAAGTATCGAATTCCAAGTTGACACCTTTGATTGACTTATCAGTTTGTGGCTAACTACCTAACTCAGAGCACAGCTAACAGAGCACATCCTATTTTTATTTTGTTTTAAAACTTATTTTTATTTTATTTTTAAAACTATGTTACCACAGTGACTCATTGCCACCTGGCAAGCGTACACTAGTCATATAGCAAGAAAGGTTTGCACACACAAACTAACACATATAACTATAACAATATAAATATCAACTTTCCAATAACTCAAAATTCTATTTCAACAAGCAATTTCACAATAACAATATCTAACTGTAAACTACCAAATTTTATAGTGGTGATTCTTAAAACAAGTTACATTTCAAAACTCAGAGCCTGTTTTCTCAAAGACAAAATTAGCGTCTCAGTGGCCTACCACATATAACCATACATTGACACGATTTATGGCTCTGGCAATGTGTGTTGTCCTTGAAAGTTAATTACGCCTTTCCATTCACTGGCACAAACCTATTTCTTCCTCAGCTAGCGTTTCCACACTTAGCTTTCCATTGTTGATAAAATGGTCATTTGAACCCTTTCTATGTTTAAATTAATTTGTCTGTTTCGTTAATCATTTAGAATATGATGACACTTAGAGAGAGAGAGAAAAAATTAATAATATTTCCTCATATCTGTGACACTAATGCACTGTTATTCTCTCAAAACTATCTTGAGTGCTTGAGTGTCCTCTTTAGCTGTGTCAGTTCCTTCAGTCAGTTTATCCTAGCATAGACATCAACATTCAAATTAACACACACACACACACACGTAATATATATATAAATGTACATAACCTTTTCAAAGATGCCGCTGTCACTATCACGTGTTCAGCAGTTGCAACTGGTCACTTTCTTTCTTATTAGATGATGGTCCAATGTCCCTTTTAGGCACATTACACAACTGTTCCAAGTTCTTCAATGTGCTCACAAAGTACACCATAGAGAATCGTCAAGAACTCTGCATGTGCTTTCAAAACACCACATGGGGTGTTACAGAATCTTCGTGTGTGCTACACAATCACACAATTAGGTATGTTCAAAATAATCTCCATTAATTCCCGAGACCAAACTCAAAAGCCTCAATTTTCACAGTATTGGCTCTTGAACAGAATTTACAGGAATCAACTTACAGCAACACATTACTAATAAGTTTGATGATAATGCTGGATCACACCAATGTGGTCTGGTAGAGAACAGTAGTCACTGCTGTCTGAAGTGGATATAAGGTTATGAAACAAGAAAAGGTGCGCTCCTTTCTGCAAAAGTCAAATTAAGGCAGCATTAAAAGTCTGATAATAAATTGCATAAATCTGACAATAATAGTGTAAATCTGACAATAAATAGTATAAATCTGACAATAAATTGTGTAAATCTGACAATAAATTGTGTAAATTTGACAATAAATAGTGTAAATCTGACAATACATTAACACATATCCATATTGATTAAAGCTAATCATTTGTGTTAATACTCAAAATGTTATATATATTTGAATCAATTAATTCAATGCCGATAAAAGTACTTGAAAATAGTAGTGTTATTAAAATGATTAGAATTATGAATTATACTAATGTTTATTTTTTTTTTAAAATACTACTTGTATGATTGCAATTTGATTATTCTGTTAATTTGTCAAATATATTTTCGATTCAAATTAAAGAATTATTGAATGCCATATGTTTTGTTCTCTTTTGTCAACAAATGAATACTTATTACAAACAGAAATATTACTTATTACTTTTAATAATAATATATTGTATTTATATATGTATCATAATGATAATACATAGCTAGACATGAATGTCACCCTTAAATACTCATGTGATATTTAATTTGTAACCATGCAGAAACTTTATATTGTGACTTTTATTGCATTTATTTTTGAAGGAAATATCATTATGTGTAATGTATTTAATTTTCAATGACGCACGCTGTGCTATTGTTGATAGTGATGTTTTCGAAGGATATGTCAACATATGTAATGCATTTAAAATTCATTAGCTAACTTGTGTTCCTAGCACTTTGGATTAATGGAGAAATATATTGTAAAGATTTTGATATTTGAATTTTCACATAATGAAAAATGTGAGTTAGTGGAAATTGTAAAGAATGATTAATGCTGCTGTTATAAGGCCCATATAAATCATTATTGTCACATGAGGCTGAAACGTAAATAATTATGCACTTGCAGCTGGTCCTGAGTTCCTGAGTTCACCTCATAACTTGGATCTCAACTGTTAGCTGTCACTAGGTGAAAGTCCAACCTTCTAACAGCGTGGAGTCCAGGACAAGCGAACGTCTACATGAGCTGAATCCGTATTACCGTCTGTCGAACGATGAAAGATGCCAAAGGTCACAGAGGTCAGCGTGCGTCAGTGAAGACAACACATGTTATATACCAGATAAGTCATACAAAAGGAACTTTCAAGAATAACTTTCAATGGTGTGAATAATATTGACATTTCAGGCCGTGCGTTACATTCTGTGTGCAGAAACCAATTGTTCATTTTTTTGTTTCAAATTGTTATTGTTATTAAATTTTATTGTTAAATTTCTTGTTATCTCTCTATATTATTACATAAGTATATGTACGACCAAAGGAACTGCTAGTGGGGGTGAGCCATAAATAAAGGAATAAAGAGCCATGTTTATTTATCTATAAATAAAGAGGGAGATAACATTGTAGCAGAGAAGTCAACTAATTTATCCGACTAGGTGTCGTGAACAATCTAGCTGAGATTGTGGCATTGGAAAGGGAGATAAATTAGGTAAGTCCAGCCGTCGCTATCCAATAAATTAATATTGGTAATCAATGCCTAAATTAGGACGGGGTCGTAAAATGAAAACTGGACATGTGACAGCCTGGAACCAAAGGGATTTACACTCATGTACTTATTTTAGAATGTGTGTGATGTATGTCCACCATGACACTAAAGATAATTACTCAGTCGGTGTACCATAATTTTTTCTTAATTTTTTAACCATATTGGATCAGCTGATGTACCCTGCTTATTTAAATTCTTCTCAGCAATCTGAATCAGTTGGTGTATAATATTTGTTTAAATTCTTCTCACATATTGGATCAGTTGGAATGTCATGTTTGCTTGAATTCTTCTCGCATATTGAACTTGCTGGTGTACAATGTTTGTTTGAATTTTTCTAAACATGTTGGGATGGACAGCAGCACTAACATATTTTTTCTATTGGTTCAGAATTTTCGGACACCTTGTATTTGAAATACTTACATCTCTTTCTTCCGTATACTTTTAAGTAGTGGACAGTGTAGGTTTGACCAAGGTCCACCATAATCCATGGTGCATAGTCCCCGTCTGCAGTGTGAACACAGTTTGGACTGTCAGGAAATAGATTCACAGGTCTGAAGATCGTTTCTGTGTTTCCATTTACAGCAAGGTATGCTGGGCCTGATGTTTCGTCGTAAGTCTTATTGTTGTAAACTGAGCTCATGGAAGCCAACTTTTGGAAAGCTACATTTTCTGCAAGAAACTGACAAGCTGGGATTTTTTGTGTTTTAGTATAACCTATGTTTTGGTTGACATTAACATAAATTATACAATTACACAAATGCAATTCAAACCAGGCCACTTTACAATATATCATTAAAAGTAATATTAATATTAAATCAAAATATTTCTTTTCTCAGTATTTGAAAAGCAAGCATAGGACAATATTTACTCTTTCTATGCTACTCATTATAGAGTTTAAACCAACATTAGCTGATGTATTTAATACAAATATTATTCCTTGTTTTGCCAAGATCACAGAGATAAACAATCGACTCCGACCAAATGAAATTTAAAAAAATAAACTCAGTTATTATGACATAAATAGCAAAAATTGTTTTGTAAACAACGCTAGAAGTGGATACTATTTATTTTAGCAACATAATACACTTCTCGTGTATTCGGAGATTTATTGAATTGTCTACCAGATCCTTTATGTTGTAGAGAGTTGTTTTAGCATCAGAGATTTAATGAACTGTCTAACGAGTCATTTAAATTATAGACAGTTGTTATAGCAATAGAACATACTTCTGTTGTCCCAAGAGTCAATGAACTATCTAACTCAGGTTTCTCACTTTTTACACTAAGCCCTAGAAATAAATTTCAGGTCTCAGGAACTCTTGCATAAAATTACAATTTCTACGATGTTTATTTTATATCCAATCATGATATCTCGAGGAACCCCTAGCGACCTCTCCTGGAACATCAGATGCGAAATCCTGATCTGTTCACAGCATTTTGTAGATGGTTGCGAGACTCTCTAGTGTATCTCCTCAGACTTACCTATTTAGCAAGCTCTAAAGTCTGAATGGGAATTGAAATGTGAATTTTGTTACAATAAAGAAACAAACAAGCAACAATAACAAAGAAAAAACAAGAAGCAACAGGAAACAAACAAACAAACAAACAAACAAACGGCAACAACAAATAAAAAACAAGAAGCAACAGGAAACAAACAAACAGCAACAACAAATAAAAAACAAGAAGCAACAGGAAACAAACAAACAAGCTAGCAACAACAACAAATAGACAAACAACAACACTAACAACAACAACAAAGAGACAAACAACAACATTAACAACAACAACAAATAGACAAACAATAACACTAACAATAAAGAAACAAAATAGCACAACAACAATCAAACAATAGTTGTACTGTGGTAGAGCAAATTTGCCTATCGCTATTTTAAAAATTCTTATATAAATTGTTGAATTGTCAGTGTCCCGAACTTGGGCACTCCTTGCTGTGGTATTTTTGTAAGTGTCTGAGTTGAAGTAAACGTCCGAATTGAGAATATACTAGAAATTGCTGATGAAATGCAAGCTGTATGAGTAGTTTTATTTATCCAATGGTTATGATTTACGAGAATGAGGCCAGCCAGTGGATTGAAATCAAATGTTTACCTGGTGTAGAAAATTCTATTGTCTGATCACTTGAATTTGAAGTGGCACAGAAATCTGATCTTGAAAGGTGGCTGTTCGCTTATTGGTAAGTTAACTGAGTAGTTGAGAGAGAACGGACTTAGAAATATTTCATATATTTTTCCTATTGATGTGTTATATTTGTGTTTTTTTTGTAGAGATGCATTATGTGAGAATATTATTTCTACAAATGTTTGAAATAAGATATTCATATATATTATGCTAAACATTTGTCATTGTTTTGATAGGCTGTAGGCATGTATCATGCTAATAGATACTGTTGCAGGAAACTGTAAGTTGAGACTTGAATGTATGATTGAATGGAGTTTAAAAAGTGATAAACTGGAAACAGGTTTGTTTTCTGATTATATATGTTAGGGTAAAGTAGCCTTTCTTTTCTTGTTATTTGAATCCACTGGTTCACTGATTGTAAACCACTACGACTGTGAAAGACATGGGAATCATCTGCTGTAATGTGTGTAAGTGTAAAGGAATACATTACACTCTTTTGGCAAATTATGTTGATTACAATAGGCAATTTCTGGTACAGTGAGGTTACTAGAAATCACTACAATTGTTGTTCTGCTTGAAGAAACTGACACAGCGAAAGATTGTGCTAAGTTGGTTTCGAGAGAATAACAGCGAATCAGTGTTTTTGAAGTGTGTGGAGACACATTTTGACATGGACAATAGACTTGTGACATTATTGCACAAGAGCATGAAAGATAGTGCTTAATTCATGTTATGTAACTATTATACGATCTCTAATAACTCCCTTTCTGTTCTCTGAAAAGAAGTCTCCAGTGATTTATATCGACACTATTGCTTAATGGTATTTATAAGACTGTTTAAACAGAAAAATTATTTGAACGTATTTTCATGGAAATAAGGATGACAATAATCATTTTATTGCATTTGTCATATGTATATTTGATTATTGATTTCATAAAGTTATTGTTAAATTTATTGACCTTCTTACAAATATTGATATTCTTATGTTAGAGAAGAAAGTGGTGGTGGGAGGGCTCGCTAATGTATAGATTAAAGACTGATTTGTCTTATCCTCTAATAAGACGTTTTCCACGTATGGAATATTGTGTGATGGTAAATGTTGTCTTAATGTTGTGGAAGAGAAAACGTTTATAGCGCCCGCATATTTGCCATGGAGAGATGAGTGGTGTCTGTTGGAGAATTATTAATAAATAAAGATTCTCAACATTTCTGATTAACTATGAATTCTTAATTAATTAATAATAATCATAATCATTAACTAAGTGGCGCTGGCATCACAGGTACAAATTAGTATACATATATTTCGATCAGTTTGAGTGATAATTTCAAAAATGCTGTTAAATTTAATTTACACTTAATAAAATTAATTTATCCAAATGAAAATAGTTTGCTTAAAGTTCGTCCAGGTGGTAAATGGAACAGTAGTAAAAGGCATGAGAGCATTGTGTGATATATTTTGAAAAAACGTAAAGAAGGAAGTGGAACCACAGCTACTAAGAGGTAACACACAAAGGTATATCGTTTTAGTCATACTGAGATGGTGAATGCTTTAAAGAGTATCACTTTCATCTCGTGAATTCATGTAGACAGAGAGACAGCTAGCTAGCTAGATAGATAGATAGATTGGTTGAGTAAATTTGCCTATCCATATTTCTAGACTTAATTTTTATATAAATTGTCAAACTGACCCGACCTTGGGGACTCCTTATGATGGTATTTTTGTGTCATAGATCGAGAAAACACCTCCAGTTGAGAATGCACTAGAAATTGCTGATGCAATCCAAACCAGTTCCAACTGGATAAGTAGTTTTTATTATCCAACGTTTTAGATTTACGAGAACGAGACCAGCCAATGGGCTGAGATCAAAAGTTTTCCTGCTGTAGAGAATTATATTGAATTTGGAGTGGCAAAAAGTCCAGTCATGAAAGGTGGCCATTAGCTTAATAGTGACTGATTGAGAGAGAATGGACTTATAAACATTTCGTGCATTTTACTATTGATATGTTATACTTGTGTTTTATGTAGAGATTATTATGTGAGTAAATTATTATTTCTACAAACTTTTGAACTAGGATGTTTGTATATAGTATGCTAAACACTTGGCATTGTTTCTAGTGAATGCACTCATAAAACTGATATGCTGTATTCATTATGCTATGTGCATGTATCGGGCTAATAAATACTGTTGCAGGAAACTTTAAGTGGAGACTTAAATCAAAAGAAAAATTGAGTTAAAAATGAACAATCTGAAAACTTAGTGTTTGTTCCCTGGTTATATTTTACAGGGGAAAAGCAACCTTTCCTTGTTTTACCAGAATCTCCTGGTTACTGATTATAAGCCACTACAACCATGGTAGATGAGAAGAGTATCTACCCCAGTATGTATGTATAAAGAATACACTGAACTCTGTCGATGTATGGTGGCAAATTATGCTGACTATATCGTGGACTTTCTGGTACAAAGAAGTTACTAGAAATTGCTACAATTGTTCTGCTTGAGGGAGAATATATGTCGAAGAAGCACCCAGATTAGTCTCAAAAGAATAGCAGTGAATAAGTGTTCTACAAAATGAGAACGAATCACATGGAATTGACAGTAATAATGTAAACAATAAACAAGTGACCTTGTTGCAAATGAAAGAAAGTGAAAGACTATTGAGACAGCACCTAAATCAGGTTAAGTACAAACTATTTTCATTTATTTCTCATAACTCAATTTCTGTGTTCTGATAAGAACTACCCTGTAATTTGTATGGACACTAATACATTTAAATGTGTTTTAGGATATATGACTCTATAGGTACTGAAATTATTTGAATGTGGTTTCATGGAAATATTGATGTCAACTAATCTTCTACACCATATTTGTTATATGTATATATAATTGTTGATTTAATACATTTATTGTTAAATTTATTACACTTCTTACACATATTTATAACGTTATGATGGAGAGAAAGTTGGAGGATGGGGGCTCACTAAATATATATTAAAATACGGATTTATCTTATCCTTTCAAGAGAATATTTCCACCTATGGAAATGTGCGATGGTAAATGTTTTCTTTAATGTTATGGAATGAGAAAACATTCACATTGCTTGCATATACACCAAATGAGAGAGAGGAGTGGTGTTCTCTGGAGAATTATTAAATGAGATAAATTAAGATTGTCATCATTTGTAATTAGTTATGGATGATTAATTAATAAAATTTATAACCATTAACTAGGTGGTGTTGGCATCACATAAAGTGGGTAAGCTCTGTCCGGGGATGAGTTCACATTTGTTCAAAATTGTTAAACTAAATGTCATTATGTTGAAATGTGGTGAACAATTGTTGGTAGATTTGTTGAGCCTAGAACTGAACGGGAAATCTTAATCTAAAACAGAGCTAGAAAGATAAAGATACATTTGACTAGTGGAATAGACATTTTGAAAGCAATTTTATCTCATTATTTTTATAATCTATATAATTTTTATAGCACTATCTATAACTGTCCTGCTTTGTGTATCCATTTTTCTCTCTTTTAGAAAAGATTTACGTAACCATTTGATTTATTATTATGGGATGCATATTGTCTTGATAAATGTATCACCATAGTTTCCATTATTGATGTGTGGAGATAATATTGGTTACTGTGACGCCAATGCCAGCTAGTTAATGAATATGATTATTTTTACTTAATTAATCATTCATAACTAATTACAAGTGATGACTATCTTAATTTATGTTATTAATAATTCTCCAGCAGATACCACTTGTCTCTCACTTGGCAGATATGTGGGCACTGTAAACGTTTTCTCTCTTCCACAACATTAAGACAATATTTACCATCATACAATATTTCATGTCTTCGACCACCCTTCAGTTTTCATACTTTCATGGTAACAATGGTCTATCAAGAGTTGATTTTTAATTCATAACCATTCCTGGCTTTGATTTTGAAGAATGTAAGTAGCTGCGTAGTCGTCCATTCTCTTGATGACGTAATTTTCCAAAAGCATCGTGTCTAGACAGGTTACACAGTACCATTAACTCCAGTCCATATATATCTTACTTTTATTCAAAAGCAAAATATATATCAAAAATATTTTATTTTCAGCTAAAGATGAAAATAAATATAAGATATTTTGATTAATGATAAAGAGTGAGAGTTATGACGATATATGAGAATCTCAAGGATTGGAATTAACACTCTCAAACACGAATATTTTGTTTGGTTTGTTCTATTTAATTAACCCATTAAAACGAAAATTATATTTTAAAAGAGTTAATATATGTGCAACTTGTGTTGTATGGTATTATTCTTTACAAAGTCTATTTCAACTCACATTTGTTTCAAAGTACGTAAGTAAACTTTATTTCCTAAAAGGCAAAGACGAATTGCATTTAAAACATTTCAAATGTACAGTCATATCTGTGATGTCACGAATATGAGTTCACGTGGCCTTGTCAAGATCAAAACTGAAGTTTGGAGGCTACAAGATCCCTAACAATTTAAAATCAAACAAATAGTATTAGCAACTAGAAGATCAATATTCTTTTCTGAAGAGAGCGTTGTCTTCATGAATTAAAAAAATACACTGAGTTATCTTACTTGATTATGAGAATATATCTGTGTCTTCGTTAAATGAACAGTAATGTGGAATTTGTTATTAATCAAGACTACGATCAAAGTCTCCGTTAATATGATATAACAGCAATGTATACACGAATGATCAGTCTTAACAAATTAGCTTGGTTTACAACAACTTTAACATGACCTTGATTTACAATAACTGAAAAAAGTAAATCGATTTACAACAACTTAAAAAAATTTACCTTAATTTACAACTAAGAAAAGTATCTTGATTTATAATAACTTTAACAAATGAACTTGGCTTACATTGGAGTTATATTGGATCCATCTTAGCTATTAACATCATAGGTTCTGAAAGTGGGAAACTGTAAATCCAAATCCACTCAGCACCAGAACTGTTCGATGTAATATTTATACAATTTAGAAATACATATATGTAATTTTAGTAAGTTGGTAAGCCTGTTAGTTTACATTTCCAAGTTTCCATCTCGTCCACAAAATGCCTTGGTGGCGACAATACTTTATAATAAATTGTATTGTTGGATGAGTGAATACAAATTGCAGTTTAAGAGATGACTCCTTTGCGCCAATATTTTTTGAATATAAACAATCCCTCCAACTCAAATGTATAGTTGTTATGAAAGCAGAAATGCCAAACACAATCTTGTATGGCACGATACATGGCAACCCAACTCACAGGACTAGTACTGTTTGTAACTGGATATACACTTAACTTCAGATTATAGAAAATATTCCAATCACATTGGTTCTAACAACATTTCATTATCCTTCGTTTTGCCTTTGCTCTTTGTTTGAGGAGTATAATTATGTGTAAAATGAATGAAAATGATAAATTATACGAAGTACAAATCTACCTTATTGATAATCTTCATTATCAGCTCTAATTTTGCAGACTGTTATACGATAAGTTACAAATAATCACCGTTATGTTTAACTGTAAGTAGCAGAAAATATTCTAATCCATCTTTTACATAATCCGGAATAGAGGCTTCCAATCCAGAAGTCTCATGTAACCAACCCCTATACAATTTGCGCCACGGGAGAATAATGAATTCTACATGCTCAAATTTAAAACTCGCGATATATTTCCATAAATTTATTCGCTTCAGTACATGCTATCAATTACCAAATGTGCACAGCCGCATAATATCCTCTTAGATGTGTGTGTGTGTGTGTGTGTGTGTGTGTGTGTGTGTGTGTGTGTGTGTGTGTGTGTGTGTGTGTGTGTGCGCGCGCGCGCGCGCATTTTCTCCTCTCTGTCCATGTATGTGCCTATTTCTTCCTCCTTCCCTCGTTTTCCCTCTCTTCGCGCTCCTAACCCCTTCTCTGTGTCTCTCTGTGTGTGCATTGTGCTCCATATTCATAATGTTTTATTATTGTTACTATTTAACGCACATAAAATACCTCAAATGTATTTAAGACACATTCGTCTTTGCTTAGTCATTTAAATAATTTTATTAAAATTAAATCACTACAAAACAATCATAAAAGAAATTCACCGTACAGGAAGTTTAAAAGTTTTCTTCATCAATTTGTAAAAAGTGACGTCAGTCCTTTTCCCTAGCGTGGAACGTATCTTTGTTATAGAACACAGAATTAACACACTTGACTAAGTTTATCATTTTTCCTGTTATGAATTTTACAAATTTAAGTGGTAGAGTTTCACGGAAATGTTCACAAGTGCACTTCCTCTACTTACACTGATCCACTCAAATAATTATTATCATGTAAATGTTTACCATAAGTTTTTCTAACACCAGGACATATATTGAGATTCTTTTTTAAGTTCTTAAGAACAAGTACAACTTAGTAGTTGTTTAAAAAAAAAGTTTAAAGTTGCTGCAAATTTGCCTACGAAATGCAATGCAATTTAAATGATAATGTTATTAAACTCATAACATAAATATATATATATATATATATATATATATATATATATTATTGCTGACTGAATGATTCTTGCGTTGTTATTAGGAAATGTCTGTAATAGTAAAATAAAATGTGTGATATCACTGAACAGTTATTGACAAACAAAAAATATTTAACATATCGACATTTATATTCACAGTCTACGAGGTAATTAGTTTTGTTTAAATTTCTCCTATCATATCGTATGTCAGAATTATATGAATATATGTAAGTTTGTGTGTGTGTGTGCGCGCGCGCGCGCGTGCTAAATGCTTACGCTACAAAACTCAGAATGAAGTGCATATAAAATTTGTTTATCCGAGACAAATTTGTACTAATTTCACTTACAAAGGAAACCAATAGGAATATCACCAGAAATGGAATAACATTCTATCATCACATGAAAATACAAGTTAGACAGAGTTGTATTTAGTGGAATTTTTCAATTATCATAACCGACTTTACAGAGTAAACCATCTTCCTCCAGGAAATGTTGTGTCAAGCATTGACACTAAACTTGCCACTAAACTTGCCATTGAACTTACCACTAAACTTGCCACTAAACTTGCCATTGAACTTGCCACTAAACTTGCCATTGAACTTGCCAATAAACTTGCCATTGAACTTACCACTAAACTTGCCATTGAACTTGCCAATAAACTTGCCTCTGAGTCAGTGCATATTTTCACCTTTTATGGTTATGTTCTCTAGAATAGTGTGTGCTGCATACTGCAGCTTCAAGGGAACCTCGAATTCATTAAAAATGTGTTGATTAAACTTAATGTGATATTAGTATTATTTACTGGCACATTTGATTCGGGAAAATGTGTTAGATATTACAATCACCAGCTCTAAATAATATAATCAGGTGACTGAACGATTTTCACTCTGTAAAGGAAAACTTAACTTTCTTACCAGAGACGTTGCTGCTGCCTATATCCAAAGAAAGTCCTCTGCAATGATCAACTTTCACTAGGACGGAAAAACATAACAAATATTATACAAGTGACTTAGAAAGTTGAGCAGAACAGTTTATAATAATTAATGAGTTGTCTAAATATATAACTAATATTAACTTTCGAATTAAATTTCAATACACCTTTCTTTAAAAAGAAGCCACCAGAACATAACTCAGACCTACTGTATAAAAACCAAATGTTAACTTAGTCAACTGGCAATGTTGTTTTTTTTTACGGCATTGGTATCTAAAAATTACCATTACAAATACTAATGGTAATAATGAAGCAAATAATCACAATTATAAAAAAGTATATCCATACCACAAGTGGTGAAAGTCAATAATCCCCCAAATCCGTAAAATACAAGAATTGATATGTTCCTCATGATAACATAAGAATATAATAATAGTAATAAAACCAGTAATAATATTGCAGATGAATTAGCTCATGCTATCGAAGAGCTCTATCCATACAAACTAATCAAGGAAGTTAAAATAAAAATGTAGGCTAATATATATCGTGTCGGTAATTAATGCTGAGATTTAAATTTAGCCAATTATATTGCAAACATTGAGGAAGACGGATACAGTTCGACCTGCCCATCCTAATATCACCAATGCTTATATGGATATCTGGGCGCTATAAACGTTTTCTCTCTTCCACAACATAAAACAACATTTATGGTTAAACAGTGAGTGGAAAACCTCTTACTAAAGGAGAAGAAAAATCCTTCTTTAATCTATATTTATCACCCCCCATCCACCCTCTTTCTTCTCCATCATAACAGTGATTGTGGCTCACAACTCCACCATTTGCTGTTGCATTCTCCCAACGAATACGTCACAACTATTAGAAAAATTACGGTAGCCAGTGATGTGATACTAATAGGCTCATTTTTCAGTGCTACAGGTCATATGATCCGCTTTCATGTGGTTACCAGACATAATGCAAGTTGACGTCACATTTAATGTGTCTTGTGTGTCTGAAAAGTGCTCTAGTAAAAATATTAGCTCTGTATTTATAGAAGGATATATCTGTTCAATAAATAGTTGTTTTAGATATTAAAATCGTCATCTCAAGGCATAATATAAGGCCTGAAAACATTTCATGATTTTATCGTCGCGGGAGTGACCTTATAATAATGTATTATTTCAAATTTCATTGTTAAGCATATAATACAGCTATAAAGTGCTGATGCAAAGTATGGACTACCGAGTATATTCGTTATCAATAATTGTTGTACAGATAACTTGGGTATTGCCACCAGTCATTTGACTCACCCAGAAATATACTGAGACAAATAGATTAAAATAGATAAGAAACAAGACGATATAATTACGTCATTATTACATTTCACAGCAAAAGACATTACACTATATTAACACAATCGTGAGATGGAAAAACAATTAACAAAATTTAATAAACAAAAGATTAACGAATTTTCAAATATAAACACAGGACAAACATTGTCACGGGGTTTCAGCAGCGATGCCGATGACACACCAAGTGGCTAGATGTAAAAAATAAACCAACTCTCGCACACAGACACAACAATGTTCTTGTGGGGAGGAATAATTTATTCTGTAATGCAGGGTAAAGTGTGAGGGTCAGCGGTGAGTGTGAGCAAGTGGATATGAATGCGAGTATGAGGGACGAATGGGACGAACAAACAAACAACCTTGCCAATGCACTTTCTCACAGTAAAGAAAGCCAAAGCTCTTGATGAAGAGTTAACAAGATTTATTCTAATAATGTGGGCTTACTTCCACATGGCTGTTAGTCTTTCACCCATAAGCATCCACACACAACATTCATGGTGTGGGGGACCTGAACAATGAAATGATGAATAAGCAAAAAATAGTAATAAAAGTCAACAATATAAACACCGGTGATAACCGCAACAATCAAGTACCAATAGAATTTAAATGGCACAAATATGTGAGTAAAGCCCCAGAGTGTTATGATATAAAAGATATATATGAGACAATAGTAACAAGCAGTGATAACTGTAAAAACAAAGTGCTAGGTGAAAAAAACCCAATGCAAATGTTAAATCGTAATTATAGTGGTGGTGATAACTGCAAAAATTATCATAATAGTTATATTAAACAAAGTTTCAACAATAAATTTATATTTAGAAAGTTCCTGGTGAAAAACCCCAAAATGTCAATACTAAGAAAGTTCTGAATAAATAGCAGAATAAACTATAAATAAACTAACTAACTAAAGTAATGCAGCCCTAAGTTACTACTTACAAATTTCAGAGAAAAAACGTTCTGATGATGCAGAAAACACGTCGGCAGGAAAAGAAGTTATGGAACTCACTTGCCAATGCACTGGCATAAACGAAATATTACAAAGTTAATGAATAGACTCGCCAACACGCTGGCATAAACACAAACTCGATGGACAAACTCACCATCACACTGGCATAAACACGAAGTCGACAGACACACTGACAAGTGGACATACACACTCGCATACGCAAGTGAAGACTCGCGGTACTGTTCCACGTTGAAAAATGCTGGAACTCTTCTATGTTGAAAAACACGGGAGTCATTGACAGTGATAACCGTAGAAAATATGAGTGACATTGAATAGTCTTTTCTCAGCCCAGTCTCACTCTTTCAGTACTGCTTAGGTCACAGATGAGTCAACTACTATCGAGAATCTGATCCACCATAGAGTACTGACAATATTATGAAGGTTGTAAAAAAAAAGAATAGTGTTTGATGCACAATATGTGGAGAATATGTAGGAAAGGTCCTTCTTCTCCAGTTTATTATAGAGATAAGAAAGACATCCGATTCTCAGTGTACAAAATAATATGTACTCTTACACCTCTCTGCAGCTCAGACGAAACATGCATACTGAATTAAAAAATGGCGACAATGTTCTTTTATGTAACCGGCGAGTTTTCTGATGCTTCCATGGACTTCTAGAAAACCCAGAGGTAAAAACGTGCAACTTGAGTTCTTCTGGAGACTCCTCCGCCCTGGGCGGTGACCTCAGTGAGGACGTTCATATTCCCAATCAGGTACTGTGTCAGCACCCTAGTCTTTGCATATCCAAAACCTAATCTACAAGGCAGCAGGGGACCCAATTGCAGTGTTAAGCTGTTGACATGTCAAGTTATTTTAGAGATAGATTTAAATATTTGACATGTCAAGTTATTTTAGAGATAGATTTAAATATTTGACATGTCAAGTTATTTTAGAGATAGATTTAAATATTTGACATGTCAAGTTATTTTAGAGATAGATTTAAATATTTGACATGTCAAGTTATTTTAGAGATAGATTTAAATATTTGACATGTCAAGTTATTTTAGAGATAGATTTAAATAATTGACATGTCAAGTTATTTTAGAGATAGATTTAAATATTTGACAGATAAAGACCAACGTAGGTGTTGATCTGAATGAAATGTAAAATGTTAAAATCACTCTAATAATTTTGAAATAAAAAATAGCATTTTAATATGAAATAATTTATTTTAAAATTAATTCACAAATAATAACTTGGAATATTTTATAAAGCATACTACTTTAAAATAACACGTATACTGTAAATATATTCTTGCATTTCATTATCATGTCTTGTGTTTAATAAAAAAAATGTCACAAATAATATTTTTCCAAATGTATCCACTTATTGTAAAAATCCTTTGAAATATTTTATTACTTCAACAAATAGCATTATATCAACAAAACATATTGCTGAAAATCGTCTAGCTCTCTGAATCCTGCGAAAATGTGTTTTCGCACCACGCTTGCAATTTATTGTACAAAGTTCTTGGTGATAAGGGACATAACATTTCTACTATGAATTTACATGGTACGTGCATAAAAGGTTATTTCCCTTTGACAATCATTTCAAATTGTACTTCGTCTTAGAGGAAAAAAATATTGATAGACTAGAATTCTGTTTTGCTTTTATGTTGTTTTGTTTCTGATACTGCGTCTACGTATGTGATTTTTTTTTTTTAATAAAACCTCTTAGCACAATTTGTGTTCGTTGTCTGTAGCATATGGTACTCGCTAAAATACGCTTTGATGTTTCCTTAATTAACGTTTCCTTCTCTGTTTCAGAAGTATGTTACATCATTTGTTTCCGTTCTAATTGAAAACGGCAATCATGTTTAAGAATATAATTGGTACTCCCCTCCTCCCATAGTTATTTGTTAGCAATGCTTTTAAAAAAAAGTGAAATACCATTTACCGGTAATTGCCGAAGTGAACAATTCGCCATTTGCTTTTTTTGAGGACTGCAATTGCATTTATTTTCTTTTTAGTCGATTTTGTTATTTTAATCTTGCTTTTTGATTTCTAGTTTATTTTTTAAATTTTATTTTTCTGTTGTGCTTGTTTGATTACTTAATTTCTTTTATTTGGTAGAAGATATTATTTTCTATTTCATTTTTAATTTCTTCTCTGGTTAAATGCATTGCTTTAGATCTCTATTCATATTTACATTTGTACATATATCTGTACTTATTTCTATGATTCTAGTGTTTAAATTTCTTGATTAATGTATGTATGTGTTCTTTTCTTTGTTTGGCTGTATGGTTGGTTAGCATTTCCTTTCCTTAATGAGTTCTATATTACATTTTATTTAATTTAACTTTTGCATTTGATTCTTGTATTGGCTTCTGTTTTTTTCTGTCGTATATTTGTTTTAATTGCTTTGCTTCTTCCAATGTTTCTTATTTAATTGAATGTCTTTTTTTAAAAAATAATTTTATATTTGTGTATGAGTGAGAGCGATAGGATACATATGTATGTGTGAGTGAGAGAGAGAGAGAGAGAGAGAGAGAGAGATTACTTATGTGTGTGAGTGAGAGAGAGAGCATACATATGTGTGAGTGAGTGAGAGAGAGAGCATACTTATGTGTGTGAGTGAGAGAGAGAGAGCATACATATGTGTGAGTGAGTGAGAGAGCATACATATGTGTGAGTGATTGAGAGAGCATACATATGTGTGAGTGAGTGTGTGTGTGTGTGTGTGTGTGTGTGTGTGTGTGCGTGTGTGTGTGCGTGCGTGTGTGTGTGTGTGTGTGTGCGTGAAAGAGAGAGAGACACACACAGACAGTGAGAGAGAGAGAGCATATATATGTGTGTACATGCTCATACGAGCGCAGAGTTGTATGAGGTATGCATGTGTTGTGTGTGAGTGTGATTAGTCAGAACGACGATGGAAACACTACTCATAAACATATGTGAATGTACTTATAGAATCTTGATAAATTGCCGTCAATTTTGGAAAAGATTTTAATGCTTAAAGTCCACCATAGTGGTGGGGGATATTAGTTTCAAAAGGAACATAAATTTGAAATTCCTGGTATGCAATGAATATATACTTTCTAACTACAAATGTACAATATATACTTTCTAACTTCATAAATGTACAATAAAGACGTTCATTCATAGCAATAAATGTTTACAAACAAAAGCCTTATTTTTATAAGCCTTGTACACAAAGTTCTTAAAATCATATCTAACATCAAATGACCTTGATTGTCACAAATTTATGAAAAAACATCTTTGTGTATTCTCAGAATATTATAGTGCAATCAGTGAAAGTTTTATCCAATGAAACACAAATATTAAATTATGAAACGACCGTAATTTGTAGTTTAATACAATAAAACAGAACATTACATTAAGAAAGGACCGTAACTCGTACAGTCTTCGAGATGTTGATCATGTGCATCACCGCCACCTAAACAGACTTAATACGTTGTTGTTTATGAAGGAATGACATCCCAGTTTACAGTGTTCAATCATGCGAACAGATTTCAATCCTGATCCGCGTGTTTAAGGTCACGTGATACAGCTATGCAACCCTGGGCAGATCTACCTTTATGTATATTCCTAGACATATTAGTGAATGTTGATTCGACTGACTACAAGGAATTGCGCTGAAGACTGTCCATGTAATGACACTTAACCAGGAAGAATGTTGATGGATTTTATCCATTTAAAAGAATCGTATGTACCCGAAAACTATGGGGCAAACCAACGACACTGCCGCCTGCCGCGCCCAAGTGTTGTGTAGTAACGCCCCATCTGACAAGGAATTCAGCTTTTTCATCAGCGCAGAGAGAAGAAAGTCAGCAATCGATTGAATGCCACGAATGTCTGTATTGATTGCTTTCCATTAGATAAAAGGGTTCTGCTGGGTGACTGCCTTTCATGTGGGAACACAACTATAAATTGCTCAGATCGTGGCTTTCCGTTTAACATTTTAGGATTGTAGCTCAATTTCCCATCATAGGATGAAACATCCTCAGTTAGCTTTACGAGCTATTGATCAGGTCAAAAAGAGTGGGGTGGTGGTGGTGGTGAGGAGTGTTTGGCGTGTGTAGTGGGGAAGGAATATAAGGGTAGGGGTCTGTCCAGGATTTCGTCATCGGACTTATTGCTCATTCACACGCATTGTTATTCAGAAATTTGCAATAGATTTTCTTTGCTGCTTCCATACAATTAGAAAAACAAAAGAACCAATTCAACTTTATAACAAAGAACCTTTAGCTCACGGAAGTTTGAAAAGAAAACATTTAAACGGTTATTTGCTTATTTTAGAAATGCATTTTATGCACTGGAAAGGTTTCCCACCCGTTCCCTAACTCCACCCAACCCAATGTTTCTTACTGGGAAGCTTGAAACAGATCACTTATTCATTTCTCATATAACGTTCCTGTCCAGTCTCTGTGAACACACACACACACACATACACACACACACACACACACACACACACACACACACACACACACACACACACACACACACACACTTCAATCTTTATTTATCATTTTATGCGGTGATATATTCCATCTTCATAATTATTGATAAATTTGTCAAATAAATAAAAAGAATAAATTTGCCTATTCTTAATTTAAAATGTAATTGTTATATAAAATGTTAAATTGTCAGAGTAACCCAACCATGAGCACTCCTTATGATGGTTATTTTTGAAAGTGTCAGAGTTTGAAGTAAACGCTCAAGGCAAGAATATGCTAGAATTGCTGATGTAATGCAAACTAGTGAGTAGTTTTTATTATCCAATAGTTATAATTTACAAGTACCAGACTATCCAATGAGTCGAGATTTAAAAGTTTACCTGCTGTGGAAAATTATATTCTCTGATCACTTTGAATTTGGAGTGGCAAGAAGTCTGGCTTTGAAAGGTGGCTGTTGGCTTGATGTTAAGTTAGCTGACTTATTGAGAGAGAATGGACTTAGAAATATTTCTTGTACTTTTGCTATTATACTTGTGTTTTAATAAGATGCACTGTGTGAGTAGACTTTTATTTCTACAAATGTTTGAACTAAGCTACTTATATGAAGTGTATAAGATACTTGATATTGTTTTGATACACTGTATTTATTATGATGTGTGCATGCTTCGAGCTAATATAACATTTTCTGTTTGACTTATGTCCGTCTTCATATTTAATGATTTAAATTATTAGATATACCTTTATAATTATTGAGAATGCACTTTTACTTTCGTCTTTCTAAGTGAATGAAATAATGTTTAGTGCTTGTATTAATGCCTAATGGCTTCAAATATTGGGTTCGATTATACTCACTACCTATACAATATTACATTTAACTGATCACTGACTCTGTGGGCATGTCTGAACACGCATATGGAGTAAGTTAATTTAGGAATTATTTGCAAATCATAAGCAGAAGAAGACAATAAACGGTTCTGGATATGTTAGCCATTTGGTCGAAATGAAATGAAGAACATTTGTTATCATCATTAGAGAGAGAGAGAGAGAGAGAGAGAGAGAGAGAGAGAGAGAGAGAGAGAGAGAGAGAGAGAGAGAGAGAGAGAGAGAGAGAGAGAGAGAGCAAATATTGACACCAATCCAGAACACAAACTTATTCATCATCGAGGAGAAATTTGACACTTTGAAACTGTGATGTAATAAATCCATGTACAGAGCAGAGAGTTCATTTACTCACACACACACAAACATGTATACATACAGGCGCACGCGCGTATTCATGCACATACACATCTGATGTGTGTGCATCATGATCATTTCCATAATAATAATAATAATAATAATAATATTTTGTAATAATAATTATATTTTATTAACAGACATTGTTAACAGAAAAGGTTCCTAATTATTACAATGCTAAATGAACAAGTAATGCTAGTAAAACCGTAAGGTATATATTTAGATATGTAACAAAAGTTACATTTGAAGATGTACCAGATGTTTGTTTTTTTTTTTAAGTAGCAGAGAAATTCATGGGGGGGGGGGGAGTTGGATATGAGGAAAATTAAGTGGCATTTTTGTTGTTTTTTAATTTTGAAAGATGGTATTAAACGGCCATATCTGATTTCAAAATAAAGTTGGTTTCAGTTGAAATGACCAGGATGCGAATAGGGCAGCTGATAGCACTTAATTTGCCTGATGTATCCACTAAGGGAATGAGTAATAAAGCGTGTAAATACTGAGATAGTATACATATATATGTGTGTGTGTGTGTGTGTGTGTGCGTGCGTGCGTGCGTGCGTGCGTGTGAGCGCGCGCGCTTGTGCGATAGAGGTTAGACTGGTATTTGCATTGTAAATGGCAATCTAAAGTAAGCAAAGTGAGGAGACGTAAGATTACATTTGACACAAACATACAGTAAGCGTTGTATGTTGGCTCGTTGGAATCTTTGGTCCCAGCAACTGCTTTTTCAAGTTTCTGCGGCAGGCAAAGTGGCGAATCAAAGAAATGAGAGCTACAGTAACCAAATCGTGACAACATATTTAAATTAATGTGCTTTTCATCTTAGAGAAGCTTGTACAGAGAGCTTGTTCTCTTCACTCAAAGTATAATGTCGTACACGCATTCGCGACAGTGTGGTGATATGAGAGTGTGTTGTTGAGAATCACACACACACACACACACACACAAATATACACTACTTGACTGTAATAAGAATCTTCCCTCAACTGACAGTCAGCATGAAAGAACTGACTGTCAATCTAGACTCGGTAAGGTGACTACAATATGACATTTAAATTCTTGCCATGTCTCTACACGACTGCTTTTCGGTGAGTCACTCCTGCGATGTCGGGCACTTGGTATGTGCAGTTGTCTTTTCTTGTTCTCATTTTGATTCCCTCCATGGCGAGATGCACGTATACACGAGCAAAATTCCATAACCGTACAATAACGTCCTTCACTTCATTTTGCACATTAGTCGTTGTCGGGGCTTGGAACGTGGTTAGGGTTTCGACCGCCATGAATGAATTGTATAGGCTACTGATCGTCGATTATAGTAAAGGTTTGAACACCTTGCTTTCTCCTCTAGAGCGCGTGGACTGTCTGCGTGTGGACAGTGTGTGCGATGTCTGACCAGAGCAGGATTGGGCCGTACGTTTTGGTCGATTGATTAATAGAGTTTCGATGTCTTGCCCACAGCAATGTCCGAATTGTCTCTGCAGTAAGGATTGTCACAAAGTGAATAAATTTGTTTTACATATGTTACAGTATTGAAACACCTTTACTGTCGAAATATCCAATAGTAGGAAATAAATGAGAATGCACACTAACGTGTTTGTACGTAACATGTTGGATCTTCTGTACATTTGTTTATTGACATGAAAATACCAGACGGTGTCCCAAGATAGGATCTTCTGTACATTTGTTTATTGACATGAAAATACCAGACGGTGTCCCAAGATAGGATCTTCTGTACATTTGCTTATTGACATGAAAATACCAGACGGTGTCCCAAGATAGGATCTTCTGTACATTTGCTTATTGACATGAAAATACCAGACGGTGTCCCAAGATAGGATCTTCTGTACATTTGCTTATTGACATGAAAATACCAGACGGTGTCCCAAGATAGGATCTTCTGTACATTTGCTTATTGACATGAAAATACCAGACGGTGTCCCAAGATAGGATCTTCTGTACATTTGTTTATTGACATGAAAATACCAGACGGTGTCCCAAGATAGGATCTTCTGTACATTTGTTTATTGACATGAAAAACCAGTACTAGTAGTGCTTGTACTTCCCCATATAGTAAATCTACTGTCAACAAGGCACGTGACTGGGACAGTTACAAATATTTCTTGCTTTGCCTGGAAGAGTAGGCTTGGGACCTGCGATTCTCTTGGCAATGTTTGAAGTTTACAGCAGCATGCAGTCTGTGGTGTCGCATCTTAACTCTCCAAACCCAGTCTCATCTTCGTATCTTGCGTTAGAGTTGTGAAAACACTTTTGCTTTCTTTCATTTTTTTAAATATTGGACTGATTTTTAATATACAATCAGTGATGATTGTTTAAACATACTTCGTTGCTCTCACCTGATGTCTCAACTGAAGCGCAAATGTGTGCCAGCTTTTCCCGTTAACTATGAGAAATGTGAATGTTATGATTGCCAAGTGTTTTCTATCCAAAGCTACAGTCACAAACTTGAGTCAGCTTGCCCCGTAACCATTAGAAATATGAAAGTTATGATTGGCAAGTGTTCCCTGTCCAAAGCTACAGTCAAATCCATATGACACTAATTAAGCACGACAACGCATAACGAGGGCTGGCATTTTTGCAGACGAAGAGTAAGGTATTGTTCTTGACATTTCCTGCATTTCACACAACCTTCACTTGAAAAAAAACCCGCTAGGCGAATCGGTACGGTGTGGTCAATATTGTGATATATGGAAAAGGCTCTGTATGCAGTGCACACATCATGAGTGTTATTAAGCACTTTCTGATTTAGACGTTGGTAAACATATACCCACATATGTTCATTAATGGTTACCAATCTTTAGAAATGTGACGCTTGACTGTCAAATGCCGTATAACACTTATCTACCATTTCATGCAACGTAATAGTTTAAATCTCACCATTAACCATATCTTGGTCTATTTCGTGCAAAAATACTGATACAAAATCAGAATCAAATGACTGATTGCAAGAGTAAAAATCTGTCTAACCTCATCCATGCGTGTGTGTATATATATATTTAGACAGTCATTTCTTTAATCAATGTTAATATAAGTCACGACACTTGCACTTTGTGTCAAACACTCATTTCCTTAATTCATGTGCATATCCAAGTCACGACACTCACACCTTGTGTCAGACGCTCGTTTCTTATAAAATTCATTTGTATTCACAAGTTACGACAGTCATTTTTTTAATTCATGCATTACGCAAATGAAGGCTTAAGAACGGTAAGCTGTCCTTCTCGTATCCGGGTCATTTCAACTTAAAGCCAACTTTGTTTTGAACTCAGATATAGTCCTAGAATGCCATCTTAATAAAACAAAAGGCAACGGAAACCCCACTTAATTTTGCTTTTAACGCACGTCTTCCAACTCGCGAGTTTCATGATTGCACGTACTCTGTGGATCGTGTTTGCTTTAATATGAGTCTAAACTCGAAGGGAAAGTACTCCTTATATACATGTGAAGATGGTTGACTGCCCTCAGTCTTCATTTATTCCTCTTTACTGTTTGCTCTTTTATACGAGGCATTCTGTGCGCGAGATCAAAATGAATTTTCTGAGATTGCCGCTGTTATTTTCGCTAAGTTTGCATTTAGTTTGAGTGTGTGTGTGTGTGTGTGTGTCTTTGTCTCGTCAGAAGCCGCACGTAATTAATAAAGGTAATTTGCATATCATAATGAAGATGCAGTGTGTGTTTCAAGCTTTCTTTCAGGAAATGAAACAAATAGTATTTGTTGTATTGTGTGCAGGATATCTAACAGCGAGTGTTTTATCTCTGTGCAAATACATTAACCTAAATAACATATCTTGCAAAGCTAATGTATAAAAATGAATCATTTACCTTAAATATATTTCTTTTTTGTTTGGGGTTTTGGTGACGTTTAGTGGGCATTTTGTGTGTGTGTGTGTGTGTGTGTGTGTGTGTGTGTGTGTGTGTGTGTGTGTGTATGTGTATATGTGTGTGTGTGTGTATGTGTTGTTAGGTTTTAGCTTTTTTCCTTTTATAAGAATAAAATCTGTAACTTGTAAGATTTCGCTTTTGTTCCTGATTACGTTTTCTTCATCGTGTGTGGATACAGCTTTATTCCTTATGTTCTTTAAACCCTCTAAAGGAACTAAAATCGAAATGACATTACAGAACAGTTCTTTTATCGATATTTTTCAATTCTGATTTCTTTAATCTGTATAATGAACCTCGTATCGAATGAGCGTTGGCAGAACTGTTGTGGGTTATTTCGACAACACCAAAAAAAAAAATCCTGTCTTTGGAAACGACTCTTTTGAGAGCAAATAAAACCATCAGCTTAAGCTGTGCCTTAATTAATGGTGTATAAGTAATTTATATCGTGTTTCCAAGTCAGCTGTTGGTAATTGCGTTATTTCACGAAGCGGTACATTGATCGCTTTAAATATCAAGTCCATTCTATTGAAGTATCCCACTGCTGATTTGGAAGCTGATGTTCTCATTCATTACGTGCTTCTTACGTCAATCGATGACAGCTGTATTGTGCAATGTAATGACGTGCGTATAATCGATCTACGGCATTTTGAATGGAATATTATTTTATTTTTACGGTCTCTCAATGGGTCTATGACGTTGTGAGTCGTCATTTTGAAGTGTAGGGGTAACGCCTTGTGTGGAACCATGCATGAGAAGCATACAAAATGTATGAAATATGTAACTGCACAATTAATGACGTAGTTAATACATGCCTCTCTTAAGATTACTGTAGAAAAATACTTTTCATTGTTATCTTTATCTATTTCTCTTTCCCTTTACTTTTCTTTCTATAAACGCTTTTCCTTTAGTTTTTCTGACACTCTTACTTCTTTCATGAAATAATTTATCACTATTTCTTTACTATTTTTTCCTTGTCTTTATATTATTTTCATTTTCTTTTCGCTTCTTACTATTCTTGTTTTTATTCTTCTTATATTGTTTCCTTTGTATTTCATTCTTTCATCTATCATCATTTATATTATTAAAATTTATATGGATACGAATGTAATGGAGCTTATAACTGTTGGTTCTGTTTATCGAACTTACGTCTGGATATAATCATTACCGGTCTGAGCGACGTTACAATAAATATACCGACATTTCTTTTTTTTGAAATGCGTATTTTATAGTGCCTTGCACATTGATTGAATCCTGTCAATTAGGGCACTCGGCTTGATCCTGAACTTTCAGGGTACTGCTATAAAGTTAATGGGAAATTCCCGTAAAGGCAATTTAGATACTGTGGAAGATATTTCCTGTTTAATCATCTTTATTCTCATTATCAAGAGTTTTGGACCATCAATCCATAAAGCCGGTACAAGTTTTTCATTGCAGCCAAAGGGTTGTTCTGACTTAAAACTGTAAACTAATTAACAAATTCAACGCTACTGAACTGAGATAGATAGATAAATAGATAGATAGATAGATAGATGGATGGATGGATGGATGGATGGATGGATGGATGGATAGATAGAAAGAGATAGATAGATAGATAGATAGATAGATAGATAGATAGATAGATAGATAGATAGATAGATAGATAGATAGATAGATAGATAGATAGATAGATAGATAGATAGATAGATAGATTAATCATATACCTACACTCTATAGCATACAAAACGTAGCACTCTTAGAAGTGAGATAGAATTACTGTAAATATGTCTCCATTGCTTTACAATGCCTGACAACTGTAAATCTGTAATTACAGTTACGTTGGCTTTGCTCTTGGTACTATCTAAAAGCTTTCTGTAAGCGCTCAACATGTGACTTTGACTTGGATGTCAATTAGTATACGGTTTACATCCTATTCTTGTAGTTTTCAGGATGCTTGTTTGATTTCGATTAAAAGCTTATGTTTACCTGTTATGTTTACCTACAGTCCAAACGTAAGCACAAGAAGCATTTCACATCGAGTCGGGTTATTGGGGGTGTTATGTGTTGTTATTGTTACGTGCTTGCTAAATATAAAATTAACTACCTTTAATAGTGCTGATTTAAAGAAAGATTGCTTTTAAAAACAAACTGGGAGTCGTTTCGTTGTTTGTGTTGTTATACATATAGACTTCAATCCAAAACTTTAAATAAGTAATTCTTCTTATTATTATTAATTAATAAGTAATATTTAGGTTTCCACTTCTCAGTTCGTTGTACACAAAGACATCCGATGAGGGGTAGATATCTATAGTTCTCAAAAATGCAAGAAAGAAAATGTCAGCAAAATGTCATAGTGTGTGTTATGGATTCAACAGCTCGCATTGAAATCAAAATGTCACATAAGTGATTGGTAATTGTGCGCAACATTCAATGTTTATGATGTCATGTTTTAATGGTATTTGTGTGTGACAGTAGTGAGTAGTCAATATTTTTGCTGTCAAATGTATTTTTTGTTGTTTGAGTGTAACAGAAATATGTACTGTCAATTTCGTTGTGTTTCATTATGTTAATGTGTACATCTGGACTGTGCATTCATTACGTATGTACATGAAAACTGTGTTGTGAGTATATGCGTGCATCAGCTTTGTTTACATCAAAATTGTGTATTGACGAATTTGTGTGCATCAAGTTTCATTATTGATAATATTTGTGTACATGATAACTGTATTGATGTAATTTGTTTACATCAAAATTGTGTATTGACGAATTTGTGTGCATCAAGTTTCATTATTGATAATATTTGTGTACATGATAACACTATTGATGTAATTTGTTTACATCAAAATTGTGTATTGACGAATTTGTGTACATCAAGTTTCATTATTGATAATATTGGTGTACATGAAAACTGTATTGACGAATTTGTGTACATCAAGTTTCATTATTGATAATATTGGTGTACATGAAAACTGTATTGATGTAATTTGTGTACATCAAGATTGTGTATTGACGAATTTGTGTACATCAAGTTTCATTATTGATAATATTTGTGTACATGAAAACTGTATTGATGTAATTTGTGTACATCAAGATTGTGTATTACAACTTTTCATTCTCGCTATGGGGTGCACATATTATGAAGCAGCTCGTTGTTCTCACTCGGGTGCCCTTGGTGCAAGGTCAGCATGTATAAGACGTGACCTACGTATGCGTCCAAGATCGTTAACCAATCAAAACTGCAAAATTGCAATGTTCTGGACATTGGCTGCTGCACTCCCTCTTAATGCAAGTCAACAAAAGTAATTTAATGTTTATTCTTATATTACTACTACTAACAAAATTACTTTTTCACCTTGTCTCTCCCCCACCCCTGAATATGTTGTGTTTCCTAATAGCCAATGGCAAATAACTGCATACTTTTTTGTTCATTTCATTACCTCTTGGAATATATCAACTTGCTGTGTACGACACGTTCGAAATCAGATCATGCTGGAAATAAAACATCACACAATGAAACAATGTTGTTTACCTTAAAGCATTATTTTGCATCTTTTTGACATGTTACGAAACGTTTTATAAATAATTTATTTCTCTCTATAGATATAGTTATGTGTTACATGTAGTATAGTATAACGATATAGACATTGACTGCATTACAGCTATCCTATACTTTTTGACATGTTACGAAACGTTTTATAAATAATTTATTTCTCTCTATAGATATAGTTATGTGTTACATGTAGTATAATATAGCGATATAGCATTGACTGCATTACAGCTATCCTATCGGTGACGTGAAGAAACAACAAAGACTCAGGACTCTCTTAAAAACATTTCTTCTTTTACCGCTTTCATTTCTTCTTTTGAAAATAGTTTTAAATGAGTATATATTGCTTAAACAATTTATTTTTATTGAAGGTTGAAAACATCTTATAACGAAACGAACAAGAAACATAATTGCATCATTTTGTTTACTTAGTTCTGCAAGCATAGAACAATTTGTTTTTGATTTTTTCTGCTTTTTTTTTGGTAAACTTAGTTGTGCAAGCATAGAGTTTTTAAAGAAGTTCTTTCCTACTTATTTTTGCAAGCATACAATAACTTGTTTCTAATTTTTTTTTTAAATAAAAAATAAGCACGTAGTTCTGCCGGCATACAACGATTCTACCACTGCTGCTTTCACCAGCTCATATTCCAGAAAGTGCATTGGAAGTGGGCGCCTTCGTAAGTGCATCTGGAACATAATTATATCAGATTCCCAGATGGAGAGAGTAGAATACAGCCATACTGCTTTTCAGGGGTCTGAATCGATCAAACCAAACGTACCTCTGACGCAAGCCTCTGGCATAAAGGTCACTCAGCCTTTCTCCCGTTTTCTAGCTCCACGAAACTAGAGAGTCTGCTTGTTTCAGTTGCTTGCATGGAAGGAATTTGGGGGCTCGAACCGCAGGTTGTAAAATCTGATTATTTGGTCACAGCCACTGGCGTAAAGTTTTTGGTAAGCTATCTGTCTAAAGAGCTAGTGGAGAGGCAAATTTCTGAAGAACTAAGACCTTATTATTAATATACTTTTTCTTTTAGGTTTATTTTAAATAAGCGCAATTTAAAAGCTGCAAACATTGCAGGTAATTATCTGACACACGTTGATTAACAGTTGCCCTGTCCAAAAGCATCAATTGCTGACGTCAAATGACGTCATGCGAGCATCAGTCGTAATAGATGATAAAAACATTAGCTAGTTTGGAATCCAGATTAAATGTATGTATACAGGAGATTAGGTAAAAAGATATGTCCAACTC
This sequence comes from Sinotaia quadrata, assembly GCA_028829895.1. Classification (NCBI taxonomy): domain Eukaryota; kingdom Metazoa; phylum Mollusca; class Gastropoda; order Architaenioglossa; family Viviparidae; genus Sinotaia; species Sinotaia quadrata. Next base: position 56,187,064 of record CM054182.1, read on the forward strand.
AGTATTCGGGAGTGAAGTAAGAAATTTTTAAGTTTATGTTACTTTTTGCCACAGATTCATAACACCTTTTCTCGTAAATTTTTAATTTCATGCGGGTAGACCTGATATCAAGTAAACTTGTTAACCAAAGTTGGTAAATACTGAGTTGTTTATGTCGTTCTCTGCATGCAATAGGCTACGAGGTTGAGTTTTATTCTTATTTAGGCTACCCATATACAGAGAGTAAAATACGGACACAGTGTGTTCAAGAACACATTTGCAATCATTCTAGTTTATAAAATAACGTAAAGCTTAACAACGGTATAACATATCGTACCCCATTTTAAAAAAAAATAAATAGAGATCAGGTAAAAAAAAAAAGTATTCTAAGGGAAAAAAAACTAATCTTTTTATAAGAAATTGTTTCGCCTTTTCCCCTATTTATCATTTTATTATATACATAAATATATTTTGTACGAATTCATATCTAAAAGATAGTACGCACGTTAAGCACAACATGTAGTGAAAGCTATTGCAGGTTGTTTTATCAAATAGTTTTATTGTAGTGAAATGATCACTGAAGCATTGCCTGTCACAAAAGGATTTGCATTGTTATCACTAGAGATATGAGCGCCAATGTCTTGAAGAATGAGCACAACTAATCTCTGAGAGGCATACTAACTAAACTGGCTAAGTGACAGCTGAGTGACAGACAGTAATTAACTGACAGTTAGAGATGCTACTAAAGTATACGTCATAATTAACCAATGGCTGGGTGCTGGCCAACTGAACATGAAAATTCTAAAACATTCTTTATGGTGTGATTTGATAGTGTAAAGTGTTTTGAATGTTTCTTTATGATGTGATTTGACAGTGTAAAGTGTTCTGAATGTTTCTCCATGGTGTGATTTGATAGTATAAAGCCCCGAATGAGAAGTGTAGGCCTTGAATGTCTTAAAAGTTCATACTTCTGTTCTTAAGCATGCAACTGACTTCTAGGCACAACATCCAACTGCATAGATCATATTGAAAGTAAATTACGAAGCTTTGTAAGGGTATTCTTAATGGTAGGTAGATGGATGGGTGGATGGATGGAAAATTAGAGTAAAAGAATAAAACACAGAGGAAATATAGGAGAGAGCTGAGAAGAGAGTTAAAGAAGCTATTATGTACTCAACGAAGCTTGTAAATAAAATTTAATTTGTGCCCTATTACAGAGGTCTTGGGAAAAGTACTCTTAATTTTCATATCCTTAAGCTGCAAAAAAAAATCGTTTACAGGGCTTCTTCTTAAGAACTCTTCATCGAGTGGTCATTCACATACGGTCAGGTCCTGAAAAGCAGAATTTTCTTTTCTGCACGAATATTGTGACGTTACAAAATTAAGTGAAGTAACGTGCAATGGATTGAAATCGAATAGTCAAATGCAAATGGCTTTTTTTTTAACTTAGGATTTCTACTATATTTTAGAATGACGTGAATTCTGAGGACTATATTCACTAAAATTTTTAATTTTGAGGGGTTTGTTTGAATTTGCAATGCATGGACGTGTTGCTGCACCACTTTCAAGGGAATTTCACATAATTAATAATAAATACATAAATAATAATAAAGAGGATTCTACTGTTGGCATATATATGAGGACTTTTTTTCTCTACAACACTTGTGTACAGTCGCAACTGTCAGAGTACTCGATAGGCACACGATATTAGCCCACTCACCACTACTACCACCACCACCACAAGACACCTACACACACTTTATAGTTTGATTACAATAATTTAGTCATCAGTATTGCTGATAGATAAAATTAATCAAATTAATTGTTTTATTGATTCGTTGCCTAGAATGCATTTGTTTGTGATTGGCATATGTGTGAGTGTTTGTTTAAAATATATCATTTATACTAATATACAAAGAGGAAGAGACTCTGCATCTTGAGGCCATGGGGTCCCGAAGGGCCTCATCTGGCAATGAGAGGAATATATTTCATGCAGCCAGCAGGGGACGTGGTCGTTTGTGTGTGTGTGTGTGTGTGTGTGTGTGTGTGTGTGTGTGTGTGTGTGTGTGTTTCAGTTGCAAATGAATAAATATTCAAACCTTTCGAATGGAATGGTCAAAACATCGACAGGTTCAACTGTAATACAACATTTTCCCTCCATTCTCATGTATTTTGCCCATTGTTCTTAATGAATCGAACTGTTTTATCAAACATCGTCCGAAACACGTGACACCGCTCTCGAAGTGCTAGTATACTGTAGAATAAATTGAATAAACACAGTTTTTGTTGAGTTTATCTTTTGCTGCAGCAGATGGAGTTATAACATTGCAATAATAATCAGAATTGGGTGTGGATATGCTTTGTAACTTTGTGTTGTGTGTGGGGTTGTGTGGGAGTGGTCGCGCATATGTGCGTTTGTCTGAAAGCGCGAGTGGGTATGTTTAATTAAAGTGGACGTATTTCTCCACAAAAGTGCCAGCCTTTGTTCTCATAATTCTGAAAAAATAATCAGAAACAGACTGACCAAACGCTGTCCAGTGTGCGTTGGAACACGGTCGGTGCGAAACTTGCTCTCACTTCACGAACGTGATGCTATTTTGTTAGTGCGAACATTTCAGAGTCAATGAACTGTTCTGAAGTACCAGCTGAAGTACCAGTATCCACTCATTCAAGAAATAACAACTGACAACTTCGCATGAACGAGTACAATTAACCATGGCCGTGACGCTTGGTAGCAAGGCTTAACTAACTAAATCTAACGAAGTGCTCTGTGACATACGGGTAAGAGTAGAAATGAATGTTTGTTATAAAACAGATGTATGCGTGAAAATCTTAATAAACATAGCACGCCTGCGCATACACACACACATCTCTCTTGTCTCTCGCTCGCTCATTAGCTAGGTTGTTTTACTAGTTTTCTCATTGAGTTTTATCTCTTCTTGCAAAACTGGTTTTATATGAGTACTCTTATATTTAGACTGACTTTTGTATGAGTACTCTTGTATTTAGTCTGACTTTTGTATGATTACTCTTATATTTAGACTGACTTTTGTATGAGTACTCTTGTATTTAGACTGACTTTTGTATGAGTACTCTTATATTCAGACTGACGTTTGTATGAGTACTCTTGTATTTAGACTGACTTTTGTATGAGTACTCTTATATTTAGACTGACTTTTGTATGAGTACTCTTGTATTTAGACTGACGTTTGTATGAGTACTCTTATATTTAGACTGACTTTTGTATGAGTACTCTTATATTTAGACTGACGTTTGTATGAGTACTCTTATATTTAGACTGACGTTTGTATGAGTACTCTTGTATTTAGTCTGACTTTTGTATGAGTACTCTTATATTTAGACTGACGTTTGTATGAGTACTCTTATATTTAGACTTACGTTTGTATGAGTACTCTTGTATTTAGACTGACTTTTGTATGAGTACTCTTATATTCAGACTGACTTTTGTCAAGCTCTAACATATTCGAGGATTCACGAGTTTATAACTTTCTTATCGTTCTTCGCCAACTGACCTTTCATTTTTACTTTTGTTTATATTTTAAATGCGTGTTTGTGCGTGTGTAGAGGGTGTACATATATGGGGGGGGGGGTATGTGTGAGGTGTGAGCGGTGTATGTAAATATGTGTCCATATATTGATTTTAAAGTTACTTCACCTTGACATGGAATTCAGTTATCATGCTGTGTATTGTTAGTAAATTCTACGACATGACTGTAATGACGAGGAATATTATTATCAAGTCCTAGATCACTATGTCTTACATTATGATTATCATGTTTTAGTTAGTATTCTGTGGAATCTTATTTTTAGTATGTAATAATTTAATATTGTGAAATCGCAGTTGATTACTACTATTCGGATACATTATTATAATACAGAGTGTTGTTGTTGTTGTTGTCAGGTCTTAAAATACAGTATTAGTTTTGTTTAGTGTATATCGCCATCATGCCGTAGCTGACTGGAGTACTGTTGTGGGATTTAGTTGTCACACACATTAACATTATCCTTCTAATCAGGCTACGTGAACAACAGATTGTCAGGGTAGCCATCGAGGCTTTAAGTAGTGCGCTTGCACTCCACAGAAAACACAGACTACGTGACGCAACGTTCCACTTTTTAATGCTGATAAGCGTTTGTGATATCAACGAAGTGCTAATGAACATTTATGACAACAATGACTGCAAACACAAAATGCTTAACGACAACGCTTCAGACTCGGTTATAAATTGGCTCCTTGTTAGACGGATTATTTGACTGATAGGACACACCACTGGAAGGGGGTGCATCTAAAGGATCCGATACTTAATAGGACTGGCACTATTCTTCTTATTCAACAGAAAGAGCCCCCATTAGCATCCTGTCAAATTACCATTAACGGGGAATATCAAAGCAAATTACAATTAACAGATAATATCTTACTAAACGACAATTGACAGATAACATCTTACCAAATTACAATTGACAGATAACATCTTACCAAATTACAATTGACAGATAACATCTTACCAAATTACAATTGACAAATAACACCTTACCAAATTACAATTGACAGATAACATCTTACCAAATTAAAATTAACAGATAATATCTTACTAAACGACAATTGACAGATAACATCTTACCAAATTACAATTGACAGATAACATCTTACCAAATTACAATTGACAGATAACACCTTACCAAATTACAATTGACAGATAACATCTTACCAAATTAAAATTAACAGATAATATCTTACTAAACGACAATTAACAGATAACATCTTACCAAATTACATTTAACAGATAATATTGTTCCGCAATGCACGAGGTCATATTTTACAACAAAAAATTATTAATAAGTACATTAGTAACACTTACTTCAAAAAGTACTATCTCATAGGTTTAACAGATTGCACACTTTTATAAATCATACACCACAGTGATTCGGTTTCTGAGTGCTAAATGATAGGGTGCCTTGGTTCTACAACTGTCAATTTAGCCTAAACGCTTCCCCAATAAACCTTAACGCCATTAACTCTTCCTCTCTCAATAATTTCTCATACCTTTGTCCTTGCATAGGTACGTGCTGTTTACCAAATCTGCTGATTATAGTGTCACTTAGCTTAATGACATCCTCGTCTGTTCGTTAATAGGGTAACAATCTGGAAAATTAGTCTAAATCATGTGGTTCCAAGTTAATGGCAGTAAATATACAAATGTTTAAGTGGTACGATAATTCAGAACAAGCTTTCTGAGATAAATAATTATTTGCATTATGAATGGGAGATGAACACGAATATTCTTGTTGGGATGCGCCAAAGAGAATAAGTACGATGAATATATGTCTATGTGCATTCTGTAAGTGATGTTTTAATACAATATTGAAATGTTAATAATGTTTATAGAGAACACGATCTTTTATATTAGGGTAGTGGAGTCAGCCAAAACAAATGGCGACTCCGACTTCTGAAATTTTAGAAGTTCGACTACCCACTCCGACTGTAATTTATTATTAGTCATATAGCGCGTAATTTGCAGAATTCCTGAGCCACGGTCAAATTCGATGTTATATCACAGAATTATAAAACTTCTAATTTTACCCTATTTAAAAAAAAAAGTGAAACAAAGAAGTTTGACCTTTATGTGTCTCACACTCAATATGATAATCTTAACTTGCACACTCATTCAGCGTGATTTCAAGTTCGAGTGAAGCACTATAGTACTACGGTTATCTTTAACGAGTGTGTTGCATTTCACTTTAGGTAGAATATGGTTAAGTCCAAGAAATGTTTGAAACAGAAAAATGTGCCACAAATGCGTTTTGTAACAGGAAGTGATATAAAATAAGCGTGTACTTCGGCAGTGTGTGCGTGCGTACGTACGTGTGTGCGCTGCAATTTTGTCTCTCGACGAGCGGCGTAATTACTTACCTCTTCATTGTTAGACCTTATTTTCAGATCTATCGGAATCTTTAAGAGAGAGCGATGCTGATAACTTTCTAGGTAACTCAGCCCATTTCATACATGACAGCGAAATGTATATCAGAACGATTGAAGGGCCAGACAAACATTACGAACCCATTAATCACTGTTAAATACTTTATCAATGTGTATAACTGTATTATTGATTTTTTTGTCGATAGTGCAAAGGTGACATTTTTGTTTTTAAGGGAGGTGGAGTTGCAATGCATACTCGTATTATTATATTAACATGTTCACACAAGCCATTGACTTTAAGCATATAGGCATGTTTACAGTGCAAACACTTTTACGTATGCAGCAGTCATGTGACTCCCGTTTTCCCCTTCACATTTTAACAATTTTTTTTAAAAAGTATTTATTTACTTTTTTTACACTGACACCTGCACTAATTTTGCTTGCTCTGATCGCGCTGTACCAAGGAGCGTCTTGTTTACAAAATGCACATTAATTAAGATTCTCTAAGGATAATGTAAGTAGGTCCCACAGTGACGTCAGTGAATGACGCAGATGGCTTCTTAATGTTTCCATTGCAAGGAGCATGTGCAAATAATTATTTAAAACGTGTTTGCCGCCTCTAAGACGCGATCAATTAGAGTCTTTGTTCTATATTGATGTTTTAGATTTGTACTGGGTGTTAAAAGGAAAAGAAAACAAACTCTCATTTTCACAAATATTAGGAAACCCCATTTTTTGCAAATCAGTTTAGTTTATACATTATTGACACCTATAAGATACCCACTGTCATAAGCTTCTGTTAGTCTGCTCGCTCTGGTTGATGACCCCTAAAGGGTACGTCACGGACACAATTGCCTTGTGTTAGTCTGCTCACCCTGATTGATAACACCTAAAAGGTACGTCATTGAAAGCTTTTGTTAGTCTACTCACCCTGATTGGTGACACCTAAAAGGTACGTCATTGAAACAACAAGCTTTTGTTAGTCTGATAACCCTGATTGGTGACACCTAAAAGGTACGTCATTGAAAGCTTTTGTTAGTCTGATAACCCTGATTGGTGACACCTAAAAGGTACGTCATTGAAACAACAAGCTTTTGTTAGTCTGATAACTCTGCTTGGTAACACCTAAAAGGTACATCACTGACACAAGTGGCTTTTGTTAGTTTGCTCACCCTGATTGATGACACCTAAACATGTACGTCACTGGTACCAGTTCGTGCCAGTTTTGTTCATTTTGATTTGTCAGTAACAAGACACGTCACTTTCTAGTTGTTCGTGTCGGTACGACTGTTGATCACAAGACAACGTAGATCTCAAATCATTATGCGAATAATTGTTGACTCAAATTATTGACTACAACTGTCTCCTGCCTGTTTTGCCCAGTTTCACTGTGGACCAAAGGAAAACGTAGGACCTATATCTTGCTTCAGTTAATTGATGACACGAAAGATTGATCATTGCTTTAACAGTCGCCTGTCTGTTGTACTCTGATTCATTGTAGACCACAAGAAAACGAAGGCCCTAGATCCTGCTTCGATTAATTGTTGACACAAGCGATTGATCACTCTTTCAACTGCCTCCTGTTCATTTGCTCATCTTCACCTCGCTGTAACAAATGTTTCTGTCAGCTTTAATCGACCTCAGTAAATGCAAAGCATCAAAGATCGCACTATTCCTAACGTTATAGTGTACTGCAAGAAGTTTGATGTTGGTCAATGAATAATTATTGCTATTGGCTTGCTAAAGTAGGCAATATGTTCTATTTTTATTGCTATTGGCTTGCTAAAGTAGGCAATATGTTCTATTTTTAATGCTTGAATGCAATGCGCAATGCTTATAAAGCTCCCTATCTAAAGATGAGGTGGTGAATGTTCGTTTTCAAATTCCAAGTAAATAAAATGTAAATTAATAAATACATAAGCGAAAGAAATATTTTTGCGTAGCGAAAAATTGCTCTTGTACACTTCGAAGTTTTTCTTATGTTCTTCCTTCTATTCCTATCATTAAAAATACGACTACAAAGAAGCATCATCACTCATGTGGGCGTCTGCCTGCAAACGCCACGATGCACAAAGAAAGCTGACAGCGTTGCTGGTGGTTGCTTTAGTTGTATAGGCTTTGGGTATGTCGGGCTTTAGCTATCTAAGATGGTGGTACTAGATGATTCTTGCATCTATGACGGAGACATCAGTCATACATTGTTACACCCCATTCAGTAATAGAATGAGAAATAGATATAAAATAGATATATAGGTAAACACCGCACTCAGTAATAGACTGAGAAATAGATATAAAATAGATCTATAGGTAAACACCCCACTCAGTAATAGATTGAAAAATAGAAATAAAATAGATCTATAGGTAAACACCCCACTCAGTAATAGAATGAGAAATAGATATAAAATAGATATATAGGTAATTACCCCACTCAGTAATAGACTGAGAAATAGATATAAAATAGATATATAGGTAAACACCCCACTCAGTAAGACTGAGAAATAGATATAAAATAGATATATAGGTAATCACCCCACTCAGTAATAGACTGAGAAATAGATATAAAATAGATATATAGGTAAACACCCCACTCAGTAATAGACTGAGAAATAGATATAAAATAGATATATAGGTAAACTCCCGGACGACACAATGTTATAATTAACCATCTCCACTTGGAAATGTACAGGCCATCAGCGCCTTCTCCACTTTTCACTGACTTTCTAGTCTTTAAAAGCTCTTTTGTATACTGGCTTCTGATATTTTGCAGTTTCTTCTTCACCAGTTCCTCTGAAAAATAATTTGAGGCAAAATGATAGTCAAAGTGATACTTTTAAAAGACAGGCTATTGTAATATTTTGTGTACTTAATCTGCATTAAAATATGTCTAAATACAAATACATCAAGCATTAATGACTTTGAACAAATTTTATTTTACACAAAGTGCTACTTAAGTTGAATCTTGATTTCAACCCAAATTTAATTTTGCACAAACGGTGAAATAAATGAATTTTGATTTAAGCAGTGCACTATTATTCATATCTACAACACATTATACGAGACAAACTCAGTGTAAATACAGTAAATTTAAGCATCACTGACTTTCAACCCAAATTTAGTTTTGCACAAAATATTAAATAATTGATTCTTGATTTCAAAAGTATTTTAGTTGGTTTCACTGTGAGATGACATTTCACTAATTAATGTTATGGTCTACATAATTGTTTTAGTAATCTAATGCATTAGCATATACGAGATACATTCAATGTATACATTGTACGTATTTAATAAAACTTTATTTTTATAAAATCTTTCCTTTTTATTTAATGACGAACGTTGTGTGCGTAATATAATGTTTAAATAAATATACATTCAAGCATTAAAGACTTTTAACCCGAACTTAATTTTGCACAGAATGTTAACTATTGTTATGTTCATTTCAGTAATATTATTTTGGTTTCATTATAGTGTGACAGTACACTAATTCAAGACTGCGTACATTATGTATTTAGCACATGAAATAAATTCAATGTATACATTGACATTCCTCCTCCTGGTACATCTCAATGGTGCTCAGCGTCATATGATTTGATGGAGGTTTACTATTGGCTATGACATTTTGACGTCATTACGACTGTCGTAGAAAAAAAATAGAAGTTTCTAAACTGTAAGACAGTCGCATAAGACATTTAAATAGGGATGTTTACCTGAGACATTTGTCCGCCCACTGTAAGACAAATCACGTATAATAGCCTTTGACAAATGTCTTTGACCGTGTGCGGAGCCCTTACCTTAATACAGTCTCGTCGCATGACCGATTCGGTTAAAATATTTCGCTGAATGGTGTGTTATAGTCTGAATGTTTCACGTGACACAGCGCAGCAAGAAATGTGATAAGTGAAGAACACGTATACTAAACTTCACTGACAATGTCTCTGGATCAGCCTGTTAACGAAACTGTCTGTTATCATGTCTACAAGCTGAAGAGGTGCACACACACACATAAAGGTAATTATCTGCAATCGATAAGAGTAATATAATGAGTTCGGCTTGGAATAAAAAGAAAATAATTAATATTAGCAAGGACCTAAGTCTGTACTGCCTTATCAGTTTCGCTATTGATGTAATGGCTAATGCACTATAAGTTTGACTATTTATGCAATAGCAAATAAATTATCATCTTCACTCTGATGCAGTAGCTAATATATTATCAGTTTCACTCGTGATGGTTAATTGTGTCGTTATCAGAGGATGCTGGTGAGATCATTGAGCATAATAAATAAAATAAAAAAAATAGGAATTCGATTTCATGCGAGCCAAAAAAAAAAACAGCTAAAGTGTCGATGTGAAATATTAGTAAGGATCCCAAACAGCTAGATTGCCAGTGTGAAATATTTGTAGGCAACCTAAAACAGGCCTAAAGTAGCAGTGTGAAATATTTGTAAGGAGCCTAAAACATGTCTAAAACGGCAGTGTGAAATATTTGTAGGCAACCTAAAACAGGCCTAATGTAGCAGTGTGAAATACTTGTGGATGCCTAAACATGTCTAAAATGGCAGTGTGAAATATTTTATAGGGAGCCTAAAACAGGCTTAAAATAGCAGTGCGAAATATTTGTAGGGAGCCAAAACAGGTCTACAGTGACAGTGTGAGGAAACCTAAAACAGGTCTAAAGTGCCAGAATAACATGTTTGCAGAGAACCTAAGACAGGTTTACAGTGCCAGCCTGAAATGTTTGCAGGGAACTGTAAGCAGGTCTAAAGTGCCAGTGTGAAATGCTTGTAAGGAGCCTAAAACAGATCTAGAGTGTCAGTGTGAAATGCTTGTAGGGAGTCTTTACAGGCCTAAAATGTCAGTGTGAATTTTTTTGTAGGGAGTCTTTACAGGTTTAAAGTGCCAGTGTGAAATTTGTGCAAGCCCTATTGGCAATAAGCTTTCTGACCAATCGAGGGTTAAATGTGAACAACACATGGGCTGTATTGAATTGTCATGAAGTGAATCTTATAGATAACAGCATATTCATTTTAATAAATTGGCCATAAATATCGGTGACACAATAATCAATCAGTTACATTATAATAAAAATGGGAGTGGTCACGTGATGTTTTCCGTAGAAAGCTTCGATAAATCTAGAATCCATATTATTATGATTTAATAATAAAAATCTGCATTTTTTAAAAGTCACTTGTAAAGACTATAGTTGGAGCTTTGTCGTATAGGATAAGAAATGTGTGCCCAGTACATGTATGTGTCTATATATGTATGGGTGCTAGTGTGTTATACATTGTATTGTCACTAAAGTCCTTATCACTCGATTTACAAGAAATGATTAAAGTCGCAATGTCTTTTAACAACGACTGCAACCCTAGGTCCATTATAAACTCAACAACAAAATGCAAACAGTAAACGCACAACATCAAGTGAAACAAACTTGCAGTTTGGAATCAACAAGCTCTCATCTTCAAAATTCGACTCTGAATTATTTATAGCAAACACAATTCTGAACGCTGCACACGTGTGCAGTAAATGTGTGCGACAAATCGGTTAAAGCCAAAGGTTGTCTCGTTCTCAGTTGTTTTTTTTAAAATTCGTTTGTGTGTACGTTTATGCGTGTGTGTGAATGAGCGGTAGACGTAGGATCGCGTCGCGCATTCACAGCGCGGCAGACTTAACTCCCTTTGTATTGTTTACAGGGACAAGCGTCGAGAGAATGAATAAAAGAGTTGTACATATGTCAGTTTTTCTGTGGTAAACGCTGCACTGGACTTTAAAGCCAACGCCATTCAGCGAAATCAGCAGCCATGTCAAGTAAGTTTTGGGTCGTTAACTGAGGATAGCGTCGAACATGGTTATTCTGAAAAAAAATAACTAAATGTTTCGTTTTTAAAACATTTTTTGCTGTTGAAATTTTCGGTTGACACTTTGTGATCTACTCCTCGTTAGTGTTCAATAGCTTGATTAACATTTACATTCATTATGCTGACACAAAATTTAGTTAGCGGCAGAAACTATAATTTTACTTTCTCCACCACCACCACCACAACACAAACATTGTGTATTTCTTTATAAATATATGAAGTTCGCCTTCACACGTGGCATAGACACACCTACACACACACACACACACACACACACACACACACACACACACACGCAAATCCATCCATCATTCAGAGTGTTTGTCCTTCCTCGTGAGCACTACTGTAATACTGGGAAGCAGTTGTTCAAACATACCAGACAGTAGCTTGATGTGTGAATGGGCGATTGTCAATACGGGTAACTGCGTACAAATGCCAATGTATGTACCTGATGAGAGTTCGTGACGTTGTACGAATCAGTCTGTACTGCCGCAATAGCATAGCTTGGTATATGCTGTTTGTATGTCACGTTTTGTCCCCAGTTAGCCTTACCAAATCGGTACTTTACGTTTATAAGTCAGTGTGCAGTTGTTGTTGTGGTAAGATGTGGAATGTTCTTTCGGTTCTTTCCGACTGAATGTTTCTCTTTGCATGCTAGTTCCTATTATGGGGTTTAACACGTACCGATTTAATCACAGACTGCGCTACTGGGTATATTATTTCCTATTATGGGGGTTTACCACGTACCGATAAAATCACAGACTGCCCTGCTGTGTATATTATGTCCTATTATTTGGCCATGGGGTGAGTCACGGAGGTTACTGATATACTTATGATCGCTGACACAGGGTCCGCAGCAACCTTGAAAAACTCTTGAGAAATTAGAGCTGTCTTGAAAAGTAAGTGAATTTTATTTTGTCCTTGAAAAACACTTGAATTTGTCTAGAAACCCTTCATTTAGTTGAGAAGTCACAAATTTGTTTGCTTGCGTAGGTCAATTTTTAATTAAAATGCTCATAGAACATGTGCAAGTCAGACTGGCACAAATGTTGGGTTTTCGATACTTTAGCATTCACCTTGGTTGTTTTCTTTTACGAAAAATAAATATTTCGAATATCTAATGAACTCGTAAGAATTTATGAAAGCAAATAACTAGAGAAATGATGAGAAATGAACAAATAGTCAGGATAATAGCGGTTTTCGATCTCTTTTGAGTTTATTAGACAATATATAAAAGCAGTTTACGATTTTCAAGGATAGAAATAACAACTGCAGTTTATTTCCAGATATTAACCTTTTGGGGCCTTCATTTTTCTCAAAAGGAAACACCCCATATGATAATATTTTATTATATTATTTCTTATTAGAATAAATATTTATTTGTAGCACTTTCTGAACAGAAATACATTAACAAATGTAAGCCAAAATGTTAAATTTCGCTCATGTTAGTGTTTGGGAATTTAAAACATTTCGAAATAAAAGCCTTGGAGCAGATTGTTTTAATGAATTATTGAATATTGGAGTATTCTCACTATTTTAACTGTAAACGAATGTAAAATAAAGAATTATACTTGTCATTATGCTGACTGACTGTTCTTCCAACTTGCGTTACATAAAGACACTGGCTATGGTTGTCATAAAAAAAAAAAAAATGTAACTTTTCACAACTTTACGATAGGTAAGAGTAATTCCAGAAGTTTGACCTACTTCAGCAAGAAAACAAGTACCGTTATTTTTTACTCACTTAATAAGGAGGTTGTTTTCCAGGATTGTGACCCACTTCAGCAAGAAAGCCAGTGCAGTTATTTTCGTTACACTAGCTCAGCGCAAAAGTTCTTTTCCAGCTAAACAAATGCGGTATTCTGGAGTAAACGAATATTACACATCTGCATAAATTGACAAGCTTCATACTTGATATGGCTGTCGACACATTTACTGAAGATAAGGGTGTATGCTTCATAAATTCTAGTAGAAAGCTGAAGGAGACTGAACCCACAGCTGGACAGACGCACTCACATATTATTAAAACAATTATCCAGCAACTCGAGTCAGCATATGCTAGGCCACCAAATACCTTGGAAAATACCAGATGAAGCAAAGTTCTTAGATTGTGAAATGGAAGGTAATAATTATTAACACCGCTATTATCATCGAGAAAGAACAATCACACATGGCATTAATTTAACCCAAGTACATATAATGCACATTTGCTTCTAATTTGGAAATAAATACTGAAAGTGTGAAATTTAAATTAAAAAAGAATATACTCAAAACAAATACAATCTATTTCAGAACCACAAAGAGGCACAATGCATTCTTTATTTCTTTGCACATATACATATATTAATTGGAAATTTGACACAAGAACATACTAAGTTAATACTTTACACCAGGGGTTCTCAACTGGGGTTCCGCGAAAGGTCATTAGTGATTCCGCGAGATGTCTTTAATGGTTCCGCGAGAGGTCATTAGTGGTTCTGCGAGAGGTCATTAGTGGTTCTGCGAGAGGTCATTAGCGGTTCCCCGAGAGATCATTAGTGGTTTCCCGAAGATCGTGATTTAAACAAATAAACATCGTAGTTATAGTATATTCTATGCAAGGATTCCCTGACAACTGAAATTTACTTCAAGGTTTCTTCCAGTGTAAAAAGGTTGAGAAAGGCTGTGTAGCAAGGTGACTTTGTAATAATGTACTCAAATATATACATGGTAAGGATACAATACGTCTACACGGGTCGATGTAGTGTATGAACTACTGGTTAAGAATATACATATATCAGCAACTGTTAATGCCGATAATGAGGATGCGCTGCCAGTCAATTTGACTCATGGCCCCCACTCAGGAACAGAGAGAGAAATAAAAATGATGTGTAGACGAACAGAAAACAATACCCTATAATCGGATTGTCACTACAATTTACGACAACAAACAGAAAGAAGTTACACTACACTAGACATGAGAGACTGAAACAACTAACAAAAATCAATGAAGTAAAAGTTTTAAAATATTTTTTTTTAAAAGCATAATATATTATTGATCCTAATTTCTTCTCAGGGACATTCCGCTGTAAAGATTGTGTCTTTGTGAGTTTAGTCAATTACATGCCTGCTCATTACTGTCACTTCTATTGATAGACTTAACGTTCGACTCTTGGCGAAAGTGTGATGAAACATATCATCTTAAAATTATAGATTAGAAATGAAAATTTATATTTAAAGATATGTGGGGGAATTGCCCATCACACAACAGACTGCTTTTACACAGTGCAATATGTAAGAAAAATATGAAGGGCAAGAATATCTCAACTTTTGATTTGCATTCATTATTGAACTACCATTCCTAATTAGTATGTGTATGGTGGTGGTGAGAAATTAACAAAAATCAGAATCCGTTTCCAACAGCTCCATACAAACTAATATCTATTAAAGTAATTGTGTCTTTAGACTAATGATGCCCTGTTTAAACTGTTTTCAGTTCAAATAGATCAGTTTTATCAAGTAAGTAATTTACAGGATTTTCTCATAATTAAATTTAGTATTTTAATTTTTTCCCATGTGCCCCACTCAGCAAGTCATGTATAGCTCTGACATTAAAATAATTTCAATGCAGATTATCTTTTCCTTAAAGTGTGCTGCTGTTTATCAAAACTGCAATTGAATGTGCCTCAAGAAGAATGACAATTGTGTGAGTATACGGTATTAAGACTCTCAGTGGCGAGAGTATACGCCTATACGGTGTTAGGACTGTCAGTTGCGTGAGTAGAAGATACTAAGACTGTCAGTGACTTGAGTAGAAGGTATTAAGAATGTCAGAGTATAAGGTTTTAAGACGGTCAGTCACTTGAGCATAAGTATGAAGATGGTCAGTTACTTGAATATAAAATATTAAGATGGCTAGTCACTTTAGCATAAGATATTAAGATGGTGAGTCCCACTTGAATATAAGGTATTAAGATGGACAGTCACGTAACTTTCAAAACGTCTCTTTAGTAGGCCAAGGCCCAACATGCATCGCATACAATCGTGTTTATGCCAAATAATTAATTATATTTTATTAGTTATATTTATTTCCCGGTTTATAAAGCAAAATCTTGTGTCAGGGCAATACATTTTTTTCTCGGACAAGCTGAGAGAAGGACTTCACAATTCGAAATATAAAAATAACTCGGAATTTTTTCTTTTGTGGTGGGAAGAAAGCCTGGGGAATGATGGTGGTAGTGGTTCATTTTGCTTGTACATATGTGATGTGTGTATGGTAAGTATGTATGTGTGTAAGGTAGGTATGTGTGTGTATGGTAGGTATGTGTGTAAGGTAGGTATGTGTGTATGGTAGGTATGTGTGTAAGGTAGGTATGTGTGTGTATGGTAAGTATGTATGTGTATGGTAGGTATGTGTGTATGGTAGGTATGTGTGTGTAAGGTAGGTATGTGTGTATGGTAGGTATGTGTGTATGGTAGGTATGTATGTGTATGGTAGGTATGTGTGTATGATAGGTATGTGTGTATGTTAGGTATGTGTGTATGGTAGTTATGTTTATGTATGGTAGGTATGTGTGTGTATGGTAGGTATGTGTGTATGGTGAGTATGTGTGTATGGTAAGTATGTATGGTTATGGTAGGTATGTGTGTATGGTAGGTATGCGTGTGTATGGTATGCATGTGTGTATGGCAGGTATGTGTGTATGTGATATGTGTATGGTAGGTATGCGTGCATATGTGATGTGTGTGTATGGTAGGTATGTGTGTATGGTAGGTATGTGTGTGTATGGTAGGTATGCGTGCATATGTGATATGTAGGTATGCGTGCATATGTGATGTGTGTATGGTAGGTATGTGTGTGTATGGTAGGTATGCGTGTGTATGGTAGGTATGCGTGTGAATGGTAGGTATTTGTGTATATGGTAGGTATGCGTGCGTATGGTAGGTGTAAAGGCGAAAATGCAGATTACTACATTAACTTAAATTTAATATAAATTCTAATTATTTTGAATTTTATTCTTCTTCAATTTCGACAAAGTTTAACTCGAAATCTTTGCCGTATAAATATTCGTAGGCCGTTTTGGACAGCCGACTTTGGTCAAAGTGACACGACTTTGGGTACTCCTTATGATGATATTTTTAAGTGTATAAACAACTCAGGAGGAGATTATGTTAGAACTTGCTGATGCAATCCAAACCATTTCCAAGTGGATGAGTAGTTTTTCTGACTAATAGTCTCACACTTATTCATAACAACTTCATCCAATGAGGATGAAACGAAAGCTATTTTGTTGAAAGTTATTTTGTTATATTCTGATCACTTTGATTTTGACAAAACTCAAGTCCAGTCATAAAGGTGATCATTGGCTTCTGTTAAGTTAACTGACTGATAAAGAAAGAATGGCCTTAGAACTATTTCATACATGTTTGCTATTGACCTATGATTCGAATTGGAGAATGCTTTATGTAATTGAGCCATTATTCCTACGTTCACTAATTTGATTATGTTGTACATTATACTTGTGAATTTTGATCGATGCTATATTTCTTACGGTGCATGTGTTTCAGGCTAATGAATATTGTTGCAGGATTTGTAAGATGAGATTGTAAGGCAGAAAGGTCTTTAGAGATCAAATATGCCTGAAATTTAGCACTGCATTAATTTGACTTTTGTAGAAAGGAAAGCACCTTTTTCTCTTTGCTTTGCAATTGTATACCCAATTCAGACTACAGTGACTACTGTACTCTACCAGATAAGTTGGTGTGTGTATCCAACATTGTCATCAATCTTAATCAATAAACGTGTTGCTGTAAGTTGATTCCTGTTAATTCCGTTTGAGAGCCAATAGGCGAAAACTGAGGATTGAGTGTGTGGTCTCCAGAATTCACAAAGTCATTTTGAACATTCCTCAAGAGCGCTTGAGTAGTGCATAGGGAAAGATTCTAGAACACTCCACGTGATGTGCTTTGATAGTGCCTGCAACGTTCTGTACAATTCTTCATGGCGTGCTTTGTGAACGCATCGAAAATTTTGGACAATTGTGTAACGTGCCTAGAAGGGGTACCGTCATCGAATAAGAAGATAGTGCTATTTTACTAAATACGTAATTGTGAGCACGTGCTACTGACAGTGGCCATCATTGAAAAGATTAGGTACATTAAGTATAATTATCTCTTTAAAACTCCACAATAGCACAGAAATAATAATCCATGAACTTGATTATATATATGTGCGCGCGCGTGTGTGTGTGTGTGTGTGTGTGTGTGTGTGTGTGTGCGTGCGTGTGTGTGCGTGCGTGTGTGTGTGCGCGCGTGTGTGTGTGTGTGCGTGCGTGTGTGTGCGCGCGTGTGTGTGTGTGTGTATGTGCGTGTGTCCGTGTGCGTGTGTGTGTGTGTGTGTGTGTGTGTGTGTGTGTGTGTGTGTGTGTGTGTTAATTTGACTGCTGATGTCTATGCTAGGATAAGCTGAATGAGTGTCTAACGTAATCAGACATTGTTGTGAAGTGATGTAAATATCCATGGTCTTTTGATTATAATGTTATGTAGTATATTTGATTGTTGATTTAATAAATTTATTGTTAAATTTATTAACTTCTACCACATATATTTTAAAACTTCTGTTGGAGTAATAGTGGGTGGAGAAGTTCTTGTTAAATATAAATAAAAGACGGATTTTAGTAAGAAGTTTCCACCTGCAAAAACATTATTCAACAGTAAAACATCTGTCCTATCATTGTGTAAAGAGTAGACTTTTACGATACTCTTATATTCCGCTAAGTGAGACATGTTGCTCTTGCGGGAGAATTATTAATATTAATTAAGTTTTTCGATCACTTGTAATTAGTTATGTGCGTTAATAAATGAAAAAAACATAACTAGTAAAGGTAGTTAGAGAGGAGTCACAGTATGTTTACAAATCTTTGATGCGGGCACTTCAGTGTGAATGCCCTGTATGTGCATGTATGTATAGTGTGTGTGTGTGTGCGCGCGCATTTGGGGGAGTGTTCGCTGTGTATTGCATTTGCAAATGAGTGCTTGTGGCTGTATGGCATTGTATGTGTGTATGTGTATGCGCATCTATGTTTGTATGTGTTGTGTCTGTATGCACTGTATGTGTGTGCGCATCTACGTGTGCATGTGTTGTGTATTCAAGAGTCTCTGAGGTGTAAGTGTGCATTTACATGTGAGTGTGTGCGTGTATGCTTGCGTGCGTTCGCCCGCTTTCGCTTCGCGAGCTAGGAGAGATCCGCAGCATAGAGATAGCTGTGTGAAAGAAATTGGCGCGAATTTCCAGACAGCAACCACGAGCAGACGCCTTTTTTCCTGGATGTCGTCTGGGTCCGTTCAAGAAGCGTTTAGTTCCCGTCAATCCAAAATGATGCGGTGTGCACAATATGGCGTTGCTTGAACACGCGCCACGAGAACAGTATCAATGCCTTACACGGGCTCTCTCCATTGTGGCTTGTCGTTTATGGACAACATTTGAGACGATAATGAACGCACATATACCCAGGATAACAATAAACAAGCGAGCGAGAAACTTCTACATCACTGTACTTACTCTATTCGCACAGTTGTTTGTTTTCTGTCTGATTCGTTGTAAAGCTTTTAATCAGTTAAGTCATCCGCTAGCGCCAAGAGAGACTTCCGATGTCAAGGGATGCAGGCTTTGAATGGGACCAACCCCTATTCGTGCTTATAACGTCCTTGTTTCGATGTAGCCACAGCATCAGTAGGAGAAAGTAGATGAAGTATGCTGTAGTGCTCAGCCTTACTGGCAGTCGCCCACGAGACCGGTTAGAAAGAGGAAGTAATTACTTGGCCTATATTATCTTCACCTTGTAAGTTTGAACTAATTGTTAATATTGTAGTTCATTTAATTATGACTAAACTCATTCAATATGTTCCACTTACATTGCATGCTATACATTCTGAACAGTTGTACCTTTCTGTTAGTCCAGTGTGACTGGGTGGAAAAAAATAAGAATTTGGACGATCTAAATGTTCTCATCTGCATTTCTGACTTAAGAAACAGCGAACACATCTAGCTATAAAGCTACATGTGAGTCATTTGGCGATCAAAGCTATTTGACAGTCGTATAGATGTCTTACGTACTCGAGTCAGTCGTGTAATATTACCCTAGTCCAGAGGGTGCACAAACCGCGGCCCGAGACAGGGCTCTAAGCGGACTCCGGAGACTTTTGGATGTTACCATTAGTACGAATGTAAAGCACATTATTTCATTATTTGTGTTGGGTTTTTTGTACTGAGCCATCCATGTGGCGGCCCTCCCTGCACTATCAGTTGGAAATTTGGCCCTCTGGCCAAAACTTTTGTGCATCCCTGCCCTAGTCCTACAACACATACAAGTATGCAGCTTTGAATAGTCACACAGGTTGGTTAACAATGAAGTGTACATATATGTCTACTAAATATTTTCGATATTTCTGTTGAAAGCGTGCCAGATGTGAAGTGATGATGCAACATGAGGAAATACACACACGAGGACGATAAACTTGAACTTGTTCGAATGCTTCTTATAACAGAACAATGACGTGTAGATTGTCTCGGTATGATCGCGTTCTTTCAGTATCGGACCCAGAACACGTCTGGAAAATGTGAAAAATAAAACAACAGCAAAAACGGTTTTTCCCTCTCTTTGCGCTAGATAGTTCCAGGTTACACCCTTCTAAGGAATTGGAGGGTTGGGGAGGAACAGCAACTTAGTTTGCGAAGTTATTATTCTTTACGTATCTTTCTAACGCCTCTTCCCCCCCCCCCTTCCGCCATTTTGATCTACGTAGCCGTCATTCACTCTACGTTTGCGACCATGCAGAAGGGCCGATCTCAAGGACTGGCATTGGTTGTTTCCTCCTCTCATTTAGAGGTACTTTGAAGGTATGTGTACGGCCATTCACCCTTCTAGACAACCTTATGGGTTGAGAGATGGAAACTGTCGCCTTTATTGACCCCCCACCCCCAAGTGGATGCACTACTAGTTTCAGTCTTGGAAAACTAGTCTTTTCTAGAACGTTCAGCATAAAATTGAACGAAGCCTGGTTCTGTAAACGCGGAAAAGGGAGACGGGTGGGGGAGAGACATTCACGTTCTACAGCTTCAACAGGCAACGCGCGAGACGATGAGAATACTAGAGCTACTGCTAAACCAGCATTAAATTTCTGCTGAGAAGCAAAATAATGGGGAAATAAGTAAATAGGCTTGAAATATTCGCTGTGTTTTTTTTTTCTTTCCGGACTATCTCGCTTTCTTTTGTTCAGACTTCCCACACACTCACCTCAACATTGATATGCACTAACAACAACAAGAATAACATTTCAAAATACAAAAGAAAGCATTGGAGGGAAAAAAATCAATTTACTTAGTAGCCGGCACACATGAAGCTGATTCCTTGCGATTCGTAGTCACTCATGATGATGCTAAGGCAGGGACTCTCGCACGGCAACGCTCCGCGTGACTTGGAGGTCAGCAGGTCACGGCACTAAGGGAGAGCATTTCCGTTTCGTCATTGTACGTGTACCAGAATACACATTTCTCGTGCGTAGCTGTTGAAAGCGTTCGGCCTACAACTATAGTCCGCTTTCTGCTGTGCCATAGCGTGTGTGTGTGTGCGCGCGCGTGTGTACGTCCTTTAAAAGCCTCTCTCCCACTGTCGATTTTTTTTTTTTTTTTTAGTACACGCGACAGGCGGGAAAGAAGACGGCAGACGTTAGAGCAGCATACAACGATACAAACGAAGCCTGCAAGTCTTGCACGGATATTCTGCACCCGCGCAGTCTTTCAGGGTGCGCCTTGATGAGTCCATTCTATCATTTTGTAGTATTTTATGATTATTTTTTTTTAAATTTGGGGTGACGGTGGCGGTGGTTGTGTCCTTCTCCCCCCACCCCTTGCCACCAGATTCTATAGTTCCAGGCAGCTCGTATCAGCTTGCGTGAGACACGCTCCGGCGCCAGGATTATTGCATTTGGTATAAGCTTACCATAAGCTGTGATGTGTCTTTAGAAACATAATTTGTTTACGTCTAAAGGATACTGTTTGTGAGATGTTAAGAGTGTATTTAAGGGGTGCATATTTATTAACGTGTGTGTGTGTGTTTGTTCTGTGGATACAGCGCCGTGCCTGGCAGTTTTGGGAATATGTCGTAGCTGATCATATGGATCTACGTTTACTACATCGTTCAGTGCACAAAGGTGAGTTGCTTTCGCTTGTTTTCTTCTCCTTTTCTTTGTGTGTGTATACGGTGTTTATCAGCTTACGCGCAGAATTTGTGTGGCATGCTTACGTACGGTGACGCGTGATTTTCCCCTAATAAGCCAAGTCTCCTATGAACACGTCGATTTCACTGTGTCAACCCTGTGGACAGAAAGTCGGTGAACAAATTTAATATTCCTTTGCCATAGATGCCAAAACGCACTCATGATAGTATAAAGTTGGCACAGTTGTGCATTTGCTTTTGAATATCGCGTGAGCTACGTCACTTCCTTATTTGTAATGCAATTTCCTATTGGTTATTTGAAAATGTTTTCTTTAATGTTCGCCTTCGAATACTTGATGCACAAAATACCTCTGTGTGGACTGAAACAGAACTAGTGGTTTTTTGGGACAATAATTTATTCAAAATTTTATACTATAAATAGCTTTAATAAATAATATCAAGTATGCTTCTTTGAAATCACGAGGATGGAGTTATCTTTTTACTATATGTAGCTGTATCCGATGTATTATCTCTCTCTCAAAGTCCCAAGCACACGCAAACATAATTTATATAAGACTTTGTGGATGCATTGATGGACTGATACATAAATAAATAGATAGATAGATAGATAGATAGATTTGTTTTATTAATTGCTTTAATTCTCAGCAAATCAGAGGTGTGTCAGTTATTGAATTGCTGGTGTTGTATTTTTATTTATATCTTTTTTATACAATTACACGTTGACAGATAGTTCAGTAATCCCTTTGCAAAATGGACGCTGAGACTATTTACAAACAGGGCTTGCAGATCTTTTACAAACAGAATATGAAATAACTTGCCCCTAAATCCTCTCCTCAGTACCGAGTCTGGATGTATTGTTAGTTGGCTTATTAATCTTATTCAACATCCATACTTATCATATCATTATTACTGTTACGTTTAAAAGTATCTCTCTAGATAAGACAGATACTGGCAGCAGTAACTCGTATGCCATATCTTCTTTTCTTTTAAGTTCGCCATTATGCATGACATCCATGTTACATCCTGGTCGCGCTGTTAATTTCCATACTAGACTGCCTTAGTTCACCCAAAGTTCATAAACGTAATATTGTACTAGACTGCCTTAGTTCACCCAAAGTTCATAAACGTAATATTGTACTAGACTGCCTTAGTTCACCCAAAGTTCATAAACGTAATATTGTACTAGATGTAGGGGCCTATAGCTCAATGTAGCCCTGAGTTAGGCCATTAGGTTATACTATAGTATTATGCTGTTTGATTTTTGTTTTCCAAGTAAATCACAGTTTCGATAAGCATAAGGAATTGTCACGTGATTACAATAACAATCGATGGAGGATTTGACTATGAAAAAAACCAAAATGTTATCATGGTCATATTTTACGTTAACGATAGCGGTTTCCAGCGAATGACCGGAATAAGGCACTCTTTTACTCAGACATTCAACTCTGAACTACTTTCATTTGGCGCAGTATAATGACACAGAAATTACGATGCAAAAAAAAAAATGTTTACTATTTTGGCAGAATAAATATTAACTGATGGTGACCATACTGATTATTGCCATGTTGACTGATTATGATTTTATTGACTGATTAAAATCGAATTGATTCTTGGCGACCATATTGACATAAAATGTATATTGACTTATTTTAACCATGTCAACTTACGCCATACTGGCTGATTATGCATTATCGATTGATGACGAGCATGCTTAGTAATCGTCACCGTGCTGACTGATTTTGGGATCTAATGGCCGAGAGGTCTAGGCATGGAATTCTCCTGCAGGAATCCGTGGGGTCATGTTTTCGAGACCCAACTCAGTCGGTTGGATTTTTCCACCTGACACACTTCCCTAGCTGTAGGATTGTTGAGCACACCTACCACATTTGTAAAGCGATCATCTTTCTTTCTTTCTTTCTTTCTTTCTTTCTTTCTTTCTTTCTTTCTTTCTTTCTTTCTTTCTTTCTTTCTTTCTTTCTCTTGCTGATTGCATGTTATTGATTGAGTGTAATAAAAATATTGACTGCATGTTGTAATATTAATACATGCGTTCATGTGTCTTTAACACGCCTGAGGAAAAGTGGAGAGTAGGCTCGCCAGAGGTTTTATATGTTTTGCCTCTACGCCTCCGGTCATTAAACAGTGATTACTTTAGCTCTTGGCACCATTGGTTATATATATCCCATAATCTGCGAGGAGATTTTATGAACGAATCAGATTGACAAAACTGCCCCATTGCAGTAGCAGTGACCTACCTACATAAGTGTGTTTAGAATGTTGAATGACACTACGTAAGTAAATACTACTTCTTCATGATATCCAAACTTCTCTTCTTAAATAAACCAAAGAACGTTAGGGTTAGTAATGCTCGCCACCCTGTACATTTACACAGGTCTTATTCGCAGCAACGACTGCAACATCCAGCGGCATACAAACTCGCAGACTTTTCTCTACCTCATGACCCGCTCGTGGTCATACAGCGCTTATTATTTCACATTATCTGCCCCCGCCCTTCATTTGAAACCTCACCCTGCCTCATGTTTCTTCCTGCCTGCTTTAGTTTCTCTGGTCCTGCGGATACATAAATTAAAAAATAAATTAATAATACTAATAAAAACGGGTTCCACGTTAATTCCACCATCAGATACAGCGGAAAGAATGCATACTCTTGCATATGACATTCAACCAGCCAACTTGTGTGACAATGTTCGTGTCAAGTTCAGACTGTCAGGATTTAAACCGCTTCGGTGGGTTTCTTTATGTCTTAGTCAGTGGCAATTGAAGCGAAAGACGGTTGTAAAGTGATGCGCCGACTGTCACGTGTAAGATTTGAGTGCTGATGTCGTGATTGACAGTTATAAAAAGCCCCTAAGCAAAAGAAACCAACATTATTTTTAATGGGGTCACTAGCGTAGACAACTGACAGGACTATTTCCACAAAGTTTATATCCTAGGCCGATTATCACTCTAAGACTGTTTGTACATACTAACCACACTTAACCATTCTTGCTGCGATAAAGGAGAATAGCGTGACAGCCTGCAAGAAATATTTGCTATGCGTTGGCCATTTGCAATTGTATGAATTGGAGGGCTCGGGTTACGCCGACACCATTCAGTGTATTGCCAGTGTGGACTGGCCAATCGGGTTACGCCGACACCATTCAGTGTATTGCCAGTGTGGACTGGCCAATCGGGGCAACAGTGCGTGTGACCTCTTATTCACACTCAAACAACTTTGCATTTTGTGCTGTCCTTGATGTCTGACAGTTTGATCTCATGTTAGGTCATTTTGTGCTGTCCTTGATGTCTGACAGTTTGATCTCATGTTAGGTCATTTTGTGCTGTCCTTGATGTCTGACATTTTGATCTCATGTTAAGTCATTTTATTACATTACACGTTGATGAATGTTGGAAGCTAACATTAGAACAGTTACCAATGCAAACGTATTCTCTTTACTTAAACCAGTCTACAGTATCTATGATCTACATTTTACAGTAGCTATTATTTTCTTAACCACGCTATTTTCTCGTGGTTAGGATTTTCTTTAGCCTGTTTGATGTCTGTGCGACAAGATTTCTACTACTGTCCCACTGATAAGTTTACAATACAGTTTCTTCTTCTGAGTTAGTGACTTGTTTCTGAGGTAGATTTTCTTGGACAGTGACATGTTTCCGTGGTAGATTTTCCTCTTCTGGGAGAATGTCTGTGACGCCACTGCCACTTATTTAATGATGATGATTATTATTATTTAATTAATCTTTCATAACTTATTAATAGTGATGAGAATCTTAATTTATGTTATTAATAATTCTTCAGCAGACACCACTCGTCTCTCTCACATGGCAGACATGTGGGTGTTGAAAACGGTTATTTTTTCTCTTCCGCAACATTTAAGACAACATTTACCGTCACACAATATTCCATAGGAGGGAACTTCTTACTAAAGGAGGAGACAAATCCATCTTTAACCTATATTTAGCGAGCCCACATCCACCCACTTTCTTCTCCAACATAAGATTATCAATATGTGTAAGAAGATCAATAAATATGACAATACATTTATTACATCAACAATCAAATATACGTATGACAAACAAAGTTTTAAGTTTGTAATGCGACCTCCCATTTATGTGTAAATGTGTGCATATCCATGTTAGTGGGATGACTTTCTTTGAAGGTTTTGTTAAACTTTTGTTCTTTATGAGAAAAGGTGCTTTGCCTATAAATTAGTTTTGCTTTTCCTGTTATTTAAGATGTTATGTGATTTAAGAATGAAGATATACAAAAACGGGAAAGAGATGTAGTAATTTACTAGCTAAACATTTTTCTTTAATTTCTTCTGTTTTAAAACAAAAGATAATGGTACTTTCCAGTTTATAAATAGTAAAGACACACCCATTAAATCTAAACAGTCACTTCGTGACCTAAATATGATTCTCCGCAACTATCTCTTACCTAACCGGTGTTTCAGGAACGCGATAAAAGTTCACACAGAGTGAAACATTTAGCTTTATTTGCTTGTGTCTTTCAACTAATTACACATAAATCAGGGTTCCAGATCTTGATACTGAATCAAATATTATAATGCATTCCAGCCGTTCGTGGATTGCCAATGTTTCTGCGTGTTCCCAAACCATTTATTGATTTCACTCTGCTGCATTACTAAACCCTGAGGTGTCTCCAGTTGTATTTCATGCTTGTTGTGCTGTCCTAAGTGTAGCATGTTTACCAAAGTTCAGCCTTTGCTTTAGACTAAAAGTTTGTGAGTCTTCATTCAAGATATTTTTCCCACTTAGCCAAATCCTGTCACGTGTCTAAACTTTGTTCAAACCTTGATGCTATCTCAAATTTTATTGCACTGATCCAAACCTTGATATCTCTCAATCTTTTTTTACTATATTGGTCATTTTCTGCACGTGTACCATTTTGTGAACAAAATGTAAAAATTAAAGTGGTTTAAATCTAATTATTTTAGATGTTAAAGTCTTCAACAGGGCCTATTCGATATATTGATATGTGCCTTAAATCGTATTACATTAATCGAAACCCTGATATGTGCCTTTAACCGTACTATATTAATACGTGTCTCAAACTGTACTACACATTCTACACCATTATAATGTTCTTAGAACACTCTTGCATTGACTCAGACCATGTCTGCTCTAAAACCCATATAGAGTCAAATCCTATCAAATGGTTCAAACCCTTGTAAATGTTCTAAAGCTATTTATGTGTCCCAAACTTTGCTAACTTACAGCTTAATGCCCACTAGGTTCAACGAATGCAATTAAACACATTCCACCCCACCCCGCCTTCCTACTCTTCCTTTATAAGTATTACTTGTATCATAACCGAATTCACATGTACATAATAATCTTTATCAGTGATGACGTCAGGTACATACCAATCATGTGACATCGTAATGAAAGTCTAGAGCAAAATTCTAGTCTTCGTGTGTTGTATTATCGTATTCCGACTATGAGAGTTGTGGACAATGCTATTATTTTATTCTTTTTTTCATTTTTTTTTGTTACGTAATCACGTTATTGTTGTTTTATTTTCTATAGTCGTTGATCGCGAGTTTATAAGATAAACACACATACGTATTCAGAAGCACAAAGACGCATACACTCATACATGCACACACACACACACACACACACACACACACACACACACACACACACACACACACACATCAGTCCGTCAATCACGTATTTAAATTGCAAACGCTTCCTGATGTCGCGTCTAAATATACACTCATTGCATTTGTTCTACGAATTGTTTGTTTAACTAAAATAAATATGCATGTGCCTGCATTTGGCGACTCGTCCTAACCCAAAACAGCCGTAGCACAACTATTTTTTTACAATTTATTTTTTCATTGAAGCACATCACCTTGTTGTTTCTAATAGCATTATCAAATCATTCATTTGGATCAGAATTCTACATATTGTGAGAATACCATTCATTGTTAAAGCATGTAAAAATCATTAAAATAAACGTAATTTTACTTAGATTTAAATATTAAATAAAAAGTAATTCACTTAGATTTTAGTACCTTTTTTTTAATGTATAGAAGTATTATTATTCGTATTTAGTTTCCATTACATTGATTTAGTCGTTGTTGGACAAAAAATAAAATATTTATAGAGAAAAATAAAGAATAGAATTATTCTGATAATATTCTTGATTTTTTTTTTTTTGTATTTGCTTAGTACAGATAGGAGAGATATGGTCAAACACACAGAGACATATAATACAGGAGCAAATCACTTTATGGTTTCAGGGGAATACGCCATTTTTCTTCTTTTAAATATTCCATTTAAACCAGTTCTGATTCTTTGCTGGTAATTCAGTCAATGCAGAACCACGTGAGAAGACACAAGGGTTGAGAGTCCTTTTAAAGTCTCAGTAGAAGACGCGAGAGTTGACAGTCATCACTGAGTCACGTGATGAAGATGCGAGAGATTGGTTAGTTCATTACTGCCTTCGTGACGGGCTAGACCCGATTACGTTTTTGTAGCTTTCATCGTTTGCCTTCAATCTGCATACCATTTACGCGTAAGATCCAAGGAGAATGTATGTAACGTGTGATATCGTTTGCCTTCAATCTGCATACCATTTATGCGTAAGATCCAAGGAGAATGTATGTAACGTGTGATATCGCACATTAATTGTGCCGTAAATTTTGTCTCTGTAACTTTTGATTTTGGATTCATGTAACCCTTGATGTGGGTCTGTGTAGTTCTTGATTTGGGTTTATGCAACTCTTGATTTGGGGTATGTGTAATCTTTGATTTGGATGTGTAGAAACTCCGATGCAAAACTAAATGGGACAATTTGTGCAGTGTCGTATTTGGACTACACAATAAGGACAAGAAAGGAATGGAGACAAGGACTTGAGAAAGGAGCAAGAAAGCTGGAGCAATTCCTACAACGCAGCTTCTTGCTATTTGTCCAGACGCTATTACTCTCTGTGTGCAGACATGAGGTTAAGTTGCACTCAAGCGACACTTTCACAATGTAGGCGACGTCGGCGCCATGCATTAGGGATTACTTCTGGCTATGATAGTATCTTGGGATGTTCGGGGGCAGAAATGTCAGTACTTGCATTATTTGTGTATTGGAATGCCAATGACCAAAGTACAGAGCCAGAACAAGCCTGCATCTCAAAAATGCAAAAGTACAACAAAAGAACAAATGAATATAGGAACTGGAGGACTGCCTGAAAGTTCTTTGATAATTGTTGACATTATTTATTTAGATTGGAAATTCTTCCATCAAGCTGACTATTCTTAATTGAAAGCAACAAGCATCTAGTGCTCGTTACACGTACATCAGATTGAATTAGTTATTTTTTTTAAAAAGCAGTCTTGTTCTAAAGAGCTATCATGTTCATCCCACCCACCCACCCATACCGCCATACACCCGGCTAAGTAAATTCTGTTGTTAATATCACATCACTGCAGAACTGGTTCCGAAGGGGAGTGGGATTTACTCTGTTAGACCAGTCCTGATACTTATCTTTATTCCCTTTCTTTCTTGTTGATTGATAGACATATTTTTTTCAGGGC
The DNA here is from genome assembly GCA_028829895.1 of Sinotaia quadrata. Lineage (NCBI taxonomy): Eukaryota > Metazoa > Mollusca > Gastropoda > Architaenioglossa > Viviparidae > Sinotaia > Sinotaia quadrata. Next base: position 56,216,631 of record CM054182.1, read on the forward strand.
TGACCTCAGTTGTATTTCAGTTACTCCACAATCTATCATACCATGGGGACAGGGGAGGTGGACAGCATATTTTAGGTTTTTGTTCAGAGAGAAAAGCCAACAAATCTGCAATTGACTGCAAACTTGCAGCAAGAGTCTGAGACTCGAGAGTTGGGAAGACTAGCATGAGACGTGACATCCACTTTACACTTTACAAGAATAAGTATCCAGGTCTAAATGGTTGAGGTCTTATATCCAAGTCCATTTATTACAGTGTTTTGCCAGAATGAATTAGGTCAGTCACATCATGATTAGATAATTATTCAATAAGAGCTCTTCCCATGTGGGGAAATTTTTTAGCATTGGTTAGTCTGTGTATAGATAGGTGTGTATGTGTTTGTGCATGTAAAATATGGGCAGATGTGTGTGTGCATAAATGCATATATGGATACATGTGAGTATGTACATATCTATATGCTTATGTATACAAATATATGAATATGAGTGTGTATGATGTGTTTATGTGTACATGTATCTGTACAGTAACTTCTGTGGGAGACTAGGTTTTCTTCTAGTAATTAACTAGTGAATTTTATAAACTGGATGGATAAATTAAAGGTCTGATTTTCTCTAATTTATTTTTATTGTGGCTATTTTCAAGTATTAATCCTGTTTATTATTGTAATATTTATCATGCTTTTTTGTTTCGTAATGGGTGCACTACTCTGGGTTTGATAGAATTAGGGGGGTGCATGATAAATTTAAATAAAATCTATTTGAGCTTGATAGTCATTAACAGACCATAGAAACGGTTATACATAAAGGTATCCAATTTCTCAATAAAGCAGACTAGATTTATCTGTTTGTAGTGTTTAAAGGGGTAGTGCTATTAACATTAAGTGTTAGTAAAGGACATTTGTAGATCTCTCAGTGACTTTGAATAGTGATAGGGTGAGATGTTGTTTATCACCATAGGGGCTGGCAGGATTTTAGTGACCAGGGATGTAATAAGTGGGATCTTGTTATGGCCATGTGTTTGATGTCTTCCGACCCCACTTTGCGCTCTCTCCACAAAGGCATGCACAAAAGCTGACAAGTTTAGCCATTTTACCCATTTCTATACTTGTTGTGCACAAAAGCTGACAAGTTTGGCCAGTTTACCCATTTCTATACTTGTTGTGGACAAAAGCTGACAAGTTTAGCCAGTTTACCCATTTCTATACTTGTTGTGCACAAAAGCTGACAAGTTTAGCCAGTTTACCCATTTCTATACTTGTTGTGGACAAGAGAGTTGGAGGCCCAATTTTCTGAGATGGATGCATGATGTTTTAAGTAATTATGTTGGTTTGTTGACACTCCTTAGTTGAAGAATGAATCATGCAGGAAGATTTGCTAGCTGATGTTTTGTATGATTTCTTTATGTGATTTTTTTTTTAATCAGTAAGGACACTAATGCAGTTTTTAGTGGCCAGGAATGTGGAAGGTTAGGTTTTGTTTAGAGGGTTTAATATTGCAGCCACCTTTGTCCAGAGCTTTGTTTCACATTCATAGCTGTAGCAACAAATTAGGTCAGTGATAACTGCTTTGTTTTTAAATCATGCAGCAGTAAATGTTATCAGTGCTAGTGTGTAGTGCTGTGTTAGCATACACATTTTAATCATTGTTTTACTGTTTTATGTATTTATTAGTACTAGGCATTTATATATTTAGATAAGAAATAGTTTATAGTTTGTATTTATGTACTTTTATATTTTAGTTTATATTACTTTATTCGAGAATCTTAAAATTTATTCATGTAAGAATGATTTTACTGGCACTCGAGCATAGTTATTTATTTCATTTTGCAGCTTATCTCATAAATTATAAGTTAGGAAAAAGTTGTATTTCAAGATTATATAATGTAGAATCACAACTCTTAGTAGTTTAGATTTAAAGTAAGAAAGCACAGAATTTGGAAGTCCAGTTCTAGGAATGACAGCTTTAACATTGTAAGTGCTTCCTTGGAAAGCCGCACATTCAGGATGCAGGCGTGCTTGAGAGTGTGTGTATGATTGTATGCCTGCAGAGCAACAGAGAGCTGTATAGCTAAGAAGAGAGAGAGCGAGTTTGGCGGTGTGCTGTCATGAATAAAGGACTCATGTAAGCTGTAAACACGGTGTTGCATGTTGCCATCTCTTGCTGTGGCTGTCGTGAAGCGTGTGTCGTATTATCCTTCATCATCATCGCTTGTCGTCTCGCAACCTATGGTGACCCAGTGCACTACTACACCCAGCACCCAGCATACATCCATAGGAAGTTAAAATTAAAAAAAAAAAAAGGAAATAGATACAAATTGTAATTTCAAATCACTTTATTCAGAATAATTTGGGATTGTGCCACAGTTTTGAAATAACTATTTAATAAGTTGTAGTTGTATTCAGTTAGTAAACTTTTATTGTGCTGAAATAATTTCGAATTTTAGATAGATATTTTTAATTCACTCACTTAACTCGTCGTTGAAAGCATTTGCCAAAAACCTGACAAAAATACATGCAAACACAACATGCTCAGCCCACAAGACGACAAAAACAACCTCGACGGGCTTGTCAAGTTGTCGTATACTAGTTATCTACAGGAAACAGACTCGCAAGACATAAGGAGTTGTGACTTGAATGGAGGACGCACAGGAAACTAAAAGTTGAAGATGGAAGGAGGCATTTTGCTGTAACCATATTACTGCGGCTTTGACCTAGTGGTCAGGCTAGCACTGTTTCACGTCCCGCTAGCAGTAACATTCCGACCAATAGGAACGATGACGTTTTACTCGTAAAGCTCAACCTGTACACAGCAATGTCGGTCGACCTCCGTGCAGGTATTGCATTATTTCTATACATACGCGCGTGCATGTGTAATTCTTTTGGCTGTACATTTCTCTAGTTGTATATTGCCGAAAGAAGCAACTCTATTCGTGTGACTATTGTATGCATTTACATCAAAACACTATCCAGAAAACCGTGCATCGATTCAAGTCCTTATATGTGTATATGAATATGTATTTGTGATTATACTTGCTTATTTGTTTGCTTGCTATTGGGATTGTACGAAGGGTAAAGAGAAGCTAAAAATATTCATTTCAAATTTATTGACCCCTTTCAGATGAAAGATACGACCGACGTCAGTACAGGTTTTGGGCACCGCACGTCAATCGATAGTCTAGCAGTAAGCAAGGCTTTTGATGTCATATTATCGACGAGGTATGAATAACAGATCCAGCAGATCTTGATATTAACTGACTTTCATTTTCTTCCAATTTCACTAAATTATTTTACTTTCATGAACCAAAATTACTATAATTCCTGTCCATGAAAATTCACTGAATAGTTTACTCCTGACAATGCAACAAGCTCATGAAACATTCAGGCAATGGTTTGTAAATTGTCGTTCCTGACATTATCTTCTGTCGCCATTTGAATTAACGACTCCCATCCACCCCTCCCCATTCCCGCTGGACCAGCTTTTCATAGCAAGGGAAGTGATCATGTTCTTCAAGTAAATTTTAGACTGATAGGAAGCATTATGTTTGCAAGAAAGCATAATTCGTTAGACATAAACGATCACATACGTAAACTGACATTCACTCGCGCATGCGCACATACACACACAAATATATTTTATGCATTTTTTGAAAGTATGCTTAAAGGAATATATTAAAAACTATTAGAATGTTTGTGATTCACATCTACGTAAGTCATTGAAATCCACGAAGCAGGAAAACAGTTTCATGTTGCTCCAGTACTTCATTAAAGGTCCAAGGCCAAAACTACAATAAGGTCTACTGTCAGCAGTCCTTAAAGGTCACAGATCAATACCTCCTCATTAGCCAAAATCAATTCAGTTTAAAGGTCCATAGCCAATTCACCTGAAAGTACTAGGGCCAAAACTGCATTAAGATCCATTGTCCTTAAAGGCCTCACATCAATACCTTATCAAGATCCAAGCTCATCTTAAAGATCCGAGGCTAGTTCAACTTAAAGGTCCACGTTTAGCAGAGGATCTCTGGCATGTTATGTGAGAAGTGAAGTGTCACTAAAACAAACGAATGAACAAACAAACAAACGAAATTTCGCGTTGTCTCATGAAATAACTTCACCTCCGTCACCAATTATTTTGTAATTAATTTCCACTACCAGTCATGTAATAATTACATATCTCCCTCCTTCATTGTACACCTGAAAAACAGGTCCATTTGAGCACAATGTTTTACAGTTTTAGTGAGAGAAAAAAATAGTTGATGATTATGTTCCTATTATTGGCAAGTAGAGTATAAAGTTGAATTAGTATCAGGATTAGGATTAAGCAGTTACAAACTGCTTTGCGGGATGTGATATTATCATTTAGAGGGTGATGATGATGATGATTTTGATTCTGAAAAAGAGTCAAACACGAAGTCTGCGAGAAAACTAATTTTGTGTTATTTTTTTAATAGAAGTTTTAAAGTTAGCAATGACAGATATAAGTATGCAAGATTATGTTTCTCAATATGCATGGTAAATAATTTTTTTTCTATCCTTTACAGGTTATTAATTTAATTATTTATTTAATGCGATCGTTCCTTCTTACGAAATTTAGACCCAGAATAAAAGTTGATCTCTCCATTTACGAGAACCACCACACCACCACCCACACACAGGTGTGCTACTTTTTGTGCAAGCTACAGCTGCTTGCTTTAGTGCGCTTAACTCCCAAGGAACCATCAAGTCAAGAACAACAACCGCGTAAAGAAAGAGTTCAACACCATCAAGCCATAAACGTTCATCTGCTAGGTAGAAGACCTAGTCACAATGAAAACAATGAAAAGAAACAAGGCGATAAATTCCTACTGTGACTTAATGATAGCTAGTCTACATCATTTTGCATATATATGTCTGAATTTGATGCTGATATTTCGCTCTTCCTTCGAATTTTTTATTAAACACTGAAGGAAAATAAAATGATAATATGCTTGTTACGCGTTAAACAATCTAAAACTCTCATTTATGTAGCAGGCTGTCGCGGATTTCAGCAAAATAAACAGGATACTCAAAAATCTTAACTAGGCAACAAATGCGCGTGTGGCATGTGAAGTCACAGAGCTGACATTAACATAAGCCATAACCTTTGGATCCTTGTAACACTGAAAATGGGCCAGCATTTATATGAAGTCATGTTACTTAACGCTAGTCAACTATAATAATGAAGTACTGGCTGTTTCTTTCACTTGTTTACTCTTTTGAAATCTTGACATAGTATTGTAGTGGACGAAGAATAACATAACAGGTCAGAAACCGTCCGTACGTGATTAAGGAGATTTTTTTAATTTTTACAACGTTTATAGCTCTCATCCCTTTATCAGTGTTACATCCATTGAATTACTAGCAATTGAAGCTAAATTTGTATTCTGAGTTAAGAAATAAGATGAAACAAATATACACATATATAACTTGTGAAAGTTTGGGTTCTTTGTGGTTTGGTGTTTTATGTGTGGGGTTGGTTTATGGGTTGTGCGTGTGTTGATATTTTGTGTTGTGATGGGTGATTAGAGATACGAATTGCTATAAACCCAATGCTTTAATTAATTCCTGCACAGATCACCTACGTATTTCTGGCAAAATAATGATACTACTGCATCTCCTGTTTTGGTCTGAAGATATATTAAATTAATTATGGGATATTTCCGTTCGGCTAGGGTCCGTTGTTTCCAGTTCAAATAGTTGTCAGTGACTTTGCGTTTAATGCTAACAGCAGGCCTGGGTGTGCTGAGGTCGTTGAAGGCTTTCCACTCTTTCTAATTCTAGCCCTGCACGGAAGCCCGAGACTTCTTACCTGTACGTTCTATTTCTGGCAATGCTTTGGGATCTGGAGAGCAGTGATTCACTTGTAAACTCTATTTTGGGAACATGCGGAGACTTGTAATATTATTTTCTTTCTCTCTGCTCTTCTACAAGTTTATTTTTGTTAGGTCAAATTTTCAGTTGCGTGTGAATGTTCTCTGCTTTCATATGTTGGGAGGTGTTGTTAGTGCAATTGCAAATATTTTGTATTTAATGAATTGAATCTTGATGTCAATTCAACGCTTGATGATATTTTAAGAAATGAATTGAAATATTGCAAGTTACACGTCTATAAATGTCTTCGCAAATACACTACAATGTCAAACACATGCGGGTTTCCTTGTATAAGTTATCTTAGTTGTCTTATTTTAAATGTAATCAGAAAACTTTCCTGCAGCTTGTACTGGGTCTTTATAAATGTATAACCTACCTTCACCCTAGCTTTGAACCACTCAGCATTCTGTTTACGTTTCTGTGTTTGATAGTTTTATGCTACAGATATTGTGCTATGTTGTATACAATACAATGTACACTACTCTTTTGTTCCCATTTTAGGAACGTCACGCTCCATTTCTGGCTTGGCATCGTACGTCCGTGTGATTATTTTTCTTATTGTTCTTTCCTATTCACACAGTGTTAAGTTTACAATCTGAAGATCATCAATGCTAAGCGAAGGAGAAAGACCCGAGTGGAATAGACAAAAAGTAAACTTCATCTATGAGAAATAATCGCTTTGATATATTGCTTGTTTTGACATAATCTTGGCGTATCGATACCTACCACAAATATCAATATCAAAGACTTGGCACTCTAGCCTGAGATTTGTTTTCCGTCAGAGAAAAAGACATCCTGTGTGAGCTTACCGTCATATTAAGATCGGTTTCAGTTAATGACTATTTCAACGAATGATGTTATCTGTCAGAGAAAAAGACATCCTGTGTGAGCTTACCGTCATTTTAAGATCGGTTTCAGTTAATGACTATTTCAACGAATGATGTTATCTGCGTACGGACATTTAGTTGTTTGTCAAAACTCAGACACAAAATTATTGACACATAGTCTCTCCTTGACCTTTCGGAATCGGCACTATGACATGAGATACTTACTCTCGTTATTATAAGCCCTTCGTGACAGGCTCTATGACCTGTTACCTGAGGAAGGTGCCAGGTAATTGGAAACTAATTCTGTCGTGGTGCGACTGCCAATACTTGCTGAACTGTTTACTTCACCTTACTGAAGCGTGGTGGCTGCCAAAGAAATGCTGACGAGAATGATTTTCAAGTAATCAATCAGGAATATCAAGAAGTATTATATCCCCTCCCTTATATATCGCACTAATAAATGAATAAATGAACGCAGTATAATGATGGAAGGAATATGGACCATAGATATAACTGATAAGTGCAAACTGATTGTAATTATAACGAGAGTACAACTATATGCAAAGGGCTTATAACAAATAATGAGCATATTACAATTATTATTCAAGGAATGTATAACAAATATATAACAGAGAGTATGTAACGAGTATATAAAATGTATAAACGAATATATTAAAAAGACAAAACAAGTGAATAACTAATATGTGGCAAGTGATAACCAGTAATATATATCAAGTATATAATAAATATATAGTGATGGATTCTTGATGTAATTGAGTGATTAGCAACTTTTTATCAAGTTTGGAGAAAACGAAATAATTTTTAAGTAGTTTTGATTCCTCCTTTATCTGCTTTTTAACCAAAAATTTGTTAATTGTGTCGTACGCCTTAACGTGTTCTCTATACTTTTTATTTGAGGTGCCGTATAAACGTGGTGTTCTCTATACTTTTTATTTGCAGTGCCGTATAAACGTGGTGTTCTCTATACTTTTTATTTGCAGTGCCGTATAAACCTGGTGTTCTCTATACTTTTTATTTGCAGTGCCGTACGTCCAAACGTGGTGTGCTCTATAATTTTTATTTGCATAATAACAGCTTCATGCAATTACTAGTAACAACAGCACTGTTTTTAGCGTTTACTTTATTATGGAAGTGGAAAGCTTAGCTTAGAGAAATGTGTTCTTATGTTTCACTGTATAATAAGAACACTTATTAAAGTAGTATTAATACTATTAATCTTGGCAACAAAATAGTTGTTGTTCTTGTGTAAAAACAGGTCTAGATATTCTTTTGTTCTCTTGTAATTTAAATTTCATTTTGAAATGGTAAACAATCATTTAAGTGACATAAGTGACAAAATCATTAAAGCTTAAACCGCTCATATTCTGGCAGTATGTGTCATTTACAGTCGTGTTAGAATGTTACAATAAGACCAGAGGACGTGGCAGTATGTGTCATTTACAGTCGTGTTAGAATGTTACAATAAGACCAGAGGACGTGGCAGTACGTGTCATTTACAGTCGTGTTAGAATGTTACAATAAGACCAGAGGACGTGGCAGTATGTGTCATTTACAGTCGTGTTAGAATGTTACAATAAGACCAGAGGACGTGGCAGTATGTGTCATTTACAGTCGTGTTAGAATAAGACCAGAGGACGTGGCAGTATGTGTCATTTACAGTCGTGTTAGAATGTTACAATAAGACCAGAGGACGTGACAGTATGTGTCATTTACAGTCGTGTTAGAATGTTACAATAAGACCAGAGGACGTGGCAGTATGTGTCATTTACAGTCGTGTTAGAATGTTACAATAAGACCAGAGGACGTGGCAGTATGTGTCATTTACAGTCGTGTTAGAATGTTACAATAAGACCAGAGGACGTGGCAGTATGTGTCATTTACAGTCGTGTTAGAATGTTACAATAAGACCAGAGGACGTGGCAGTATGTGTCATTTACAGTCGTGTTACAATGTTACAATAAGACCAGAGGACGTGGCAGTATGTGTCATTTACAGTCGTGTTACAATGTTACAATAAGATCGGAGGGCGAGAACAAGACCCTTTGCTGCAAATTGCAGTATGGAGACTATTTCCATATGAAGCTTCTTCAGTCATTAACGATAATTCAGTTCTGATAACATAACTGTGTCTTGTGTCCTTTTATGCTATGAAATTTTTATTGAGTAGATGCTAATTATAACTTAAATGCCAACCTGCGCACTATTTGTCAATCTTGTGTGTAGTGTTATTTTTTTTTTTAATACACTGATATGAAGTATATGTGACATGACCTCTCTCTTCCCAACTAATCATTTGCTTTTTCTCCCAGTTATTGCTGGTGCTCACTAGAGCAAGCGTCGTTTTGTTCTCTCGGTTGTGGTGCACAGACAACAGGTGCTTTATGTTATGACTGTGAGTAGTGTGTGCTTTCCTATCTGCTTTGTGGATCACTGAAATAAGTAGTAATCGAAAATTGTGCCTTCTGTGTCAAAGTATCTCCAAACAAACAATTGTAAAATTTGGTGTTAGAAGAAATTGATGCAATTTGAAATAATTATTTTAATACATAATAGTCACGCAAAGGTATTATCTTTTACAAAGCATCTCGATGATTTTTTTAAAAAATGTTTTGAAAATGCGCCTTTTTGTCAAAAATGTCTTCCAAAATGATGTTGTTAAAATATGTGACTAGTGATAATAAATATTTTGTCTAATTAAAAATCATTTTACAGTAAAGCATCTCTCTCCTCTCATCACAGCTAGTAAAATCTCTCTCTAATTGAGTGTAATACAACAAACTATACAGAAAAAACTATTCTCTCATAAAGAGTAGTAAAAGTATAAATTTAACAATAAGGTATCTCCCTTTTCACTGCTAGTATAGTATCTCTCTAAATAAATGTCGTAAATATAAAATATATATTTACTGTAAAGCGTATCTCTAAATGTCGTAAAACTAAACTTTTACACTAGCAAAGTGTTCTTAAATATACAGTTTTCAGTAAAATATCTAACTAATTAATACTCATCAACATATTTTAATTACACCAAAGAACCTCTCTAATTAACAATTATATCAGTAAACTTTGTACAGCTTGTACTAAAAAGCACTTCTCTGTATTGATAGAGTTATCACTAAAATATACTAAAACAATTCTTGAACTCGTAACGATTTGTTTTTATTGGAAAGTATCTCTCTAATTACAAGTTGTATCAAAGAACTTTGTATAACTTTTGTATTAAAAAATATCTCTCTAATTACAAGTTGTATCAAGGAACTTTGTATAACTTTTGTATTAAAAAATATCTCTCTAATTAACAGTTGTAGCAACAAACTTCCTTGAATAAACTTTGAAACTATTTTTAAAAGAATCCTGATAATTACATTTCTAATTAGCATTAATAAAATCATAATTATTTCCAGTAAAGTTTAATTTTAATTAACAGCAATAAGTTAAACATTTTGTTTGAAAGCACTCGCTAATGAACAGTCTTAACACATATGCACCTTTATTGAAAAGTATACCAAATAATACCAAAAATATATATTTTACACTAATAAATCTTTCGAATTAACATGTCATGCAATCAGGAACTGCTAAATACATTCAGTTGAACACTTCGATAAAGTAGTGAACGTTTCCATGAAGGGCATTTCCATTTTATGAACATTTATCCAAGGGCATTTAGAACCAAAAATGCCCCAAAAAGAAAATCCCATTTGGAATCAGCTTACACAGTTTGGCGATCATTTCATGTGCCTACGTTGTGTCAGCTGTATGTAGTTTGATTCTGGCCCCAAACCGAGACATTACGACAATGCGAGCGCTCAAGTGGTATATGCGCTGTGTTCAAGATGTACCGAGACACCAAGGTCATGCGACTTCTCATATGACTGCGTTTCTAATCGAGCTAATCAGAATGCGCGCCTTATGTAGTTGTCAACATGTTAAAGACTACCATTAAGCTACAAGAACATTAGCGAGACCCATATTGCTGCGAAAGGATACGATGTAAAGAACTGATTGGCAAAGTAAACAACAACAAAAACAACGACAAAGAGCTGATTACTACCTCGCATTAATTACCCTTGACGGAGACTTCTAGACACACATCTGTAGTCCTATAGACAACATAATCCTGTACATAATTACTGGCTTGGGATGGGTTATAGGCTGATTAGTCCATAATGCAGAACACAGGTCTGCGTATGATAGATTGTAACCGTGAACCAATACCACGTTAACGCAGGAGTCCGACACCTAGATTAAATTCAGGTGTACATTCACAGAAGTAGTAGTCCAGGTTTTTGATAGAAAGTACTTGTACAGCAGACACACACATACTTTAAGTGATTTGTTCTTTCTATCTGTACATTGAGAGTCTATTTCACATCTTTGTCATTCAACCAAACCCTAACTTAACTAGAAGTGAAAGGAAATCTCTTTGTGCTGACAGCTGCACATTAGCCTGGTGGCAGACTATAAATACCCTGTCCTTGAACATCCCAGAACACAGCTTGTCTTCTTTTCACTGATGTTAAGATGTCAAATTAACATTTACATCTTAAATGTACTGTAGCCTGTTTGGTTGCTTTATACCATTGCACGAATACACTCACACACAAACAGCGTGCACATGTACACTGTCAACAACATATTGATTAAACAGCAGACATTGAGAGAAGATTTGCATTTTAAAATATCTCTCTCCGCCTTTCTTCTCTCACTTTCCCGCGCGCTCTCTCTCTCTATTTCTCTCTCGCACGCCCCCCCCTCCTCCGACAATATGTGCATAAAAAATTCTAATCACAAGCATTTTTGCTTTATGCTTCTAAAATGTATATTTAAAATCTGCTATGGTTCCATTAACTACACATACACAACAAACACACACACACACACACACACACACACACACACACACACACACACACACACACACACACACACACACACACACACATTACCCTTCTTTGAAATAGCAGACGTCATTAAATTTGTAAAGTGTTAAATGTTTATTTATCAGATCATTATAGAACAGAATATATATTATAAACGTCATGTCTGTGTTTATATATATATAAATGCAAAAATGATGTCTGTGTATAAGTATCAGCAAGTGTGAAACTGATGTTCTGTAGGTATGAACGTAATATATAACATTTATTGCTCGTAAATGTGAAAATTATACGCTGGACATTCGTTTTAATAATTTATATATTTTATTTTCATTTACCTGTAGATATGAATATGAGAGAGAGAGAGAGAGAGAGAGAGAGAGAGAGAGGGAGAGAGAGAGGAGTAGTGTTTGCTTTGTATAATCTTGTGCGTGCTTTGTGTTGGTTAGCAAACTTCATTCCTCCTGTTTGTGGACATTATTGTGAAGTGTGGTGAGTGTCATCCATGTGACGTGTGCAAATGCCTTTACGAGCATTCCGTAGTACGTATCTGAGAATAGCTTGCTTGACACTGCAGATGACACGATTTCGAAAAACACTCATTTGTCCTTGGAAAAGGTCACATCAAAGACGCTGTTGCATTAGTCTAATTAAACGCCAACATTTGTTCCCTAGGACCGTCAGGAATGCTAGGGCCGTCCGCCACAGTCTGATTGATTTAGTTCTGAGGTAGGCAGCAGGCTGTTTCCCAAAACGTCAATTTGGATTAGGCACAGTTTGCTTTGGCAAGAAAATTCATTAAAACAATTACGTGATATCATATGTTTGATCTTTTCTACTGAAGACGTGGTGTAAAATGGTACATTTTTATTAATGATGATTAAAATTTGACACAAGATGTATACTAAATGTTTGCTTCTGTTAATTTCTCGTTCTAACTAATTGTATGTATGAGTTAGTTGTGTGGTGTGTGTGTGTGTGTGTGTGTGTGTGTGTGTGTGTGTGTGTGTGTGTGTGTGTGTGTGTGTGTGTGTGTGTGTGTGTGTGTGTGTGTGTGTGTGTGTGTCGGAAGACACTCGCATGTCTCTCAAAACATAATACTGTCATGTTAAGAGTGGTGTATGTTTAATTGTAAATTTTCTTTCTTTTAAACACACTCTTTCAAAACCCCTAAGCCCACTAACTCACCCACCACATCACCAACTTCATTCTTATCTTCTCTGCACATTAGGGTGTCTCTTCGGTACTCGTGTCGCCAATTCGCGTGTACACACTAACGTGTACAATAACGTGTACACATACACACACTGAATAACTCATACACGTTTTATAAAATCTCAATAACAGCGGAGATCTGGCTTTTGGTGTCGAACTGTAGTGCACAGAACTAAATTTCGATTCGAGCACTGCAAATCCCGCAGACACCAGCACTGACAATGCCTGAGTGTTATTTCATTCTACAGTTCATTGTGCTGTGATAGATCATTTTCTAATGGAGGGTATTTTTATAGATGATTATAGCTAACATGTATTTGAACTTATGTTTAGATGCATGTTATTTCAGGATATTTTAAAATCTATGAACATAGAGTTTAGAGAAAGGTGGTGGTGGTAATGACGGTAGGAGAGAGGGGAATTTTAGTTCATAAATATAGGCATGTTCCAATTGGAATAAAGTTCAAAACAGATTCAGTTATTTTTTTTTAACTTGGCGTGGCACAGATAATAAAACAGGATTGGCTAATAGATGGCGAATAGCTTCTAATAAGACGATTAGCTACTAGATGGTGTTCGATGAAAGACTTCAAGCTGGCAAAAAATAGTGTACGATTTTAAGGGAGGACGGCTGGCTAAAAATGGTGTTTTGCTTTTAGGAGGACGGCTGGCTAAAATGGTGTTTTGCTTTAAGGAGGACTGGCTAAAAAGGGTGTACAACTTTAAGGGAGGACGGCTGGCTAAGAAAAGGATGTACGGCTTCAAGGGAGGACGGCTGGCTAAAAAGGGTGTACGACCTTAAGGGAGGACGGCTGGCTAAAAATGGTGTACGGCTTCAAGGGAGGACGGCTGGCTAAGAAAAGGATTTACGGCTTCAAGGGAGGACGGCAGGCTAAAAATGGTGTACGGCTTCAAGGGAGAATGGTAATAGTAAACATGGCGATATGTTTTCAAGGCAATGATGACCAATTTAGAATTTAATAAATAAATATGCTTTTCGATTAAATTTTCTTAGTTAAAAGTGACAGTCCAATATTTCTAAATTTAGAGAATATTGTTAATTGTGCTACTGTTCTACTTAATTAACATGGTATTTGAATATCACTTTTCGTTTGTTCTTTATTGTCTGAATTATGACTTGGAATATCGATACATTTTGAATATCACAGTTCGTACTTCAAATATCACAACCCACACTCCAAATATTTATTCTTTAATTTGAATTATGTAAGTCCTGTTTTGACTACCGAAATCTGTGCTTTTAATTAAATGATCTCTGCAATGAATACCATAACCGTAATTTCATACTCTAGGCAAATCTAAAAATTTCATAATCCATACAATGAATATCAAATTCTAATTTCTTTATCATTATCCGTACATTGAATCGCAATACTTTATTTCATCAATAATATTCGCACTCTGTATATAATGATATCAATAGAAAATAATAAATGTTCATTAAAATATAATAAATGGTTACAATATATATTTATTTAGAATATATATAAATCAGTAGGAAGTGAACATAAATGAACATGCGTTGAACATTTTTTCTCCACCCTCCCTCATACACACCGTTGTAAGTGTCTTGTTATGAATCAAGTAGTTATGCTATCGCCTGGACATACCAGTCTTGCAAATATTGCCATGCGGATGTCTGCATTTCTCGTGACGTCAGTGGAGGGTGTCACGTCAGTAACCTCAATTCTACGAGCGTGTGTGGTCTGATAAGTCATGAGCTTTCTTTCATTAACTGCTTTCTTTCTTCTGTTTCTCTGTCTTCTGTCTGTCTGTCTGTCTGTCTGTCTCTCTCTCTCTCTCTCTCTCTCTCTCTCTCTCTCTCTCCCCCCCCCCCCCCCGTTATTCTTTCTGACTTTCTTTCCCTCTTCTATTTCTCTGTCTCTCTCTTTTCTCACTTCTCTCTCTTTATTTGTTTTTTTGTTTCTCTTTTTCTCTTCTTTCTCTCTCTCTCTCTTTGGTCTTTTTTTTAGCCTTCTCTCTCTTTCTTCTGTTTCTCTGGGTCTCATGGTCTTTCTCACTCTCTCTCTTTCTGTTCTGTTTCTGTGTTTCTTTGTCTCTCCCTTGGTCTTTCTCAATAGTTTTCTCTCTTTCTCCGTCTTCTGTTTCTCCGAGTTTCTCTCTCTCTCTCTCTCTCTCTCTCTCTCTCTTGGTCTTTCTCATTATTTCCCTCTTTCTGTTTCTCTGTGTTTCTCATCTTATGGTTTTTCTCACTGTCTCTCTCTTTCTCTCTTCTGTTTCTCTCTCTCTTTCTTGGTCTTTATCACTCTCTTTCACTCTTCTTTTCATTGTGTTTTTCTGTCTCACTCTTGATCATTTTCGTTTCTTTGTTCTGTTTCTCTCTCTCCTTTACGTTTTGTGTTTCTCTGTCTCTCTCTTGGTCTTTCTCATGGCTTCTCTCACTTCCTCTCTCTCCCTGCTCTTTGTCTTGCTTTCATTTGTCT
The DNA here is from genome assembly GCA_028829895.1 of Sinotaia quadrata. Classification (NCBI taxonomy): domain Eukaryota; kingdom Metazoa; phylum Mollusca; class Gastropoda; order Architaenioglossa; family Viviparidae; genus Sinotaia; species Sinotaia quadrata. Next base: position 56,231,921 of record CM054182.1, read on the forward strand.
TTTTCTCTTTTTCTGGGTCCCTTTTTCTTGGTTTTGCTCACTGTCTCTCTCTCTCCTTACTGTTTGTCTTATTTTCACCCCATCTCTTAGGTTTTCTCACGTCTTTCCTTTATTTCATTGTTTTTCTCTCACACTATTTTGCTTTCTATCCTTTCCTGATTATTTTTGTCCTCTTTTCTATATTTCTTTCTCTTCCTACCCGTCATTTCCTTTCTCTCTATGTCCATTTTCTCACTCTCATCTCTTTGCTCTCTCTCTCTTTTCTTTCCTCTTTTTTTCCCCTCATTTACATTTTAAACTAAACCGTTCTTTATTCTCCATAAACGGCTTATTTTTTATTTTATATGTAACATGACTAAATCATTTTCCTTCCTCTGAATCAAGCTTAACTCTTGCTGTATATTTCAGATTGTGTAGAGACTTTCCGCCGAAAAAAATCTTATGCTTACTTACTTTGGATTACGTTCAGTTTTAAGCCGTTCATACTTCTGTTTTAATGTAACTATGTTCATTTACAAACTTTAAACTAACTGGATTTTATTGTTGACTAAATTAAGTTTTTCAGCTGTTTAAATTGATGTTGTTATGTACGAGAAGCATGGATTTGGTGTTTACCATTTATGCTCACAGTGGTACCTGAGAATTTATTTGGATTAATAATTTCATTTCCTATCTCTGAATCCCATAACACACATAGGTTACCATTTGTGGATGGAGATATATATCAGTATGTGCTTGTGTGTGCCTATGCGTATGCTTTTTGCATGTCTTGTGTATGTGTTTGTGTATGTGTAGTGTGTGTATGTGTGATTGTGTGTGTGTGTGTGTGTGTGTGTTTAAAGACAAAAAGCGCTATTCAATGGATATATTTTTCCAATGTTCAACTCTATGAGTTCTGCATTTAATATGCAAACATACATGCGCTGTATATGTTTACAAGTGCTTTAGAATATGCAATCTGCAGGAGGAGAGTAAGATTAGGGAAACTCAACTACTGAACTAGGTATCAAGGTCATCGGGGTGGGGAAGAGACTGTTATTTATTTCCGATTTGTCAGTTCCTTCTAACTTTACTTTTGCTTGAGTTCTTTTGTTCTGCATGACGGCCTGTATGTAATTTGGTGTGCGTGCGTGCGTGCAACATGTGTGTGATCGATATTGTAAACATTTGTGAATGTATATGTGAATATCCGAACTTTTGAGCTCCCGTGTCATTGCAGCCTGTGCGTGTGCTCATGTCTGTGCATGCTTATATGTACTCTCGTGTGAATATGAGTGATTGTCATTGATACTGAGTGCGTCTGTTGATGTGTACTCTCGTGTGAATATGAGTGATTGTCATTGATACTGAGTACGTCTCTTCATGTGAGGATGAGAAAGGTCAGTATTGTCAGATTCCCTTGTGAAACACCCTGGCAGATTGATGGCAGTAAACTGAGTAAAGGTTTACTAATCGTAGCCACATGCATCCCGAACTTGGCGATAACAAGGTTTGGGGCGCTTTTATTACTGCAACACATGTGTTGCTACCTGATGTTTGACCCGTCGCGTGACATGCTGGTTTATGATCAGAGCTGTCACGTCTTTCCCTGTGGTGCCACGCCAGCAGTCTCCTCTGGCAGTCCTAATTGGGTTGCATGCTAAATTGAGTTTTCGCAACCGAATTGTGTGTGCTAGGAGGTGAGATTCATAATAGTATTGTATAATTCGCACTTCACTGGGTTTTAGTGTGCTATCGTATAACTTTTAGTGTGTACTTTTTCTGAAAGATTTATCGAACGAGGCAGCTTCAGGTGTCTTGCATACATGAACAGTTTTTGCAGAATGTTTTCTGTACGTATGGAAAGGTTCACAAAATATTTCGTCTTCCAACTTCTTCATTTCATGAACTTTTCTCATTTACTTTAAAAAAAACAAAACTTTGAATAAACTTTTCAACAATCATTTATTATATTGTGTTTATTGTTTTGGAGTAATTGAGGTGTTTTTTGTTTGTTTGTTTACCTGAGTTTGTTTTCGTCTGCTGTTGTTTTGTCGAGGACAGTGTTGTTTGCTTGTTTTCTGGATTTAATAGGACACAAATTACACCTTAATCCGATGAACCTATCTCAGTCTGTTGAAATGGAATGTAAAAGTGTTGTTTGCTTGTTTTCTGGATTTAATAAGGACACAAATTACACCGTAATCCGATGAACCTATCTCAGTCTGTTGAAGTGGAATGTAAAAGTGTTGTTTGCTTGTTTTCTGGATTTAATAGGACACAAATTACACCTTAATCCGATGAACCTATCTCGGTCTGTTGAAATGGAATGTAAAAGTGTTGCCGTATGTTTCTCTAAGTGCCTGCTGTCTGGAACATCCTTGTAAACAGAGGAAAACGCTCTTACTGTCGGGAAATTGCCTTTTGTTGGAACTCGAGTGTGACGCTAGTTAGTATCCCAACATCTGATGGAGACAATCAATTTCTTAGGAAACTGATGCTAAAAACGGCCCATTGGAGGCAGGGTCATGGAGGTATTCTACAATAAACAATAGGGATATGATTAATGAAGCTGATAATGCATTATTCAGCAACTTGAGACACAGAGAGGGAATTCTTCTGGCAAAAACAGCAACTGATAACACTAACTGTTATGGCAAATATCAGCAAATCAATGACAGTGACAGGGATTTATTCTGGCAACATCAGTAAGTGATGACACTGTCAGGGAATTGTTCTGGCAATATCAACAAATACATAACAGTTACAGGAAATTAATTCTGGTAAAATCAGCAATTGTCAGCACCGTCAGGGGATTATTCTGACAAAATCGGAACAAATGACACTGATAGAGAATTTATCTACTACACACTGAGAAGTTATTCTGGTACAATTATTAACTAATGTCGCTGACAGGGATTTGTTTATTCTGGGCACAATTATTAACTAATATAACTGGCATGGAGCTGTTTAATTTAGGTACACCTATTAACTAATGACACTTGATAAATAGTTGTTTATTCTGGGTACAGCTATTAACTAATGACACTGATAAGTAGTTGTTTATTCTGGGCACAGCTATTAACTAACGACACTGATAGGGAGTTGTTTATTCTGGGTACAGCTATTTAACTAATGATCCTGACAGGGCAGGTATCTTCAAAATCAACAAACGGTGTATATTGTTCGGAAGCAAATCCGATAAGGACGAAACTACCAAAGTGTTAAGAATCCATAATGTAATATCGGCAAAACGAAACAGTGGTAAACATAATGTAATATCGGCAAAACGAAACAGTGGTAAACATAATGTAATATCGGCAAAACCAAACAGTGGTAAATATAGCCAAGAAGTGTTAAACGTTTGAGTAAGTGTCCATCACATTCGTCGTTATCACGGATTTAAACATCTGCTAATGACGAACAAAAGTGTGGTAGACAGACGAAGTCATTTTCAGCACAAGAGTATGCAATGGTATGCAGCTAGAATTCCAGTAAACCATACCTAGACTCGCGAAGGATTTTGAGAAAGTGGGTCAACGGCATGAGAATTCAGGATTAGGGATTAAGGATTTTCAGAGTGCTCGGAATTCGTTAGTGATTGTAGAAAATAATTTTTGAAAGGATGTATTTAAAAACTGATTGGGTCTCTTGTATCTTTCACAGGTCAGATTTCAAAAGCATCAAGACTTGTAAAGAACAACTAAGGATCTTCTCCAAGGGGAATTTATTAGGAATTATTTGTTTCACTTTAGTCTGGCCAACGCAGTACTAATGTCCGTTAATTTTGAAGCTAAAGTGTCTAATTGCACCCAGGACATTAAACTCTCTATATAATATTGAACATTCAGTGAATGCGTTTCTGAGCATAACAAGCTGTTTTGGACTGACTACCGCCTAGTTGCAGTAGAAAACCTGTTTTATGCCCTCTGTTGGTTGCTTTGGTCGCATAGAAACTATTACTAAATGTAATGCCAGCGTCCTGGGTCGTTAAAAACCAATAACTGTCAGCAAACTGGTTAGTCTTACCTCAAAACAGCTCAGTATTTTTCTTTTGAATAACTAATAATTGGACGTATACAACATCTATGTATGGCGTATTGACGGTTAATTTGTCGCCAGCGAGGACATGTACTGAGCATAGATCAGCCTGTTTTGGACCCATATAACATATGTACTGGACATATATCGGTCCATTTGGACCCATAGAACATTAGTATTAGGTACTTTGGCCTGTTTGGACATTGTATTGGACATACATCGGCCTGTTTGGTGGCGTGGAATACTGTCGCCTAATTGGTGTCACAGGGCATTGCAAAATATAATTTATTTAAGAAAGAAAAATTATCGATTAGTTAACGCTAGAATTGCGATGTTATTTTTACTCTGTTTTATTCTTTACATTTTATCAGGGAAAAAGTAATCACCGCGATGATTCAAAGTATTTTATTTATTTGTTTTTTTCTCCCCCACCCCTATCGACAGTTTACTCATTTCATTCCACCATACCTCATTCCAGTTTGCCTCCATTGAACGGTAAAAGTAGTAGTAGTAGTAGTAGTAGTAGTAGTAGTATATGTATTGATAATCATAGTTGTAGATATAGCAGATATAGTGTTAGTAGTTGTAGTAGTTGTAGCAGTAATAGTTAAGTTTTGTAGCTATAGATTTCATAGTTGTAGAGGCAGTCACTATTAATAGTTATAGTAGTCAACAGAACTAAGCACTAAAGGTGCCTCTCAGTCTCACGCAGAGAAAAGCTCTAGATACACTAACCGCGATCTGAAGCGATAATCTTGTGTAAAATCCCGTGAGTGAGTTTAACAATTGGCGTGCGACAGTGACTGGGAGTGTACAGCTTGATATAGCTACACACGTAATGTGGAGAAATAAAAGTCTGAGTATTCAGTGTACGAGTACACAAACAAACTATTATCGACTATCACCTACGCGTGCTTGTTGTATGTGTGTGTGTGTGTGTGTGTGATTATGCGTGTTGTGATTGTATGAGTGTGCACATGTATATTTGTGATTGTATGTGTGTGCATATGTGTGTTTGTGATTGTATGTGTGTGCATATGTGTGTGTATTTATGATTGCGTATGATTAGCTATATATTATTCAGTTAAACATATAGTTATGTTTGTGAGTGTGTGTGTGTGTGTGTGTGTGTGTGTGTGTGTGTGTGTGTGCAATCCTGTGTGTTGGTAGATCCCAAATTGACTTTACTAAAGTCAAGGCCACTGAGATGCGTCTGCATACTCTATTATGAACATTCCTTAATATTGACTTCATTGACTACGTCTGCATACTCTATTAAGAACATTCCTTAATATTGACTTCATTGACTACGTCTGCATACTCTATTATGAACATTCCTTAATATTGACTTCATTGACTACGTCTTGCATGTTTAAATTTAACCTATCCAATCTGGAAGATTGACGTTCAAACGACGAACAATGCAAGTAAAAGGTAGGGGTTGAGGTTGAAGAGTGGGTGGGTTAAAATATTGTGCCTTTCTCTCTGGACGACCAGTATATGTGTGTGTGTAGATGATTTGCATCATATCTAGAACCTGTGAAAGTTTCGTTTAACTTTTTCTTATTTCGAGGATCAGGTAATCCAGCCTCTAGTCTACAGCAATTTTCAGAATTTCCTAGTCCATCAGTGACCTTTTAATTGGTTTGCTAAAAATAGTTTAGTTCAGTTAGATTTTGTGAGCTAATCAACATCTTATATTAGGTCTTGTATCTTTAACTGCCAGCATGATGTCATCAAACCCACCCCACTTCGCAAGTAACTGTTCCAGTACCATCCAGTGAATGGTTGCTTAATGTATACTTATAAATGACCTACATTGCTAGAGCTTTAAGCTTTAAGGTCGAAGAAAGAGTAGCAATTACTCTCCCTAAATTTTGACAGAGCAAAGGAAGTCTTTCCTTTTATTGCCGACTTTCTTGTGCAAAATGTACAATAAAAACAAAGGAATGAAAGATAACATTTTCTTCTTCCGCATTTTATGTGAAATTGTAAAATAAAAACTGAAGTGAAAAAAAAAAAAGAAAGAATAAAATGTGTTTTAAATCCACAAAAGCAATGATCACGAACGCTAAGGGAACGAACTCAACTCCCTGGTGAGTGATGCAATTCAAATGTAGCATCTTTGTCCCAGAAATAACTTCTTTGTTTGAAGCTACGGATTTAGGTAGGCTGTTTACTTTTTACTATCACCTGATTGTCTTTAAAAGTCTGCATCGTGTATTGTGAATATAAAGTGTGGCGCTTGTAACAGCCAAGAGTCAGAAGAGGAGAAGAAGACGGGGAAAAAATGCAAATAACCCAAGCAGACTGTCGTATATCTACGTTTTACGCGAAATGATAAACACGTCCTTCACTGGGGGTCATAAATCTCGCGCGTCCTCCCTGGACGCTTTGATCTGCCTGGAGATTTAATGTTCTGGTCTTGTGAACATAACGTGTGGCCACGGACAGTATTTGCCTGCAATTGGTGCTGCTGTGAAATTCGTGCCTGCCCACAATTCCCTGACCATTAACAGAAGCAGTCCATGTAGGTTGTTACTCAGTCTACACTCTACACTGTAGGTTGTTACTCAGTCTACACTCTACACTGTAGGTTGTTACACAGTCTACTCCATAATACATCCGCTAAGATATTGCTTCTGTCCATTAACTTGCTATTTTGAAAATACTGTTACTTCTCTATTAATAGTTGCTATAATTTGCTGCGGTTATTGATATATGCCCAGCATTCACTATAATTTAATGATGCGATGATGAAATGATATTATGATTACTACAATTAGTTCATCGTCTACGATTCATTCTGCTGCTACTACTACTATTAGGTAACCTTCTATACATCCTATTTTACTAGTGGTATTATTAAGCTTACTATTACTACTCATGATACTTGATACTTGCTACAGTTAGATGTTTCTCTGAACAAAATTTTACACTCAATCGGTATATAATATTTGCTAATATATAGTTTAAGCAATTGTAAACAAAATTTCAGATCTTACTGTAATGTTTGCTTCAAAGAGGTTTTCATAGAACTCATCTATTAACAGTTGCAGTTTGCTTTCGTTGTAAACATTCTCCTTTTTGCACAGTGACAATAATATTTGCTATATTTTTGTTGTTGTAATCACTGTTTTTTGCCCATAGCACCTTAAGGAATTTATAGCGTTTGCTGTTGTCGTCGACATATCTCTCCCACACACTCCAATTAGTTTTCTCTACAGGTTGTTGCAAGTGTAAACAACTTCTGCCCACAAACTCAGCCTACACCTTTCTATACGTTCGCTACGCGTGATCTTGGTTGAAAAGAACTTCGGTTTAAAAGACCGTAAATTGTTAGCTACAACTCGATTTGGGCGTGCACAACACTGACTCTCAACTAAACCGTGCACAGCTCGCCGGGCAACGCGTATTGACGATACTTGTTGCCATACAAAATCTCCAAAATGAATTACTATTTATAGGAGCCCTGCTATGAAGGGTGTCTTCAACGTTTGATTTTCTTTGTTATTTCTCGTCTATAAACTACAGTATTAGCCTAAGTGTAATTAAATTCTTAGGAGCTAGTGGAGGATTAAGTTTAAAAGTGGTGTTTTATTTTCTGTAGTCTAAGATGTCATCTGAACTTCAAGTACTCCCAATCCCAATGATTGTACAGGCGTGTAGAGTCGAGGCAATATCAGAGAACCGCCTCATAATGTTTCTTCTGACTTTGAAATGAAGCGTGCATAAATTAATCCTCAAGTATCAAGTTGTTCTCATGTGTGTATGCGTGCGTTTGTGTATGCAGGTATCTGTGTGTATATATGTGCCTGATGCTAGAGTATTACGAGCAATTTTCAATTTCCGAGTCACTCGTTTTCCTTTTCAAGTTTAACTCGATTTACTCTACCTCCTGACACACACACCCCAACTAGTTTGTAAATCATGGCATTTCCGTAACCTATTGAAGAGTTCTTGAGCACAGGTAACTCAAAACTTATGGAATTAATTTTTGATTCCCCCCCCCCCTTCCACCCTGCTCGGTATCTTGTCTGCGTGTGTGACTGTTGCGGGATCTTCTTAGAATATTTTTATTTTTTTATTTTCAGTTCGTGCGAAGTCTGACACTCCTCTCATCTACAGTACTGTTCAATAGTATCCTTGCATTGTAGCTAGCTTTCTTGTGTCAGTAATGTGTCATTATTATTAGCATTTTTATTTAATTTTGGGCAAGCAATTCTATTTCCAACGGAAAGCAATACCGTTTCATTAATGGCACTCATAAAGAAAACTGTGTATGCTTTGTATCTGTTTTATTTTTTTTCTCACCGATAAGCAGATATATATAATTATACGTGGTATATTAAATTCTTTTCAAATGATTACAGTTGTTGAGTTAGCGAGCCCAGTAAAGTACTGTGAACAACTGTAAGCAACATATGAACAGGTTCTTTAATTAGTTTTAAATCGTATATTTGCTATGATAGGTGACGGGCGTGGGGGGGGAGTGGGGGGAATAACATGGCACATGAACTAGTTTCGTCATGCTGAGAACTGTAAAACGTATGTTTGGATGGCTATAGTATAGTCTGTGTTACGATGTCAAGGAACAAGTTCATTAACTCTTTTATACTTTCGATTTGCTGAGTGCTGTAAAATACGTTTTTGAAAGGTTATAAGTTCGAATGGATGGTTGGATATATTCTGGGTCTAACCGATATTTGACCCCGGTTCGAGATGGGTGAACGACTACCCTAGATGTACGCTCTCACGTGTCTTCAGAAAAAGTATTGATTGCAGATTTTGGTTATACAATTTTTCAATTGTCTTTATTTTCGTATTTTAAAAATACGGTCTGCCATCATCATCCATCCCTTACCCCCATCACACACATAAGCATAACACACACACACACACACACACACACACACATACACACACACAAACGCACACATACGCACACGTGCACATGCACATATTTCCCACTTTAGCTTTCAGCATACTTGAAATTAGTTTTGTTTTTCTCGACAGTACATTTTATTAACCCATTCACCCTCTGATAACGTTAAAAATACTTGCTGGATATTCTTCAAGTCGAATAGCATACGCAATGCCAGACTTGCCATATTTTTCATGTCAGAATGACATTTCAATCTCGTCTTAGCCGCTTTTGAACGGATTCAGCATTGCGCCCACTTGAAGATACCAAATTCAATATGGCTGAGGACGTGTGAAGTCTAAAGAAGTGAAGAGAATCATTTCAAAGGCAGAGTTTCATCAGAAACATGGAACAAGCAGATTGACTTAGAGGCAGTAAATTCAAGCAATCATGAGGTCTAGAGGGCTAATCAGGCAATCCACCTAGGCATGAATATCAAGGGCTAGTCTGGTAAATGCATTAGTCACGACTCATAAGGCCTAGTCTAGTCAATGCTTTAGGCATGAACATTGAGGGCTATTCTAGTAAATGCACTGGGCACGACTCATAAAGCCTAGTCTAGTCAATGCTTTAGGCATGAACATTGAGGGCTATTCTAGTAAATGCACTGGGCACGACTCATAAAGCCTAGTCTAGTCAATGCTTTAGGCATGAACATTGAGGGCTATTCTAGTAAATGCACTGGGCACGACTCATAAAGCCTAGTCTAGTCAATGCTGTAGGCATGAACATTGAGGGCTATTCTAGTAAATGCACTGGGCACTACTCATAAGGCCTAGTCTAGTCAATGCTTTAGGCATGAACATTGAGGGCTATTCTAGTAAATGCACTGGGCACGACTCATAAGGTCTAGTCCAGTAAATACTCTAGGCAAGAATATTGAAGGCTAGTCAGCTAAAACTCTAGGCATGAATAATGAGGTGCTAATCTGGATAATGCGCTAGGCGTAAATAACGAGGGCTAGTATGGTAAATGTACTAGGCATGAATAACGACCAAAGAGAGTTAGTCAAGTCAACATACTCTATCTGTCTTTTAGAAATACGACGGTTGATTACGTGAACAAGCTCTAGTGGAATATTAGTCAACTAAAAAGGCTAGTCACGTGAACATACACTGGGAAATAAGCGCATGCGTATTCCGTAATACTGAATGAAACACGGGCACTAAACATGACTTAGTTACAATGCTTGAATAACCTAACAATAACATGAGGAATAGTTAATCCCTTGTACGCTGAAAATATGGGGCCACAATAGGCCAGAATGCTGTGGATATATGAAGACTAGTCAAACTTCCTATATTGCTTGAATCCTGAGGAAATACTGTGTTTTAGTTAGATCCACATCACTAAAAATAATCGAGAATTTGGTCAGCCCCTCTCACGCTGCTTGAATCATGAAGAGGGTTAGTCCAGCACCTGCAGTAAGTGAGGATCATGAAGACGTGATGACTTGAGAAAATATAAGGATTTACACACTGTGTGAATCTCGGGGAAAATGACATCCGGCTACTGCCTGTTCACTGCGAGACTATGAAGAATACTAAACCTTTGAACACCTCAAGAATCTTGATTATGTACAAAGAGGGCGAGTCGTGAAGGAAACTAGGTAGACACAAGTTCTACATGTGGCTTATAAAAGAAAAGAAGACATTTTAGAGATAATTCAGGCCCATGTCAAAATCTCCACTTGTGACAGATGAAGACATGTTATACACAATTCAGGCCCTTCTTGCAAATCTGGACTCATGTCGTGATTATTAATACAGGCCCCTTCGCGACCCCCCCCCCCCGCCCATAACTGTGACTCATAAAGACATGTAGGGATAATTCAGGCGCATGTCACGACCCCCCAGTGTGACTCATAAAGACATGTAGGGATAATTCAGGCCCATGTCACGACTCTCTTGAGATTGCACGGCAAGTTTATTAAAAGTATGTGTTAAACGTCCGTAGTTCGGTACAAGTAGCAGTGTCTGCTGTCTCAATCTTTTGTTGTTGTTTTATATTATCTCAGAAAGTATATACGTACCTGGAACTTTCTTTTTCTTGGTCTTATTAAATTATGTCGTTCTGAAACGCTGCGCACGCGTCAGTGAAATCCAGTCAGTGGCTACAAAATGAGGGCTTCAACCGGAAGTCCAACGAAGAAAATATTACCTGGAATATTACCTGGATGGCAATGTCGAGGAAGTGATGAGTGAACCCTTACAGCAGATTAGATACACAAATACTGCGTTCTTGCATGAAGTCGTTCACGCAAAAAACGAAGAGCAGCAATCGTGCTGGCGCCTCAAAATTACTTGCCCTTTATTTCTTACAGTTGTATCATTAACATAACAGATCAAATAATATTAATGATAAAAGTGCGAAACATACACATTCTTATTATTAACATTAATTCTGTTTACTTGCTCTCTGGACGAAACGAATCGGTTGTAATGATTATTCGGAAGCACCGTTAACTTCGAATGGTAATTTTATTTCCACTCTACTCATAGTGTCATTCTGAGAGTGTTCTGAATCGTCTTCCTTTTCGTTCTTCGATAGCAGTAACAACCAGCTCTACAAGCCTAATTCCATGGTGCTGTAAACAAGAGCATGGTTTTCTCTACAAATTCTTTGTCGTACCCCTCTGTCATTCAAGAACATAATCATACAAAGTTCTTTCTTGTTCTACATACACCCACCCCCCCAAAAAAAAAGAATATCGAAAAATGAAATCAGCTCTTTCTACTCATATGTCTGTCTCTCCCTGAAAATTAAGCTCAACACCAGCAAAAGAGGGTGAACGCGTGTTCAAGATTTTTCAAAGTGATAAAGGTTTCATGTAGTTGTGTGTATGTATGTGTGCGTGTAACGAGGATGGAGAGAGAGAGAGAGAGAGAGAGAGAGAGAGAGAGAGAGAGAGAGAGAGAGAGAGAGAGAGAGAGAGAGAGCAAAGCACCCACAGATGAAAAGAATAAACCTCTGATAAACAACATTCACCACGTGCAAATGAAATGCTAAAGGGATGTTCAAGAAAACCGGAATTAATTTTATTTCACTGGGGCATTTGCGTCATTTACAACTGCAAAATAAAATTTTAAAAACATCAGGCAGCGAGACAACAGGAAGCGGCGTCTACGAAGTACTATCCTGTGTAGAGCCGACATATATATGAATACACTTACATGCCACACACACACACACACACACACACACACATATATATAATTATATTATAATGAACATTGTACTAAAATTTCAAAATCGTACATGAAGTCAATTTACATTTGCCTCTATACAACCTGTTTGATATGTTAAACAATGACACAGTAAACATCAGCATTTCAACGACGTATTAGAATATTCAATCTGGGATTTAAAGTCATTGAATGCATTAAGTATTTTATTTGTGTGATTTTTGTTTCTTTTGCGGAGGAAATTCATGTGTTATGGCGGAAGATTAAAGTATTTATTTCCTTGCATACGGTCTGTGTATTATTTCTTTCCTGCGATTAGAAACAAGCTCACAGACGTACGCTGTTATCAAGCTTATCCTGCTTTTTCCAAAGTGCCAGCATATTCAGACGTTGTGACTGCTGGGATATCAGCCTTAATGTTGCCAACACGATGTTTCAGTGTGCTTACTACTATAGCTAATGGCTTCTGCTTCTGCACTGGAATATTACAACTTAATCGTATCAACTTCAATACTGCGAAACACGGATTACTTCCCCTCCCTCCCCATACACTGTACATACTAGCTGCTGGCGTTGTTTCTGTAGGTGTCCGTCAAACACTGCGGACGAACGCGATGCTGTTTCATTGCGCATACTTCTCTTACTAGCTGATGTGTTTGTTTTCATGGTTTCGTTCTAAAGTGCGCATAGTGTTGCGTTAACGTCATCAGCAACAGCTCACACAGAACTTCGTTCACATTTCCTAAGTGAAAGTAAACAAACAAGGTGTTACGTATTCTAGACATGCAAGTTGCGGCCGCAGCAATGGCAAGGCTAAAAAAGAACAACACATCCTCAGCTATCTAGCAGTCTCTCTTGTGTGCTTGTGGGAATAAATCAAGTAAATGTTGCACGCTAGGAAAAAAAATGCGTGTAAGTAAATGTTCAGTTAAAAGAACTTAACACGACCGACATGCTTAGACCACGATCTCAAGATGGCCGCCATGTTTTCGTCCCCAAGCTGTTCACATCGATGCGGAATATGACCTTTGAACAGCATTATCTCTGGCGCTTTGACCTTGAGAATGAACACAGAACCCAAACCATTGACATAGAGAGTTGTTTTCTCAGGTGGGAAATGATTTCCCTCTTAGGGTTGGTCTTTGTGCTAGACATCCAACACACACATCTGTTGAGTGTTCCTTGCTGTAGAAAATGTGCTCACGAGCTTGAGTAGTAACGTAAGTGGTTGTGTGTGCAAGTGACGTCGACATTAGACACATGTGATCTGATTTTATTAGTAGCAATAGTCTTTACCGGAAATGTAAAAGTATTTCCGCATGACACATGCAGGTGAAATCGTTTATATTTCGGACACACATTTTACGTGAAACTCTAACATTTTACGAAACAGACCATGTCTTATTTGTAGAATGGACATTAGCACTTAGGCAATTCAACAAACTCACATCACGTGTATTTAAAGATTGGCATTTGACCAAACAGACCATGTCTTATTTGTAGAATGGACATTAGCACTTAGGCAATTCAACAAACTCACATCACGTGTATTTAAAGATTGGCATTTGACCAAACTATACACAAGATTTTGTCTGTATCAAGTTACCACACTTTACATAGATCATATTTAGTTGGTTAACATTGTTTATTTAGCACACTATTAAACATTGTCTATTTCCAAATTATATATGTACCTTACTTAGATGGCAAACATTGTTTATTTAGTACACTAGTGAAAATTGATATGATTGTAGATAAAGCATTCCCAACCATCATATCCCCCCACACACACTACTCACTAGTGAACATTGGTGTGATTGTAAATAAAACATTCTCAACCACCATATCCCCACACACACACTAGTGAACATTGATATGATTGTAGATAAAGCATTCCCAACCATCATATCCTCCCACACACACTAGTAAACATTGATATGATTGTCGACAAAGCATTCCCAACCATCATATCCCCCCACACACATTAGTGAACATTGGTGTGATTGTAAATAAAACATTCTCAACCATCATATCCCCACACACACACTAGCCCATAGCCTTAACAAATGACATTAATAAATCACTAACTTAAAATGAACAAATGACTAACATCACGTTAAAAATGAATAACATAAGTATTATAGTGACACTTCACTACGAAAAGAATGGCTAAATTTGAAAAAAATATATTGGAAATCTTATATTAAAGCAAAAAAGTGTCATAGTTATTTTAGTCAAATTAATAATAGTACCAGAAGCATTTCGTTTATGATATACACAGTTAATTAAAGGTTTTAGTTGCTATGGAGTGACGCATTCCATATGATGTGAAAGTGGGCGACGATTGATGAATGGTCATCAATGGTGTATACTGGCAAGAGAGGAAACTCAGTGAACTGTGATTGATCCCAGGGTTACAAGATCTCACCAATAGGTCCTTAACTTGCCTTTCGTCTTATCTCTAGCACACGCTTTCCGGATGTTCATTCTTTCCTCGTGGATGCATCCTAGCACAGTGTATTTTGGACTATGACAGAAGGGACAAACTATTATTATTGTTAATTAGTATTCTATAAATTTGTAGAGCAATAAAGGGGCATTGTGCTGCACGTTTGATACAAAAGTACAAAAGTGTACTTACTTGTTGCTTAGAGTTGTATGCTTGCATGCATGGACAAATAAAATTCTGAGTGAGTTGCGATTTTAAGCAACATTGCAATAATTAGAAATGCAAAAGGTGACGTAATAATAATAGCTAACGTAACGCCTTAGTGCATTTGTCGATGTTCGGGCAAAAACTGTGTTTGTATCCCAACAGACAGTCAGTTTAAAGGGAAGCGAGAATGATGGGGCGGGTGTGTGTGTGTGTCTAAACTTCTCGTCTTTTATCTCTCATAAACGCAACGTTTCTCGATTTTGCCATATTCATGACTTCACACTTGAATGCTGCAATTTTACCAAGCTATGAATGTAATTTTCATGGTGTAAATGTTGCAGTTTTGTCAAAAATGTGAATAATATTTTCCCTGTGTGTTAAATTTGGAAATATACCGAGCTATGAAGAATGGAATTTCACTCTTAGTGTGAATGGTGTCATTTTCCAAACTGAAATGTAGTTCTGCCCTGTGTGAATTTTGCCATTGAACCCAGTACAATTATTAATTTGCCATATGTGTCAGTGCTGCCATGATACCAAGATATAAGAACAAATTTGTCTTGTGTCAGTGCTGCCGTGATACCAAACTATAGGAACAATTTTGTCCTGTGTGTCAATGCTGCCGTGATACCAAACTATCGGAACAATTTTGTCCTGTGTGCCAATGCCTCCATTCTGTCAAACTATAATTTTGCTCTTTCTGAATGTTGACAATTTTGTTTACACCAAGTAATGTGATTTAGCTCGCTGATTGGCAATTGTCAATTTAGAATTAATTTTACATCTGTAATCTACACACACTGCTAAACTATAAATACATTTTTCTATGTGTAAATATTACCAGTTTAGATTTCCACCAAACTATAAAAGACCTAACTATGTGAGTTAATATTGCCATTTCAATTCTACACCACACTCTTGTCATTCACCCAAATTAAATACGCAAGTTTTGCCTGTGTGTGAATGAAAATTCCCTGCTTGACAAAACTGTAATGGGATATTGCCTGATGTGAATTTGCAGTCTTACAAACTATACGTGTTCAAGTCCCGACTGTTCGTGTTTTCATATCGGCAGCTTGCAAATTATGCGTGATCACGTGCTGTTGCTCTGTATGAACGCGAAATGAATTTACGAAGAGTTATTATTATACAATCGTCTTGCCGCTGTGCGCACAAGGTGAATCATTGCAATGCGATCATCCTATTAAACAAAATCATCTCTGGACTCCTGAGTATACTTAGAATATACTTGAACTAGATGTATATTACATTGCGCATGCTTTGATTTTCTTGGTTTGAAGTGTAATTCCCAGGAAGTCAGTCTCTCTCTATATCTATATAGCTCAGTTCATTTTCTCGAGTGACTTCAACTCAGCTGGTGGTTTGAAGGAAGAAATTCACTTACTTTTTAAATTTCGGTTAAATGCCATTGCACTAACTTCCAGCAGTAGCACTATGAACATATGAAAGAGTGCTTGATTTGGTGAGTTATATATCTTATTAACAATACAAACGGCTATCGATAGTCTGTTCCATTTCCAACGCGAGTTCATAAATTCAGTCCTAACAAAGAAAGTGTAAACCAAGTGATACCAAATTAGAAAAAAAATAGTTTCGATTTTAGACAATTAATGAATTATCATAATAATTGTGTTGAATAACATTTAGCAGTATGTGAAAAGAAAACTGTCACTTTCGTATTATTTTAGAGATAAGATAGAAACGCTTTGTTCCTTTGAAGTAGTCCATCAGACCTCTATCTATCTATCTGTCTGTCTGTCTGTCTGTCTGTCTGTCTATCGATCTGTCTATCTATATATCTATCTATCTGTCTGACTATCTATATGTCTACTTGTCCATCTGTCTGTCTATCTGTATGTCTGTCTATCTCTATCTATCTATCTGTCTATCTATCTGTCTATCTATCTCTCTCTCTCTCTCTCTCTCTCTTTCTCTCTATCTTTCTTTCTATCTATCTATCTATCCATCGGTCCAAGAAAAACCGTTTTGCAAAATTTATTTTAATGTTTGATTCGGGAAGAAAAAGCAACATTAAAAATTTATAAACACAAATACTGTATTGATTAAAATATCCCACTACGCTGGTATTAACTGTGGGGAATGTGAAATGCTGGTAAAAAGAAAACACAGAGAAAATTGATTTGAAGAATCATCATGCCAATCCTCAATGTCTATTAGGTGAGTCATGGCGCCAATCACACACCCAAGCATAAAACGTTAAATACCCCAAAGTTTGGATTCACTTACAATGACTAAAAACTATACACTTTTTTAATTTTAAACTGTCTTTGTGTTATTTTTTATTTCTTTTGTTCTCCGCTTGAAGGCAAACACATTAATACTGTTTATTTGTATGGTCATGCGTAGTAATTCCATATCTAAGTTCTTCCTGCTTTGGTAGAACATTTCTGGCTGTGTGGGAATTTGGCGTTCTCCAAGTGGCTATTGGCAAGTGGCAAATCGATTTGAACGTTACCATCGTGACGTTTAAGGCGAAATTATCTTTTGCTGGCTTGGCAGAAAAAGTGGGATTGTTCTGGGAGACTCTGTGCAACCAATGTCAAACAGATTCTCTTGTGGAACCGCGCATGAGATCTATCCAAACAGTGCCAGAGAAGTGGGAATTGTATTTGAGATAGGGTGTGTTGATGTGTTTAGATTGTCTTATTTTTTTTTAATGGTGGAATGGTGTGTATGAGTGGGGGGGGGGTTAGTAGTGTTACCTTTTGCGAGGTGATCGTTTATTGCACAAGCAAGGAGACACGATTGAGAGACAAACAGTTGTGAAAATAATTAGTATGCGTGCTTACTTTCTTGTTTTACCTTTGAATTCAACTAAAGTCATTCTCTTAGTCTGTCCATGTATGTATGTATGTGTGTGACTGCGGCCTGATATATTATTTTGTATTTTTTGGTCAATATGCTAGAGCGCAGTGAAAAAGAGCAGACACAAATTAAGACCTACGAAGAGGACGAAATGAGTCATACCTTACAAATGTACAGAATTTACTCGAGGGCACAAATATCGTATATGAATATATATTGCAATTCTCTGTTGGAAACAACTACTTTTTACTCAACACTAAAAGTTAGTTGTAACACAATTATGAACATAGAAACAAACAAACAAACAAACAAACAAACAAACGAATAAACAAACAAACAAACAAACAAACAAAGAACGAACAAACGAACGAACTAACTTGATGCCATTTTTTTATTTTTATTATGCGTTCAGAAATTGTTCTTTACCATAATTTTCTCACTTGTCTTTGCATAGTTCTAATAAAAAGAATTCGGGTACAGCTTTATAGTTTTCTTTACCAAGCGAAGTGTTGGTTTATTTCTTCTGAAATGTTAATGCTGGCATTCATGTTATTTGTAAACATCATAGCGAGCAGTGTGCACTGTCTACGGGGTCAATCGTCCTATAGGTGGCGTTGCGCTCCAAGTGTCATTTTATCAATCTTATTCGTTTCTTTAAAGGTTTCATTTCCGTGTAAGTATCATGGCTCCATTGGAAGTACTTCAATGTAATTCTGAACCATGTGTCTTTCGATTTTTTAAAGTTTCCATAATTCACTCGATAAAGCTTATGTTCGTGAATTTTAAATAACATAATTTATTCTCATAATTAATTCATTACATACTCTTTCCCAATGCTATGCATTTTGCATATAAATACTACTATTTAAATTAACCAAGGATCTTACCCTTCGCCGATATATAATTGACCCAATGTCTCTACCAGTATAGTTCTGAAACAGATGGCGGTGCAATTGTTATTTTAATCTTTACACTCCAAACATCTTCTACTCAAACGATAACTGATTTTTACAGAATAAAATAAACCATTGCATATAATTTGAAAACAACTCGTGATTTCAATTATAACATTTTAACAGAGTTAAAGTGATAGGGTATGTTGGCTGCAGAGGCGTAGACATTACGTACTTTGCGGCACGAAAAGTGCAGTGACGTACATATTAGGTGTTCAGAAATCACACTTGTCACACTGCATTAGACACGATCGGTTACTTTTCACGACTGTAAACAAGAGCTTTGATTTGCTCATTTATTTTGCAAGTGGGAATTCCACACTTCACATTCACAAGAAAGGATCACAGCATGATTATAAAGACCGTACCCCGTTTGGCTTTTTCACATTTTATACACATGTCTACTAACACACTATAAATTGCAGATGTATGTTTAGAAAAAAGTCCTCTTTTCTGCACCAAAATCTCTCTCTATATATATATATTTCTACTTGGGTTCATCTTTATAAGAGTAATTGGGCAGATGTATCAAGACAAAGGACTTAGTTATGCACGATCCCAAATTTGTCTTGTTTCTATAGATAGTTAGATAATGACACAATAGCAAATAGCTCTTAAATTCCAATAAAACAGTCAGCGGACAACGAGGGCAGGCTCGCCGAAAGGTCAGGCATACTGGGTCAATGCCTGCTCTTCATTTAGATGGCTTTCTCTAGGCTGCAGCAATACTCCTCAACCGGTTCCCAAGACTCTATCCCGGAGACAAGTGTACAAGTGTTCAATAATTTTGCTCTTGTTGCCTTGTCTAGTTATTATTGTTTGTGAATTCTTGCGACCTAACTGCACATGTGCAAGAATGAACTAGTAAGTCTATTTATAGAACCGAATATTCGAGAGGAGACATCACATTGTTTAAAATGTTTCGTCGCCCAACTTTACAACAGCGTTCTTTTGTGAAATTCTCAATTCTATGCAAATATAGTTAAAAACAAATGCATCTGCAGTTATCGTATTTGGAGGAAATTTCTGTCATCGCTTATGACACTCGCCAAACGACGACAATAACACTTCCTTGTCTCCCACCATCTTCCCTCCACGCAGTACGCTTGCGCGCAATTTGGGCACACGCTTGAGAGTATAGAGTGTGACGTCACACTAATGTAACACGAACCGTACATCTGAGATTATAGAGTGCAATGTTACACTAATATATCGCGTGAACCATACATATTTGCTCGTAAACAAGTGCTGAGCTACTATTAAGTTTAGAATTTATAATCTGTATCGAATTTATTTTCTGCATAATATGAACTTCATTTCAAGCACTGCACATTTTATACGATAACTGTGCAAATGTTCATTTCAGTTAATAGAATAATAGGTCGTAATCTCCCATTAATTTGTTATCATTATATTGATTCTGACGCTAATACCCGTGTTTGAGTTCAAGGAAACTCTCGTATTATTAACGATATTGATTTTAAAGGCAATTTCCAATTCTTTGTGGCTCGAAGTATCTTAGCTTTGAATTGAATTTCAGACAGGAATAATGTAATGATTTCTTTCTGTGTAGCTGTTAAACTTTCCACATTTCATAATGATTTGGTCAGCCTCGTTCGTCAGTTGTATTTTAAAAGAAAATACGTACCATTAATTAACTTCCATATTTCATTACAGTTTGGTTAGCTCTTAAAAGAAATTAATGAACAATTAATTAGGCCTAACTTTAAATCACCGAATCTGACTGTATTTTTCTACGCCCTTTTCAACTGTTGTGTTTACGAACATAATATATTTTACAATTATTAAATCGAAAAATTGAAAATATATTTTGTTATGCCCTTTCACTTGCTCTCTCTCTCTCTCTCTCTCTCTCTCTCTCTCTCTCTCTCTCTCTCTCTATATATATATATATATATATATTATAAAGAGAATAATCTAATTATATGAGAAATTAATTTACCAGTAACAATAAAAAAAACAATCAACATAAATTATATCGATACTGAATTCAAAAACAATTAAATAATTTAAATAATTATTTTTTCTAACGGATATTAAGCTTTAGTCTTTAATGAAAGTAATATATTCGGATACAATTAAAATTTTGCATACACACACAAACACACACACACACACACACACACACACACACACACACACACACAAACACAAACACACACAAACACACACTAATATTTCATTTGGAGATCTGGCTATTAAGATCACCTAACAGGAAAGGAAGTTATTTTTTTAAAATGATCTTGATAAGAATCAAACAATGATGTGACCACAGTTATGTTTAAAATGTTTACGAATGTCTCTAATATATATATATACACACAAACTTGAATCTCGGAGTAAATCCCATGAAACTGACTCAGCAGTTAATTGATTCTCAGGTGAGGAGGGGCAAGGGTAATGTTAGACTTTTTGCCGTCGGAGGAAATCAATGGGCAAAGCAATACTCTACCTCTTCACTCCTTGCGCTCTTATGTTTGAACACGAGTGTTACAGGACGAAACGCTTGTATATTTGAACACGAGTGTTACAGGACGAAACGCTTGTATATTTGAACACGAGTGTTACAGGACGAAACGCTTGTATATTTGAACACGAGTGTTACAGGACGAAACGCTTGTATATTTGAACACGAGTGTTACAGGACGAAACGCTTGTATATTTGAACACGAGTGTTACAGGACGAAACGCTTGTATATTTGAACACGAGTGTTACAGGACGAAACGCTTGTATATTTGAACACGAGTGTTACAGGACGAAACGCTTGTATATTTGAACACGTTACAGAAGAACGAAACGCGCATACTGTACGGAATTCATTAACCGTCTTCTTGCTTCCTCTCAGTTTCGACCATGAAACTAAGCATGGCACATTGCTTTTTACCACTCCCAGCAGACAAAAGCCTCTCTTTTATTGCTGTTGTCCCGGTTCAGCCATGATGCGTTCAGATAAATGATGGAGAGTAGACTGTGTGTTTAAAAGAATCAAATGGCTTGCTGCGTTAAAAGGCTTAGCTTTTTGTAAAATCACAGTACTTCGAGGAATAAAGCTGACAGGTTTTCCCCTCTGCATGGCAAGCTCATAACGATGTACGATGTGCTCACTTGTAATTAAATGTTTTTAACTTGTAAAATTGTAAACCACACAATAACACGTGACATTTTTTCTGCCCGTTTATTATATGCACTTCAAGTGTGAAAGTATTCTCAGTTGGCTTTATTCTTGAATGGCAAAAATGAAAGACCTTCAACGGAACTTCTTAAAGAAAACAACCAAAAGTAAATTAAAAATATGAGATCAATATATATGATTCATCTGATAAAATTGTCTTTTGTTGCTTTATATTTTGCAGGTGTCAGTAGCAAGGAACGGAGGATGCAGTGGTTTTGCAGTTTATGAGTGCAGCAGCTACTCAGCCAAGAACCACAACTGGAGTCGTTCACACTCAACCACCGCGCCAGCCTTCCGAGGATCTGTAAATCGGGTCGCCAAGTACCATTGACTGAAAAAGGCTGTGGTCACTTTCTGTTCCGTGCCACTCAGCTGCTCTCACCCCGACATGGCTTGCTGAACTTGCCAGCACTCTGTGGTCCACCACCCTTGAAAGACTCATGCAGACGGTGGTCATTGACGTCATGGAATCGAGCTACGGGCCAATCACCGGGCCGGCAGGTAGCCTGCCCATGTCGGAGCCGGACATCCTGGAAAACGGTAAGACGTTGCTGCCCTCCACGGATGTCGTATGTCGCCGCAACTCTATGGACTCTTTCGCAGAGTACGCTGCTCGCGCAGCTCGGGGGACAAGGGTGTACAACAGGCGCACGGATCGGCATTACTCTAAGCGCATGCGCCGGCGACTTGTCTATAAGAATGGTGAAGTAAATATCACACAGACGAATATAAGGAAACGACGGCGGCGTTATCTCGCAGACATTTTCACCACGCTGGTAGACATCAAATGGCGGTACAACCTTATGCTGTTCGCGATGGCATTCATCGTCAGCTGGGTCATCTTCGCTCTCATCTGGTGGCTCGTCTGCTTCTCCCATGGTGACTTGGACCATTTGGAGGACAAGAACTGGAAGCCGTGTGTCCAGGAGATTCGCTCGTTTACGTCTGCGCTTTTGTTTTCCATAGAAACCCAACACACAATAGGTTATGGTCATCGTCACACGACAGAGGAATGTCCAGAAGCCATAGTTCTCATGATGTTCCAATCGTGCTTTGGTGTCATATGTCAAGCCCTTATGACGGGCATCGTGTTCGCTAAACTTTCCCGACCCAAGAAGCGAGCAGAGACGCTTATGTTCAGTAAAAGTGCATGCATTTGCAAACAGGACGGAGATCTCTGCTTGCTGCTGCGGGTCGGGGACATGCGAAAGTCCCAGATCGTAGAGGCCCACATTCGCGCGGTTCTCATCAAGAAGAAGATCACGAAGGAAGGAGATGTCCTGCCCCTGTATCAGTTCGACGTGGACCTGGGCTTCAACGAGGGACGAGACCGCCTCTTCCTTGTGTGGCCTGTGATAATAGTGCACAAGATAGACGAGAACAGTCCTTTCTGGGAACTGACGCCAGAAGACCTCCACCGGGAACAGTTTGAGCTGATCGTGGTGCTTGAAGGTATAGTGGAGAGTACGGGCATGACCACGCAAGCTCGCAGTTCCTATCTGCCCGGGGAGGTTTTGTGGGGGCATAGGTTCGAACGCCTGGTCACTTTCCAGAAAGAGAACGGTCAGTACCAAATTGATTTCTCCCGCTTCCACAACACCATTCCAGTGGACACACCAAACTGCAGTGCGAAAGAGTTGGCAGAAATGACGGCCTCGGGACGCGTACCGGACTCCACGGGTACCTATGTGGACGATGATGAAAACACGTCGATCGCGTCCAAGTCTGAAAGGTATCCCAGCCCCTTTGTTGTCAAGCGTCATGGTGCTGCACAGACTGATTTTGATGACGATGATTTTGATTCTTTGAAGAGCAAGCAAAGTACTAGCACAGATTTAGGTTCCCGTGAAGAGTCTGAGACGCTTCTTTGACAGTGTCAGGTAAGTGAGCCACTAAAGCTGACACTGTATTACAACATGCTTTCATATAGTCTTGCCAATGCTGCGGGGATTACCGTACTTGTTCTATAAAAAAAATGAAAATTACCAAAACAATAAGCACAGCGACAACAGTATCATGATAACAGAAAATAAATGGTTTCTTTTTATATATAAAAGTTCTGCTAAGAAAGAAGTCCAGACATAGACAATTAAATAAAATCAATTCCCTCGCGAGGTCTGTTCAAAAATTTATTATAATTTAACCTAAACTTTACAGCACTCCAAATGTGCTTGTTGTCTTAGGGCTCGCTGTGCTCCATTAAAGGCAATACAAAGCGTAGTTCGGCCTCATGTTAATGCGCCAAATCGCCCACTGTTTCTGAAATACACTTGAAAGATGTAGCAATGTGTAGCAGATATTCAGTTGAAAAATGTAGCAACGTGTAGCAGAATCAGTTGTGTGTCATCATGACTATTTACTGTGCTTGCTCGTTTGCTTTGATGTTAGTTCGACATCATGTTTTTCATACCTACTATGCACGTCACATTTACTGTTGCAGTGACGCTATTTCGAAATCATGTTTATACATATGTATATTTACTGTTGCATTGACGTCAGTTCGACATCATGTTTTATCATACATATGTACATTTACTGTTGCAGTGACGCTAGTTCGACATCATGTTTTAATACCTATGTATGTCACATTTACTGTTACTGTGACGTTAGTTCAACACTATGTTTTCATATCTATGCACGTCACATTTAATGTTGCTGTGACGTTTGTTCGACATCATTTTTTCATACCTATGTACGTTACATTTACTGTTGCTATGGCGTTAGTTCGACATCATGTTTTTCATACCTATGCACGTCACATTTATTGTTGTTGTGACCTTAGATCGACATCATGTTTTTCACACCTATGCATATCACATTTACTGTTGTTGAATGGTCTTGTTGCAGATTTTTGTTCAAATTATGTAGTACCTCTTCTTATCCCTTGTTTTAGTAAGTGTACTGGTTTTTCTTTAATACAAATACAGTAGATCTGTTGTCTTTAGTTTGTACATGTAGGCCTACTATTGCAGTACTGTACATGTAGGCCTTCTGTTTTAGTACATTTTCATGTAGCATTTGATTTTGTAGACTACATTTGTGCATTTAGCTGTTGTTACATTAACTAGATTAAGTACGCATATTAGTATTTGTTGTGTATTTTGAACAATACTATATTATACTTTACTATCGTTTTTACTAAACACACATTGTTTCCGTTGCAAATGTATGTTGTATATATTCATTGAAACTAGCGCCATGTTGCCTTGCCATCCAAATTGTAGAAAATATGTTACAAGTTAACAAGCTGATATTTACACAGGAGGAGAGAATGCTGTCTCGCTCCCGGTGATTTTATTTCACATTTTCTCCTCAGATATTGTTTCTGACTCTCTGCCATTCCAACCATCCATCAACACGTGCGACTGTTCTGCCTACTTATGTATGAATGTTGACAAGAATGTTGAAATATACTCATCTTCAGAAATATGTCTCATTATTTCACTTTTCAAATTATTGCTTAACTCTTTTTTGCGGAGATTTCTGTATATATTATACATATGCAAGGGATGACCATTTGAGACATAAACAGTTAATTGTTATATTTTTTTAAAGAAAATGATTGTAATAAACCATTGTTTAATTTACATTTTGCGTTTGAACGTTTATAGTGAATGTTATGAGTGTTCCGTTCAAAATCGCTAACTATCTATTAAGCACAAAGGATGGACATTACACGAAAGGTGAAATGCAACAGTACACCTGGGATTGTCACTTCACTTCTCGGATTCGCCTCCATCCCAGAATTAAGCTGACGTCATCAGAACATATCAACAGTTCGGCGTAAAATAAAAATAAAAAAAAGTAAAAATAAGAGAAAAAAACGGAGGAGGAAAAACCCAAATAATTTATTTGTTTATTTCTTTTTAAAATCATCACCTACCCAGAGTTGTGAGCCACTGAAATTGTTGATGAATTCGAAAGATTTTGTGGACATTTTGCTCAGGCAGCTTGAAAGATAAATTTTGCTGAAGATGACAGATACGATGGAAGCGTTTGGAGGTATTTCTTCACAGGCGTCCTTGTGTTTTTAATGATTAATAAAAGGCTTTCTGTTGATTTGTTTGTGCGGGAGATAATTTCAAATAAGCACACCTTTGGGCATGAAAGTATAGAGGCATGTTATGCTTTAAGGACTACTTCAATGTCTGAAACGTCAATAGTTGTAGCCTCGCATTCAGATGGCCTCTTGTACATGCGTACTACAGTGCTTACAGTACATCAATATTCAGGGTGCTGTAAAACCAAATTGTGGGTGTAAATTTATAAGTATTGACATTTAGTTTAGTTTCTTCCATAACGTAAAGCTGAGGAGTCCAACTTTATGATACTGAAAATGAGGATTTTTATGTACATTTCAAAATTATTGGTTCATGTGTGTTAGCGTGTTTGAGTGAATGTGTGTGTGTGTGCGCGTGAGTGTGCGTGTGTAATTATATTAGTCACAGGGCGAATTCTATTATCATAAAACAATTTCAAAAAAGACAGTTGCACCTTCTTGGTTGAAACATCATAAATATGGATCAAAGCTACGACTAGAAAATCAATATAGCGAAAGCGTTCAGCAGAATCCTGGCAAAGGAATTGACTGTGGAATAAATAAATTAAAGATTAATATACAGTTCAGTTATGTGTGTCTAATAGCGGTCCGCATACGATCGAATTATTGCTTACACTTTTTTTTTTAATAATGCATACTACACGCTTTTTGCAAATACAAGCTGCAACTGTCTATTTATCTATAGCTGATTTTCTCAAGTCACTCTTTGGCACAGCATATTATTCGGGAAGATTTGGAGCGACCTCCGATGGAACATTACCTTATCCAGGACAACTTCAATAATTTTGTCAAATTCATCACATTCTTCGGAATGACTGGAATAAATCTATTTGATCCATCCTGATATCCGGAATGACTGTAATAAATCTATTTGATCCATCGTGATATCCGGAATGACTGGAATAAATCTATTTGATCCATCCTGATATCTGGAATGACTTGACTTTACCAGGTGGACACAGTGAGGTGCCATGAATGAATGTCGGATAGGCAAGTTTGGTACAGTAGGCTATCGTGAATGAATGTCAAGTTGGCACAACATATTATCTGGAATGAATTTCATATAGGTCTGTTTGGCATGGCGTGATCTCATGAATACTAACATATAGACGTGCCTAATAAGTAGAAAGTTGTCCAGAATGAATATATGAAAAATCATTTGCACAGTAAATCTACATAGACTATATTATTCATAGACCTGTCTGGCCCAAAGATTTATTCTGAATGAATATCTGCTAGACATTTATGGCGCGCCGAGGTGTCGTGAATGAATGTCATGCCAACCGTAAAGGGAGGTGACCGATGTTGTACACGATCGACTACAGGTTCAAGGCACTCATTATATTTTTATTTTTAACTGTTTTTTCCTGTCAGAAATTCTTTCGAATTTAATTCAGATTTAAATGAAGAGACATGTAAAAGAAATTGTTGTAAAATAATTTTTCAACAAAACTATAGTTTATTACTAGTCATACAAGAAATGTTGATATGAATAAATACTACTGCATACATTATTACTATTAGGAGCAATGTAACGGCATGCAACTGAAATATAGCATTTTGATAGTTTGAGTCTGTATATATCTCTGATTAACAGGCACGCTGAGTTTGTGTGTTGACATTACTACTTCAAACTCCAGTGTATTTATTGCACTAATGTATAACATTACTTTGATAGGTTACAGAACATGGAGTAATCTCTATCTGCTTTTCTCCCTCATCCTTCTGATAGAGATGAGCTTTGATATTTCAACATCCACGTGCGTACATACAAACACAAACATGCACTTAAACACAACGCTCACAACTGTATATAATTTATTAGACCCATACCCGCTTACCCTACGATGCCCTCCAAATCCTACTTAGATGTATCCCCACCCCACCCCTGTAAGACAACACAGATGTAGAGGTATGTTTTCACATCATTAAAGCATATATCTGACTCCAAGTTGTGTCACTAGTCTATATAAGGCGAAATTACAACAAAATCTAATTATGACGATCAACACCCCTAACACAGCTTGCCGTGAGTTACGCAGTATTTTCACTACGTCAAGAGATGTTCAGGCTGCGGAAACCTAACAGGTGGTGCCATGGTTCTTGGCTCGCAGCCGGTGCCACTAGTCTGGGCTCAGATTACAGAAAACCACGCGATGCCCTCTGTAAATTGCCAGGTGGCTTAGCGACTCGAGTTTATCAGGAATCACCTCATGTATGGCAGTGCTGACGTCGAACTCGTTACAAAGCATTGAAAGTAGATCCCAGTGAAAATTGTCTGGTTTCAGGGTGGGGTGGGCTGGAGGGGGGGGGGATTTCCTGGGTGTTTTCTTGACGTGATTGATTCACTTTACGTTTTTCGTTTCGAATTAGGTTTTTAATGTCGCGGGGAACGTTTTTCTAACATAAAGTATTTAAGAATAGCTCTACATTACTAATGTATGTGTAGAAACTAGAATATATATGGTCTTAAATGACAATGATTTATGTGTAGAAACTAGAATATATATGGTCTTAAATGACAATGATTTATGTGTAGAAACTAGAATATATATGGTCTTAAATGACAATGATTTATGTGTAGAAACTAGAATATATATGGTCTTAAATGACAATGATTTATGTGTAGAAACTAGAATATATATGGTCTTAAATGACAATGATTTTGCATGCATGCACCGTATATGTTCTATTTCTTTTCTTTTCTATTAATGTTCTTTTAATGATCTATTTTTTCTTATTTGCGATCACGTGTCTGTCTTATGATCTAATGCGAATTCAGTGTACTAAATGTCATTCAGTTGGTTCGTCTATACATCAGTGTTAATCATGCAGTCTTTCATTTCCTTTATTGCATCTTGCAACCATCTTTAAGTGCACAATGTACTTCATATTAATCAATTAGCATTGTACAGTTCATTGCAAAATACAGGGAGTAAGGCTATATATATATATATTTCTTATATAATACTACATAAGCATGTTTACAAATGAGAACAGCTCTTAATCAAGTCAGTAATGTATAAATCAAGATAATTTATATCTGTTTTATTTTTTACTTAAATCATGTGCCTATAGTACCGACAATAATAACGTTCTTTACTTCTTGTGGTAAGCATTTGTTAAGTTTAGAATGCTGTTTCTTTCCTTTTTGAAAAAAAAACCATTTAATGTCTATCGTTACTTTGCTCTAAACATTTGAAGACTTTTCAATGTTGGCATTTTGCCAAAAGGCTTTGGAAAAACCGTCAATAAATAATTAATTATTCTCTTTCATTACATCACAACTTAATATTGCCTGCGGAAACAATAAATTGGTATTACAAGCAAAAGTTCCGCAAATTGTGAAAGCCCCCACCTTCAAGAAAGTCCATTAACTGAAGAAAATCTCAAATTAAAAAAGAACTTCCAGCTGCGTGATTTTTGTGCAGCAGCTCAAAAGTGTTCTAGTTTGTTGTCACAAAATGACGCGGTAAGTCATTTTCTCACTAACCCAATGTCATTTACTTTTACTTTTTTAAAAATGCAAATCATCTTCTAAACAGGCTACCTGTCCTCCAATAACACTTAGTAAGGCTACCTGTCCTCCAATAACACTTAATAAGGCTACCTGTCCTCCAATAACACTTAATAATGCTACCTGTCCTCCAATAACACTTAGTAAGGCTACATGTCCTCCAATAACACTTAATAAGGCTACCTGTCCTCCAATAACACTTAGTAAGGCTACCTGTCCTCCAATAACACTTAGTAAGGCTACATGTCCTCCAGTAACACTTAATAAGGCTACCTGTCCTCCAATAGCACTTAATAAGGCTACCTGTCCTCCAATAACACTTAGTAATGCTACCTGTCCTCCAATAACACTTAATAAGGCTACCTGTCCTCCAATAACACTTAGTAATGCTACCTGTCCTCCAATAACACTTAGTAATGCTACCTGTCCTCCAATAACACTTAGTAAGGCTACCTGTCCTCCAATGAGCACAATGTATTATTGGTAGATTGAATTTTAGTTGATACCATGCATGGAGGCTACATTTTTTTCTCATTGGAACCAATGATTGATTTCTTCTGCAATATGCAACTATAGTAAAGTGAATGAGGAAAGGATTGAATTGGAGGAGACGGTGTGATTTGCATATCTGTACTTGAGATAGTGAGTGAGGTTCCCCACCACAGAGCAGCTCAATCCATCTTACTGAGATATACAGGAAGAACAAAGGCAGAGTGTTGAAAGGACAGACAGATGACGTGCATAAAACGTCTCACTCTAGTGATTGTTACTAGGGTAAAGTCATATCACAGACATAACGGGCCACTCTAATGACTTTCCAATGAATGCAACGTTTTGCAATAAAGTCACTTACATGAACCTATGTAGATTTCTTTAAGAGGAGTATTGCTTTGGAGTAAGGATGAAGAGAATTGTGGGGTAGAAGTATGTGCTATAGTCAACATTAGAGTAATCTTGTTTAAGGAGCAACGTCTGCCCTTTCCTCCCTTGTTTACTTTTCTTCAGAACAGTCTCATTTTATTTCAAAGTGTGTGGTGTCTCATTTTGTCTCATAGTGCAGTGTCTCATTTTGTCTCATAGTGCAGTGTCTCATTTTGTCTCATAGTATGGTGTCTCATTTTGTCTCAATGTGTCTCATCGTGTGAGGGGAACAGTGATTGCAGGCTTTCAATAGAAAGCAAAAGCGTGGTCATTACCTTCACCATGTCATGTAAGTTGACAATCCAATTGGAGTGTTGGTTTATTAATGTAATGACGCGGTCATGGAAATATGGGACGGAATCCAAGACCGCAAGTACTCCGGGCATAGGTCATGCAGAGTAGGGTTTTATGTTTCGTCACACTGTACCATGACAGCAATAGCAGTGTAGTGCTATCAGTGTGCCAGTGTTGTAGTCACAGTATTAATGCTAACAGTTTACTAATATAGCAGTATCAGTGTACAAGTGTCACAATATGCTAACATATCAGTATCAGTGTACAAGTGCCATAGTATACCAATATAGTAGCAGCAGTGTACAAGTGTCATAGTATATCAATATAGCAGTATCAGTGAGCAATTGATTGTCTCTAGTGTGCACAGTGAACCTAAGACTGATTACCTGTAGTGTACATAATGAATCAAGGACTGAATTTATCTAATGTACAAAGTGATCCACTAACAGATTGCCTCTTTCTTTACATAATGAATCAAAGAGTCATTGTTTATCTTTGAACAATGAACCAGAGACAAATTACCTTTAATGTACGCAATCAACCAGAGACAAATTACCTTTAATGTACATAATTAACCAGAGAACAATTACCGTTAATGTACATAATAAACCAAAGACAAATTACCTTTAATGTACGCAATCAACCAGAGACAAATTACCTTTAATGTACATAATAAACCAGAGACAAATTACCTTTAATGCACACAATGAACCATATATTGATTGTCCTACTGTTCAAAATGCTCCACATATTGATTGAGTCTATTGTACATAATGAAGCAAATATTGATGACCTCTGTAAGGAGCAAACTGATGATAGCGCTTGTAGTGAAGGCAGACAACACACTAATGATTTCTTTGTGAACGCAGCAAATCAGAATGATATGCCTCTGTGTGTACAGAGCAAAATAGTGAAAGTGCTTTTAGTGAACGCAAACAACACACTGATGATTTCTTTAGAGAGCACAGCTAATCAATTTGAAATCGTCTTCAATGGAACCCCTACAACACCTCCGTAGATATCTGAAATAATCCTTTCTATGACAGTAAGCCCTGTATTTATATTCTCATTGCGAGTATACTTCACAGTAATATACGTCTCTGTACCGATCCAGACGCTGTGCTGATGATGAGTTGTATTTTATCTTTCTCTTGCATTTTCTTTTTTTTTTCTTTTTACAAATTGCAGTTTTAATACTAATATAGCGACGTGTGATAGCAAACTTCAAGTCACGAGTGTATGCATCTGCTCGGTCATTCGAGTACAGTTCAACGTATCAGCGAGAATCACACCTACGCAGACTATAAAAATCAGCTAAGCCGTTCATCTGTTTTTAATAGCCAAATTCCTGTTCATTTTTTCAGCTAGTAACATCAATAAGAAGCTTTAAGAAAAAATCAAACAAAGATAGATAGATAGATAGATAGACAGATAGATAGATAGATAGAACTCGTCAAAGGCCCACTTCTTGTTTGTTGTTTTATTTTTTTAAAAATTTGTTTACGTTGTTGTGTTGTTGTACCTTAGAAATAATAAATCTATACATATTACAGGAGGTTCAAATCAATTTGCTGGGCAAAATCTTTTCAAGGATCAGTAGTCCTTTGGAAGACATGGCTTCGGCAGACTTTTAGGCTTGAATGACTTTATAAAGCAATTCATAATAATTTAGAATGAAAACCGTTCATGATTTAATATGTATAGGAAAAGATCGTCATCAAAAGCCAGTGGTGTATCATTTGAAGCTTTTAAAACAAAACACAAGTACATAGATGTTTTTCTTTCAAATTAATATAACCAGGTTAGATTTATTTTCGTTACAGATTCCATCTAAATTTTTTTTCTTCCAACTTTTGAGCCCCTCCCCCAATTTGTGCGTGCTTGCGTGTGTGTGTGTGTGTGTGTGTGTGTGTGTGTGTGTGTGTGTGTGTGTGTGTGGCGTGTGTATATGCTCTGTCTTTCATTTATAAATATTAAAATAAAATCCTAAGAAATACTTTAAGAAATCATATATAATACGAATTGTGGGTATGTTCTGTGTGTGTCTTTCGTTTATCAATATTGAAATAAAATCATAAGAAATACACATGGTGCACTATATATTTCATGTTTACGTTAACTCATAAGCCTTACATTGAAATTAAAATTATTTATTTTCATATATTATTTCAATGTGCTTTTAAACAGGCTCCACTGTTGTCATTTGCTATCTTTGTATATTTATTCTTTTCTGTTTTCGAATCTCCTTTCCGATATAGTAGTGTGATTCCCAGTAATTATTAGGAATGACTTTCATAACTTAATAATTAACTTGGGTTTTGTTTAATTTTGTCGTCTTTTATACATATTTCTTCAACCAACTATATTCCCATTGTATACAGATTTTGTTTGAGATAGATGACCACTAATTTATTTACGCATAACTATTATTAAGAAATGCTTGGTGTACTGAAATATTGAATACGTAATCGTATTTCAGTGTGTTTCTTCGTAAAGTGACACAAATATAACCGTAAAGAGATTTTAAACTTAAGAATCTAAAATACAAATTCCTACCGCCAAGGGCATGAAACTGAAGTCTTCTTATCTGTCGTCTCTTTATCTAGTATGTTGATGGGTTATTGGCCCTGCTGTCAATTAAAAGCGAGTTGAATGGGTCTGGAGGGTGTTCACTTTTATAACAGTGAATAGAACAGATAGTCGATATACGCTGTTGTGTAACCGCCGTACGAATGTAATCCTTTGTTGACCTACTTCAGTGTCCTTCAAATTTAACTGTCGACGCATTTGAGGGCGGTTAGTGAAATGTGTTTTTCGTAAATATGATGTATCGGAAAGTTAGTTTAGAATTGCATCGGTTGTTATTGGTTTTGGGTTATTTATCAAAATTAAATAACGTTTCATTTGGATGAAGACTTTATTGATGCCGGATCGTCACGGTTACTATAGCTTACGACACAATTGGTCCTATGCATCCAGTTTCCGATTTCCGACACAACTGATCCTTGGCATTCAGCTCCCTGTTACTGTTTTCGACACAATTGGTCTTAAGCATCCAGCTTCCGGTTACTGTATTTACAACACAATTGGTCCTATGCACCCATCTTCCTGTTACTGTAGCTTACGACAGAGTTGGTCTTGTGCACATTGCTTCCGGTTACTTGACGTAGCATTCAGAAACCTTTAAACTGTTTTAGCGAATAAATAGTGCACTATTCAGGTTGCTTTTGGATACACACACTCGAATAGATTCTATTTAGTGTAACATGTAGCCATTGGTGTGTAGAAGTAACTCTTCAATTTTAGTGACGTATCTGAATTATAACGGCGGCTAGTCAGCATATCATTATTGTTGCTCTAGTAGCACATTTTCCTTGTCTAGAATATGGTTATAAACACTGTACAGCCTTATGAGAGAACTGATTCACTCGGAGAGTTCAACTCAAGATGGTTATAAGCACTGTACAGCCTTATGAGAAAACTGATTCACTCGGAGAGTTCAACTCAAGATGGTTATAAGCACTGTACAGCCTTATGAGAAAACTGATTCACTCGGAGAGTTCAACTCAAGATGGTTATAAGCACTGTACAGCCTTATGAGAAAACTGATTCACTCGGAGAGTTCAACTCAAGATGGTTATAAGCACTGTACAGCCTTATGAGAAAACTGATTCACTCGGAGAGTTCAACTCAAGATGGTTATAAGCACTGTACAGCCTTATGAGAAAACTGATTCACTCGGAGAGTTCAACTCAAGATGGTTATAAGCACTGTACAGAAAACTGATGCACTCGGGGTGTTCAACTCAAGCAAATGCATTTTTCGATTATATTGTTGCAAACTGCATCGTGAATGCATCTGTACTTTGCAGCATGATTCTTGCAATAAAACATAAAGCTTGGTTTGAAAGAACCTAGTATATCTCCATTTGTATATCTGACAACAATTTAGTCATTCTCCAGTAGCCATTATGTCTGAAAAAGAGTCTAGTCTACAAGACTCATTATGTCTGACAAGAATATAGTCTGTCTCATGCAGGCATTATGTTAGAATAGAATCTATTCAGTCTGTAGCAATCTTCTGCATATAATGATTTTCGTCTTTCTCCAACTGTCTACCTGCTTATAATGAGTGCAGCAACCTGTCTGCTTAAAACTAGCATACTCTACATTTGCCTATCTGTCTGCTTAAAACTGGCATACTCAACATTTGCCTATCTGTCTGTTTAAAACTAACATACTCTACTCTCATCTATCCGGGGGCGGGGATGGGTCTGTTAAAATTAACATAATCAACATTCCCCTATATGTCTGTTTAAAACTTACTCTACACTCATCTATCTGTCTGTTAAAATTAACATAGTCTGCATTCCCCTATCTGTTTAAACCTAACATAGTCTACATTCCACTATATGTCTGTTTAAAACTAATATTGTCTTCACTCACCTATCTGTTTAAAACTAATAGAGTCTTCACTCACCTATGTTTAAAACTAATATAGTCTTCACTCACCTATCTGTTTAAAACTAATATAATCTATATCCACATACCTGCGCACTTAAAACCAGCCGAATCATCTCTAAATATTTTTTTTTATAAACGCTTTTTGTAATGTTCAACTGTCTACTTAAATTAAAAAGAATCTAAAAAAAACTTTGTTTTGTTGAAGACTAACCTAATCGACTATTTCTCTGTGTAATAAAAATAGTATGCTAATTAGTTATTCTCTACATAGCTTTGATTGTCTTCGGCAGTTTGAGATTTAATATGTATTGCAATCCCGTTTTCTTTGATTTTTTTATGTGTTGAAATATTAGAATCTATGACGAGAACAAAACAAAAAAAAATAAAACAACCAAAATATAAATTAAAAAAAAAATTCGAACGTGTGATCCCGGTATATGTTTCTCAGAATGACGTAAATCACAGTTTAAAACACCTTTCTGTCTGTAAAGTCTGGCTCGTCGCCAAAGTGTGTGTGTGTGTGTGTGTGTGTGTGTGTGTGTGTGTGTGTGTGTGTGTGTGTGTGTGTGTGTGTGTGTGTGTGTGTGTGTGTGCAAACCTCCGTTGCAGCTTACAAACACCCGTTTAAGCCAGTTTTTCTCCACTGCGACTACCGTCTGACTACTTGAAAAGGGCATAGCGTATGACATGGCGAAAAGCGAAGAATTATACTGTCACTGAGATGGGAAGAAACGAAAACAGTAAATGCAGCAGCGAATGTCAGTGTACAAATTACAAAAACTGCTGTAACTTGAACTTGGAAATCACTATCTCGCAATAACAATTCGTAAAAGAAAAGGAAATCCCTGTCCACGAACTTGGTTTTATTTTATTTTTTAAAATATTATTTTTGTTTGCATGATTTCTTTCTTTGTTAAGACTTACGTCGTGTTTACTGATGTCTCAGTTTCCGGTTTGAGCATTCTCCCCTGATTTAGAATTGGACCTGTGGCACACGTGTTATATAGCATAAAGTGATGCCAGCGATAATTAATTATAATACTCTTTCCTTTTTACTGACTAAAGTGATGCCAGCGATAATTATAATTCTCTTTCCTTCTTATTACTGACTAAAGTTATGCCAGCGATAATTATTATATTTCTCTTTCCTTCTTATTACTGACTAAAGTGAGGCCAGCAATAATAATAATTCTCTTTCCTTCTTATTACTGCCTAAAGTGAGGTCAGCAATAATTATAATTCTCTTTCCTTCTTATTACTGCCTAAAGTGAGGTCAGCAATAATTATAATTCTCTTTCCTTCTTATTACTGACTAAAGTGAGGTCAGCGATAATTATAATTCTCTTTCCTTCTTATTACTGACTAAAGTGAGTCCAGCGATAATTATAATTCTCTTTCCTTCTTATTACTGACTAAAGTGAGGCCAGCGATAATTATAATTCTTTCCTTCTTATTACTGACTAAAGTGAGTCCAGCGATAATTATAATTCGCTTTCCTTCTTATTACTGACTAAAGTGAGTCCAGGGATAATTATAATTCGCTTTCCTTCTTATTACTGACTAAAGTGAGTCCAGCGATAATTATAATTCGCTTTCCTTCTTATTACTGACTAAACAAACATATTTTTTTTTCTGTTTCCTGCCTTCGCGACCTTTGCCCTCACAGCAAAAGCTTTGAAAAACACATTTTTGACTACTGTAACCAACATTTTCATAGACTGTTCTATAGAGAAGGTTTAATTTTTTTTTTTAATTTAAGATCGGACATATACAACCTTCAGTTATTTTCCCGACGATAAAATACCAAATTTCATCAGGATAATGTTTATCTTGACTTGTTCAGGTGACTTTCTTCATAGAAATGATACCAGTATGCCCTTGGACTTGTGATTGTTCAAGCCCCAAAACGTCGTTTTCTTTTAATATTTTAATGTAGTGTGCCTGTTAATATAGGGTGGTGTACATATGACAAGAAACAGTTTTCCTGCGAGAGATTTCGTAATCAAAAACAGTAACCATCTCACGATTGAGTGTTATTGTGAGACGGTTACTGTTTTCTTGTGAGAGATTTAATGTTCTAGTGAGAGACTTAATATTTTTATGAAAGACTTTTATTCTTATGAGAGTTGAAGTTTTCAAGTAAAAGATATAGTAATCTTATGAACGACTTAGTGTTCTCGGGACAGGTTTCGTGTTCTTGAGACAGGTTTAGTGTTCTTGTAAGAGATTTAGCGTTCTTTTAAATGTTTAGATTTCTAACGAAAGACCTATTCCTATTTAGTGTTATATTAGAAGATGTAATGTTCTCGTGAGAAAGTATTCCCAGGAGAAATTTAGTGTTCTTTAGATAGTCTTGAGCTCTTGTGAGAGACAGTATTCTTATGAAGGGCTACACATTATTGATATAGACTTAACGTTCTTGTACAATACACGGTGGAAAGCTTAGTATTCTTACGAAAAACTTAGTGTTCCTCTAGAACTGTTCATCTGTTAGACTTAATATTATATGGAGACACTTCGGTGTTTATGAAATTGTTCTTTAACTGAAACTCAGTACAGTATTTTGATATTATAGTAGTGGCTGTGTTAGTGTGAGAAAGTGGAATGTTCTTATAATGATATTGTTCTTGTGCTACTAATTTGTATTTTGAACAAAATTTAGTAAACTTGTGAGCGTGAAAGTGGGATTTTTTAATGAAGACGCGTGACATATTTTGAGGGGATTAATATGTCCGAGGAAGGGCTAGTTTTGTTGGTGTTAAATGTATATTTGTTTAAGACTGGATATCTTCCAAAAATTAAGTTGTGAAAGCCTTGTGCTCTTATTACAGTCTCTGTGTTCTTAGGGAATCTTTTTTAATCTTATGAAAGACATTGTATTCTTGTTGGAGACTTTACATTATTCTGGAAGGTTAAGTGTTATGGCCTCTGCCCATCACTTCCTATACCCGGCTTAAGAAAGCACCCAGTCATGTAACTGATGGATGACAGACTTGGCTTCACACACCAGGTAATAAATGGCTTGATAAATCTGGCCACCAGGCATATTTTCTGCCATATTTAACATAAGACAATTGACAAATACATGCATTACACAATAATAGATATAAATATGAAATGGTAATTTAACATAAGACAATTGACAAAATCATATAGTACAAAATAATAGACATAAATATGAAATGAAAATAATTTAACAATGAGATGAGCAAAGAAAAATAAAAATTGTATAAATCAATAAAAGAATTTAAATAAAAATTTTAATTTTCCGGATGCAACCAAATGCGACTGCATAGGAATAGCCACCCAATACTACCACTGCAAGAATGCAGGTTTCTGTATTCAGTATCTGATAGTAGTTCTCTAAGGAATTCATTAAGTTTATAGTGGATAGGGGCTCACTAAATATAGATTAAAGACAGATTTGTCTTCTCCATTAGTAAGAAGTTTTCCACCTACGGAAATATTGTGACAGTAAATGTTTCTCTCTAATGTTGTGGAAGAGAGAAAACGTTTACAGCGCCCACATATCCGCCAAGGAAAAGAGACGAGTGGTGTCTTCTGGAGAATAAAATAAGATTCTCATCACTTGCAATTAGTTATGGGCGATTAATTACTTAATAATAATAATAACCATTAACCAGGTGACATTAGCGTCACGTCTTCAAAATAGTAAGCAATATCTTTCCTTTGTTTTCTCTGATTGTATTCATCTAGCCGTGACTTTTACTTTGAAATGTCGATGTGTCATGGGGAAAATGATAGAGATGGATGGGGTGTATCAGTGGTAATCGTGAAAAACATTTTGTTGTTTTTTCTCTGTGCTTCAATATACTTGCGTTTGTTTGTGGCTGGATGTACTTGTGTGCACGTGAGTCTGTGTATGTAGTATGTTCAAAGCAAAAACGCTTTCACATATTTATAGGTCTTCCGTCAAGGATAACACTGTGGTATTTCCTGCAATGCCGGCTAACGCACATATATCATGCGAACTATCGGCTTCGTTTGTCATCCGTCAACCTTCCAGTGTGGTACAACAAAATCAGATTTCTTTGAGGTGCAAAAACTTGGCAAACTTAAGTATCTCGTTCAGGCCTGCGAGATTAAGCTTTTCCTTTTTAAAGTGCAAAATAAAATTTGTACAGGCACTGACTAAAAATATAACGTGGTACAAATGGTTCTACATTAATTAACTTACATTAATTATACATTACGTCTATTGCTCCGTGGGTAAATATTAAAATTGACTTAATTAAACGAGAGGTGGCTGTTTGACGTCAAACACGGTAATTAATACTCGGGGAATTTGGAGTTCGGGGCGGATAAGATTATTCAGGACTGGAAGTTCTACACGTTAAATGAACATGTGTCGCATATTGTAAAGGGGGCTTAAGGATTCTGAGTGTACAATTACCTCTTCATATCTGAAGTGGATTAACGAAGTGCAAAGACGTTAAGATTGGTGGTGTGGGACTTGTTCCTTTAAAATGTTGCTCTACTTTAATTTAGAATGGCAAGTTTTCTGTTCGTCTACAAACTCCATCTTGTTCTGTGTATCTATTTAACTCTCTGCGCAAAAGTTCATTTACCTTATATATATCTGCGCAAGTGTGCGCACATACACACGCATGCACACATACAGATATATAATCTATCTGGCTATCTATATATATATATATATATATATATCTACCTATCTATCTATCTATTAACCTATCCGTATAGATTTCTGGGTTATTAATCTGTCTATTATTTCTTTGTCTAACTCCTTGTCTGACTACATATTTGTTTCTCTCTCAGTATATATTATATAATATTTCTGTTTGCATGTGTGCGTGTGTATCTTGCTAATTGTCCATATTTAAGTATATAGTTTATCATCATTTAAATATCTAATTATTTATGTATCTATTTGTGAGACCAATGCCACACATTTAATGATTATAATAAATATTAATTAATTAATCATTCATAACTAATTACCAATGATGAGAATCTTAATTTATGTTATTAATAATTCTCTAGCAGACATTTTTATGATGTGACAGTATCCTCAGGTATTTATGCGCACTTCCCATTTGAAACAGAGTTGATTTTTCCTAAATCGAATTGTAGGACTTCTTGATATGGCTTTCCTGGACGATTATTTATCTGTATTCCTCAAGGCCAAACTTCATGTTAATGACTTTACTGCAACTCTTGACAGTATTGATCAACGAATTAATATCATTTTCATTTTTATTGTATAGGGATGTAATTTGGGTTTTTTTAATTATTATACGGGTCTTTTGGCACACGCGCAGTTGTGAGGTAGGCAAAAAGCGTCTGAAGTGACACATGTTTATATCAGAATGTGTAGTGAATCTCACCTAGCTTCCAAAGTAATTTACACAGAACATCTTGATGCCAGATCAAAACTATGCTATAAAGAGAAACGTACATTATAATTAGATACAAATAAAATAGCTGTATGTGATGCCAGATCAAAACTATGCTATCAAGAGAAACGTACATTATAAATAAAATAGCTGTACATGATCCAGATGGAATATTGGCTTTAGAATGGGCTGGAGATGCTGATAACGAGTTTATTTTAAGTCAAAGCACTATTTTATTATGGTAATTAATTTTAGCACAACTTTAATTATTTCATAAACAATAATTATTAAATAAAAGTAATTATAATTACTATTTTGTTCTAAAAAATAAACCATTTATTGTTTGTCACGCACTGTTAGTATTCCGTCACTATATAGTACACTTTAAAAAATTAATATTTAGACCCAATGAATCAATTTATTTTAAAAGAGCTGAACTAATACAAACAATTAATATTTAGACCCAATGAATCAATTTATTTTAAATGTACAGAACTAATACAAACAGTAATAATTAATAATGATGCATATATTTCCTTGAGGAATAAAGCTATAAACAATAATCTCCTTTTGCTTCAATTTACTTTTCACTTTTTTGTTACTTTGTAATAGTAAATTCTAAATGCAAGTAACGATTTAGAAAAATAATTACTATTAAGAAGTATTATAACGTGTTCGTGACTGGATGATAATATTACTCCTCTTCGACTGTTTTGAGTTTAAAATGAACATATCTGCCTTCTATAGGTAGGAAAATTAACTGGTACATGTTACTAGTTTTTCAAACAAATGTCTATCTCTTCCTCCTATTGCTTTCCCTCGGTAACCGACAGAATCGAACATTTGAACTTTTTCTTTAACGTTTTGCACAATTAGGCACACAACAGTTTGTTTCTTTATTTGAAATGTATTGTTGAACTGATTCTAAATGATAAAGCTTTCACTGTGGTTCGATTTCCTTTTGCCTACCACAACAGCAGACGATGCCACGTGGTCTCTGACATCGGAAAGTCACGTGCCTGTAGCTTTAGATCGTCCATAAATAGTAAATGGCTGACAACCTGCCCTGATTTCATTTTGTACCCTAATCTTGTTTTCTGGATGACTTGACAGAGGATTTAGTGTA
Source organism: Sinotaia quadrata (assembly GCA_028829895.1). Classification (NCBI taxonomy): domain Eukaryota; kingdom Metazoa; phylum Mollusca; class Gastropoda; order Architaenioglossa; family Viviparidae; genus Sinotaia; species Sinotaia quadrata. Next base: position 56,273,459 of record CM054182.1, read on the forward strand.
ATGCTGAAAGAGTTCACATTTTATTGATCGTTAGCCTAAATTAACTGACTGATAAAGAGTATCAGGTTAATAATATTATTGCAGGCTTTGTAAGTTGAGAATGTTTGTTAGAGAGAAATGATTTATAGACATGAAATATGCCTGAAACTTAGTGCTGCCTTAATTTGACTTTTACAGACAAAAGCAAGCCATTTCCACTTCAGGTTACAGTAATTATTGTACTCTACCTGATCACATGTGATACCGTCATCTTAATAAGAAAGACAGTGATTTGTTGCAAACCATGTGATTGTGAACACATGCTGTTTACAGTGGTCATCTTTGAAAAGGTGGATGTACATTGACTATATATTCTCTATAACTCCACTCTCATGTCTATAATAAATTATGCATATGAATTTGATTATATATTGTTAAATTTATTGATCTTCTTACACATATTGATAACCATATGTTGGAGAGATAGTGGGTGGATGGGGACTCGCTAAATATAAATTTATATTCATATTTATCTTCTCATTTAGTAAGAAATATAGTGTGACAGTAAATATTTATCTTTATCTTATGGAAGAGTGAATACCTTTACAGCATCTGCATATCCGCCAAGTGAGAGAGACGAGTGGTGGTGTCTTCTGGAAAATTGTTAATAACATAAATTAAGATTCTCATACTTGTATTTAGTTATTGATTATAAGAATAATGATCATATCCATAACTAGGGTGGCGATGTGTCACAGGTAGAGTATTCCGACCTCTTGGAGTGTTTTTCTTCGTGTGCTGCTTGACTCCTAGTAGTAGTATATGTTTGGCATGTGCTATAGCGGCCTTAATATTCCTGCAGTTGATTGGTATTTGTTGATTAATGTCTTTTCCAGTTTTCATTTATTTTGTATTGATGCTGTCATTTAGATTGTGTCCTTCATAATTTACTCTATTTTCTTTTCTATTCTTCTCTTCCATGGTGGTACGGATGGGTTTTATGTTAGTATTTTGGCTGGCACTTTACATTTTTCAATTATATTTTACAATGGCATATATTGGAATTAGAAGGTTGGTTTGTGTGACATCTCTTGTGGAGATATGCCTTACTGCTTTATTTGCATTTTGAATTGCCATCGAGTTAGAGGGGTTTTCTTCTTGAATGGGTTTTGCCTACGTCATTCATTGCTGTTCATGTAATTTATGTCTCCTAACAAGATGTTGTTCTTCGGTCAGATCATTGGTTATTTCACCATTCTGGTTGTCAAATGGATTCTGAACGGTCTATTAAGTGCACATGATGATCGTTCAGAAGAAAAATAATTCATTCACGTCAGAGAGTTTAATTTACAATTTTAATTGTATCATTACTAAGAGACATCGTCAAAGGGTAATATATTAGAAATAACCATCTCTGTACAACAACTGATAGCTAAGTATGTCTCTATACATAGTAAATGAAAGTCATAATACATTATGCATATATGTTACTTATCAATGAGAATATCCGGTTGTGATACAAATGTTTGTCTAAACAGAAAACAACAAAATTAAAAATGTCCTAATACTCACGGTCAAATATACGGAGGTATATTCCAGTCTCATTTACCTGTCAGTGCTCATTATTTCTTTCAGCCATGTTAATTCAGTGCACATCTATCTTGACAGCATTACTCAAAATTCCCTTTTTTTTTAAATCTAAGCAGCTGAAGAAAACCATTCAGACAAATTGTCTCTGATTTCTAGGCTTTGCTTCGTCTGTCACTGTCAAGTGCATTCGTGCATTTCATTGTAGAAACCGGAACTCTTTCATTCTTTTCTCTTCGTTATGATTTTTTTTTAATAACGTGAACAAAGCAAGAAAGCGAACTCTTATCGAAGTAAGGAAAGCTGAGAATGAAACGTTGTCCGATAAAAGCAAGGCTTTGATGAAATTAATATGTATTCGCAACTGAAATTTGAGATTTTCTAACATTTGTTTAGTATTTCTTGTGACAGGCTATTAATGTATGGTCTTAATTGATCTTAGACGTCTTGCATCAATAGAACATACAACATGCTTAGACTCGCTAAAATCCGATAATTTGAATCGGTCTCATACACAAGAAATTGTTAGTAAAAAAACGGTCATTTGGTGAAATAATTTTAATTTATGAAGGTGACTCTATCTATAAATCACTGCCAACTGGTGATGGTCTTCATATTACAGCATGTAAACTGTGACCCAATTCTAACGATATACATCTAAGGAACTTGATGTGGGACGGTTATTGTGTCGTTCGCAAACATTATTGACACGGGTGGTGTTGTCACCTTAGATTTACATTTCAGCGGCTGAATTATCCTCTTGTGTCCTTGGACAGGCACAAGACGCATTTTCTGCGTGATTCTCCGCCATTTTACTCAGGACAAGTAATGCCCTTAGGCAGCACAAGACACCTTTCCCCTTGATTTGCTTTCAGTGTTGTAAGAACAATTAATGTCCTTTTAAGTAAGGCTGGTGAAACTTGATGCATAAAGGAATATTGTCTGTCTGGCCTTTATTACATTGAGGCTAAACCTCTTATGACCTGTATGACCAGTTGTAAAATTGGTAATAAATAATCAAAATTGTGTATACCAACCCAGAGCAGCAATCAGCCTACCGGTCGGTCAACAGCAGACCAACAAACAAACAACCAGCCGATCACAGACAGAATAAACACCAACATAACAAAGCACAAATAAACTTACCAATTTTCCTACCACCAACAGCAACTTTACCGAATAAATTCCGATGGAAATTCGGAGATAAGCCAAATCCCCCATCTATGTCATCATCATTTTACCACTTCATCGCGCCATCATTTCATCAAGTCATCACTTCATCTGATTTTAGTAAAACTGCCACTCCTTCTTTATCGGAAACTCTCAACTGGTTTCAGTGGCACCCGTCTGCGAGATCATAACGAGCGTTATGCCTGATGGCCCCGTGAAACGCAGCCTAACTGATATGAAGAAAGAGAAAGATACATGTGTATATATGTGTGTGTGTGTATGTGTTTTGTATATTAGTCTGCCATTGTGGATAATGTACAAGTGTACACTTTCACACTTTTGTCATTGTGCAAGTGTTGTGACCTCTATCCGTGTTATTTTTGTCATCGTGCCAAGTGCTGTGACCTCTATCCATGTTATTTTTGTTATCATGCCAAGTGCTGTGACATCTATCCATGTTATTTTTGTTATCAAGTGTTGTGACCTCTATCCGTGTTATTTTTGTCATCGTGCCAAGTGTTGTGACCTCTATCCATGTTATTTTTGTTATCATGCCAAGTGCTGTGACATCTATCCATGTTATTTTTGTTATCATGCCAAGTGTTCTGACCTCTATCCTTGTTATTTTTGTTATCATGCCAAGTGCTGTGACCTCTATCCATGTTATTTTTGTTATCATGCCAAGTGTTGTGACCCCTATTCATGTTATTGTGTTACCGTGATCTTCTCTAGAGATTTCGCTCACGTTCGGCAGTGCAATAATCTTTAAATGGGCGAGATCATAATTGCGACAATCATCCTAAAATCTCGAAGGCAAACGGTGTTAGCAATTTTGCACTTATCATACACATGTGCATACATACTGTGACACCTATGCCACACTAGTTATTGGTATGATTATTATAATTATTTAATCATCCATAACTAATAACAAGTGTTGAGAATCATAACTTATGTTATTAATAATTCTCAATAAGACACAACTTGTCTCTCTCACTTAGCAGATATGCGGGCTCTGTAAAGGTTTTCTCTCTTCCACACCATTAGAAACAAACATTTACTGTCACACAACATTTCTGTAGGTGGAAAACTTCTAACCAAAGGAGAAGATAAATCCATCGTATCTGTATTTAGCAAGCCCCCATCCACCCACTATCTCTCCAGCTTATGGTTATCAATATGTGTAAGACAGTTAAAAAATGTATTAAATCAACAAACACATATACATATAGCAAATAAAATGAAAAGACTACTTGATATCAATATTTCCATGAACCACGTTCGAATAATTTCAACACCTATAAAGCCTTATATCCTAACACACAATTCAGAAGATTAGTGTCAGTATAAATCAGGGGTCACCAAACGTTTCAGCCCGAGGGCTGCATTACCTATCAAACAGCAGATCAGGGGCTGACTACACACTCGAAAGAATCAAAACATGGATGTTGTTTTTAATTATTTATTTAATATTATTTTATTCAATTATTATTTAATAACCCATTGATACACAGGAACACCTGTATTAGTGGGAATGGTGAAATTGTTTCCTGGATGCCAAAATAGCAGACATTTCTGGCTTTAGATTTGATGTCCCTAACATCAACAGTGACCTGAGATTATCAGCAGACAAGTTTGTTCTCAAATTGTTCTTCACGTATTTCATTCTTGAAAATGTTTTTTCACACAGGTATGTTGTTCCAAAGATTGAAAGGTACCTTGATGCAAAGGTTTTGACATTAGGAAAGTCTTCCTTGGGCAAAAACTGGTAAAAACCCACCAGTCCTTCTTTGAACTTGTCCCTAAGGAGGTCATTTGCTTGCAACTCAATGGCTTTGTCTTATAGTCATGGTTGACTTCTCGTATATTATAGACTGGGTGGACTGGATACTAAGAATAAGTCCGACTTATGTAACAATCAGTGACCCATATCAATAACGCTCCTTTATTCTGAATTTGGGTCAGAGTTGTTTGTTCCCTCTCAACTCTCAGAGATTAGAGATAGAAAAATTTAGCGGCGGCTGATCTTGGCAGGATACACGTAATTTATTTCCATAGACAAAAAGATCTCCATGGGCCGCATGAGAGGACCTCGTGGGCCATAGATTGGAGACCCCTGGTATAAATTATGGCAATTCTTAACAGAGAACAGAAGTGGAGTTATAGAGATTGTAGCAATAATAGTTTGCACATAACCTTAGGCAATTGTCGCAATAGTTTTTCATGTACTTTTATAACAAAGTCACAAATTCTTGTCACAATACAATTGCCAGTTCTTCATGTGTTTCTCTTGCACATTGTAGAACGTTGATGAGACACTATTCTCTCGGTGCTCCTTCACCATATTCCTTCAAGGCTAATCTCGGTGCTCCTTCACTATATTCCCTCAAGGCTAATCTCGGTGCTCCTTCACTATATTCCCTCAAGGCTAATCTCGGTGCTCCTTCACTATATTCCCTCAAGGCTAATCTCGGTGCTCCTTCACTATATTCCCTCAAGGCTAATCTCGGTGCTCCTTCACTATATTCCCTCAAGGCTAATCTCGGTGCTCCTTCACCATATTAGTTCCCTCAAGCAGAAAAACAATGTAGCAATGTCCAAGTTTCCTTGTACCAGAAATTTTACAATTTAGTCGAGCATACATTGCCTCAATACATCAACAGAATGCAGTGTATGCTTAAACTGTACACACCAAGACTAAATACTTCTCACCGCTACCATGGTCGTAGCAGTTTATAAATCAGTAAACTGAAAGATTCTGGTGAAAATAAACAACACTGATTCTTCCCTGTAAAATATAATCATGGAACAAACGCTAAGTTTCCAGTTTATTCATCTCTAACTCCATTCTTTCTTACATTCAAATCTCAACTTACAGTTTCCTGCAACAATATTTATTAGCCCGATACAAGAACACAGATTAATAAATAAACATAATAGTTTATGAACAGGTTCACTAGAAACAATGTCAAATGTTTAGTGTACTACATAGAAGCATCATTGTTCACAATTTGTAGAAATAATAGACTACTCACATAATACATATTGTAAAACGCAAGTTTAACACATCAATAGCAAAATGCACAAAATATTTTGAAGTCCATTCTCTCTCAATCAGTCAATTAACTCACTATCAAGCAAATGGCCGCCTTTCATGATTGGACTTCTTGCCACTCCAAATTCAAAGTGATTAGAAAATGAATTCTCATCAACATTGATCTCAACCCTTTGGCTGCTCTCGTTCTTGTAAATCTTAACCATTGGATAATAAAAACTACTCATCCACCTGAAACCAGTTTAGATTATATCAGCAAGCACTAACATATTCTTTACCTGAGTTGTTCATTTCTAGCTTTGAGATTTAACAATTTATATAACAATTCAGTTTAGAAATAGGGACAGGCAAATTTACTTCCTCCACAGAGAGAGAGAAAGAGAGAGAGAGAGAGAGAGAGAACTTGAACATCTCTTCACCCCTCGACTTCCTGCTCTTGATGTTCCTATCGCTATAATTATACAAAGCAGAGATATCTAAGCCATCTCTGGATTGTATGTATGATGAGCGTTATCAGAAAGTAGCAGACACCTTCTGGAATTAGTTTTCATACTTTCTTACTAGGACATTTTTTCTTTCATTTCTTACTACTGCAGGATTAGTTGTTGAATCCTGCAGACCTGAAGGACCCAATTCCATAGTGCTCCCTTTTATAAAATGAGTTGTATTCTTCAACAGAGAAACTTTGCTTTAGCACAAATTAACGTTTGACACAGAAGTACATGATTTTGACATGCGAACTAAAAATTGTTTCAAGAATTCTTAGAAATGAAAGATAGTTGTTCATACGTGTTTCTATGAGTATAGTGGGTCATTAAAACGGTTTATTATTTCGGATACATCTGTTATTGTTTAAAACTAATGCTAGAGAAATAAATATTGAATTATCTATTCTTGCGTGTTATGAAAATTTGCTTTTAGACTGGAAATCGATACGTTTATAGATGTAAAATATCTTGTGCAAATGTAATATTCTAAACAAATGCTCGAACACAATGATTTCTATGGTAGTGTTAGTGATAATTTGTTCTACTAAGCGAAAGCAGCAGTGAAAGATGTATAGTATTCTATGTCATTGTACTTGTATTAGGGGATTCTACGCATGATAGGCCAGTATCTATTAGATTATAGGATGATATTTGGATGACACTGTTAGACAGCATAAATCAGCATTGTTGTTACATCACTGTAATCTCTACAAGCAAAGCCAGAATGTTTTAATGTACTCGTTGCATTATTTTTATTTTTCTTCGTGCTAGTTCATCAGTGTAGATGTAAGACTCCGGTGTTTTTGGTTTGCTGAGTCCGTAACATCAGGGAAGAAGCAGCATAATATAGTTTTGAGTGTGGTTATCCAATGTCCGTGTACTTGTTGTTGCATTATGTTACATTCAGTAGCAGACAATATCAGTAAGGTGATTGTACATAGCAGTATTTCTAAAGATACAGTGGCGCTTTCTCGAAGTGTGACTTCATGATTATATTTTAATGCCATTGCGCGTGTCTCAATCGATTGTTTTATAGTATTATACATTGCACAATAGGTACCGGTGCATTAAAGCATAGCCAACCGATGGGAGCATATAAGTTAATGTACTGTATTTCGGGTTGCAGTCATTGTGCCATTTCATGGCATTCTGTACTGTATTTCAGCTTGCAGTCATTGTGCTATTTCATGGCATTCTGTACTATAGGTATGTCGAACATTCGTTTCATATTCTCACAGCGAAGAGCTAGAATCTGCCATTGTATTCTTTGCATAGATATAGTTTCTTCGTGCAGTCAATATTGAGATTGTAGTGGTTGCATATTGACATTCTCTAAATGCGGAGTCTAACGCCAGTGTAGTGGTTGCATATTGACATTCGCTAAATGCGGAGCGTAACGTCAGTGTAAGTGGTTGCGTGCAGACATTATTTACGTGGAAAGCCGTAACGTGTACAACTGTAAACATACGCACGCTTTCCAATTCACAGCAGTGTGCAAAACAACGGCCAGAAACAGTTCCCGTTGCCATGTCTGCAGGACCAGGCATGAGTTGTTTTTCAAGCAGCAAGCTTGAGCCGGTATTTGCGTGCATGCATTGCATCATCCGTTGACGTGCATCGCTTGATATATACACTACCTGCCTGTGTTCCAACACACCGCATCAAGGTCACCAAGTGGAGATAACAACCAAATTGAATATGTTCGTACTTGTTCATAACTGATGTCACTCAGTACTTGCATTCTTATTATTATTATTATTATTATTATTATTATTATTATTATAGTGATTCAGTTGGATGCAAATTGATTATGGTCAGTGTTCTCTCCTGAATAAAAAACATTCATTGTTTCCTCTGGGTTACAGTCAAGCCGTCTTGTTCACTAATGGAACACGCTCAGGACAAGTTCGTCGTAGACGTAAAAGAGCAATGTTTACAAAACAGCACAATACACTCAGTAATTTTCTCCTGATATTGAATTGGCATCGCTTTGAATCCATATTTTAAAAAAATGAGTCATCAGTATTCTGAAGATTAAGAGAGAAAAGAGAAATATAGGTCTAACAATTCCCATTATTTCTTTTGATATTTTGTCCATTGAGTTCGCTCCCTTTTTCGCTGGTAAATGCAAGATTGCCTATCAGAGGACATTTTAAAGGAATGTTATTGTTACAATATCAGATTGAATTATGTCAAAGTCATAAATCTTTTTCTAATGATTTTTTAGGAGCTTATGTTTTTTCTCCTCTATTTTACTTCTCTATTAGAGAAGACTTGTCAAAGAAACTCTATTTGCTTGAAATATTTTATGACTGCAAAATATATTCTTTCTATTCATTCTCTTTTGTCTCTCTCATTTTCTCCCTCTCTTCTCTGGTTTCTATGGTTTCTTTGCCAACGTTTTCCTTCTTTTTCTCTTTTGTTTATGTTTTTCCTCGTGGAAACTCGAAATTAAAACCCGAAAATGTCTGGTAGAATATTGTATGTTTGCATTCTCTGGTCCTGTGATGCGTTGTAAACTTTCAGAATTGTATGTTTGCATTCTCTGGTCCTGTGATGCGTTGTAAACTTTCAGAATTGTATGTTTGCATTCTCTGGTCCTGTGATGCGTTGTAAACTTTCAGAATTGTATGTTTGCATTCTCTGGTCCTGTGATGCGTTGTAAACTTTCAGAATTGTATGTTTGCATTCTCTGGTCCTGTGATGCGTTGTAAACTTTCAGAATTGTATGTTTGCATTCTCTGGTCCTGTGATGCGTTGTAAACTTTCAGAATTGTATGTTTGCATTCTCTGGTCCTGTGATGCGTTGTAAACTTTCAGAATTGTATGTTTGCATTATCTGGTCCTGTGATGCGTTGTAAACTTTCAGAATTGTATGTTTGCATTCTCTGGTCCTGTGATGCGTTGTAAACTTTCAGAATTGTGTGTTTGCATTCTCTGGTCCTGTGGTGCGTTGTAAACTTTCAGAATTGTATGTTTGATTGCGCATAGAGCCAGCTGTGTTCACAAGCCTTTCTCGTGTGGATTTTATCTGTAGCGACGACTCAGTCCTTTGCTACACGACGGGGCGGAGAAGCTGGCTTCTCGTATTGATGTTGGAATTGCGAAATCTTGCCTTCATTTCGGTCTTGAAGCAACAAAGTTCCTTTCATGGCACCACTCCATATAGGTTCTCCAAGCGCCGATATGTTTGTGCACTCATTCATTAGGAAATCCATAGGAAGATAGGAAATCATATTTTTTTTCATTTTAAATCTATTATCGTATATTATTTCTTTCGTTGTGGGTAAACGCGTGTGAACGTGTTTGGTTGGCGGAGTGAAGGGGGGGTATGACGACAGTATTGTCAAACACTTCGTCAGAGCGTATGAGGGATCTGCAAAATGGATTTGAACAGCGAAGCGCTATTTCAATGAAATGTATATCACCGTAAATGTGACTATTATGAGATGAAACATATATGTCATGTGATTTTTTGTCTTCGTCACGAACGATCAGTAGTTAAACGATACACTCAAGTAACGTACCGATGTATTTATTTCCAATTTATTTAATTATATATAGTTGAGTAGATTTTACGAAGAAAAAGGACATGCCTATTCTTCAATATTGTTTTAAGACAAAACTCACGGACATTAAAAGAAACTGTGCTGGACTGTTTCATTTTAGTTTAAAGACCGGTCCATTTTCCTGTTGACTCACGGTTGAGGATTCATTATTAAAATCCCCAGAGAAGTTTCACTTTCAAGTCTCTCATGTGCTTATGACTGTTTTAACATAAATCTCTAACAATTACTTTTTAAAGTCTGGCACAGTTAACAAAATACTCCATAACAACTCTCATCTTTCCTACCATTTCTAATGCGTAAAAGTTAATTGTCCTTCTACTGTATTTCGCTTTGCAGCCATTGACTTGATTTATCGTTCGTGTCAAAGTGTTATGCGTACGCACGTGTACATTAGCGCTCACTAAAAGCACGTAAGAAATGTGAAATGCGTAAGGCAGTGAGCTTTTTGCCTTTTAAGGAATGGTAACTATATAGCATACTGAAAGTTTGTATTTCATTAATTATTCTACTATTGCTGGTGAACAAAAAAAATAATTAAGATTAATTGTGTTTAAGTACGAATTTATATTTCATATTTCACAATTGTGTTTAAGTACGAATTTATATTTCATATTTCACAATTGTGTTTAAGTACGAATTTATATTTCATATTTCACAATTGTGTTTAAGTACGAATTTATATTTCATATTTCACAATTGTGTTTAAGTACGAATTTATATTTCATATTTCACACTCACACTTAATAGATGGATGGATGGATGGATAGATAGATAGATAGATAGATAGATAGATAGATAGATAGATAGATAGATAGATAGATAGATAGATAGATAGATAGATAGATAGATAGATAGATAGATAGATAGATAGATAGATAGATAGATAGATAGATAGATAGATAGATAGATAGATAGATAGATAGATAGATCGACAGATAGATATTTGCATTACCATAAAATATTAGTTTTATTTATGTCAAACATACATCCTTACGTATATGTATGTTTGCAAATAAATATTCTTACAAACATTATACGTGCAATGCTGTTTGTGTACTATATTTAGACTGTTAAGAAAATGTAATTTTGCAGTTTAATATTTCGACCAAAATAACTTCATTGTAGTAAGTTTGACCACCAATTTTTATAGGATGCACGCATTTTATTGTGTTTCTTTCAAAATGGCATTTACTTTCTTTTTATTTACAGTCTCTTTTTTTCTTTTAAACCAGGTCCATGTGCGATTCCGACAACGATTTTGTGGATGAAGAAGAGCTGGAGCGTCCAGTCACGCGCAAGGAGTCACGCGTAGGCAATCAGTGGATGGAGTTCTTTCGCTCAGAAGATGACGATTGAAATCACTTTTGACGTCAGAAATTCGTCACTTTCAGTCAACAGTTCTAATGCTGTCAACGTTTTCTGTTCTCATCCGGCTCTCTCGAACACGTCGTCATACGCTGCACGCAATTAGGTTCCAGGCGGGTCGTGAAGTCTTAAGCGCATTCAACCGCAACGGACTGGTCAACAACAGATGCATTCTCTCTTCCTTCTTTTTTCTAGTCAATAATCGCAATTGCGATACCGCTCGCCCGGTACTTTTTTTGTGTGTTTAGTGGTGTCTGGATTACTTACTTAATAAGCGATTCAGCAATAGCAAATTTAGTTTTTTCTTCGTACACTTAGCGTTTCTATTACAAAGAACACTGTATAATAACGCAAGCAATGCCTAGGTGTCAACAGCAGCTAGTTTACTTCTATTTTTGTACATGTTTGTAAAGAATTTTCCGTAGAAGGTACCAAGATGTACGGGCAGTATTTCTGGTGAGAAGAGACTGAAAACGTACTTGAACAAAATTTAAATGTATTTAAAATTCAAAACATACTTGAAACTATTGGAGCCAACTACTCTTTAGATACCCGTTTTACAAGATGAATCTAGTTAATTAGATGCCAAAACACACTATTAGTTTTCATATAAAATCTACGCTTGCTAGAAGTCTGGTAGAACCCTATACATCAGCGTTGTCCTCCCTCGACATATCTTAAAATCAGTTTGATATTGATTGTCAGAGATCGGTGCTTTTTAGTCTCCTGTTTAGCACATTTGTTTCTTTAAAAACTCTCTTTGATATTTGTAGCTCGGGGGAGGGTGGGACTAACTGGAACGAGAGGCGAAAAACTAATCTGTTTTTTTTTTGTCTTGGATACCTGCAATCTGTGATATGAATGACATCGGATTTACACAAAGTTGGGCAGATAACTGCTGGAGTATCATTGCTTGACACTCCATCCCTGACGTCAGACGTTTCCGGAAGGAAATCTTCAGTTGTTGTTTGTTTGATTGTTTGTTTATATAAAGAGAATACGTAAAACTGAATGTACTTTACGTACTGTAGCGAAAGTGTGTCTTCGATGCGCAGTTACCATTGCCCAGTATATTTTCCGTTTACGAATGTGTACCACGAATCAAACAGACTGATTTTGTCTGTTGCAAGACGTCTGGGCCTCGCCTGGGTGTAAATAGTGTTGTTAATTGTTTCTACAAGGATTTACAGTTGGAACTGTGCTAAAAACACGTACACTCAACGCATGCACACTCACTCATGCGAACAATACAAATGCATGTGTGAATACTCTTACTCATAGACACTTTACATACATGCAAATAACATGCAAAACTCCTCATTTAGGCACAATGAAAAATAGACACGGATAAATGAACCATCTCTACCGTATTGTGAAGTGTGCCAATTTTTATAGAACTTATGCATATCTCGTGTCAGGAGAGTACTCAACATTAATTGGAAACCAGTGTCCTTCAGGAAAACTTGTTTAGAGTATTGATTATGTTATTCTAAAAAGAAGAAGAAGAAAGCAACTAACTTATTCGAAAGTATGTTTGTAATGTTTGCCAGAGCAATATGTCCTTTAGTCAATGATTTTAAAATTTTCACCAGTGTGGATTAAAATGAGAGAGAAGGGAAGACAAACAGACGCGGGTGCTACAATGGCTTTAGAAAAAAACCATACCAAAAACCATACCAACAATAACAGCTGATGAACCTTTAAAAGTCACTCAATGACGTATGCAAAGAAATTGCGAAAGAAAAATATGTAAGAACTGCAGAACAATGGAAGACTAATACAGCAAATGTACAAAGAAAGAGAGATAGATGAGAAGGATGATTGACTGCGTAGAGTTATTGTTCCTTATCTGAAATGACACTGCACAATTACTAGAATGCGTTATTTTTTCATTAGCGCTTAGATTGTACAATCTGATGTTTACGTCATAGCGGATTATTACTTAGAAACTATGCCTCTCTTTTACAAAATTCCAGTATGCAAGAAAAATCGTATGCATGAAAATAGTTAACGTATGCGACTAATCATAAACAACTAAACAAAAATTAGCTACAACAAAATAGGCCAGAGTCATTTCCCCAAACACATCAATACCCTTCTATTTATATATGTCACCAATATATAGAAACCAGTCACTTTTGCGCACAAACACACACTTACATATGCACACATATATACACTGTACACCTATTTCTCCTATCACTCATTCTTATCTCCTGTCTTTATTTTTCTCTTTTATATTTTCCTTCTTAATGGCTCCCTCTCCTTTCTCTCTCAACTCGTTTCCCGCCCACCTTTTATTTCCTATAAGCCAACCACATTTTCTCACACAATTATTCACAAATTCCTAAAAAAAATCTATCTATCCATCTAATATGTTATGAACGCACGCAGATACTAAACTATATGAGTACGTATGAGAATGAATGCATAGCCATATCATACATAAATGTACTGTGCATATTTAATGTTAAAGCAATACATGCCTGGTATGAGCATTCGTACGTATCATCTTTATCATGCCTTTTTATCACTCTGCATTAGTTAATCACAGCTAGGGTTGCTAATGCTTCCCTACTCGGACCATTACGTAAGCGTGCAATCCTTTGATTATTGAACATATAAGTAGAGTTTATTTTTTCACCGAACCTGTTTGTTTGTTTTTTTACATGAATTTTATCTGATGCTACCGCTTTCTTAAGTGATTTAATTCTTACCGTGTACATAGCGTGGGCACTCCTTAATATTACATAATACATACATACCCTGTGTGGTCATGAACTTGTGACATTAACTTTTTATATTCTGTTCCACGTCATGGAGAATGCTGAATTCGTGACGCATCGTTTTGGTCACCAGTACAGAAAAAGTTGAACATCATTTCAGCTCCTACAAGACCAACACGAAGAAGTTTCTCACCTGTCCAACTAGGAAGTAGGAAATATTTCACTTGTAGATTCTTTTACACCTGTTTGGTTAATTAATGCGTAGCTTGCTGCTGCGCACTTCCAATTGCATTGAAGGTGTTAATGATGAAACCTGCAATTTTACATTTATCTTATCTTACCGCATTCTTGGTTGGATTGGTGGATACAGACACAAAGTGTCAATGCGGAACCTTTGATCTAATGTATCAAATTGGATTACAATAGTATGTTTGGTGTTATTTAAACAATTTTCTATTATTTTCATTGTTTATAAATCCGTTGCTGTTTTATTTGAAAGATGTCTCCTACACTGATTTTGGTTTTTGTTTCATTTTAATGTGTTCCTTCCAAATGAGCGATTACGTAGCTTGCCATGTGTCTTTGTGGATGTGTTCGCATGTAGCCTGATTAGTAACTGTCAACAACTTCATTGCCAAAATGTCTCCTTTTCCCTAGACGCTGAGGTTGTGCTATAAACAATATTCACGGTCTTTCATACTTTGTTAATGCCATTCACATTATAAAATATATATATTATGATAATAATAATAATTTTTAATTGATTATCTCTTGTTCGGTGTTTTCTTTTGAGGAAAGGTAGAGCGTTTGCTGTTGGGCGTCTGGGGTTTGCATCTGCTGGAAGCTTTGTAAAATTGTATTTTGTATACTTCTATTTCAGTGCTGGACTGTATTGTTATGATGCTGGACATTGGAGTATTTTTTGCAACACTATAGGCTTACGTACAGTTGGTGTTAGCACCAAATACACTTCAGGCTTACGTACAGATAATGTTAGCACCAAATACACTTCAGGTTTACGTACAGTTGATGTTAGCACCAAATACACTTCAGGTTTACGTACAGTTGATGTTAGCACCAAATACACTTCAGGCTTCCGTACAGATGATGTTAGCACCAAATACACATCAGGCTTCCGTACAGATGATGTTAGCACCAAATACACTTCAGGCTTCCGTACAGATGATGTTAGCACCAAATACACTTTAACTGTAGGTTATTGTTTGTGGTGACGCGTACTATCTCTTGCCATGTAAGATTTCTTTGCAAGTTCCAAATTGTCAGCGTTGGATGACCTCAGTAACCTTGCCTTATTAGTAATATTGTTTTTATGTCACACCTGCCTGTTTCATAGTGTACTTGATATTTATTTTTATATACATTTTCAATTTTTTAATTTATTGTTTTGTTTCATTTGTCGTTATAACCCTCCCAAATCTGAAAGTAAGGTGTTTGTTTCTACGTGAGTGATAAATGACTGATTGTTAAGTCAGTAACTCGTGGTCCGATTGTTTTTATGGATTTCAGAACCAGTTTTCAGACACTGATGTACAGCTGATTGCTTTAGCAATCAATCAAACTCTTATGTCTATAAACGATTGCCGTTTGGTTAATGATGGGTTTACACTATTTTGAATTCAAGGTCATCAGATCAAGGTCTGCTGTTGAAGTACTGGCCATTTCATCTACCTCCTTTGTTCATTTGACGAAACACTTGACGAAACACCACTTGACGAAACACTTGACGAAACCAATGAACGGTCAGCGAATAATTCCCATGCCGAACACGTAGGCCTACACATGACAATTGCAGTCGTCACTAATGTCTGTATACATTCATATAAAACATTTTCTGCTTAATCCAGTTTCAAGTGTGTGAGGAGTTGGGAGGTTGCTGCATGTTGGCAACTGGTACATTCACACACTTGCTGCATGTTGACAACTGCTACATTCACACGCTTGCTGCATGTTGACAACTGCTACATTCACAACTTGCTGCATGTTGGAAACTGCTACATTCCACACGTTTGCTGTATGTTGACAACTGCTACATTCACACACTTGCTGCATGTTGACAACTGCTACATTCACACACTTGCTGCATGTTGACAACTGCTACATTCACACACTTGCTGCATGTTGACAACTGCTACATTCGCACGCTTGCTGCATGTTGATAACTGCTACATTCACACACTTGCTGCATGTTGACAACTGCTACATTCACACGCTTGCTGCATGTTGACAACTGCTACATTCACACGCTTGTTGCATGTTGACAACTGCTACATTCACACGCTTGCTGCATGTTGACAATGGTTTCAATAAAAGCTAGTGCAATTTTGCCTGATTGGTGTTACACAAGTTTGTTTTAAGAGCGTTCAGCGCTTTTTATGGCACTTGTCACTGACTTGTTTGCTGTTGCAATACAACAACTGTAAAAAACATTTCACTAAGAACATGGCGGTATATTTTTGTTATTGTTTTGGGGGATGGTTTGCTGGCGTTTTCTTTTTGTTTCTGTTAATGTTTGACATCTTTATTTCTCAGTAAATATGATGTTTGCTGATATCATCAGATATTTACAGCAGGAGGAGTACTTTTAACCTCTACCCAGGGAATACATAGCAACAAGCAACAGTTACCAGCTGCTTGTATTTACTTCCAGCGTTTCAAAGTTATTTCAATACTAGCTATTTACAATTACTACTAGGTTTATTATGATGTTATAACACTAGCTATTTACAATTACTACTAGGTTTATTATGATGTTATAACACTAACTATTTACAATTACTACTAGGTTTATTATGATGTTAAACACTAGCTATTTACAATTACTACTAGGTTTATTATAATGTTATAACACTAGCTATTTACAATTACTACTAGGTTTATTATGATGTTACAACACTAGCTATTTACAATTACTACTAGGTTTTTATGATGTTACAACACTAGCTATTTACAATTACTCCTAGGTTTATTATGATATTTATTCTTGTGTACGTAGATCAGACGTAATTTTCGTTATCTAGTTATAATTATGCTTTAATAGAGCTATTTATTCTACTACAGCCGCCTGCGGCAGTTACCGTGAACAACTTGTGGGTTTTGATGGTTGAGTTGTCAGCTAATAATTCATGTTCTCACCAGATTTCCAGACATAGTAACGGAGAGGAGAAATTCCGCTCTAAAAATGTCACATGGAGAGATTGGCACTTGAAGGGATTCTACTGGAAACAGTTCTTGGTTGAATGCCTATTTTACACGTAATAAAGTAATGTTGAAAGCTTATTACAGGGCGTGGCATTCCTAATTCGACCGTGCACATATTGCAAGAACTACTTGTCATCGCGCTGTGAGAGAGAGAAAAAAATGTGTACTATGGCGTCCCGCAGATTTTCAGTAAATCATGAAATTTGTTTCAATCGTGAAGAACGCATGAAATGAGGTCTACTTTTCGGAGAGTTGTGCGACTTACATAAATATACTTACCGTGAAACAGTAAAAAATATGGCACCTTATTTTCTTTTTAATGAAATTTTGAATCGTTTTGTAATATAGAATCCATAATTATTTCGTTTGCATGCAAACACATATACAAAGTAAAAGACAGATTAAAATGTTATTTCAGCAGCACGCTGAGATGATAAATATACTTTTACAAATGAAAAATATATTCTTTAAAAGATACGACGCCCCTTGTGCAGATTTGAAACAAGTTTGCTGTAGCCTCAGACTAGTTATGTTTATACTTACTATGATTACCCAGTTTCTGTAATAAGGTCCTGACGTCAATGAACAAAATTAGAAACAAGCTTTGTTTGAAAGGACAGACAAGTTCGCTTATTTTAATTGAAATTAATGAACCGAGGTAAGTGAACAACTTTGAAAGAAGCTTGTACAAATGACATTCATGCCTGCTTATTCTATTTCAAAATGGTGCGTATTCTCTGTCCATGATGTGACGACATTGTGCAAATTATTAACACGCTTCATGAAAACGGCAGATAAATGCTAGAAACAAAGTTACTTATGGTCAAAAAAAGACGTTTGGCAGGCCTATGAAAAATTCAGCACCTTCAATTCCGCAATCACCCGAAGATGCCTACCCATTTCAAGTAAGACAGGGTGTTTCGGTGAGTCTCTTTGAGGATTAGTCTGGGATTTTATTCAGAGAAAGAGACTTTGCAAGCTTTGATTGAACAATGTCACACTATGTGAATGTGATTTTATTCAGTGAAAGATACTTTGCAAGCTTTGATTGGACAACGTCACACTATGTATATGTGATAGCATATGGTAATATACACTTACAGCTATTTCTCTTAGGATTCCCACAATAATATGCGTGAATTTAGGAGTGTATCTTCTGAGTTTTGTTGTTATATCACATAGAACTCACGTATCATCTATAATACACTTTCTTGTCCAAATAGAGCCCTGAGAGTGCATGAGTAATGTCTCCATAAAAATATATTCTTTTATGATGGTTTTTATGCCTTGGTTACAAAAGGAAGACTTGGTTATATTCAGACCAAGTTGAATTTGCACACCCATAAACAATTTTCATGGAGTTTATGTAATACACTTGCCGTGGAAGAATTTGTCTATTGGTTGACAGGGTGTACAGAAATCGGTTGTGTTCATACTACTGCGTTAACGTGCAAGAAAACTAAACGAAAAAATTCTGGTATTTATTCTTTTGTTACTGTGCACAATGTCCCTTGAAGTATGAAAAGAAAATTGAACATGCAGCTGTTCGTCTGCAATCGGATACAGAAGTACACATACGTGCCTCTCAAACAGCAGCCAGTATCTTTTGTAAAGTTTACATGTCGTTTAATCATTAACACCTGTAAATAGCTACAGTACATTTTTATATGTGCCAGTTATCTATCGTCAGTATAATAATAGATAAAACGGGGGGTGGGGGTAACCACCTGTTCACTTTCCTAGTAGCATGTCTCTCCACATATTTTTGGCTTATTGTTTTTTTTAATATATAAGTAAAATATTTTCTTGTTCAGATTCATAAATAAATTTTGATTAATTCTCACATTCCTAGTGAAGTTACATCGAAGTTACATTTAGTCAACTCATTATCACACCATGGAAGTTCCCGTCAAAGTCACACATTCCTAGTGAAGTTACATCAAAGTTACATTTAGTCAACTCATTATCACACCATGGAAGTTCCCGTCAAAGTCACACATTCCTAGTGAAGTTACATTAAAGTTACATTTAGTCAACTCATTATCACACCATGGAAGTTCCCGTCAAAGTCTCTGAAAATGTCTTCAAACATAAGATGCAAATAGGTTATCTCCAATATATGTTCATAAGGAACACTATGGCATAAGAATAGCATTGCGTAACTAATTCAAAGCTAATCTTATTGTTTCAGCCATGAACTGCTTTTTCCAATAATTCTTTCAATAACAGCTCGACGGTAGGTGGATCATTCGGTTTTTTTTTAGTTTTTCTCATGTCCAACCGGCAGATTCCTTCGTGACAAAAGAAACGTAATCATTGTTTATCTTAAATATCATAACTTGTTATGAAATTCTTCTTGGTATAAAATATAATGAATGTTTACTATATTATATTATATTATTATTATATTATACATTAAAAAGTTCATAACAAATTCGTCCACTGGGGATGGACTGGAAATGTCTTTGTTGAAGAAATACTCCATTGTAATTGCTTTGAATTTGAATATGAGACTGGTCATAAAGGCCATCGTTAACCTATAGTAAGTTAACTGAAAGAATGGACTTAGAATAGTTCGTACATGTTTGTTATTGCTCTATGATTTGAATTAGAGAATGCTTCACGTAATTGAACCATTATGTCCAGGTTATGTGCATTGACTTTAGCTATTTCTTTAAAACTCCACTCTCATTTCCATGATGATATCCATAAACGTGATTATATATTTATGTTATTGACTGTCTGTGTCTATGCTAGGATAAACTGAACGATTGTATAACATTAATCGTTGTTGTGAAGTGATGTATATGTCAATGCTCTTTGATTGTATTCATATTTTCTATATTTGTTTGTTGATTTAATAAATTATCAATGACAAGAGAGCTAAGTGTTCTCAAGTCACGCAATCTATAATTGACCAGAGAGAGAATAATCAGATAATTGATCGCTAATGTTAGGACAGTAAATACACAGTCTCAGTTGACCTGTGTTTTTGGAAATTGAATGCCATTGTTTTTTTTATTGTTATTATTAAATCTTCTTTATTCTTGTTATCTTAAACCCATATTTTGATTAATTTCATAGTGTGACCGAGAAGAGTTGGCTGGGGATTTGAGCCGGAAATTTGTGTATTATATGTCATAATTAAACAAAGGGAAAGGTAGCATTGCCAACTCGAGGCACGTCCGTTAATTTGCCTGTCACTATGTTAGACAAATAAGGGTCTCAAAGAACGGGTCTGGCATAGAGATTGAAGGATAGATTAGGCAACCTGGGCTGTTGTCAGTCTTAGAGCAAATAATAAATTTAACTATTAATAATTTTGAGTCTGATACTGCGACAGGGTCACTAAATAAATCCCTACACGTGTTTTGTATGGTGCGGTGGAGTAGCCTGTTGAAATTGTGACGTTTTGATGCAGAGATGTGTGATGTAAAGTGCTGAAAGATAAACTTTATAAATGGGATATTATACACAGAACATACACTCTGCGGTTGTTAGACATTAATGCATTATGCTTGTGGTAAATGAAATTTACTGATGTACTGAACTTACCTCAAAATGTACACTACATGCGCTTTAAAACAAGTTAAGCGATGATGTTGATTTTCCTCTGGTGTGCTTCTGTGATTGACCTTCAGCCTGCAATGTTTATTGTCCGAGTGCCCTACATTTCTCTCGTGTTAATGCTGGGGTTTGGGGTGATGATAATTTCTGTTATTTTATTTTTAAAAGTAGGGTCGTTAAATACATTTTTGGTAACAAGCACTACTGATCAGATATAAATTATAATCTGACTGCAATTAAGGGACCACCATCAATTGCGTCTCTTCATTCCCTTAAGTAAAGAAGTGTGCATATTAATGTCGATTACTTTTCATGTGTCCTGGCAAAACTGGTTAGTGTCATTCATATATTTGTATACAAAGGTGAAATTTTGATAGAAAGATTGAGAGTTCTGCATTTTTGTGTAATTTCCTTTTGTTGAAAATTATAGATGTGTTCACTTGACAAACAATATATGGTGATTTAATTCCCATAGATGTGTTCACTTGACAAACAATATATGGTGATTTAATTCTCATAGATGTGTTCACTTGACAAACAATATAGGGTGATTTAATTCCCATAGATGTGTTCACTTGACAAACAATATAGGGTGATTTAATTCCCATAGATGTGTTCACTTGACAAACAATATAAGGTGATTTAATTCCCATAGATGTGTTCACTTGACAAACAATATAAGGTGATTTAATTCCCATAGATGTGTTCACTTGACAAACAATATAAGGTGATTTAATTCCCATAGATGTGTTCGCTTGACAAACAATATAAGGTGATTTAATTCACAACATAAGGTGATTTAATTCACATCATAAGGTGATTTAATTCCCATAGATGTGTCTATTTGCAAATAAAGTAGAAACCAAATCAGCGCAGTGGTGTCAGCAGTGGCTTCATAATGGAAATTACTTCATTAGCCTTTTTTCAAAAGCTGGGTTGCATCGTCCTGCGGCATTATGACTTCTCAAATGCAAGGTTCGAGTTTCCAACTACATCGACAACATCTGTCCCACATACCTCCAACGCTAAAATGCTAATCAGAGCAAATAAATCGTGATTCTAGCCTTGGCCTTGGGATAGTACATGTAATGTCGAGTTAAAAAATAAACTTTTCTACTGCTGTCACTTGTGATTAATGACTGACGACCATGTGAGATAAAAGTAAAACAAAGAATAGTCACAACAAGCAGATAAATTACAATTGCCTGTATGGCAAACCCACACAACGAAACTGGATACGACCAGAAGGTCGGATATGAAACGCACACACATACACACACACAAACGCTGCACATGCGTACAAGCGTTTGCTTAAATATAGTGCTTGTAAACATAAGTGTGCACCAAAGCATATAAATAAAGAAGAAAAAAACACGACGGAAATCTTATCGTTTTCATCAGATTTTCTTTCTGTAATGGGACTAAGAGTACTGAGTGAATTAATGGGACTAAGAGTACTGAGTGAATTAATGGGACTAAGAGTACTGAGTGAATTAATGGGACTAAGAGTACTGAGTGAATTAATGGGACTAAGAGTACTGAGTGAATTAATGGGACTAAGAGTACTGAGTGAATTAATGGGACTAAGAGTACTGAGTGAATTAATGGGACTAAGAGTACTGAGTGAATTAATGGGACTAAGACTATTGATAGTGAATTGAGAGAGGACTGCAGTCAGCATCTACAACAACGTACGACACAATAAAGAATAGCTTGAAGCAGAACTTAACTGCTTATTGACTAACCGAGAGCATTTGTTATAGATGATTAAGATCAATACTCGATCCAACAGTCCTGTAGAACCAAGGTGGGTGTACAAGTAGGAGGAGGTATACAAGGGAAGGGTAGAGTTAGATAGGTGGGATCAGAAAAAAAATGGAGACATCATGCGAATCAGTGTATTACACTCCCAACCCCATTTCAATACTCAACAAGAAACACAAGAAAAAGTCTTCATTCTATTTTTTTTAATAGACGTTATATCTATTCATTCAAGGTTTACAAAATTATTGCTACATTGGAAATCGATGAGCGCCTAAGACAGCCACTGGGGAGCTTATACAGAGCTGGCATTTACTATTGAGAGCTGACATTTCCCCAGTGAAGTACCTACTCAGCGCCATGCTCACACCATGCACGTGCAGCTCGAGCTACTTGGTGAGTGGTTCGCTCGTCTGCTCACCGACCTCTCTCGTTATTCCAAGCATGATTGAGGGAAGGGTCTGTCGCTGTTGGATTAGCTCGCTTGCTCACTGTTCTGGATCTGTATTCCATGGATGCAGGTTTGACTCTTCTTGGTTTGCACACCTGTTGACTGGTCTTGCTCTTGTTTTCTCTCGTTATTCCATGATTCTGAGGTCTTGCGTCTTTGGTTAATTTGTCTGCTTTCTGTTCTCGATGACAATTGTAAAAATGTGAGGTTTCCCTCTTCGACAGTTGCATGGCTAATTTGTATTTATCGCGTCACCAACCGACTTCGTCAGGATAGCCAGATTATTTAGGCTCAAGTCAGCAAAACCTCTATCACACAACATAAAGTGAATTAATTCATAATTAGTCAGGATAGCCAGATTATTTAGGCTCAAGTCAGCAAAACCTCTATCACACAACATAAAGTGAATTAATTCATAATTAGTCAGGATAGCCAGATTATTTAGGCTCAAGTCAGCAAAACCTCTATCACACAACATAAAGTGAATTAATTCATAATTAGTCAGGATAGCCAGATTATTTAGGCTCAAGTCAGCAAAACCTCTATCACACAACATAAAGTGAATTAATTCATAATTAGTCAGGATAGCCAGATTATTTAGGCTCAAGTCAGCAAAACCTCTATCACACAACATAAAGTGAATTAATTCATAATTAGTCAGGATAGCCAGATTATTTAGGCTCAAGTCAGCAAAACCTCTATCACACAACATAAAGTGAATTAATTCATAATTAGTCAGGATAGCCAGATTATTTAGGCTCAAGTCAGCAAAACCTCTATCACACAACATAAAGTGAATTAATTCATAATTAGTCAGGATAGCCAGATTATTTAGGCTCAAGTCAGCAAAACCTCTATCACACAACATAAAGTGAATTAATTCATAATTAGTCAGGATAGCCAGATTATTTAGGCTCAAGTCAGCAAAACCTCTATCACACAACATAAAGTGAATTAATTCATAATTAGTCAGGATAGCTAGATTATTTAGGCTCAAGTCAGCAAAACCAATTTACACAACATAAAGTGAATTAATTCATAATTAGTCAGGATAGCCAGATTATTTAGGCTCAAGTCAGCAAAACCTCTATTACACAACATAAAGTGAATTAATTCATAATTAGTCTAGTACTCGTTTCTTCAAAAGACAATATCTTATTTAGTTCCATCCCATTATTTTTCATATCAATGCAGCACATTAAAATTATATATTTAACTATTCTTCATTGTCCAATTCTCTCTGCAGTTTCGTGTAATGTTATATGACCAACAGACATCAGTGGAGGGGGGGTGGCACAACTCTTTTTTATTTTTATTTTTTTATTTTTTTGCGAGGAGCCATTCTTGTCTTTCCTGTCATTTCTAGTTACTCTTAATGACCCTGATAGTTGATAGTTCTTAAAGTGTGAGTCAGGCTATGTTTACTCTTAATGACCCTGATAGTTGATAGTTCTTAAAGTGTGAGTCAGGCTATGTTTACTCTTGATGACCCTGATAGTTGATAGTTCTTAAAGTGTGAGTCAGGCTATGTTTACTCTTGATGACCCTG
This sequence comes from Sinotaia quadrata, assembly GCA_028829895.1. NCBI lineage: Eukaryota > Metazoa > Mollusca > Gastropoda > Architaenioglossa > Viviparidae > Sinotaia > Sinotaia quadrata. The sequence goes on from CM054182.1 coordinate 56,297,945, forward strand.
ATAGTTGATAGTTCTTAAAGTGTGAGTCAGGCTATGTGGTATGTGCTCTAGACCGTAAGTCAGATAACTTATTAAAATGGCCCACACACCACGTCAACATGTTTCTTTCTAAATATGTATCTCTCTGCCAATCATTACATATATCTTTACAAACCCAAGCAAAGTTTATTCTTCTCCAAATTCGTGTTTTGCAACTGATTTAAAAATTCTGATCGATAATTGTATTCCAAGTATCAGAGTATTGGTACATTATTCTTAGATAAAATTTGCTTACTGTCACTGGGGAATCAACAGATTTTGGGGGGGGGGGTATGTTTTGTTTGATTAAGATAAATTAATCGTTACCCTTTCTTTTCATATCATCACGCTTTCAGCTGTCTTGTTACTTAGGAAAACAATATCATCAGGCTGTTCATCTATCTTATTATTAAGGAAAACAATATCCGATCATTAGCAACGCAAACACTCAAACAAATATATACAAATACGTGAACACACAAACAAATATACACAAATACGTGAACACACAAACAAATATACACAAATACGTGAACACACAAACAAATATACACAAATACGTGAACACACATAGGTCTGTCTATATATGCACAAACCACTAACACACTTCAACACAAATATAAACATGCGCACATACATGCACAATTACATAAACAAACTCTCCTACAAATATAAACAAACACACGCAAATGTGCTCAAATACACGCTCAAAGCCTTGGCACACACGCACGCGCGCGCACCCTTGCACAGATTTAATTGGGCTTTGGTAGAAATGCGGAAGATGAATATTGCTTACACTATTTATTAAAGCTGGCGAGAATATCAGAGATTAGACGCCTCTCTCTTACACGTGACGTTCTGACTAGGGCAAAGGTCATAGTATTAGTAATTACCGCTTTCTTCAGTATACACACACACAAACACACACACACACACACACACACACACACACACAAACACACACACACAAACACACATACACAAACACACACACACACACACAAACACACACATCATACACACATATACACACATACGCAATAGATAGATAGATAGATAGACCGATACAATTGCCAGCCAATTCCCTGAGAATCCTGTCCCAGAAATGGTTCTGCGGAAGGGATCTATTACATTTATTAATGATTAATTAATTATTAATAATAATAATATCTCTGGAAGTTACAATGAGCTCTTCTGGGTTATCGACCCCTATCCATCAATGTCCCTGAACTGCTTAATTATAATTTGAGAAATTCCCAGAATCAAATCGCTATGACATATTTAATATATTTCAAGAGAAAAGAATGGCAATCAATGTATTAAGCAGCTATTTAGTTATTTATTTCATATTCCACAACAATAAATAAAAAGTCAGATTACTGCATACCTTCATTCAATTTGTCCAGCATGTTTTATTTCTTGGAATTCAATTACTCTTTAGTGAAAGATTTTAATTAATTTAATTTTGTCCAAGTTACTGCCATCATGCAGCGATGAGTTGAGATGAATTACCCTGTTAACTAATGCTCATTAACTGTTTATTTCAACGATTTATTACCACGGAGGTATTTGGTACTAATATTGGTAATATAACTATTATTACACAATCGGAATAAATGGTAAAAGAATAGGTATACAGTAAGAACCCTACTGTAGCGTGGCCTCTGCTTAGGTGAGGACACACTTGAGTGAGCTCCCTTGCATATAATTGTCTTTCTAAGCCTCATTCAAACTAATGATTACGTCTTATCTAATATTCTTTCGAATCACTCTAGTAAAGTGAGTTACAGTTACTACTCCAGTATAAAAGTGTCTAGTTCTGATTTGGTTCTATTAAGTGCCAGAATGTCTTTCAATTCAAGACAATTGTTTGAATTACCCAATGACACTTCATAATGCAATTAGTCAAACAACCGTACCTTAGATGAATTTAGTTTGAACACCTGGCATTACATTTAAATTTAGAGTTGTCCATTGTCAACTAATCAAACCTATGAAAAAGCACTTAAGCTTTCCAATAAAAATATAATAACTAAAAGGTAATAAGGACTGAAGTCACATCTCACACTAAACTGTCAACCTTTAGTGTTTAAATCTTACAATACCAAAGCTTTAGCCATGAGTTTCCTTGACAATAAAAGTTCCTTACTTTTGTAACACCTGAAATGCATATGACATAAGTAATAAATAATGATTTATAATGTTATTAATTATTTAATCTTCCAACGTAACAAAGTACCAGTCACTTTTGTGTTTTGAGATTTCTTTCTGACTTGTTTGCTGTGATAGGTTAGGGAAGGAGCTGAAAGCACAAATTGTTAGAATAAGAGTTGGACAGGACAGTCTAGCAATGTCTGTACGATTATATAATCGTCACTTTGCAGCATGGCCACCAGATGTGCATTCTGTGTGTCCTCAGATATGTATGAGTAGATGTCAATCACCTGCCGCCATTTCTCTCGGCTATTGCTACACCTGTGCAAACTAAAGTCACTCTCCTTAATTAACTGAAACATGAAAATGCTGGCCCTGAGTAGACCATCTTTGTCCACAAGGAATTTCAAGAGCTGTCAGACCGATCACATGTCTCTTTCAGTGGACATGTGCTCTACACTCGAGATATGCAAATTAATATGGACATGACTCAGGGGCCCATACCCGGGCCAGTCAGGCAAAACAATCTTTTCTCCCAGTTAGAACAATGAAAATTGTTCTTTGCTACAATACAGTTATTGACATACCACCCAGCTGACTACATGTCAAGCACTAAATGTACCTGCATGTCAAATCACAAAACGACTCTGCTTTTCATTACAGCACATGATACACACAGCCAACATGCAAGGGAGGCAATCAAGTCATCACCCATAAACACTGGATCAGGTGATCGGCTTCTAAAATTACATCTTCTAACAAATATTTCTGCTTCTTTCTCTTATTAGTACCTGCAACATTATTGTTTGGAAAAGAATCAGATTAGTTATTAACATAACGTTTGTCACTTCAAATAGCTAAGACGTGTGAGCCAACAAAACTGACTATAACTGCATGATAAACATCTATAAAGTAATATGAACTATCGCCTAATAGTGGCCGATTTATGTACCAGATAACAGTAGTAGAAATGTTAATTACTAAGTCACAAAAGCTAGTATTTCATAATTATATAATTAGCCTTTGCCTTTGTGATTCCTACTTATTATGGGTTGTTTTTTTTGTTTACCTTTTATTGCATTGAATAAATGTTGTTATCTGTTACAATCCCACTTCTATATTTAAGCAAAGAAAGAGATACTTGGGGTGCAGGGGTTTAATTATAATCATTCTTAAAAGACAGACAATATCATATCTTGGGAAGTGTCAGTGGGGGCAGGGAGGGGCAGAATTTGAACACGATCAAGAGGCGTTTGAGCTTACAAGTTGGATAGAAATTCTGAACCGGTAACGCTCAGGGTCAGATAGAGATATATTAATTAACGGTTAATGTCTCCGAGGCTGACTGAGTTTTCTCTGTCTGCAAATTAAAAAGATCTGTATGGGCAGGATGAAGTAGATTAGGGTTTGAGTAGGATAATCTGTTAAACCACCCTTCCCAACTTGCATCTACTTAGTTACATCCCTGTTTGTCAGATTTTATCGATGTACCTTTCACAGTGTCTGAAAATCATAGCGTATTGATGGCAGTATATCAAACTATCTTACTTTTCATTGCCTACCCAGTTAAAACAGTGCAGAAATGTCAATACGCATTGACCTCAGCATTCACGAGATCTAGCCAGTTAAAACAGTGCAGAAATGTCAATACGCTTTGACCTCAGCATTCACGAGATCTAGCCAGTTGAAACACAGTGCAGAAATGTTAGTGTGCATTGACCTCAGCATTCACGGCACCTAGCCAGTCTAAACAAATTGCAGAAATGTCAATACGCATTGACCTCACCATTCATGAATCCTAACCAGTTAAAAACACACTGCTGAAAGGTTAATACTTATTCCCCTCAGCATTCTCAAGGCTACTCGTTGTCGGTGTGAATATTCTTTCGCGTGCCTGGCGCCGGCTCATAACAGACCATGTTACGCCAGTACGGGCAGTTTTAGTCGATATTTTAGTGTTTTGCCAGTATTGGCAATTTCTAGACGATATTTTAGTGTTTTGCCAGTATAGGTAGTTGTAGACGATATTTTAGTGTTTTGCCAGTATTGGCAGTTGTAGACGATATTTTAGTGTTTTGCCAGTATTGGCAGTTGTAGACGATATTTTAGTGTTTTGCCAGTATTGGCAGTTGTAGACGATATTTTGTTGTTACCGTTATAATTTGAAATGCTTACTGGCATAATCGTGCTTGCATCTGATCAATGTGCAGTGTTTAACAATATCAATTGAGTATTTTGCACATCACACTACGCTCAGTGTTGTTATTATTTTGTAGAACCTCCTGCCCTAAATGAACTGCGGTCGGTAACGCATTTTATTAAATACAATCACAGCTGTGCACAGTAACCTGACTGCGGTCGGTAAGGCATTTTATTAAATACTATCGTAGATTTGGACAGTAACCTGACTGGTGTAGGTAGCACATTGTATTAAATACAATTACAATTGTGGACAGTAACAATGACTGAGGTCGGTAGCACATTCTTTAAGTACAATCACAGCTGTGGAAAGTAGACCTAATCATGTCTGCGTTTTGTAGCATATTCTACTGAGTAAATCACAGCTGTGGAGAGTAACCATGACTGCGGTTGGTAACACATTCTGTCAAACACAACCACATTTGTGGACAGTAACCATGACTGCGGTCGGTAACACATTCTGTCAAACACAACCACATTTGTGGACAGTAACCATGACTGCGGTCGGTAACACATTCTGTCAAACACAACCACATTTGTGGACAGTAACCATGACTGCGGTCGGTAACACATTCTGTCAAACACAACCACATTTGTGGACAGTAACCATGACTGCGGTCGGTAACACATTCTGTCAAACACAACCACATTTGTGGACAGTAACCATGACTGCGGTCGGTAACACATTCTGTCAAACACAACCACATTTGTGGACAGTAACCATGACTTTCGCTCACAAGCGTGCGGAAAGATATATAAATACGCATTTAAAATAGTCACGCCAAAGCAACAAGAAAACACATGATTGAATACTGAGTAATCCAGTTGTCTTCTCTAGGAATAGAAATGACTACCTGAGGTAAAACACTTTCCATCAGCAGAAAAAAACATGCAAGCACTTTCTCATCAGCAGACACTATTGCAAAATGCACTTCCCCATCAGCAGAAAGTACTGTAAGAACTTTCCCATCAATAGGAACTATTGCAAAATACTTTCCCATCAGCTAAAACTACTGCAAACACTTTTCCTTCAGCAGAAACTATTGCAAAACACTTTTCCTTCAGCAGAAACAATTGCAAAACACTTTTCCTTCAGCAAAAACTATTGCAAAACACTTTTGCATCAGTCACTACTGTACAATGCCAATTAATCATATAAATTAATTAGTAAGCGTTGCAACTACTTCCACCCAAATTTCTATGTTTAGAACAGGTCTCGAAGTTTCACATCTCTCGAGGTCGGGACACTTTGGATTTCCTGAATCTTACTTCTCGTGACTCTCACCATGCCTACAGTGACTTTCTTGTCTGGCTGAAATTCTTGTTTGGAGGGAGTTCTTGTCTGGATGAAATTCTTGTTTGTGGGGAGTTTTTGTCTGGCTGAAATTCTTGTTTGTGGGGAGTTCTTGTCTGGCTGAAATTCTTGTTTGTGGGGAGTTCTGGTCTGGCTGAAATTCTTGTTTGGAGGGAGTTCTTAACTGGCTGAAATTCTTGTTTGTGGGGAGTTCTGTCTGGATGAAATTCTTGTTAGAGGGGAGTTCCTGTCTGGCTGAAATTCTTGTTTGTGGGTGAATTTCTTGCCTGGATGAAATTCTTGTTTTGGGGTGAATTTCTTGCCTGAATGAAATTCTTATTTGGGGGAGTCCCCAGTTTGATAAGCAGTCTAATACTTGTGGATTGTAAAGTGACACATAGAGTGACAGCGGACTGCACACAAAAAATGTCACATGAATAATGAATTTAAGAAGAGAAAGAAGCAATGCCAGAAACATTTTTTATAAATGTATTATGAACTGCAATTGTACATTATTCGATTGGGATTCATTTGTATAGAATATGACTTATCATGTAAAATTTAAGTTTATATTTACTTAAATAAATTGTTATCTCTGACACATCTTATTTGATTCACTGAGAGAAAAGGTAGGCGGGGATAAGCGTGAGCTAGTGGTATTTTTTGTAAAGTATAGATTAACTATTAAAGTATTAAATATGTATAAATACATAAATGCGTCTTAAATGAATGTTGCTGCTTGTAAATAATCGGTTTCAAAGCAGTGATCTTAATAATTATTGCCAGGAGCAATTGATGAAGTAGAGAAGCAGCAGTTAATATAGTTTGACATTACAATAAATACAAGAGGAAATCATGTTGTGTATATGGGGAAAGAGTACTTGTTTTAAAAAATATTTTAGAAGTAACCTGAATGTAGGTGCATTCGTATTTCGTGCACAGTATTTTCACTGCATTCATTTTACCGCCATTTCTATTACTTTCACTGTGCAGAACTGCATTCATATTTTCACTGTTCTTCGATTGCACGCTATTACTTTAATTGTTCTACTAAATACTATTATTTTCACTGTCTTATGACTGCATACATATTACCTTTACTGTATTATAATTGCATGTCTATAATTTTATTGTCTAATGACTGCATATCTATTACCTTTACTGTGTTATAATTGCATGTCTATAATTTTATTATCTCATGAATGCATATCTATTGTCTTGTGACTATATACCTATTATGTACACTGCTCTCGACTGCAAATGTATTGCTTTTACTGGTTTTGACTGCATACCTTTATATTCAATGTGCTTCAGGAAAGCATACCTATTACATTCACTGATGGAGGAGTTCTCCAGTCACCAACTGTTCCTCTGCTTTGGGTGTCTTGTGTAATTATTGGCTTGGACACGTATATTGCGTTTCCCTCAGGTCTCTGACCATGCCGTTCGCCTTTGGTGACTTCCTGGTTCACACCTCCGTGCATTTAGAAATTGTAACAGTAAATCAACCAATGGGTAAACAGAATATGCCCCTAGAACGAACTCCTGCTATTTTTTTCTGACCGCTTTCCACCTAATTTCAATTAAGCCCCGTTTGTTTGTTTTCATATTTTTTCTTTCGTGATTCTGTTTCTTTTCCTGAGTTTTCCTTTCTCTCCTCCAATGGACTCGATGCAATGAATACCTTTAACCAGTTTTGTCTTCAGAAACCGACGGGCCGGATGACAAACGAGTTCTCGGTAGGGGGTCATAGGCGAAGGTTTGGTTGTTTTGTTTTTTTTTAATCGAGATCTGTTTTTACTACATCATATTTCGATCCACGCTAAGCAGATCGATTAGTTTCTTATGCACTGCTGACCCACTCAGCTTTCGGGACGACAACACAGCATCTTGTTTTGTACGTTATCAACAAAATGTGTATTGCAAGCAAGAAAAATGGTTTACGGCTAATCGACGCTTGGGGTTCAAATCTATGTCTTGTACACGCGGCTGACACTTATTTAGAACTAATCGGGTTCGATATTTCTTAATGTTTTCTTAATGTTGGTTTCAATTATGATATTGACATTAACAGTAGTATACTCTAAGTATCCATCCAACATTCCCACACCTTATGATAATGAAACCTGTAATATCACACAGTACTTATCTATCCACACATTTATACATCTTATAACAAGGAAGCCTGTAAATTCATCCACCTATATATATATCAGCTGTTTTAATACTTATTAAAATACTAATTTCTAATCTTTATATATAATGTTAATACAGTTTACCCTTCTTTAAGCCTCGGCTCTTGCTAAGCTATGCAAGTAAATGATGAACATTTGCGAATTGGCTATTTCTAGAATGTTCTTCCTTCAGTTGTTTCTACTATGAATTTATTTACAATATTCTTCTTTCACTTGTTTCTACTATACGTCTGTTTACAGGATTCTTTTTTCAGTTGCTTATAATCTCTATTTATAGTTTTATTCTTTCATTTGCTTATACTATATCTCTATTTACAGTTTTCTTCTTTCATTTGCTTATACTATACCTCTATTTATAGTTTTCTTCTTTCAGTTGCTTATACTATATCTCTATTTATAGTTTTCTTCTTTCAGTTGCTTATACTATACCTCTATTTATAGTTTTCTTCTTTCAGTTGCTTATATTATACATCTATGTACAGAATTCGTCTGTCCGTTACTTCTACTATACATCTATTTACATTATTCTTCTTTTAAAATCAGCTGTCTCTTCAATACATCTACTGAGAGTAGTAATATTCTCTTAAAAGCAGATGCTTTTACAATAAATCTGTCTACAGTGTTCTTCAAAGTTAGCTGTTTCCACTATAAATTTTACAGTGATCTTTCTTCAAAGTTAGCTGTTTCACTATAAATTTTACAGTGATCTTTCTTCAAAGCTAGCTGTTTCCACTGTAAATTTTACAGTGATCTTTCTTCAAAGCTAGCTGTTTCGACAGTAAATTTTACAGTGATCTTTCTTCAAAGTTAACTGTGATACTATAGGCAGACATGTCGTTCCTTTTAATTATCTCTGTTTTGTTAGAGGGTTATTTTGTTTTCATCGTGTTCATATATATATGTCGTTCTGTTACGTTACGTTATTTACTGGGGGAAAGTAAATGTTCTTCATTTTATCAACTTCTTGTTGCTAGTGCCTCTTCCTTCTTACTCTAGTTATTATTTCACATTTGTTCAGTTTCTTTCGTTGTTTAGAGAATTCAGTAAATATAAAGGTCATACTATTTAAAAACATCAAGGACAACTAGATAAAAAGCAGACCGGCAGACCAGAAGGAAAGAATATAAGACAAGGAAGGTATTAACCCATTTCTGCCAACATGATATAAACATCTTTAATCTGCTTTGCTACAATCCTTAGTAATAATGTTGAAATGGGCACAACAATTTTAAAGTCAGAAGAAATAGAGTAGAAAAAATCAAGCCACTATATTTTTTAACTTTAGACATATTCTCCAGGTGGTTCAACTAAGATACGTGACCCATATTTTAGAAGTAAATTAAATTTAAAAACGAAAGAAGCAAAAGTTAGTTTCCTGCAGAAGGATAAAGACAATTGGTTACCACTTCATTCATGTAGGCATTTTTATACTCCTTTCTCTTAGAACAACAATACACAATGTGTCACAGCTTGTGCACCTTTAACGAATACAACTATATAACACACACAATGTGTCACAGCTTGTACACCTTTAACGAATACAACTATATAACACACACAATGTGTCACAGCTTGTGCACCTTTAACGAATACAACTATATAACACACACAATGTGTCACAGCTTGTGCACCTTTAACGAATACAACTATATAACACACACAATGTGTCACAGCTTGTACACCTTTAACGAATACAACTATATAACACACAATGTGTCACAGCTTGTGCACATTTAACGAATACTACTTGTGGCAGAGTAAATTTGCCTATCCCTGCTTCTATACTTAATAATTATATCTTTGTTACCAATGTTATTGTGACCCATCCTAGGGCTCTGCTTATGATGATATTTTTGGTGTAAACAACTCAGGTGGAGAATATACTAGAAACTTGCTGGTGTAATTTAAACTGGTTTTAGGTGGATGAGTAGTTTCTATTGTCCAATGTTAAGATTTACAAGAACGAGACCAGCCAATGGGCTGAGATCAAATGTTTACTGGTTGAAAAGTTTGTACATTTTTAATCACTTTGAATTTGGAGTGGCAGAAGACCAGTCATGAAAGTCACCTATTAGCTGAATGAGGAGTTAACTGACTGACTGAGAAAGAATGGTGTTATAAATATTTTGTTAATTTTGCTATTGACATATTATTATTACTTACGATAACATAGAGATGTGTTATGTAAGCAGACTATTATTTCTATAAATTGTGAACAATGGTGCTTGTATGTAGTATGCTAAACAGTTGACATTGTTTCTAGTGAACGCCTTCAAAAAAACTAATAGATTGTACTTATTTAGCTGTATTTGGGCTTATAAATACTGTTGCAGTAAAATGTAAGCTGATACTTGAATGTAACAAAGAATGGAATTAGAGATGAATAAAGTGGAAATGTAGTGTTTGCTCCTTGATTATATTTTACAGGGAAGAAGCAGCCCTTTTGTTTTTACCAGAATCTCACTGTTTATTGATTTATAAACTGCTACAACCATGGTAGATACTAAGTCTCTACCCCTAGTGTGTAAGTTTAAGGATACACTGCACTATGTTGGTGTATGGTGACACTTATCTGTTGAATTATGTTTTAGGATATAAGACTGGATACGTATTGAAACTATTTGAAATTGGTTCATGGAAATATTGATGCCAAATAAACTTTTCATTGTATTTGCTATATGTATATTTGATTATTGATTTAATAAAGTTATTGTTAACTTTATTGACCTTCTTACACATATTCTTAACCATATGTTGAAGAGATAGTGGGTAGATGGGGGCTCGCTAAATATAGATTAAAGACGGATTTATCTTCTCCTTTTCCACCAACGGAAATATTGTATGACAGCAAATGTTTGTCTTTAATGTTGTGGAAGAGAGAAAACATTTACAGCGCCCGCATATCCGTCAAGTGAGAGAGACGAGTGGTGTCCTCTGGAGAATTGTTAATAACGTAAATTAAGATTCTCATCACTTGTAATTATATATGGATTAATAATAATAATCATATCCATTTAACTAGGGTGGCGTTAGGTCTCACAATTACATTAAATGAACAGACAATAGTGTCACATCTTGAACTCATTTATCGAATACAACAATACAACATACACAGACAATAGTGTCACATCTTGAACTCTTTTAATGAATACAACTATATGGGCTCAAAGGGAGATACAAGGGAGTGAGCAGTGTGATATGAAAGACGATAATGTGAATGGTGAGGCGACAGGTGTGAATGTTTTGAAAATATGAATCCGAGTGGTGAGGTGAAAGACGTTGGTGGTAAGGTGAACTATGTGAATGGTAATTGAAAGACGTGAATGTGAGTGTTGATGTGAAAGACGTGAATGTGAGTGTTGATGTGAAAGATGTGAATGTCAGTGTTGATGTAATGGTAATATGAAAGATTTCAATGTAATGTGAATGATGTTAATGGTAACGTGAAAGACGTAAATCTGCTGCCTTTTCAGTCGGCCTCTATACCTGAGTACCTGTCAGCATCTCGCCACAGTGGAATTGTGTTTGCATTTAAAGATTCAGATATGGTTTTCGTACAAAACGGCCAGCTAAATACACTTTAATTTATGCTCAGTCAAAGAAGCAGAAACACTTGAATGATTCAATTTCTTCATTCTATCCATCTATGTCTAAGGAACGAAGTCTCAAAATCACAGGAAGTTTTGCAGACGATTTGAGACCGCAATTTGAAATGTTTGAGTAAATCAGGAGGCAGCGACCAATCAACATTTTTTTTTTATGTTCAAAGAAGAACAAGCAGAAACATATGAGCCGACGCAGTCAGCTACTCGACCTGGACCAGTGCCAATATTTCGTGTACGTCTCGCTGTCCAATACACACTTGGCCCGTCGTCTCTTGGTTCGACTTAACGCGCTGATGACCCTCTCAGTAGTGTTGTCGAGGTCAGGCGGAAGACAAATCTTCGAATCGTGTACTTGTACAACGCCAATATTCGTTACTTCATAGTTCATCAAATGAACACAGCACCAATATTTGTTACTTCATAGTTCATCAAATGAACACAGCACCAATATTCGTTACTTCATAGTTCATCAAATGAACACAGCACCAATATTCGTTACTTCATAGTTCATCAAATGAACACAGCGCCAATATTCGTTACTTCATAGTTCATCAAATGAACACAGCACCAATATTCGTTACTTCATAGTTCATCAAATGAACACAGCACCAATATAGTTCATCATATGGACACATCTCCATATTTGTCGCTTCGTTGTTCATTGGACGAGTGCTGTACTGTAAACCCTCGTTATTTTGTCCAATTGCGATCTTCTATTTACTCGCTGTACTGTAAACCCTCGTTTTTTTGTCCAATTGTGATCTTCTATTTACTCGCTGTACTGTAAACCCTCGTTATTTGGTCCAATTGTAATTTTCTAATTACTCGCTGACGTCAGAGCACAACCCCTGAGTTACAACATTACTGTAGTGTGGCATGCATTGGTAAGTGGAATGGATTAAAGGCTATTTTATTAAAACAAGAGCTTGACCTTAAGTCAGTCCAAAAGAGAAAAAGAATGCGGCACAATAATGCAAAGTGAGGAAAAAGTGAGACTAAAACACTGAGAAATAACGTGAACAACGCCACTGTGGACATAAAGATAAGTTATGTGAAGTGATTAAATGATTGTCTTTGTTGCATTATCATGCATAGGCTGTGATTTGTCGTTTGGTATTTGTTATGGCGTATGTTAGGATAAGTGATGTATTAAGATGTGATTTGTAGTGAAGTGTGATGCGTGATTTTTCCAATGTGGTGAGCAAACAGGATAAACAAATATTACTTTCCTCAAATGAGCTTATCCTTATGCCAGCCTAGCAAGCTTTAAACCCAATCAGTTTGCATAATTACAGAAGCATACCTAGAGAACTCTCGGTCATAGCAGAAGTATTAGCTGTTGCACATTTTGTATTAGAAGTATAGTTGTTACAGCTGATACGTAATTATTTTTAGAATCACAGCTAGATTAATAGCCAGTTAGTTGATGCGGTGGCTGAACCGTCAGTGGTTTTTTTGGGTTTTTTTTTAACTGTAGATGATTTGAGATCGTTTATTTGGAAGAACCGTGCACTGTATAATTTGTAGGTGTATTAGGAGGATTAATGCATTTTGATTTAATTGTATTGCACGTTTAAATGAATGACAAGATTATTAGTATATTTGTTTTAGAGAGTTGTTATATGTTTATGACTCTGCTTGCAAGTAGTAAGTGTGACAAAAGTCAGTATTTTTGTTATAAGCGTTCAGAAAGCTCGAGCGGTGACAGATGTCTGTGTATTTCTCTTATTGTATATTGAAAACCCCAAAGGTGAACAGATGCATTATTGTCATTGATATAGCGATATGGGAAGGTCTAGTAGTAACATATGTGAATAATTTGTTAAATTTGTGTTCGCATTCTACATGTGTACATTTGTTAAATTTATATTGAAAGCACTTCTGATTTGCATTGACTGTTCTAAAGATATAGATATGTCTTTGTTAAATTTGTTATGAAAGGTCTATGTGTATAACTATATTAAATTTATACTGAAAGCTCTATGTGTATAACTATATTAAATTTATACTGAAAACTTTATGTGTATAACTATATTAAATTTATACTGAAAGCTCAACATGTATAACTATATTAAATTTATACTGAAAGCTGTACATGTATAGCTATATTAAATTTATACTGAAAGCTCTACATGTATAACTATATTAAATTTGTACTGAAAACTCTACATTTATAACTATATTAAATTTGTACTGAAAACTCTACATTTATAACTAAATATTAAATTTGTACTGAAAACTGTACATTTATAACTATATTAAATTTGTACTGTAAATTCCACGTGTAGCTATGATAAATTAGTATTGAAAGCTCTACATATATGGCTTTGTTACATTTGTACTGAAAGCTCTACATGTATAACTATATTAAATTTGTACTGTAAATTCAACGTGTACCTATGATAAATTAGTATTGAAAGCTCTACATATATGGCTTTGTTAATTTGTACTGAAAGCTCTACATGTATAACTATATTAAATTTGTACTGTAAATTCCACGTGTAGCTATGATAAATTTGTACTGAAAGCTCTACATGTATAGCTATATTAAATTTGTACTGTAAATTCCACGTGTAGCTATGATAAATTTGTACTGAAAACTCTACATTTATAACTATATTAAATTTGTACTGTAAATTCCACGTGTAGCTATGATAAATTAGTATTGAAAGCTCTACATGTATATCTTTGTTGAAGTTGTATTGACAGCTTGAAGTGTGACAGGTGTATAAATATCTTTATATTGAAAGGTCAAAGGTGAGAGAGGTATAATTATCATTCATATAGTTGTATTGAAAGGTCAAAGGTGAGAGATGTATAAATATCATTGTTATAGTTGTACTGAACGGTCAAAGGTGAGAGGTATAAATATCATTGTTATAGTTGTACTGAAAGGTCAAAGGTGAGAGATGTAGAAGTATCTTTGTTATAGTTGTATTGAAAATCTAGTGGGGCAGCTATATGTGGAGTTGTTGCATTGGTTTATTTTTTTATTGGCAATAAGATCAATTACATTATTAATGTAGGTGTATTGGAAAATGAATTGAATACTGTTATAATACGTGATAATTAAATGATTTGCAGCTGTTTTTCATATAATAAATAAATAAATAGAAATAAACATATTAATCTGTAATTGAAGTTGCATTCTTGACGGTAATATTAGCGCAGCTCTTGACTGGTCAATAAAGTAAATAATGAATATTGTTATATACAAACAATATCTAGAATGTAATTATATAGAATAAACACACACACACACACACACACACACATATATATATATAGAGAGAGAGAGACAGACAGACAGACAGACAGACAGACAGACAGACAGACAGACAGACAGACAGACAGACAGAAAGCAAAAGTAAGTTCATTTCGAATCAATTAAAAATATATATGTATTTGTGTGTTCTGTGATGTGCTCTGAAGACAGGCAGTCTTTTGAAAGTATATTATGAAGTTTAGTATTTCTTACACGTTTCTCTCCCTTCACTCAAAGGTCGAAATCCAGCAATTGTGCCCTTTCAATGACATGACCATTCTAATAATAGTATCCAATTATTAAATTTAGAACAGATTGGCTGCTGAAGCCAAGCATATTTTTCCTTCACTATGATTAGTTATTTTCAACGATTAGTATAACCGAGACTGAGAGAGCATGTGTGTTGGTACAGCTCCTGTACTGCAGACAATGACTAGACGCTTTTGACATGGTACAGCTCATGTACCGCAAACATGCAATGGAACAATATTTTGTGTTGCTATATATTTTACTTCGGATATTAGCCTATATGATGGCAATGTACGTAAGAGTGTCCTGTCAGAGAACACATGTGGACAAATTCTTAGTCCTTATGCTTTTACTGGCAGATCCGCACCTTATTTCCGACATTGACTCTCGGCAAGTGCTAATCTGTGAAGCAGAGTGGAACGACCCATGGGCCAGAGACCACGGTTCAATGGACCACGCATGCATCCACTGCAACAACTACTAGACAACAACATCAGGTGCATCCTGAGATACATGGGCCATAAAATCAACAGCTGTACAGCTTCTCTCAGGGTTTCTCATATAGATTCACTTATAATTTCGTTCGTATGAACATAAAATTAAAATCAAATAACTACAACAGTGTCATAGGGCTGGAGCAAACTATCTCTTACTACACTACACATTCATGATTAGGAATGATATATATTTATAAACTCTAATTATATCCATTGAACTATTCACTGTATGTAATCACAGTTCAGTCTTATTTATTTCTCTGTAAATATGTTTTAATATTGTTAATTAGATCGCTCATGTTGGCGTAGTTTACTTACATGTTTTATGTTGAAGTCTGTCACCTGTATTTAATTAATATACCTGGCTCTACGTATCAGGGGGCTTGGAGCTATATTCTCGACTATCACTTTTATTTATCTATCATCTATTATCTATCTATTATCTATCTTCCTTCTTTCCAACATGTGTGGCCAGCCAGAAGGTGTTTCGGGGATTAACCTATGGTTACAGGCGGACCAGGGTGGTGGAGAATTAACATCTTGCCCATCTCCAAACAAGACATCACAACCTTAACTTTCCATAATATGCATCATGTTACCTAAGTATAATTTTGCCCTTGCTCGTAAACAACTATGGTGCTTGCTTTCTGTATGCTACAGCAATTGCACAACCACGACTGTTTAATCGCTTGCTGTTGTTTTGTTCAAATTAACTTTTAGTTTCTTTAGTAATAGCACAAAAGACGTCATCGTATGTACAAATAGGTTGATTATGTCTTCTTCTAATAGCACACATGACGTCAGCATAGAAGTATGTACAATTAAGTTGATTATTTGCTTCAATGAATGTGCGATGTTTGATTGCAGTGTTTGTAAATGTTAAATTATTTTCTGAAAGAACGTTCTGCCACAGAATAAAATAACCAATCATAAACGGCAGCAAAACCTTTAGTGTCAGGAACTGGAATGAACCTTTAAATTAAAAAGTAGAATGGCTACGAAGAAAAAGAAATAACATTATTAGACAAACAGTTGCAAATGTGAAAAAAAGAAATAAACAATAACGAAGCAGGCAATGATTTGAATGAGTGTTTATATACTTCCAAGATGCAAATATGGATCGGGGTTGTCACAACAAAGATGTAGAATTTGCAGTGAAGAAAGCTGGGCAATGTTCAACCAAGGCTCGTCTAAATTGGCATTCAGCAGCTTTTCCAGAATGTCTATGCGGCACTTCATCGAACGATCAATGGAGGAGAATTCAATTTATTATGGCCTGCAGACCTGTGTGGTATATTACTGCTAGAGTTTGAATTCTGGATAAGTTTACTATTACCTAACTCGATTTCACTATTTCCATCGCTAAAGATCTCAAGTCTTTGTGGTACGGGCATTATGAATGTATTTTTTTAAAATAAAAATATTACCTTATTTCATGACATAGCTGTAATGTCGGTTGCTATGACGATGTCATGTCCCATGATTCCATTTTCCAATCATGCTTGTTTGAAAAGGAAAATCGTTATGGACTGCACTTTCTTTCCTTGTAGAGAAGGTTGCTGGGTGTTAAGGTCGTAATTATTTTTACGTAAAGAAGCGAAGTGAACGAAACTTAAATTGATGTAGAGATGGGAAGGGTGTGCGATGACTGGGGTGGTGGTTGCTATTGCAGTGTTTCTTTAATGTCTACGTTTAAATTAAAGCTGAAATGGTCCACCCTTAAAAGCAGGAGCAGCATTTTAACCCAATTCATAGTTTGTCTTCTCTTTGGTTATCTGTTCATACATCTATATGTCTGTCCGCCTATCTATCTATCTATCTATCTATCTATCCATTCATCTTTCTATATGTCTATTGGTCTATCTGTCATCCAGTCTACCTTTCTAACCACGTTAATTCATATATCGATGTATTATCAATTAAAAGGTTAAAAAAATCTCACATAAAAAACTGATCATTGATTGACAAATCAATCTCAGCAGTGAGCCCTTAAAAGCAGCGTCGCCACGAAATGGGTGTATTATTGTAACAGTTTTCCTAAACAGATATTAAGCCTACTAATTGCGTCTTTTAATTAATATTATGTATCACTAATCAGAGAGTTTAACTTCTCGCCATGTGTGGTGGAGTAAATTTGTCTATCGCTATTTCTATATTTAATAATTATATATTTGTTGCCAATGTTAACATTACCCGAATTTGGGCACTACTTATGATGATATTCTTTGAGTAAACAACTCAGGTGGAGAATATGACAGTGCTTGATGATGTAATCTAAACCAGTTTTAGATGGATGAGTAGTTTTTATTATCAATGGTTAAGATTTACAAGAATGAGACCAGTGAATGGGCTGAGATCAAAAGTTTAAGTTCCACTGACTGTGTGCACCCACCTCAAATCTTGTTATGGCTAAATGGGTTATCAAATGATGTAACCATTCCTGAGAAGCTGGTCAGTTAGAGCTAACCAATGGCCATTCACTGACCAGCTGGAACTGACCAGTGGGTGCTAAGAAAATACAGTGGAGAAACCTGTGTCATGGGAAATTATCTGTTTTGCAATCATATGCTGAGAAACTCCACGCAAAATAAGATGTCTTTTCTCTGTCAGTCTCCATCAGGGAAGTAATGCAAAAAGGCCTTGCTGTGAGTAAACACCAGAATTATAAGTCTAAAACTGTAATTTCCATGTTTCTTTTCAGCAAAATAAAATGTAAAGTTTTCGTCTTCATTTCAGAAAAGCGACAATGTATTTTAATTTTTATGTATACCTTGTATGCTGTTTAAATTATATGATATCTTTTTGTTATCTTAGTAGAAATGCTATGCTATTAATGTTGCAGTTTGCACTCTCTTTATGACTACATTTTATAATGGATTGAATACAAGCAAGTAATCACAACTCTGGAGACTGCCCCTTTCTCGAACTCTGCCCCAAAGTGCTTTATCTGACTGCTAATGCTGAATCAATACGACAATATGCTTGGATCATACGAGGACAAAAGCCTTGAACTTCGCTGGCTGGACAGCTTCAAATATGGAAAGCATAAATAAATGTCAACAAATATGGTAACGAAAAACGCGTGTGAGAGTGTGTAAATGAAATCTTTTGACAGGAGGACCAATAATCCATGGGAGGTCTTGCTGTTAATACTATTCATATTGGTTTTTGGTGCAGGTCATGTTGGAATTTTTATTGTTGGGTTGTTGTTTTTTTTGATGGTTGGTTGGGGGGTTTGTGTTCTTTTGTGGGGTTTTTGTTTGTTTGGGTTTTTTGGGAGTATAAGAGAAAATTGTACCATTTTAAAAGGCAACCAATATTTCAATAAAATGTAACACTTGTAAATAATATTCAAATTATTTCGTATGGTTACATAATACTCTCAATGGAGTGTTGCCTGTGTAACTGGTGCTCATGTACCAAAATTTATCCGAAGAATTTTTTAACATCCGTACTAAGGTATCTTTTGTCGCATGATAGAAAGTCAATATATTTTAATTTGCGATAATTAAAACAATTCCGTCGCCCTAGGTGACTTTATTTATTTGCAGCATGCAGGCTTGAATTTTAATCAATTTGCTGTTTATAAATAATATCTACCACTGGCGTGTTTTAAAATAAAGTACAAACAAACGTTGATTGCTGCTGACTGCCCTGTATAAACCAACAATTGGTAATTTTCACGTATCTTACAAATTAATATGGACGCCTAACTTAAGAAATGTGATTATATAGTTTCGAGGTTTGATAATTTTAGTAGATATAAAACAACCCATTTACCTGAGATTGGTAGTAGATATAAAACAACCCATTTACCTGAGATTGGTAGCAGATATAAAACAACCCATTTACCTGAGATTGGTAGCAGATATAAAACAACCCATTTACCTGACATTGGAAGCAATAAAAGATTTGTGACTGCACAGCTACACGTATTTCACTACCTCGCGTGGAGCCTACAAGTTTCAAAGCAAATCCTGCAATGGTGAAAATGATTTTTTGAAGAAAAAAAGTACTTGTCCGTCCCACGAAACTTGTCTTACTGTTGTTTCTCTACTCTTCCATTTGCAAGCTGTCGACAATATATGTAAATGAATGCAATCACTTATCGCACACAAGCCAAACGACGCATCCGTCAAGACAGCTCCACAAAATTCATACCACGAGTCCGTCTTATGACCTTGGGACACTTTGCAGCAGAATGTCATGTAGTCCTTCGTTATTTTCAGTCCATTCATCCACTTACATTTCTAGTCTGGTAGTCAAGAAAGGCAACGGGTAGCCGGTGATAAAGATGGTCCTACTGGAAAATAAATTGCCCTGCGCCACTGCTGTTAGAATGCATATAACGATATAAGAACTGGCAAAAATGTAACTACCGGACCAAGCGTCATAACAATGAATTCAAATCCGACGTATACGGTGGACAATGGCAGCTTGCACTTTCTCATTTTCTCTTATTGTTTTGGTCCAGACTGTACCTTGTCAAAGTCGGTGATATTTAAACAAAATATTCAACTGTTCGAGCTTATTTTGGGAGCTATTGAATTATTTATTTCTGCATAACGTCCACTTTCAACGCTCGCTGATTTCGCGATTGGTACCTGGAAGATATGCTCAATGTCATGATTACATTCCATTGAATTTGCCTTCGTGTTTGTTTTATATATCAATATTATTACTCTAATTTGTAATGTAGTATTAATTTTTACTGATATGAATACAACTCATATGCTTTTCATTATCTTTTTTAATAATTACAAACGCCTGTTTAATACATATTTTTAAATTCGTTTAATTTATATATACTCATCTCCAACCAATTTGTTCATATTTTACTTATTTTGATGGGTGAACAGTTTTTTGGGAAAAATATATGCCATTTTATTTCACAAGGAAAATGTATTTGACTGCTCTTTTTATTGGATATATAGACAGACAGACAGATAGATAGATAGATAGACAGACAGACAGACAATCAGATAGATAGATAGATAGATAGATAGATAGATAGATAGATAGATAGATAGATAGATAGATAGATAGATAGATAGATAGATAGATAGAAAATTAAGTGGACGATATTCTATTGGTATGTGAAATAGATTATTTGTAAATATTGCTTCTTATCGGAAATGTGCAATAGCATTGAATTGTAAATATAATTTGTAATTTCCGTATTATTGACCCGTCTTGAAGACACTTACAACACTGATGCTGGTGAATCAGCAGATATGTGACAGCCCGTTTCTTTTAAGCTGAATAAAAGCCGTTCTTCCTTGTTGCACGAGAGTTATTTCCTCTTGTTGCGTGAGAATAAGAAATTAGTTTGGGGGTCTAAGTTGCAGAAACAGAGTTTCTGTTGCTAACACACATTATGGGGGTAGATACAGACAGATAGAGACAGAGAGGTTAAACAAAATACAAATAATTCCTTTACTAACACGCTCAGATGTTAATACTGCTTTCACCTAATAGTCAGATCCATTGGTTAGAGCTTTCTTGTATTACCACACTCAGTACAGTCTGCCTTCTGACCGCACTCTCTATTTACAAGCATAATAAATGTCTTGTATTACCACACTCAGTGCAGTCTGCCTTCTGACCGCACTCTCTATTTACAAACATAATAAATGTCTTGTATTACCACACTCAGTGCAGTCTGCCTTCTGACCGCACTCTCTATTTACAAACATAATAAATGTCTTGTATTACCACACTCAGTGCAGTCTGCCTTCTGAACGCACTCTCTATTTACAAGCATAATAAATGTCTTGTATTACCACACTCAGTGCAGTCTGCCTTCTGAACGCACTCTCTATTTACAAGCATAATAAATGTCTTGTATTACCACACTCAGTGCAGTCTGCCTTCTGAACGCACTCTCTATTTACAAGCATAATAAATGTCTTGTATTACCACACTCAGTGCAGTCTGCCTTCTGAACGCACTCTCTATTTACAAGCATAATAAATGTCTTGTATTACCACACTCAGTGCAGTCTGCCTTCTGAACGCACTCTCTATTTACAAGCATAATAAATGTCTTGTATTACCACACTCAGTGCAGTCTGCCTTCTGAACGCACTCTCTATTTACAAGCATAATAAATGTCTTGTATTACCACACTCAGTGCAGTCTGCCTTCTGACCGCACTCTCTATTTACAAGCATAATAAATGTCTTGTACTAACGCACTCACTGCAGTCTGCATTCCGATAGCACTGTCTATTTACAAGCATCGTAAATGCTACTATTACTCTTACTTCTTTATTAGGAGTCCTACTACTAGAACAACCGTTTTCTTCGAGTACAGTCCCTTTACAAGCATGGCCGCAACAAGCCTGCTATCTACCGATGCTAAAGCTTTACTTGGCTCTCTACACGTTCAACTAACCTCTGGCCTGTCAAATTGCATCAAAATCCAAGGTGTCAGATTTTGGGTTAATTTAATATGAAATTTACTTCACTGTGTCAAACTTTGATTTAATTTAGTAGTATATATTAAACTTCGATGTAATTCAATGGAAAACTGCGTTTCACAGCTTGTAGATTTGAACTAACCTAGTGCTTTAAATTAGTGTCAATTGATTACTTGATTAATAAGTCGATATAAGCAGTGAGAAAAAATCTTTCTTCATCAATTCTGAATGTCAAATTTAATTTCTTTCACTATTTCTGCTTTAGATTTAATAACGAATTGTCCAGTGCGGTTCGATTAAGTGTTGCAAACATTTACTAAAACTCGAACATCAAATTTTAATTCAATTCAGCATGTCAAACCGTTGTTTTATTTCTGTAGATAGGATCCAGTCTATTAATGCTTGATTTATTTCAGTGTGTCATATTTTGATTCAATTTAATGTCATATTCACCTTGATTTAGTTAAATGCTGATCAAGTTCAGTATTTGAATAGTTTGTATAATTCATTTTCAGTCAATTTAATTTTAAAGTTTACTCCCATAATGCAATGGTAAGTTTCCGTCTTGGTCGATTTATTATTTATATTATTTATTTCTTTATTCGCTGGTTCATTTTATCTTTTACTTTAATAACACATTTCTTTTAAAGTTTTTAAGATTTACATTTAAAATTGAATTTCTCTCTCCAACTATGAATATAATTTAACATTGGTTGTGTGGGCTATTTTTAGCCTTCGTTGGTATAATTATCCATTTCCCTTGCGCAATCATAATCTCACTTTTTGACGTACGAAAGCACAAACATTAAATGCAGAGACGTAAATATGAAGAACTCAAAGTCTGTTGTTGGTTTTGTCAAGACTGTTGCTCTTTAAACCAAGAGATAAAGCAGACGATGCTCGAGAGAGCAAAACAGTAGCAAATAACGGACAGACAAATGTTGTTGAAGCAGAAGGAAAGAACGAATATGTTACAGTTTAGCGAAGAGTGAAATCTGTACAAGTTAGACAACAAGCATTACAAGTCAGACAACAAACACTACAAGTCAGACAACAAACACTACAAGTCAGACAACAAACACTACAAGTCAGACAACAAACACTACAAGTCAGACAACAAACACTACAAGTCAGACAACAAACACTACAAGTCAGACAACAAAAACTAAAAGTTAGCCAACAAACACTACAAGTCAGACAACAAACACTACAAATTAGCCAACAAACACTACAAGTTAGAAAACAAACACTACAAGTCAGACAACAAACACTACAAGTTAGCCAACAAACACTACAAGTCAGCCAAAAAACACTACAAGTTAGCCAACAAACACTACAAGTTAGACAACAAGCATTACAGGTTAGCCAACAAACACTACAAGTTAGACAACAAGCACTACAAGTTAGACAACAAGCACTACAAGTTAGCCAACAAAAAGAGCATGATCATTCATGCCGATAATAAACAACAATCCACCCACCCACCCAAACACAACACACACACACACACACACACACACACACACATATATATATATATATATACCTGACATAAATCAGATTGATAAAATAATATATAATGAAGGATTAGTAGGTCAAGCCGTCGACCGAGAATTAAGGATGCTGTAGATGTGGTCTTACAAAACATAAATAATTTTTTTAAAATAAAATGTTTAACTGGAGCAATAAGTGATGCCGGAATCGACAAAGCAAAATGTATTAATAAATGCAGTTCAAGAAGTATATAAGTACAAGTGATGGTGGAGAGACTAGTTACGACAAGAAATAAAGAATGGTAGACAGGACCATGAAGAACAATAATAAATAATAGTAATCAGAATGATTAAGACATATTCTCAAACATTTAGAGTTGGCTGACAAAACCAAACTTACGATTTACTTAAATGAGTAAGTTTCTACTTGCTATCTTTAGACATTATGGCTGTCTTAGCTAAAACCAGTTTTAGCTCTCTTTTTCTGTCTAGAGGCTGACCTGATTTCTAATAAAAACAAGACAAATGCGAGCATTATACGCCATTGTAAGTATTCTTAACACGATATAGAAAAAGCAAGTTTTCTACATTCATCTAGAGTGTAGTATAGATCTATATTTCATATTTTCCTTACATTTATAATGGGTGGAAATTATACGTTGGACCATATATATGTTTGTGTGCGAGTGTTTACATATATAAATACACACACACATAAATCTATACATATGTATGCATTTGTTTGTACGTGAATGTGCATATATATTTAAAGGCTTGTGTATGAACAGAGAATTATGATGGTCATTGCAAGTCCTTGTGACAAAGTTACGATAATAAAGAATGAACCACATGCTCATGCTGTTGACATTTACTTTATTTTCGATTTTGTTTCTTTTCTAAAATAATATTAACCGTTCTGATTAGTACGTAAAGTGATTCGTAGTTTCTGACGTCAGTGGGCTTTGAGTAATCGTCATTTTCAGATGGACTTTTACAAGAAAGTTGCAAATGGTTGTCAAGAGCAACCTCACAGACATTCAAAAAGTTAGATATCTGACATCCGTGAACAAATAATAAAAGTCCAGCCTTCGAGCGCATCAGTCGTATTACAAATGGAATGGTGTGGAGGGGAGGAGGGAAATATATCCATCAGTGATGTGTTGGTTTGCCGACTGTGTGAGTTTTCGTTAAATATTCACAAGTGCAAAATCTCTCCAGCGTGTTTCAGGCAAAACCCCGTGCCTTTTCCTGTCTGACCGTTCTGTGATTTGGACGAATAGTCAGGTGCATGACGTCAACCCTGAATTTCTCACTGCGTGACTAAGTCTGATTACAGACAGTCAGTGGAGGCAACTCCACGCCTTGAGCAAAAGCCATTTCTTTCACCGGCTAAATGGAACAGCTAATTATTCTCACAGTCTACCAAATGAAATAGAGTTGTTTATTCAGTCTAATATTCTGTTTCTTATAAGTTTGTTTGATGATGATGGTGTCCGTGTGTGTGTGAGCGTGCGTGCGTGCGTGTGTGTGTATGCGGTTAGTAGAAGAGTGTTTGATAGTTTTATTTTATGTGTTAGTTTTTCATGAAATTATTTTAATAGCACAATCCAAGCCAATTAGTTTTAATTACTTATTTGTTTTAAGTTAAAAAACTATTTAGTATCTGTTTACACTATGCGCGTCATGTTGTGTGATATGATGTAGATTTGAGACTCGCTATGTTATATGATGTAGATTTGAGACTCGCTCTGTTACTGCAACGTTAAGGAATGGGCAGACGTAAGACATTTAGCATGAGAAGTTTAAATTAGAGACATTTAGCATGAGAAGTTTAAATTAGAGAGATTTAGCATGAGAAGTTTAAATTAGAGAGATTTAGCATGAGGAGGTTAAATTGGAGACATTTAGCATGAGAAGTTTAAATTAGAGAGATTTAGCATGAGAAGTTTAAATTAGAGACATTTAGCATGAGAAGTTTAAATTAGAGACATTTAGCATGAGAAGTTTAAATTAGAGAGATTTAGCATGAGAAGTTGAATAAGAAATATTTAACATGAGGAGGTTAAATTGGAGAGATTCGCATGAGATGGTTAAATTAAAGTGATTTAGCATGAGAGGTTTAGCATGAGAAGGTTAAATTAATCCCTCTAATTTATAGTTTGCTAGATTAGAGAAAATTATAATTTTTAGAATTTAGAGATGTAGTATGTTAAATTAGATTATAATTTCTAGAATTTAGAGATGTAGTATGTTAAATTAGATTATTATTTCTAGAATTTAGAGATGTAGTATGTTAAATTAGATTATAATTTCTAGAATTTAGAGATGTAGTATGTTAAATTAGATTATAATTTCTAGAATTTAGAGATGTAGTATGTTAAATTAGATTATAATTTCTAGAATTTAGAGATGTAGTATGTTAAATTAGATTATAATTTCTAGAATTTAGAGATGTAGTATGTTAAATTAGATTATAATTTCTAGAATTTAGAGATGTAGTATGTTAAATTAGATTATAATTTCTAGAATTTAGAGATGTAGTATGTTAAATTAGATTATAATTTCTAGAATTTAGAGATGTAGTATGTTAAATTAGATTATAATTTCTAGAATTTAGAGATGTAGTATGTTAAATTAGAGAAATTTAAAGCCGGAATTTCTCATAGTAGAAAAATGACTTTAATATAATACCTTTCGGAACTGCGCACAATAAATACGAACATGTGTGTGTGTGTGTGTGTGCGTGCGTGCGTGCGTGCGTGCGTGCGTGCGTGCGTGCGTGCGTGTGTGTGTGTGTGTGTGTGTGTGTAGACGTGTGCTTGTGCAGCAGTGTGCGTATTGCAATAGTGTGTATATGTGTATCTATTTGTTATTTTTTATGATGTCATTTTGTGTAAACACTCGTTAGTTGTATTTTGTTCAAACATTTTATTTATTGATTATTTTGCAATTTAGTGTAAAGAAGTTGTTTTTAATACTTTTTCTGTGTTGCATTATTTTCACCAGTCTGATAAGTACTTTATTTGAACTCAACATGCTCAGACGAATAGAATTAAATTAAACATGTCCTCTACAATCCGTGCGGAACTTACAAAGGAGCAAGAGCATTGGCATATATCAGAAAGGGTATAACGAGTCTGTAGAGACAGGAAATGAGGCGTCTGTCTAAGGCATACACCGTCAGGAATGTACATCACGTAATAAGAGACAGGAGACGCTTTGCAGCAGTTTCCCTACCTGTGTTTTCTAATATCAGACAGTTTCATACATAAATATACACATAAACATTGATTCCTGTTTGGTATAGATATATGCTACTATTTTTTTTTTATCTTTCTTACATTTTATGTTTAGCTGTGAGCAACCACTTCATAAGCTAATAATAGTTTTAGGAAGATTCCGTCGGCAAGTATGGCTGTTCTAGAACAATCCTGTCCAGCAGAGACTACACAAGTTATTTATAATTGGAGAAGACAAACTTTCATCATCTGACTCGTCGATCTGAACTTACTCTAAAGTGCGGATTATTTTCCACCGTAACTTTTGGCGTAGTAATAAACTATCTAAATGTTGTAAATCGGGTGTGTCAACTGTAAACAAGGTTAAATCGTGGTTTCAGGATTCTCTAATGAAGTCAGTGGTCTAAATCTGCCCTTTTTGTTTCAATAAAAATTCACCAGTTCGTTCACCAGGCATTGTGGTTAATGAGGTGACTGTCTAAACCTCTGGAGGCGGGAATTAGACGATAATTCTGTCTATCATACGTCTCATGTGATACCATTTATGTCGATTTGTGACTGCGTTTATGCCTAGGTCGATTTGTAATGTAGTGTGTGTTTCCCAGTTAAAGCATTTGTACTTGATACATTCTAAATTTGCCAATGATCATGTGACTATTGTGTTTTCCGTCAAGTGGTACATATCTGCGGGAGGGGTTGTTTGTTTGTTTTTTTAACAAGATATTTCTAGTGAATATCAAATCTTATTCAAAATAAATACTTTGCTAACTGTGTAATCTTATTCCGTAACTGTCTCTACCGTTTGTTACAATGCCTTTTTTAAATTGAGATTTCATTTAAAATTCAAAATTACTGTTTTTTATTATCTACTGTGTTTATATTTATAGAACACATCATTTGATGACAGCATAACTATCACAGTTGACAGTTTGTGAGGAGGTGGCCCGTTGGCCATTAAATACGTTTCCTTTCCTAATTTGTTAGCATATGAGAGTAAATTGGCAAATATATAGTTTATAGTGTGAATAAAACCCGTGTTCATAATTAGAATCTGCACGGGCACTCGTTGACAAGCTCTCCATTGCCAGTAGATGATGGAATGACACTTCACTGCATTTGTAGTTAAATGAGCACCTATGGATGGAATAAATGCACCATTACCTGTTAAACAATTCCTCTATGTCAAAACCCGTCTGTTCCATGTTTAGTGAATTAACAGTCATTTGCCATTGATCTCATTAAAAGCAGGTGATTTGTAAATATCAGACGATAGGGTTTTTACCTGAAAGGTGAGAGGTCACACAAACTGTACGTTGAGAACAAATATAAAAATGGTTTGGGCAGTGATCTCACACAAGTGCCCTTTGTATAATAAATGTTTTAATGTTTTCTTTGGCTGATAAAGTAAATGAAATTACTTATTGAATCCAGCTAATATTTAAAATCAGGTCGAAGTTAGTAACTGTACAAATCATTACTTGTTAGTACTTGTGCAAATCTACTGTTTAATCACTTTGAATTTTGAGTATAAAAAGTCCAGTCATGAAAGGGTAGCCATTAGCTTGATTGTGAGTTAACTGACTGGTTGAGAGAGAATGGACAGAAATATTTCATGTGTTTTCGCTATTGATATGTTATAATCGTGTTTTATGTAAAGATGTACTATGTGAGTTGACTTTTATTTCTACAAATGTTTGAATTAAGCAGATCACACATCGTTTGCTAAGTATTTGTTATTGTTTTGACATGTATTTATTATGCAGTGTGCGTGTTTCAGGCTAATAAATACCATTGCAGGAAATTGTAAGCTGAGACTGGTATGTAAGAAAGAATGGAGTAATAAAGCAATAAACTGGAAGCTTAGCATTGGTTCTCTGATTATATTTTGCAGAGACAAGTAGCCTTTCTGCTTTCATTTCAAAATTTGATTTGACCCACCTGGTTTACTGTTTGAAAACTGCTACAACTGACCGTGGTAAAGGTGGGGAGAGGTGTGTAAGTGTAAGAATACACTACACTCCATTGATGTATGGCAGCAAGATATGCTGACTACCTGAGCAATTTCTG
Source organism: Sinotaia quadrata (assembly GCA_028829895.1). Lineage (NCBI taxonomy): Eukaryota > Metazoa > Mollusca > Gastropoda > Architaenioglossa > Viviparidae > Sinotaia > Sinotaia quadrata. The sequence goes on from CM054182.1 coordinate 56,326,640, forward strand.
GCGTAGGTGAAGTTGCTGGAAATCATTACATGTATTGTTCTACTTGAAGGAGTTGACATGGCGAAATGCCCAGGTTAACTTGAGAGAATAAGTAGCAGAACAGTGTTTTTAATGTGAGAGTGAAGCGTGTGGAGCTGACGTAATAACAGCTGATAATAAACTTGTGTCTGTGTTGCAAATGTGCATAGAAGGACTACTGAGACAGCAGTTAAACAAGGATACGTAAAACCTAATATCGTTTATATCTAATAACTCCATTTCTGTTCTCTGATAAGAACTATATACAATGTATCGTTAAATTATATTTTTAGGACATAGATTGTGTAAACATAAAGTTATTGAAATATGGTTTCATGGAAATATCGATGTCAAGTAAGCTATTTCATTTGTCATATATATATATATATATGATTGCTGATTTAATAAATTCATTGTTTAATTTATTGACTTTCTTACACATACTGATAACCTTTTGATGGAGAAGATATTGAGTGGATGGGGGGCTCGCTAAATATAGATTAAAGACGGATTTGTCTTCTCCTTTAGTAATATGTTTTTCACCTATGGAATATTGTGTGACAGTAAATGTTTGTCTTTAAATGTTGAGGAAGAGAGGAAACGTTTATGTCGCCGACATATCCGCCAAGTGAGAGACGAGTGGTGTCCTCAGAGAATTATTAATAATATAAATTAAGATTCTCATCACCTGTAATTAGTTATGAAAGATGAATTAATAATAATAATAATTTCATTATCTAAGTGGTGTTGGCGTCACACTATCTGTTGCATTTAAGCAAATTAAAGATTTACATTATATTGCACAATTGTATTTACTGTAACTGTTTTGAATAATTATGTAAAACATATCAGTTTCCAACTTTAATAAGTAAAGATTATGTGAGACAATTTAACACATCCTTGAGCTCATAATACTTTTCTTAAACTTTAATTATTTGATTTTTTAACCTGATCCAGGTGAAGAGATTGTTCATGAACACATGAGTATTGTTTGAAAACAACAAAATATAATTATTGCTGGCATGCATAAGATAACTTTTCATTTAAGTGTTGAACATCTGTTCATTTTGCTTATCTATAACTCGACTGTGATTTATTGTTCTTGTATGCAGATATTTGAAAGAATATTTATGATGTGCATGTGTTTCATTGATTATCTAACATCTCTCATGTCCATTGTAATCTCAGTAACCACGAAATGTTAAATTCAAGGCTTAATATCTAAGAAACGACATTTTTCCATACGGAAATAACTTAATTTGCTCTTTAACGGAGATTCATGTCTAAGTTTCTTTTTGTCTTAAGTCGTGGTCTCGGGAGCTCGCCAATGTTGCATACCCAATCGAAAAATCGTTAAACTGACTGGCGTAAGCGGAAATAAGCTGGGAATTTTATTGCTTTGACGCTGAGTTGACCTTGATTAAACATCAGTGTGCAGTCAATATTCAGTTCTTTAAAGTGACGCAGTTTACGCCCAGTTATTCTTCTCAACACCTGCATGCTTCGCTAAACTGATTTCGTTTTAACTACATGACAAGTACACTTAAAACGGCAAAGTTTGTGCTGATTATGAACAAGTAATGGATATATGTACTTAGAGAACGAAAGAGGGGTTTTCAATAAAATAAAGACATCGATGAAATGGAAATGCTCTTCGAAATGATTGATTCTAACATTCCTTTCAATTTCTGACGCTTCAGCATGAAATTAAAGTAGTGTGTGTGCGTGCATGCATATTAAGAGAAAAAAGAATGTATGTGTGATGAGAAAGAGAAAGGGGAATTCATTGAAAGAAAATGTAAGTAAGACAGTGTTTTGAATAGTGAAAGAAAATGATAGTAAGACAGTGCTTTAAAAAGTGAAAGAAAATGATAGTAAGACAGTGCTTTAAAAAGTGAAAGAAAATGATAGTAAGACAGTGCTTTAAAAAGTGAAAGAAAATGATAGTAAGACAGTGCTTTCAATAATGAAAGAAAATGATAGTAAGACAGTCCTTTAAAAAGTGAAAGAAAATGATAGTAAGACAGTGCTTTAAAACGTGAAAGAAAATGATAGTAAGACAGTGCTTTAAAAAGTGAAAGAAAATGATAGTAAGACAGTGCTTTAAATAATGAAAGAAAATGATAGTAAGACAGTGCTTTAAAAAGTGAAAGAAAATGATAGTAAGACAGTGCTTTCAATAATGAAAGAAAATGATAGTAAGACAGTGCTTTAAAAAGTGAAAGAAAATGATAGTAAGACAGTGCTTTAAAACGTGAAAGAAAATGATAGTAAGACAGTGCTTTAAAAAGTGAAAGAAAATGATAGTAAGACAGTGCTTTAAAAAGTGAAAGAAAATGATAGTAAGACAGTGCTTTAAATAATGAAAGAAAATGATAGTAAGACAGTGCTTTAAAAAGTGAAAGAAAATGATAGTAAGACAGTGCTTTAAAAAGTGAAAGAAAATGATAGTAAGACAGTGCTTTAAAAAGTGAAAGAAAATGATAGTAAGACAGTGCTTTAAAAAGTGAAAAAAAATGATAGTAAGACAGTGCTTTAAATAATGAAAGAAAATGATAGTAAGACAGTGCGTTACGTAGTGAAAGGTGGTGAAGTTAATTATCACGTCTCAAACAATGACTAGCCAAACAAGTCCGAAGAATCATTCTGGTTCGGTCTTATTAGACATGATGGGAAAAGATCATGCCAATGTGTTAACTTATATGTGCTTAAAATTGTTCTGAAAATAAATTAACAATTAGTAATGACACATGGATCACAAGTACTGTGACAAAACAGATAACACACGAAAAGCAAATGAAGCATGAAAAGGCAAAAGAAAATACACAAGCCAAATGAAACAAAGGACAAATAGACAATGCAAATGAAATATGGACAGTCAAAAGAAATATTAAGACAAACATAAGAGACCAAGGCAAAAAATCAAATACTGAGACAAGGTACGAGGGACGTACATTGTGAGATAAGCATACATAAATAGGTAAACAATAAACATAAGAAAATGAGAGGAATTTAAGACAGACATGTAGTGTGAAATAAATATAAATTGATACAGATAATAATGTAGACAAGGCTAAGAATAGGAAATGAATCTAAGACAGACAAGCAGTGTGAAATAAACATATACTGATACAGATAAAAATATAGACAAAGTCAAGAATATGAATGGAATTTAGACAGACATGCAGTATGACCAGAATCAACATTGTACATTGACAAAGAGTAATTGATAAAAGGCAAACACGCATCTAGAACTCTTGAGAATAAGAACATTAAATCTATTCTTGTTTAAATTCATTACTATATTCATTTGTGTAACATGAACTCTAGGGTAATGTTATAATCCATGCCTATTTTGTATATGAATTATCATTTTTGAATAGCGATGCCATTTACTGCATATGAATTGTGTAATTAACTTTTATTTTACATTTTTTAAGTTCATCATTTTCATCTCCCCTTTATTTCACAGAGAGTGTATGACATTGGAAAGTTGTATGTTTGACTAATCACTGTGTGAAAGAGTAGTGCCCCAAGTTAGATAATTATAATAATAAACGATCTAATTCTTCATCTGTAAACAAACTTGTTACTCACATTTATTTTCAGAGAGATGAAAGAATTTGTATTGTATTGTTTTGTACCGTTCATCTGTTCGTCTGTTTATTCACTTTTATGATATTCACTCATCCGCATACACGGCCAATAAAACGTTCCTTTGCATGACATAATAAATTTGGGCCCCGCCCAAGCATCAATAGTTGTATGTCATTGTGTATCTATGTAATATCCTGACACGACGTATTACTGGCACGTCACACGAGTTTTTCTTGGAGATACACTGGAGCCTGCCAAAACCGACTTCACCCCTTGTGTCTCTAACTTCAGCTCGCGCCGCTCACCCGGCTACCGATGTGACAACGACAATGCTTGATTCATACACCAACAGAACCAACAAGAGCACATAAGCCACTGTAGCATGAAGTGACGAAAGAAAAAGGGCATGCTTTCTCAGCTAAAGTCCAATTAAGGCAGCACTAAATTTCAGGCATATTTCATCTCTAAACTCCTTTATCTCTTACAAACATTTTCAGCTTACAAATCATACAACAATTTTGTTTGTCCATTACACTCACAGAATAAAAGAACTATAGCATCAATCAAAATTCACGAGTATAATGTACAACATAATCAAATTAATGAACACAGAAACAATGGTTTAATTACATAAGCAATATCTAATTCAAATCATAGATAATAGCAGAAATGTACGAAATATTTTGTCTATTCTTTCTTTATCAATCAGTTAAGCTACCATAAGCTAATGATCACCTTTATGACCAGACTCGAGTTATGTTCAAATTCAAAGTGATTAGAATAGAGTACTTCTTCAACAAAGTAACTTCCGGTCCATTGCCTTTGGTTGAAGTTGCCATAAACAGTGTGAGACTATTAGTCAGAAAATTACTCATCCAGCTGGAACTGGTTTAGATTGCATCAGCAATTTCTAGCCTATCCGCCAACTGAATTGTTTACTTCCAACTTTGAAACTTAAAATTTATCAACATGAGCAATGCCCAAGCTCGGGTCATTTTGACAATTTAACAATTTATACAGCAATTAAGTTTAGAAATAAGGATAGGCAAATTTACTCCGCCACAGAATGCTTACTATTTCCACAGATATCTACAGTTTTATAAAATTAAAATAGCTACGTTTTACATCTAAAGTGCCAACAGTAGGTACAGAATAAATAACTGCATTAATTATAACATTGTTTTTAGTGAAGTGAAAATGTCATCCTTCATTAAGACAGAAGTAATGCATCCACTAAAACTTGAAACTCAATATATTTAACACGACTTGGAAAAGATTGCTTTGGCCAGAGGCCTAGCTGGAAAGAGAAAAGATAATTTTGTTTGTCTGCGGTGTGATAATGCCTGCTTTGTAGTGTGTATAAGGTGAACTACCAAGAGTACGACACTGAGATATTATTTTAATATTCTTATTAAGCTTCAATGTGTCGTGAAGAGATACAAGATAGATAGACAGATAGACAAACGGGTGCACTTGTATGCAGGGAATCAATTAAGCAGATAATAGATTTACATGCTGACGGAAAGATATATACACACATAGAGAGAGAGAGAGAGATGAGAGATGAGAGAGATGAAGGAAGGCAAACGGATAGATAGATAGATAGATAGATAGATAGATAGATAGATAGATAGATAGATAGATAGATAGATAGATAGATAGATAGATAGATAGATAGATAGATAGATAGATAGATAGATAGATAGATAGATAGATAGATAGATAGATAGATAGATAGATAGATAGATAGATAGATAGATAGATAGATAGATAGATAGATAGATAGATAGATAGATAGATAGCGTTGAAGATAACAGTCTTTGCCACACTACTGAAAAGAGAAATGTTCTGAATACAGACAGGTGGAAATAAGAAAGTGCAAAAAAACAAACGTTGCTGGCATTGACACTAAGAGAAACAAAATTCATACTTTCGCGTAATTGCCTGTTTACGTAAGCATTTGAAAGCCAACATACATAATACTATGGAGTTTCTTAAGCGAAGGAATTGGATCGTTAAACTATCTTAGAACGACTGATTCTGAAAATGAGTCTCGTCCTGAATAAAAAAATAAATTGTATAAACGGACAAAAAACGACAAAGACGTAGAATAAGTAAGGTAACTCAAATTGGCTAAACAATTATGGCGCGTTCACTATATCAATATCCTAATATTTCTGTGCAAAGTTCAAATGTGTCAATACACACATTGTTATTGGAGAATATATTTAATAAAGTGATTGTGTCCAATTACAGATTGGCTTAGACAACAGTTAGTCTGAATTCATCTTCAAACAAACACGTAGCGTCGACCTTGCTTTGACATGCGTACGGGCCTATAAACGCTTCTGACTATTGCGTTGCTAGTGTTATAAACTTCAAATTGTTTCAAACAAACAATTTAACTGTAAATCGGGACGAAAACATTTGACCGAGAGACATTTAAAAAGTGTAGACATCTTTCCGTTTCGAAGGAAAAGATTTATACAATTTACATTCTATTAACAGCCAATGTGCGTTAGAGGAAAAAAGAAACTTTTTACTTCAGCAAATATTCTGTAAGGAGTGATTACTAGTTGTCGACTAACAAACTCCTTCCTTGAAATTACCTCCGAGCATTGAGTGCTGGGGGTTTTTTGGTGTGGAGGCGTGGAGTGGGGTGGAACGGAAGGTGAGAAAGACAAGGGTAGAAGAGAGAAAAACGGACGACTAAATTGTTCTGCCTCGTACACCGTTGAGTTAGGTGCTGAAGCGAACGTTGGGGGATTGCCAGGTGCGTGTCCAACTTTGTCTTGCTTTCTGTCTAGACGTGGGTGGCGCACGGCAGGTTAAGAAGAACACTTCAGATATATATACACACACCTTACGGTCGGTGTTCAAGACGTAACTCATCGGTTTAGTCAGCACACTACGTTCGAGGCTAACAAAGGTCCACATGGATAGTATGTGTGGACAGTGTAAAGTTCCAACTTCCGGCTTTTAAATTAATTATATGTCATGGTTGGAATCACTTTCCTTGGTTGTTCGATGTGTGTACAACTAGTTCATTTCAGTGTTTTAAGTTTATAATATATTAGTAATTGGACGTTTGAAAATTGTTCATTTTAGTGTTTAAATTTTAATGTAAATTATTAGCAATGTATGGGAATGTTTACATGTGGTTTTATTTGGGGGGGGGGATATAATTTTGTCTGTTTCTCTTTCTTACTCTCTCTCTCTCTCTGATTTTCTCTATTTCTTTCATTTTATCTTTATATGTGACTCCCGCGTTTCTCTCTCGCCCTTTTTGTTGTTATTTCTTTGTCTCTTTTTCTCTGTGTATCTCTCTTTCTGCCTATACCATCTCTCTCTCTATTACTCTTTCATTTGTACCTTTCTAGCCTTCTCCCGTTTTGGTATTTTTGGTATTCTTCTCGTTTTTCTTTCCACCTCTATTTTTCTATTCTTCTTTACTTCCATTCTTTCCCCATTTCTCTTTCCCCCTCTTCCATTATTTCTCTCCTTTTTTCCCATTATGTTTTCCATCTCTCAACATTTTGCGTATTTCTCTCCAATTTTCACCCTCTTTCTCTGTCTTTCTACTCTTAATCTTTATTCCGTTCTTTCTCTCTGTCTTTCTCAAACACACGCACCATACACAAACGCACACACACACACACACACACACTCACAGATATATATACATATTCTTAATGGGGGGAAATGCAAACGTACAGCCAGTGAAACAGACTTTTGAATGGCGAAGTTAAAAAAAAGGCTGACATTACCTCGAAATTGCTGAAGACGCAAAAACAAAGTGTTTATCTTCGAGAGAGAGGAAAAGCCGAGATGCCCCTAGAGGTGACCTCAAAGACACTCTATTCCACAAATAATGCCTCAACACTCATCAGGCGTTGCATACGGACCAATAAAACATTAGTGCCTCGAATCGTTCCGAGGAATGTTCCCGTGTATATTTGTAAAATGTTAGAATCTCGCATCTTACTGCTTCCGCAAATGTATCTCGCTTTCAATCCCAGCAAGCGCTCCAAAACCACTAAGTACCTCGAATATTTTCCACATTTATGTATGGTCTCATAAAATAAGAAACATCTGGAATTCTGTCCCAAATTGCTCACGCAAAACTAATGTCTTTCTGATCCTTTTACTACTGTACGCACTCGCAATATGTATTGTCTCGTAACATTCTCATTGTAGTTCTCGCCGCAAGCACTTTCTTTTCAAAGAAAGCTATGAACTGATAGAAATAGAAACACCTCTTTGCATCTGATTGCAGTCCAACAGCAAGGTCAAAAAAGTCACAGATATCCAGCAAAAAAAAAAACTCACTGTGAGGACGTCAGATAGTGAATCTGTTCAAAGTAACGTAACTACATTTCCGAACATTTTGTTCAGTTGCGTCCATTCTAACTATGGTTGTGGCAGATAATAGTTAACTTATTTTTCAAAATTTATGTTTCATTTAATTGCAGGTAAAAGCTCACTGAAATACCAAAGAACAGAAATTAAAATTTCGAATTATGGCACTGAATGATTAATGGACTTTGTTCTGTTACATTCACATTGCGTGTCGACTACCAATATATTGCTAGCTAATATGTTTCTTTTTTGTTGTTGTTGTTTTGTTTCTTTGAGGGGGGGGGGTGTTTACTGAGAGATGGGAGGGGATTTCTTTTTTCGTTTGGAAGATCGATTTGATGTTATTGTTATACTTTATTGTTTTAGATTTTAGTTACTTATCTAAAATGTAATAATCCGCTCTTTAAAATTAAATTTGGGTGTCAGTTTATTTCACCATATATGACTATAGTATTCACCAAAATAATGGTGAATGGCTCAAGATCTTGACCGAAAAAGTGTTTCAGTAACGGGAAAATAGACACGTGTGAGAAATTAAGTCCACAATGAAAATGAAATATCAAGTGTGACAGTAAGGTTCTCGAAGAAATTAGTTCACGCAGTAAAACTAGAACAATATCGCAAGCTTTCTTTCTTCTTTTTTCTTCTTTTTTCTTCTTTTTTTTCCTTTTTCTTTCGACGTCACTTTCTTTTTTTTCTTCTGTATTATTTCCTGTTTTCTTTCTTAGTTTCTTTCTTTCTTTTTCTTTTACTCTTATTGTGTCCTCTCGTTTTCTTCTTTTTCCTTTCTATTTTTCAGTTTTCTTTCTTTCTTTCTTGGAACTTCACTTAATTGTATTATTAATGCCTAGTCGCATTCTTTCTTCTCCATTTTTTCTTTTCTCTATTTCTCTTACCTCCTCCCTTCTTGTTTCTTTATTTATTTTGTCTTCTTTCTTTTCTTTCTTTCTTTTGTTTTCTTTCTTTTCTTTCTTTCTTTGGTCTTCTTTCTTTTCTTTCTTTCTTTTCTTTCTTTCTTTTGTCTTCTTTCTTTTCTTTCTTTCTCCTTCATTTTCGATTTCTTTTCCTTTCTTCTTTTTTTAAACGTCACATTGTAACATTGGACTGAAATCACTTCATAACGATTTAATGAGTTTTACTGACAAGCAGACACACTCTTAATAACTTACAAGTAGGTATGCTTTTCTCACTTGCATAAATAGTCTCCTTAAATGTCGTACTCGTATTTACTGACAAGTGTGTATGCTTTTCCAACTTGTATAAATAGCCTTACACAAATGCCGCACTCCTAATTACTCTAACACACCACACACACACACACACACACACACACACACACACACACACACACACACACACACACACACATACACACAGAGATAGGCATAGATAGAGAGATAGATAGATAGATACATAGAAAGATAGAAAGATAGATAGATAGATAGATAGGTAGGTAGGTAGGTAGATAGATAGATAGATAGATAGATAGATAGATAGATAGATAGATAGATAGATAGATAGATAGATAGATAGATAGATAGATAGATAGATAGATAGATAGATAGATAGATAGATAGATAGATAGATAGATAGATAGATAGATAGATAGATAGATAGATAGATAGATGGATGGATAGATGGATGGATAAGCACAAGTAGATGACGACAATCATGATAAGAGAAATGATGAGACCGAGAGGTGAGGAGTGGAAAGTTGAGGAAAGTCGAAGAGAAATTGGAAATGAACGAGAGAAAGAAAGAGAGTGATAATATTGACGGAGGAAATAGAGATGAAGAGAAAAGCTCGATATCATTAAGAAAGAAAACAGGAAAGATGGAGAGATAGAGCAAAAATAAAATGAGTGTTAGAGAAACTATATACAAAAAGTAATGGAGAAATAATGGAAAGAAATATACTTTAGTTTCAATGTAACATTCAATTGAAAATCTGCCCTTAGACTTTGGAACCATCCAGGAAATAAATTATTTTGGTAACCTACAGCTTTCTACGTAAGCCCATCCATTCGGAAAGGACACGAACCGTTAATGTTCTGTTTTCTTGTCCTCAACTCGTTTCCCTTGCGACACGTGGATCTTTTTTCCCCAGGAAGTTTCCATCCAGTAAAATGGTAGGGTTTTAGCCTCGTGAGTTATGTCTGCAGTTTGGGAATATCCCGGGATCAATCGTTTAGCGCACGACTGCGCGCTATACCACCCTCTCTCTTATTTACATCAGTTCTTCACAAAAGCTGCTTGGTTTTTAACTGAATCCAAGTCAAAGCCCCCGGAGGGTTTTCCTTATTTAAAATAAATTTTGCTAAGCACGAAAAGTGTCTTTCGTGAAGTAAAGTCAGACTGGAGAAGGTGGGGAAATATATAAAGACAAAGAGAAGCTCAATAAATGACAAGTCTAATCAGTCAAGTCAGGAAGAGACTATCTTTTCTACGCACTGACTAAGACACCTCCAGCAGACCAGATCAATGTGGAAATTGTTCACTTAGATTTAGTAGCCAAAATATATGTTCTTTTAATGTAAGGTACGATTGCATACTTGTCATTGGTAAACGGCGAAACAAGTTCTGTATCAGAAGAAAATCTTAAGATGGCGCCTAGATGGCCCAACGAAAGGCATGACTTAAATGTACAAGGCTGCAGAATGACGCACAAATGACTGTATGTCATTCGGTGGGACGAGGTCTCACTAAAATACTTACGAAAGGGTTAATTGATACGAAGATTTACAATTGACCTGGTGATAAATATTGCTTTCTATGGGACCTAGGTGACATACGAAAAGCTTATAACGTACAAAGGGGAAGGGGGAATATTGTGCAAGAAATGATAACTTGACAAATAAGATTATATGATGAAAAGTGGTGCTAGATTGCATAAGAAGATTTAGACGGGTGTCGATATTGTAAAAGGAATCTTTAAGCTATAACATGGAATGAGATTTGACAAGAAATAAAGGACTACACAATAAAAGGAATCTTTAAGCTATAACATGGAATGAGATTTGACAAGAAATAAAGGACTACACAATAAAAGACATGCCTAGTCAGCACATTCAAAGCGTGGTGATTGCAGTAATCCTATATATGTCACATGGATGTCTCTAAGACATATGATTGTTGTCAGATTATAACGTTTAATGGGGGTGGGGGCAAATGACTGTTAGACTGTTAAAGTGTATAAAATCTAAACTTGGGGCTAGATATGAAATATTTTTGAAAAGTACGATGGTGCCAGATAAAAGAAAGATAAATATTAAAGTTATTAAAAGCTGGATGACGCTCTGTAATCTTCCACAGGAAGACAGGAGAGGATGAACCACAACAAGATTGACACGAAGACAGGGGAGGATGAACCACAACAAGATGCACATGTTTACAATGGAGGATGAACCACAACAAGCTTATACTATATGGAATTAGGTGATGAACCAAAGAAACTAAAGTGGAAGTAAATAACCCGCCAACAAGATTAGATTAAATTAGGGTTATACAAACCATAGAAATATGTAGTGATAAGGATGGATTTACTTGACTCACAAACAGATTCCATAAACATGGGTTTAGATAACCACAAAATAGTATGAAGATTCCGATAGGATTATATGGCACACAAAGGGTGAAACGAAATGGAATTAAATGACCCACAGAAATATTATGACAGTAAAATGGGGTTAGATGGTCCACAGAGGATCATGAGACTAAGATGAGTCAAGATGATTCACATGTTTTGTAACTCACTTGGGGTTAGATGTCTTTTAAGAATAATTACGATACTAAGAATGTGAAAACAGCCAACACAAAGAATAAGATTGTGAGTACATATAGAAGACAATGAGAAAATGGGAGAATTGTGAGAATGCACAGCGAAAACAATGAGACAACGAGAGAACTATGAGGGCAGAGAAAATAGTGAGACAACGACTATGAAGATAGAGCGAAAATAATGAGACAACGACTATGAGGACACAGACAAAAAAGTGAGACAATGAGAGAACTATGAAGACACAGAGAAAACAGTGAGACAACGAGAGAACTATGAAGACACAGAGAAAACAGTGAGACAACGAGAGAACTATGAGGACACAGACAAAACAGTGATACAACGAGAGAACTATGAGGACACAGAGAAAACAGTGAGACAATGAGAGAACTATGAAGACACAGAGAAAAAAGTGAGACAATGAGAGAACTATGAAGACACAGAGAAAACAGTGAGACAACGAGAGAACTATGAAGATACAGAGAAAACAGTGAGACAACGAGAGAACTATGAGGACACAGAGAAAACACTCACACGTACTAATAAAATTAAAATGGAATACCGCAATGAAGAGAAAGCACTGGATGGCACCAGGAAAATATAACTGATGAGGCTGACGTCAGAGAATACTATTAAACTGATTTATGAGACAGAAAGAAAACCATGAAATGCACACGGATTCAATAAAATCACCAAATAGCTATCAAACTCAGACTAAATAAGAATTTATCAGTTGCAAAAGAACCGTTTACCATTGTCTAAAGTGTTGTTTAATACATATCACAGTAATGTTTATGCAATTATAATATTTCAAGTATAATATTAGTTTCGTTTTTGTTATACGTTCATAGTATTCCAAGAAAGAGGGAGAGTTTAACGAATCAAAATACTTATTAGAAACTCACCATTAGAAATGATTTTTTCCAAATTCTGGTGAATTATATACTTACAATACTACATACTAAAATACAGCAATTCAAAACTACCAAATTATATGCTAAAATATAGCAATTCTAAAATACCATATTACATGCTAAAATAAAGCAATTCAAAAATACACATATTATATGCTAAAATACAGCAATTCAAAATTATCATGCTACATGCTAAAATACAGCAATTCAAAAATATGCATATAACAAATACAATGAAAAAAGATTACATGACATCAATAATTCCACAAAGCCACGTTTTGTGTCTAGTGCCATTAACAGGCATAGAACACAATACAAAGTATAACAAATCTTCCTTCAAATAAATGTAAAAGGAAAATGAGGAAAAAGATGACTTCAAATTGGTTTGATATTATATCAGTGAGCGAATGTTCATGCATTTCAAAGTCTGACACATAAAGATATACACAAGCACACGTACAGATGCACTCACACAAATACACACACATTACATTAAGCCAGCGTATCTATACATTTTGATCATAGTGAAATGAATATGTTGTTTTCACGAATGTGGCAGCTTGAACACTGTCTGGTGTTGGTGTTGTTCATAGCCATTCTACGTTCGCATGCACACAGCCACATATTAAGGCATGAGAACAATAAAAGCCTTGTTCAAGCGAGGACCATTTCATGTTGCCGTTTGATGCACGTCACGTGCAAATGAATACCTTCCTTCTTGCTAAGGACAATGTGTAAAGTGCATACACGTCCTCATTTTCCACGCACCGTGTTGTCGCATGCCCTAGCTGATGGACAAGGAGAGTTCACAAACAGAGGAGTGTCCTGATTGGTCCATACCTGACCAATAGCAACAGTTCTCACGCAGGTCGGTGTCCCGTCTGTAACTAGGTCAATCTTGTATATACAACAATTTCACCTGAAGAGTAAATGCTTTCAGAATGTGTACCTGACCGTTTCTCTAGTCAAGAAGAACTCCTACTAGAACGAAACAATTTACTTGCAAATATGAGACCCGGCTATCTACAACTATTCCTGACCTACAGAACTATCCAAACGTGTTGTAGTTACCCTTGATTCTTCTTTGAACCCAAACGAATTGTAGCTATCCTTGATGCTCCTTACGACCCAAACGAATTGTAACTATCCTTGATGCTCCTTACGACCCAAACAAATTGTATCTATCCTTGATGCTCCTTACGACCCAAACGAATTGTATCTATCCTTGATGCTCCTTACGACCTAAGCTAGCTATAGCTGTCCTTGATACTCCTTATGGACCCAATACGTGTAATAGTTACCCTTGAATGTTCCTACGACCCAAACGAGTTGTATCTGTCCTTGACGCTCCAGAGGATTTGTTTCTATATCTAATATTCCTTTCTGTTATTCCCCATTACAAGGTTGTGCATATCTTTCTTATGGTCTTTATTGCAATGTTCCTGATTTATTGGCATCTTCTCCCATTCTTCTAGAAGGGTTATTCTCTCTTTAGTTACTCCCTACTCTTTCAACTTGTCCTAACTATTCTAGGTTTACTTTTAATGACCCCGTTTGTCTAAGCTATCTTTAGTCATTTCTGACTCTGTAATCTTCTTTCTTATGACCCCGTTTTTCTAAGTTATCTTTAGTCATTCCTGACTCTGTAATCTTCTCAGTTATATGAACAAAGCCTAACTTTATTCTTGTTACTTTACAACCGTCTTCGTAGTTTCTAGTTTTCAACTTAGTTCTAAAAGTATACTACTTAGTTATGTTCGACCATTTTACCTCCGAGTATTAGCTATTCACTACCATTTAACGAAACATAAATTTGTAGCCAGTTTCCGACATTCATTGCTTATCGACTGTCTTTAGCTATATCCAGCCTTTTCTCCTCAGCTATCTAAAGTTATGCGCACCCTTCATTACGTCTCAGCTATTTTTAACTATGTCCGACATTTATTACTTCACATCTATCTTTAGATATTTCCGACCTTCGTTGCTTTGCCGTTATCTTCAGCGATTGCCGACAGTCATCAGCATTCAACTATATTTGGCTATTCTGGCCTTCATGTTTTTTCTTAGCAGTCTTTGGCTATTTCCGACATTCATCAGTTGTCTTTAGCTATTTCCGACATTCATCAGCATTCTTTGGCTATTTCCGACATTCATCACCTGTCTTTAGCTATTTCCCGATATTCAGCAGCTGTCTTTGGCTATTTCCGGTATTCATCAGCTGTCTTTGGCTATTTCTGAAATTCATTAATTGTCGTTAGCTATTTCCCGACATTCAGCAGCTGTCTTTAGCTACTTCCGGTATTCATCAGCTGTCTTTAGCTATTTTTGACCTTCACAAACTTTCTTTAGCTATTTCCCATATTCATCAGTATTCTAATATAGTTATGGCCATCATTATTTCTCAGCTATCTTTAAGCATTTCCGACATTAATCAGACTCAAGTATATTTAGCTATTTTATATATATTTAAGCGCACAGTTTCTTACCTTCATTACATTTTCTCACTTATCTTTCAGTGTCCTGACTTTCATGACTTCCCAGCTATCTTTATTATTACCAACAATCTTCAGTACTCATCATCAGTCTCAGCGATATTTATCTGTTCTGACCATCATTATTTCGAAAATATTTTTATCTATTTCCGATCATCATTATTTCTCAGCTGTCTGTAATTACACCAGTTTCCGACTTTCATTATGTTTTTTCATCCATCTTTCTATATTCCTACTTTCATTATGTCTCAGTTGTCTTTAGTTATTCAAATATTCATTACTACTCATTTTTTAGTATTTACCGACAATGATCAGTTCTCAACTACTTTAACCATTTCTATCTTCGTTTCTTGTATAATATCGTGATAACTATTGTTACATATTTAATATATATTCTTTATTTCATAGCTTTTAGTTAGTCTTACTTTCATTACTTCCGTACTACTTTTAGACCTTTATTTCTTCTCAGTTATCTTCAACTATTTCCAACTTTCAATATTTCTCATCTTTCTATAGCTATTCCTGTTTTCCTAATTTTCTACTATATTTAGTTATTTCTATCTTCATTATTTCTTAGCTTGTTTTGTTATTTCTACTTTCAATATTTCACGTCTATTTGGAACTATTCCCATCCTAATTTGAGAAACGAACAATTTTACATTTTACTTCTCCTTTAATTTGAGTTATTCATAAGTTGTTGTTTATGACCAATCTATCATTACCTATTCTCGACATATAGATAACCTCTCTTTGACCTCTTAGTTATCTTTCAGCTGATTCTCATTGATATTGCTATGTACTATATTTATTTTCTTGTGATTGGTATTTTTAATAATAATAATAATAATAATAATAATAATAATAATAATAATAATAATAATAATAATAATAATAATAATAATAGAGAGAAAACTGAGGAGACATCTATTCAGATTTTGCAAACGAAGACAACAACGAAATTGAGGATGAAGATGACGAAAATGTTAATAATGCTGATAACAGCATTTTGTAAAGCAATTAACCTATTAAAAAAAAGAAGCTATCAGAATATTTCAGTTACTAATGAACAATTAGTGACATAGGAAATGGTGCTATACGAGTATAGGACAAGCAATAAAAATGGTATTACCCTAAGAAACACATGCATTCGTCTCAAAACTATACTAATGAAATGCATCTGAAAGCCAAGAAAGAAGCAGGCCGATAAAAGCATTTGAATTAAAACGTAAACATTCAATACCCCAGTTTATCTCATGCACTATTATTTGTCCCGTATTAGCAGGTTTCCATAGCTACCGAGTGCTTCAAGGAAGGTGGTACACTCTCCCGCAATACACCACAAGGAAAAAGTCTTCTTGCACTGTTTTGACTGGATGAATGGAGGTTGCTGCCTCCATCTAGTTCAATTCCATTGTAGTAATTTTTTTTTCTTCTTGTTCCTTTGATATCTCCTTTTTTCAGAAATTTTCTTTCCTTTCAATTGACAGGCATGCCATTTGTGAGGAAGAGAATGTTCAGAAGAGATATAGATTAAATGTCCGTAATTTGACACGTCACCACCGTATTGCAAGGAAAGCAGGGTGCCCAAAGTGCAGTACTCCAGGCTATTTTCTCTCTTTTTCTTCAAGTGCTCATCGCGACTTCGACAAGGCCTGGCACGTCATTCAGCAGAAGAGGGAATTCACGAGAAAGAGAAGTAAAAAACAAGTATTCATCCAAGGTCATTTCAGGCCATTTGCTCTGAAGATGTTGGGGAAAGGTGAAGGGTGAATCACAAATAGCTCTGCATTTGGCCAAGGTTACAAAATGCATAGTATGCCATCATAATTCCAGAGATATGTTAGTTCGTAAATCGTAATACATTAAAATAAATCATATTATTCACATCTAAATAATTCTGTTTTCAAACGTTATGAACTTATCGCTTGCTGTGTTTATAATTTAGCTCAACATAGATCGATTTGTCATGCAAAAGCTATCTATAAGATAGACAGACACAGACAGCTAACTATTAATTAGATGCATGGGTTGGTATATGGTTGGACGGATATCTATGCTTAACTTTGATGTGTGAGAAAGGGGTTATATATGCATAGTTATAATTGTGTGTGTGTGTGTGCGTGCGTGTGTGTGTGTGTGCGTGCATGCGTGTGTGGATGGATGCATGCATATATGAGTACGCTTTTACTCCTCTACAATTCTATTTTAGTACATGACTTACAAGTCAGATGGCATACACATCATTTGACTTACATTTCATTTGACTCACACAACGGCACCGTTGGCTCACATCGATTGACACACACAATTGACTTACACTTCAGGTGATTTGCACACACCAGAATGAGCTTTAAAATTATTTTTTAAATTAGAACAACTATAGATATGCAGTTTTTAATATCATTCATATAATCTCATTTTTCCTCACAGAAACAATAAACAATAACTGTTTGATTAAATATCAAACGCATTCCTTTTTCTTGTGACAAGCAGAAAAATAAAACAGTTACAAACGTATTCCTTTAACTTGTGACAAGCAGAAAAATAAAACAGTTACAAACGTATTCCTTTAACTTGTGACAAGCAGAATAATAAAACAGTTACAAACGTATTCCTTTAACTTGTGACATGCAGAATAAGGAAAATATTTCAGACCTATTCCTTTAACTTGTGACAAGCAGAAAAATAAAACAGTTACAAACGTATTCCTTTAACTTGTGACAAGCAGAATAATAATAAAATTTCAAACGTATTCCATTAACTTGTGAAATGCAGAGTAATATAATAGTAAAATTGCAAAGGTATTTCTTTAACTTGTGACAAGCAGAATAATAATAAACGAGATCTCCACTGGTAAAACATTTCGATTATTTATCCCTAGCACAGTTAATATTCTGAAACAAAATACATTGTTTTTAAACCAATAGAATAATTATCTAAATTTATCTGTAGAAACTCTAAATCCAAGATTTAGAAACTATAAATCCAAGATTTTACTGGGAAGCATCCTACGTCTTAGAATTTACTTCCTATAAAATCGTTTCTATGCGTTTAATCAAACGTCAGATCGAATACTATTTGCTTTGCTTCACTCCTATTCCCTCAAGGGACGTTCCTGGCTCCACCTTAAAAAAAATAGTCGGTAATCTTGCCATCCAATTCTCTCCAAATCCATCTCCCACCTACACCACGTTCTGAAGTGAACGTTCTCTTCCTCTTCAGTTTTTTTTCTTTTTCTGGAATTGACAACACATTCCGTATGTCAGTCCTTTCTTTTGGTAATTATTTCTTCTCTGCTTCACTTAATTGCTTTCATTACGTTAGTCAATGTTCTTTTTCAACTGAACAGGCTGCGTTTGTCTTCCTCACAGGAATGTAAAGCCCACATCTCAAATCTCTTTCAGTAGGTTCAAAACTCTGTTTTAACAATATATATTTATATAGTGTTCTCTCCTCATAAAACTAATTTCTATACTTCTTTGTACAACACATTTTCATACATTTTATATACTTGTGTGCGCACATACACACATACACACACACACACACACACACACACACACACACACACACACACACACACACACACACACACACACACACATGACTACTTTTCACAATCTATCCTCAAACATTTTTACACCATATATGATTTTACTTTGTAAAACAAACTCTGTACATTTTTCTTCATCACATTCTCGCAACATAATATTCATTCTTTGTGAGCAAAAAGCTGTTTCATACCACCCTCTCCAGACCTCTCTAACAACACTCTCTTCAGACCTCTCTCACAACACTCTCTCCAGACCTCTCTAACAACACTCTCTTCAGACTTCTCTCACAACACTCTCCTGATCTCTATCTTAACTCTCTCCAGACCTCTCTCACAACACTCTCCTGATCTCTATCTTAACTCTCTCCAGACTTCTCTCACAACACTCTCCTGATCTCTATCTTAACTCTCTCCAGACTTCTCTCACAACACTCTCCTGATCTCTATCTTAACTCTCTCCAGACTTCTCTCACAACACTCTCCTGATCTCTACCTTAACTCTCGTCAGACCTCAGTGCGTGTTTTGAATGTGTGCGTGTTCGAGTGTGTGTGTGTGTGTGTGTGTGTGTGTGTGTGTGTGTGTGTGTGTGTGTGTGTGAGAGAGAGAGAGAGAGAGAGAGAGAGAGAGAGAGAAAGAGAGTGGCAAAAGTCACGTGTCTACACAGTTCAATAAGAAGTACAGTTAAGTATTATCTAAAAGAATAAAGTAAAATTAGTATTCAAAGAAACAAATTTAAAATTATATGCAAAAAGCATGAATATATGACGTTAATAAGTAGTGAAGTAATAAGTGATAAGGGGTGGGTGGAGATCGATAACAGTTTAACGTCACCCCTGGAACTGGCGTTGATCATTTCGTCGTAAGACGTTATCTGATCTGGAGTGCACCAGTAGGACCCCACGGCCTCACATTGCGTTCCGAGGTGGAGAGCAGGAGGAAGGTTTGATAAAGGTCGCACCAGTTTGGCGCACACCCTCAACTGCCCTCCGTCTGTGGGTATAATTTTAAGGGTGGGTTATATATGTTCAAGCATATTAATATGTATTCACAATTCTATGTGTGTATATACAGAGTGTCATCCAATCTTCGAAGTAAAGGACAAGGTCAACCAAATGTCAAGTGATATGGCTTGCTAAATAAATTTTGGCAAGCTAGCGGTTACATTTGGCAAGTTAAGTGACACATTGGATAGACTGAACGTTTGTCTAAGCCTAACCTGAATTCTGTATCTTAAAACATATGAATGTACATGCTAGGAGTGGTTAATTGTACTCTTTTGTCAATTTCAGACTGCTTTTCTTTTTTGTACGAGTGTTTTAGATATTTTGTATTGTCTGTCAATTTTCTTCCTTGCATATCAATTTTAGCCTGTTTTTCTTCCTTGTATGTCAATTTTAGCATGTTTTTCTTGTATATCAATTTTATACTGTCTTTCCTTGTAGTGTGTCAATTTTAGATTGTTTTCTTTTGTTGTATTTAATTTTAGCCTGTTTATCTTCCTTGTATGTCAATTATATACTGTCTTTCCTTTAGTGTGTGAATTTTAGATTGTTTTCTTTTGTTGTATTTAATTTTTGACTGTTTTTCTTTCGATGTATGTCTCGTTTTGACTGTTTTACTTTTGTTGTACATCAATTTTTAACTGTTTTCTTTTGTTGTATATCACATTTTGACTTTTGCTTTTGTTGTATGTCACGTTTTGACCTTTCTGAAAACTGTTACTGAGGCACTTTGGATTATTAAATGTCAAAAGTTCACCGCTGGCCTCAGATAATTAGCAAATACGAAGATTCTTCAACATGACCCATCAATCAGTGATTTATTTAACAGTAGTCGACTGACAAATTATTTCACTATCACTTAACAATGACTAGCTTTTTCCTAGTGCAGGGTAGAAGGAACAGCCATATTAAAAGTATATTTGTAAGTGGAATTCTTTTGCATTAATTTTAAAATTAATAGTCACTTCGTAGTTTGATCACTTTTGCAAGACTTTTATCTTACGTGGTATACCTATTACTAGGTTAATATCGAGCAAGCTTATATTTCATTGTGCTTCTGTCTTGAGTCGATATGTGACCTCAGCAGACGGCCAACGAATGACGTGGGAATGCTAGCAACACAGATTTCGATATAGAGTTGGGTACGGTACATAAACGTTAAATCTTATGGGCATGCGCAGCCAAGTTTATGGAAGTAATAAATATATTGCTCTTCATTCTGTCTGACGCCTGTTTGCGTCAATAATTTTCCATCGTGGTTTTATCACAAAATTTATAAATAAGCCGCTTATTATTAGCAATTGTTCCAACGTTCCCAACTAACGTCAGCATTTTCAAACGTCGATTACCTTGCCGGCAACCTCAAGGGTCAAGGTTAAAAATAATTCTCACTTGTATGAAGTTGACAAGCATAACACGTTCTGATGCGTGCACTACTTAGTTAATGAAGATAATCATTATTATTAATTAATCTTTCTGATAAACAGCGAGCTGATTAAAGGACCGAAAACACCTTCTACTGAGACCCATTCCTTACACCCCCATCCCGCTTGTCATTGCATGATATGGAAAGGTCAAGCAGTCTAGGAAGGCTTGTGTTCTCTCACACACTAGGCCAGACAGAGAGTATCGGCCAGACAGAGAGTATCGGTAGATGAGTTCTTATTACTTTTGGAGAATTTCGTTATTGAAGTTAAAGTGGAGAGAGCGAGACAGCAGAGAGAACCAGTCAACGAATATAGATTTAATAACCAATTATTGATGACACAAGGCTATTCAAAAGATGACAATTAACGACTCGCTGATTCCTCTTTCGTTAACATCAAGATTTGCAACAAACAAACAAACATTCTCGATTTTGTCCAAAGTAGTTAAGCTGGAGTCTTGTGTCTGAACTCTATTGTTGAATTTATAGCTTTGATTTGACAGATAGACAAAAATATTTCAAAGGTAAAAACAAGGTAATAACACTAGTAACTCTTCACGTGATTTTCATATTTTTCTTTTACTGCCTCCATGCAGTCTGATAGGCCTAAATTAACATAATCCACATGAAAAGGCAACATATATAAATATATAAATATCATTATAATAAAAATCCAATGAAATTCCCTTATCGCTCACTGCCTCTTGCTCATTAAAATCGTAACACTACTATCCATCTATCTATCTATCTATCTATCTATCCATCTATCTGTCCATCCAACCATCTATCCATCTATCCCTCCATCTGTCTATCTATCTGTCTGTCTGTCTGTCTGTCTATCAATCTATCTATCTGTCTATCTCTCCCCTTCTCTATATTTAGCTATCTATTTTGTATTTACCTAACTATTTAATATATATGTATGTATATAATAATAATATTATTAAATCTGCTTAATGTAAAAGCCTGTGTAAGACTATTGCATTCATATTTCAAGCAAGCAATCTACAAAATAACATAAATCACTCAATACTACAAGTTAGCAAGTGAAATCAAACAGTACGAGTAACAAATTTTAAAAGTGCAGAATACGGAGAAAGAAGCCATTTCCAAGGGAAGTAATGTGAGCTCTTGAGACCAAGGCTAACTCCCCTTGAGCATTTCCTAGCTGCTTGCCATAACGGGTGTTCGGTACTATCGCAACGTCCTGATTAGATGTCGAGACAACGTTCAGCAAAAAGGCGAGAAGCGATGAAAAATTGCCAGGATGTGGTTGGTACTGAAAATAATACAGCGTCTGTGACCTGACGGCACTGGTCCACTATGCAAGCATTCACAGTATTTTATATATTAAGTGCCTAAAAATATGAAATGAATTTAATAAACATGTAAATATACATAATGTATATTACAACATATACACTCTCACACACACACACACACACACACACGCACATACACACACACGCACGCACTAGATAGATAGATAGATAGATAGATAGATAGATAGATAGATAGATAGATAGATAGATAGATAGACAGACAGAAAGGCAGACACACACAGATAGATAGATAGATAGATAGATAGATAGATAGATAGATAGATAGATAGATAGATAGATAGATAGATAGATAGATAGATAGATAGATAGATAGATAGATAGATAGATAGATAGATAGATAGATAGATAGATAGATAGATAGATAGGTCATTGATCAAACTCGCTGATCATTTGCATTATAAAGAGAACCGTGAGAGATCACTTGAATTTCACATTTCGTCAGAAACAGAAAGCGATACTTAACTTCCACTTTCCTAAAGTTGGCATTACTAGGAACTTTTTGTTCCCATCTCGTAAATCCTCTTGCTGGTTTTACAAGTGGATTTACTAGTAACAGTGATTGAAATAAGCAGTTAAAATAGCGTTTCAATCACTCGTACAATGTTTAAGAACGACTTAAATGGAGAGAGAAACCGAAATAAGAACCATAATTCTTGCCTATTGTGATATAATACTGTCATCATGAAAAGAAGCAATAATATGAATTTATAAGAAGCACTTGATTAAAACAAAACCAGAAAAATAGAACACGAATGTATGTTGATAATTACGAAATCAATAACGATCTTGTGACCAAACACAAAATGAGGAAATAAGACTCGAAATAAAAGCAAATGCTAGGAAAGTAATTCAGAAAGTTAATAGAAATAAAGATTAAGAATAATAACAAGACCAATAAAAGATTTTTTGCATAAGAGTGTCATAGTTACTCTGACTATATCTTGTGCCTATGAAGTTTGGGCCGCGCTTCATAGTAAACGCTGTGACACCTCCCACTCGGAGGCGGCCGATAGTGAACGGTTTTCGGGTGCGCAACAAGTTGGAGCTCTAGTGCTCCTCGCGCTACTCGGATTAACCACCAAGGAAGTCCCTCTAGCTAGCCACACCAAACCCACTACTTGACGAGGGCACCTTGAGTACCCCATCTCGGGCACCATAATCTCCTCTACCCCGATGATTTTGTAACGGAACGGGGTTAGGGTTATTGGTTTTCGGACTTTTCAGCCCTACTCGCTTCGGAACCAGCAATTGGGAGACCTTACGGTCCCTTTACCTCCCAACCTTTCCAATTCAAGCCGAATCTGTATAATTAACAAGATTATAAACGAAAGCCAAGAAATAACGACATTGAAAACATCAATACAACGACCAAAAGTGAGTCTGGGAGACGACAAGAACAAGAAAGATTCAAGAATAAGAACAAGAATTGTAAATGGAAAGAGAAAGAAATAAAACAAATAAAAGTAAAGGACACAATTAAGCAAAACTAAGAAAAGGAAATCATACAGCCAAGAACAAAATACAATTAAAATGTCATTATTAATGAGAAACAGGCAAAACATACAGCCAAGAACAAAATACAATTAAAATGTCATTATTAATGAGAAACAGGCAAAACATACAGCCAAGAACAAAATACAATTAAAATGTCATTATTAATGAGAAACAGGCAAAACATACAGCCAAGAACAAAATACAATTAAAATGTCATTATTAATGAGAAACAGGCAAAACATACAGCCAAGAACAAAATACAATTAAAATGTTATTATTAACGAGAAACAGGCAAAAGGACGAGACTAAAACAAAATACGAAAGTTATTGAAAACAAGAAGAAAAATGAAGCGGTAAAAGACAAGTGCAAAGAAGAGCGAGCAATAATGGGAAGGAACAAGTACAAAAATTATACAAAATTGAAACTAGAAAATAAAATCTTGTGAACGCTAACTGAAAGTAGAGGTGAACAGTGCACAAACCTACTTTCTGTTAAAAATGGCTTTAGGTACAGAAAAAAAATGTATTTTTTAATTCTCCTTTTCTGATCTGTCATCCTTTCCATGATCCTAAAGTAGATATATACAGATTACTGCCTCAGTGTATGCATTCGTCTATCATTTTTGTATTAGTTATCGATTACAAGTGTACTTTTTGTTTGTAATTCTGAAGAAAAGAAACAAGTGTGTGTGTGGATTGTGCGCATATACTGTTATTTGTGTATATCCAAATGTTTATATTGTAAGAATAAGGTTTGTGTGCTATTTTAAATCGAATGTAAAGCATTGTTTTGCTGTTTGCCTTTTGTGTGATTCTATTATACGTCTTACAAAAATGTTTTATACAAAGATGGATTTTAAAATGTCTTATTTTAAGACGAATGATAAGTATTTATGAATGTGTGTGTTCACAAAACGTTTTAAGGTGCATGCATGCATGCGTGAGTGTGATTGTAGATGGTTGTTGGTGAGTGGGTTTGCCTTTGCAAAAATCGAATAAATAAAGTCTTATTAATGGCAACTAGAATATGAAGGAATATGGTACAACTCTGTCTTTGGTATTATAAACAATGTTAGAGTAGAGACTATTAAAGCAAGTAACTGTATCCCCCAAATATTCATTCATGAACAACTGGAATGTTACCTGAAAGTTTCATTGGTTCCCTGGACAACGGATGACTAGAATTTTGTCGAAAATAAAAATGTGCATGAATACATGCCAATGGAAAGGAAAATGGTCCTCTGCCTAATATAATACAGAAGACATTCCATAAACTGACCAAAATGTTTTTATGTAGGCTTATGCTGATAAATGACTGGATTGTTACTTTATCCAGGTCATAACTGAAATAATACTGGTACAATAGAGTCTTGATTTTATGTAAAACATCAAACAGGAGTGTATACCAAATGGAGGAGTCTTGTCTTTATTTAAAACATTAAACACCAGCGTATACCAAATGTTAAGTCTTGTCTTTATTTAAAACATTAAACATCATTGTATACCAAATGGTGGAGTCTTGTCTTTATTTAAAACATAAAACACCAGCGTATACCAAATGGTGGAGTCTTGTCTCTATTTAAAACATCAAGCACCAGTGTATACCAAATGGTGGAGTCTTGTCTCTATTTAAAACATAAAACACCAGTGTATATCTAATGGTGGAGTCTTGAAACTTGACAGTCTCTCCAAAAACAAGGACTTTAATTATAGCCAGTCACATTGCATAACTATTAAAATATTAAAATATAAAAATTCAGACAATGAAAGATGTACTGATATGAAAGTTAAAGGCTGTATACATGTTAAGTCTAGTCATTTAAGTTATAAGGGAAGGCAGACTGGGTGCTTTTCAGTTGAAGTCCAGTGTAGGGCAAACGGAAATAATTAAAATAAATTATAACATGTAAATCTGACCCTGACTTCCAGTAGTGAATAAACTTCAGTATCAATGGGAAATTGGGAGTGAAACTAGCAAATCTTAGCCACAGGTAAGAATTAGCAGTAGCATATTTTGTCATGATTGGGTAGGCGTGGAAAAATACCTTGACCCATGTATCAAGATGTGTTGTAGGCTTCAAGTGACAAAGGTAATAATATAGATTGAAGAGGACATTTAAATTAACTCACTTCGCAGCTATCGTATCTATAGCCAGAAGCATCTTCTTGGCTGGGCTGTGAGAGAAGTTTCTAAAGCAGAACATGTTTTTTTCTATGGACTTTGAGACACAGCATGCAACAATAATGCAGATAAATGTGAATTTACATCTATGTCATTACTCATGTACTATGTAATTGCAAGTGTCAGTGCTACCTTAATGAGTGCTCACATTATGTAAATGTAACTTTATGGGTTCATGAGTAATCCATGAAAATCTAACTATGTGGGTACATGTGTAATCAATGAGTGTAACTTTGTAGGTGTAGGTGTAATCCATGTAAATGTAACTTTGTGGGTGCATGTGTAATCCTTGAAATGTAAATTTGTGGGTGCATATATAATCCATGAAAAGGTAAATTTGTGGGTGCATGTGTAATCCATAAAAATGTAACTTTGTGGTTACACATGCAATCCATGAAAATATATCTTCGTAGGGGCACATATTATCCATGCAAATGTACCTTTGTGTGTGCATGTTTAATCCATAAAAATGTAACTGTGTGGTGTACGTTTAATTCATGAAAATGTATCTTTGTGGGTGCATGTGTAATCCATGAAAATATAACATTGTGGATGCACATGTAATCCATAAAATATAACTTTGTGGGTACACATGTAATCCATAAAATATAACTTTGTGGGTACACATGTAATCCATGAAATGTATCTTTATTAATTCACATGTATGCCATGTAAGTCTATCCATAAGTATCGTGTCCACTAATGATCATTTTTTTACAAAAGTTGCTTTATCTAACAGGTGCATACCTACCCCAAGTAAATGGGCCTCTATGCTTTTCACAAATACTCCTTGTAAATATGCCCTTAAGCAGTGCGCGAACGACAGCCTTCAGACTGCAAGCTTTATCGATTTCACTACCAGTGCAAGCCGGCAAGGACTGGCCCAGGGCATACAACACTGGAGGAAGTGGCAAGTGATACATTTTCGCTTGACAAATCTGACTTAAATTGGCATTGTATGCACAAATAACAAACAATGCAACAATAAAATTAGCGTTTTGACAAAAATGCTGTTTTTGATTTTAATAAAAACATTTAAAACTGCTATCTTTATTTGTGTTCCGATATAAGACTTCGCTTTCTATATTTATCAGTAACTCAACTACAATTGAACTTGGATAGAGATATAGGCCTATTTAAATATGTCGGTCTGGGCTTAATACGATATCTGTAATAACCAGGCATATAATCTCTTTCAGGGACATTCCTTGTTACAGAAGATCGATTTGCTTCTCACGTGATTTGTCACGGAAGTACGTTAAAGTAGGCATCACGTGGTTCTTACAATTCGAATCGTCCAAAATAAATTATCCCCGAATCAGAACAATGCTCAACAAGTTTTAATGTATCACGATAAACATTACAGTTAATTGGTATCGATAGAATTCAGACAAGCAAATAGATAGATAGATAGATAGATAGATAGATAGATAGATAGATAGATAGATAGATAGATAGATAGATAGATAGATAGATAGATAGATAGATAGATAGATAGATAGATAGATAGATAGATAGATAGATAGATAGGTGAGTAGATAGGTAGGTAGATGGATGGGTAGATAGATAGATAGATAGATAGATAGATAGATAGATAGATAGATAGATAGATAGATAGATAGATAGATAGATAGATAGATAGATAGATAGATAGATTTTTTTTCTAGATTTACAAATAAGATATAAGAAACGCAAGTCAGATTGATTTTATGTCGTGAAAAGAATTATTTATTTAGCACAAAACATTACTACACACAAGTGCAGACGTACTTAAAGGTGAAGGTCTCATCCAATGTCACTAGAACATACAAAGTGGAAATAAATAATACAGCCAAGCCAGGATGTTTAGTTCTCTATGGTTTCTCTGTGTACAAATTTCGTTAACTATACTGCCCAAACCAAACACTCTTTAGTATATGTTAACTGTATAATTATGTGCATAGTTGTTTGAATGTAGACATGGAATATAATTAATTACATAAATATTCGATTGTAGAGATGGGGATGACAATGAATTTAACAACCATGTATATGACAACTTACTTATAGGCAACTGCACAAAATTTCACTTGCAGTTTCTTCGCACACTGTAATTCTAAATTATATAGCACGATTATGTATATACCTTCTACAGTATTTTTAAATTGTAATCACTTTCCAATAGTCTGGATCGTTTTAAAACAGTGACTACAGGTAAGAAAGAAAAATCTTTTTGTAAGGTATTTTTATATCATATTTATTTCACTGCTATCTCAAATTTATTTTATCCACATTGCTGATTCTTTCATTTCGGGTTTGTTTAGTTTTTTCACCAATGTTAAGTATTGTAGATGAATATGCTTTTATAGCAGTTACTATGAGAAGACATTTTAAATCTGATAGATAGATAGATAGATAGATAGATAGATAGATAGATAGATAGATAGATAGATAGATAGATAGATAGATAGATAGATAGATAGATAGATAGATAGATAGATAGATAGATAGATAGATAGATAGATAGATAGATAGATAGATAGATAGATAGATAGATAGATAGATAGATAGATAGATAGATAGATAGATAGATAGATAGATAGATAGATAGATAGATAGATCTTTGGCTTTTGTCTCTCGAAGATAGAATGTTATGAAGCGTTGTAGTGAAACAAGATTAGACGAAAATAACATAGTCATTTCTAAGACCTTTATCGAAATAAAAGAAAGGCCAATATATTGAGTTTCATTTTTACCCATTTACAGATAATGAAATTGCACGAGTGTGTGGGCGGAACTCGTGCTGTCGGAATGTGGGGAAGGCTTAGAGTTTGTGGAAGCTGTGCTCGAGAACACGGTCGGTTGATTTTTGCCAGTACAGTAAGTTTCTTCATGCCACAGGTCATCGAGTCTTGAAAGATATCCGTCTCCATTTCAGTGGAGCAGCGAAATAAAGTCAATAAAATAGTAGGCAATTTGGGGGTGTATTAAAGAATTTATAGTTGGGAGATGTATATGATAATCCTTCAACAAGTTTGTTGCTTGGTTGTGTTCTCTGATTACCTCTGTGCCCCTGTGCATACACACACACCACACATACACACACACACACACACACACACACACACACACACACACACACACACATACACATACCCACACACACAACCACACACACATACATGCATGCACACACATACCTTACACACACATACCCACACACATACACACACACACGTGCATGCACACACACACACAAACAAACAAACAAACAAACACTCATCGAGTGACTACAGTATCTAAGTACTCAAAATGTCCTCTTTCTAGGTAAAATAATTTCTCTGAAGTAAGCGGGCTACATCTCAAGAGATAACTGATAACCATCGACTGCAAGTATTACTCTTCCACGTTTTGTTTACATGGCTTCCCATTGGGACAATTCTGAGTCCTCTTTCATTCTTTTCTTAACGGTTCGCTCCATTGGGACACTTCTGACTCTTCTTTAATTTGTTTTTTAGTGGTTCATCCCATTTGGACTTGCATTACTTCCGTCTTCATCGGCACTGATTAAAAGTGAAAGTTGCAAGATAATATCACACTGTACTAGCAAAGAAACAAACCTAGTTTACAACTGCTTCCTGCTTTCTCCGAAAAAAGCTATCGACATTTACTCGTCAAAGAGTGCTACCTGGAAATAACGGTTCTCACATTGGCTTATTGACATCACACACTACTATATACGAATAAAGCTACCTATATTTCATCCTTGACATCAAGCACTACTAACATGGAAATAAAGCTACCTATATTTCATCCTTGACATCAAGCACTACTAACATGGAAATAAAGCTACCTATATTTCATCCTTGACATCAAGCACTACTAACATGGAAATAAAGCTACATATATTTCATCCTTGACATCAAGCACTACTAACATGGAAATAAAGCTACCTATATTTCATCCTTGACATCAAGCACTACTAACATGGAAATAAAGCTACCTATATTTCATCCTTGACATCAAGCACTACTAACATGGAAATAAAGCTACCTATATTTCATCCTTGACATCAAGCACTACTAACATGGAAATAAAGCTACCTATATTTCATCCTTGACATCAAGCACTACTAACATGGAAATAAAGCTACCTATATTTCATCCTTGACATCAAGCACTACTAACATGGAAATAAAGATACTTACGTTTATTCACTGACGTCACAGTTACTTAAGAATAAACCTACCTTCAGTTGCTCAAACAGTGGTACTCGAGATAATATCACCTACCTTTGCTTGCTGATATTTGGAAATAATGGTGCCCACATTTTTCTCGCTGATATAAAACAGCTACCTATGTTTGCTCACTGCTGCGAAAGAGTATTATCAAAAATATCAATTTAACTACATATGTTCACTGACGTCAGACAGTCTATCTAAAAATGAATGAAGCTAATGCCATTTGCTTTCTGAATGAAAAGTGGTTCTCTATTGGATTGTTGATACTGCTTCACACACAAATTTATCTTTAAAACATACTTCATAATCCAGCACAATACACAGATATAATAATAATGGAGATTGGGATTTATTTACTTAATTACATTTTTCGAGATCTAAGTGTTTACAAACATGGCCTCTAAGCTCAACAAGAGCATTAGGAAGCGGGTTTTGATCGATCGAGATCAAACAAACAAAAAAAATCATTACCAATGAACACGGCTAGGCTCGAACCCACGACCTTATTCATGCACGGAGAGCGACCTTTATCTCGCAAGTCTTAGAGACAACTATTTATCACTATTTATCACAATTTATCACCATAGCCTGTGAACATATTTTGCTTTTATAAATCTAGTGCAAAAGCTATAAATGCGATAGTCACGCCAGAACCATCCCATGACTCCATGCCAAGTAGATGTGAAAGAAGAAAGAATGTCTTGCGGGGAAATGGCAACAATCGAATGGAGTCCTATATGTCTGTGCAATGAATTCTGATGTCATCAAATGACAGATCGCTGACAATAAACTAGGAGGCCGGAATGACAGAGCACGTGCAAAACTGCATGTGGAGTGCTCGAGCGATCTCTGCACATAGTTTCATGTCTAGTACAATTAGTGTCAATTCCACATTCGTGTTAGGTTGATTCATTCACTTTTCGCCCGCTTCTCTCGCTGTCTTTTAAATGCGTTTGTTCTTTCCATTGATTGTAAGGCACCGCTTACATTGTTTTGATCTTGTGAACTCTTCATTGTCGCAAGAAGGAAACAACATTGAGTGCATGCATATTTACTCGATGTCATCATTTGACCAGATTTAATGGCCACAACAGTGTAGTTAAATTAGAATCATAATCTCTTTAATAAACTGTTGAATGTTAAATCGTAGTAGATGTTTCCTTTATGGGTGAAAACTAGGTCTATCCATTAGTGTCGTGAGTGACTGGTTTAATTTGTCAGTTGAAACATACATTTTCCAGTTAGGAAAATTCAGAATATGTGTCTGAATTCTTTGCATATTAAGGTAAAAATAGACAAAGATTAATTCGTTCTATGAATTTTATTTCGTTTTGTGAAGCATAACAACAATTTTCTTTGGACCCGTTGTTCTGATGAGAAGGCAGAGATACAGTAAAATGATCGCTCATTCGTGTTGTTTATTGAATACCGTTTGATATTTGATATTGTAGCCTAATCAATAACTCTATTTCAGGTGTAGTAAATATTTCCTCTCTTCCACAACAGTAAAGATATTTACTGTCACACAATATTCTGTAGGTGAAAAGCTTCTTACTATAGAAAAAGACATATCAGTCTTTAATCTATATTTAGCGAGCCCCCATCCACCCACTTTCTTCTCCATCATAAGGTTATCAATACTGCATAAGAAGGTCAATAAACTTATTAAATCAACAATCAAATATATATACGACATATGCAATGAAATAGATTACTTGATATAAATTATTTCATGAAACCATAATTGAATTATTTCTATAATTCACAGCCTTATGCTTCAAATACAATTCAACCATAATGTCAATACAAATACCAAATAGTCTTATCAGAGAATAGAAATAGAGTTATTAGAGATAAGTGATAATAGTTTTACATAAACATTAACTGCTGCCTCAGTAGTCCTTCTGTGTTTTGTAACAAAGACACAAGTTATAGTCAGCAGTTATTACATCAGCTCTATGTGCCTCACTGGCACATTGAAAAACACTGTTCTGCTACTTAGAGTTAACCTGGGTGCTTTTCTCACCATGTCAACGTCTTCAAACAGAACAATAAATGTAGCGATGTCAAGCAACGTCTCTACACCAGAAATTGTTCAGGTAACCAGCTTATCTTGCCACCACACACCATTGGAGTTGAGTGTGTTCTTACACTTATACACCACTTCCTGCATTTTTCCAGGGTTGGTCATAGTGGTTTACAATCAGTAAACCAGGAGGTTCAAATCAGGTCATCTTTAAATCTCAGCACATTGGCTGGCCTCATTCTTGTAAATCATGACTATTGGATAATAAAAACTACTCACTAGTTTGCGTTACATCAGCATTTTCTAGAACATTCTTGACTCGAATTGTTTACTTCCAGCTCAGACACTTTCCAAACACCATCATAAGAAGTGCCCAAGATCGGGTTACTCTGAAAATTTAACAATTTATATAACAATTATATTTTAAAATATGGAGAGACAAATTTACTCTGCTACATTATGTTATTAATAATTCTCCAGAAGACTCCATTCATCTCTCTCACTTGGCGGATATGATGGCACTATAAACGTTTTCTTTCTTCCATAACATTAAAGTCAAACATTTACCATCACACAATATTTCAAAAGGTGGAAAACGTCTTACCAAAGGAGAAGACAATCTATCTTTTAAAATATATTTACCCATATACCCATTGTCTCTCCAACATAAGGTTATTAATATGTGATAGAAAGTCAATAAAATTAGCAATAAATGTATTAAATCAGCAATCAAATATAAACATATGAATATAATCAAAGAGTGTTGACTTTTATATCACTTCACAACAATATTCAATTCATGCTGGACAATAATTCATATTATCCTAGCATAGACATGAGCAGTCAATTAACATAAAGGTATAATCAAGTTCATGGATGTCATCATGGAAATGAGAGTAGTTTCAGAGAAATAAAGAAAGTCAAAGCACATAACCTTTTCAAAGATTATGGTAGTCACTGACACGTGTTCACAATCACACGGTTTACAACATGCCCTCATATGTACCTTCTAGGCACTTTAAACAACTGCTCCAGAATCCTCGATCAGCTCACAAAGTATACTGTAGTGAATCGTCCTGAATTTCACATGTACTTTCAAACACATCAGGAGGAATAGCTGGATTTATGGTGTGTAGTACTCAACACACCAAAAGGAATATTCAAAATAATCTTCATGAATTCTCGAGACCAAACTCAATTCACCATTTCCACTGTATTGGCTTTTTTGAACTGAATTCACAGAAATCAACTTATAACAACACGTTTTTGTTGTACTGATAAGTTGACGACAATGGTGGATTTACACTCCAACATAATCCAGTAGAGCACAGTAGTCACTGTCGCATGATGTGACAAAAGTATAAATAAAAAAGGCCTGTTCCTCTACACAAACGTCAAAACACTAAATTTCATATCTAAACTCCTTTCTCTCTTAGAAACATTCTCATCTTAAAAAGTCCTGCAACAATTTCGTTAGCCCATTACACACACTGCATGAGAAATATAGCATCTATCAAAATTCACAAGTATAATGTACAACGTACTCAAATAGAAATAATGGTTCAGTTACATAAGCATTCTCTAATTCACAAATATAATGTACAATGTACTCAAATAGAAATAATGGTTCAATTACATAAGCATTCTCTAATTCACAAGTATAATGTACAATATACACAAATAGAAATAATGGTTCAATTACATAAGCATACTCTAATTCACAAGTATAATGTACAATGTACTCAAATAGAAATAATGGTTCAATTACATAAGCATTCTCTAATTCACAAGTATAATGTACAACGTCGTCAAATAGAAATAATGGTTCAGTTACATAAGCATTCTCTAATTCAAATCTTATATCAATAGCAAACATGTACGAAATAAGTCTAAGTCTATTCTTTCTTTATTAGTCAGTTAATTTACCATAAGCTAACGATCGCCTTTATTCCCGAACTCGAGTTTTGTTCAAATTCAAAGTGATAGAGTACTTCTTCAACAAAAATAACTTCCGGTCCATCCCCATTGGATGATTGTTATTAATGTGAGGCTATTAGTCAGAAAAACTACTCAACCAGTTAGAAATTGGATTGTATAAGCAATTTCTATCGTATAAACAAAAGGACTGTACGTTCATATAAACAAAAGGACTGTACGTTCAAATAAACAAAAGGACTGTACGTTCATATAAACAAAAGCAAAGTACGTTCATATAAACAAAAGGACTGTACGTTCAAATAAACAAAAGGACTATACGTTCAAATAAACTGAAGGATTATATGGTCAAATAAACAAGAGGGTACAGTGTGTTCAAATACGGAGGAGTGGACTTCTTCAGAGGTCCCGGGATAGATGTCTACTCTCTTTAAAATGCAAGCGTCTTCAAACTGTTCCTTAGTTTCCACAAGCGCCCTCTATCTATGATGGCAATCTTCATTACATTAAGATAGTGAAGATGATATCGAGGATACTTTCGACTAATGAGACTAACAGGTGGTAGACATGTTTGTCTGGAAAATTCTCATCACTTGTAATTAGTTATTGGATGATTCATTAATTATTAATAATAATAACCAATCACTAGGTGGCGTTGGCGTCACACGTACTACATTTTTAAAGTGACTCTTCTACCCCAGATTTTTTTAATTGTTTTATAATATCCAAGCTGAGCTTCCAACAAATCTAATATATATTTTTAATGTTTTACTAATGATACACATGTAACCAATGTTGTCTTCTGACATATAATCTATAGTGTGAAAGTTACATTGCTTCATCTACCGTGCACTCAAAGTGTTCGATTATGGTACATTTTCCATAATTAAAATAAAATTATTTAATTTATAAAGTCCTATTTTTACCTGTCCAACAAATGCTCTATGCACATCCTCCCCTCACCCCCGTTTAAAGTACAATGTTCTGGCGGCATTGTTTGATAGACAAATATTTAATTGGCTCTCCTAACAACCTTTACAGAACAGATAATGGTCATGCAAACAAGGAATGTTGAAAGAGAAGAGAAATAATACGGCTGGGAGGAAAAAATTAGGTGCGTTTCAAAAATCGAACAAGAACGTTCATTTAAAAATAAAACGAATATGCTTCGTCGCCATAATGCTTGTCGCAACGCAGATCAAAGCGGTTAAATTGGGATCCAGAGCAGCATTACTGTATTGGTTCAGTTCCCTTTACAGAAAACATTATTTCATTATCTGTCCGATGGAGATCTATATCCGTATTTTATGCCCTTCTCTAAATCCACCCATCCACCCCTACCCCTGTTCCATCACCGAAAACCACGCCTCACCCATTTTGCTTCTTCCTGTGTTCAAAATGGGAGAGAATTACTTGGGAGAGTGAACAATTAGGTCCCCAAGCCGTCGATCACGGTGGGAAATTACGATTGCTGTCTCAAATGTCCGACCCTCGGAACCTGACAGGACTGTTGATGTCGTTAATCGACATGACCCTAATCACAGTGAATAAACACTTCGACCCCCATTCACTCTCCACCCCAACCCCTTCCCCGATCTCCGTGCAACTTTTAAAATGTATTCTGTCAACGTGTTGATCCTAATTAACTCTGACTATTTTAAAAATACTTCTATTTACTGACATCTAAATTTATAATCATTTCTACTGACTGATCATGAAAAAAGAATTTGCAGGGAATTTGGAGGCCACTAATTACAGGTAGGTTAATTTAGCGAAAGTGACATGTACCAACAAAATAATCAGAAAAATCAATGACCTATTTTCTCTAAAATTAAAAAAGTAAAATAAATCAATGAAAAATAACAACGTATGTCTTAGTCAGCAGTTACTGTGGCGTCAATAACAAGACGTGGGATATGTTGTTTATATTTTACATTACTATCTGCTGTTGTTAGCAAAAATAAAATTAAGAAACATCCCAGACACAGACACGCACAGAGACAATTATGAACTCTGTACATAACTAGTAAAGCACTAAGACGATTATGAACTCTGTACATAACTAGTAAAGCACTGTTACGTTTCCAGTATTTATTTAGAGACCCTGCTTAGGAAATTATGGAAACTTTAATTTACTATTTAAATTAATTCCTGCTCGTTCAACCTAAACAGACTGGTTGCCCAAATCATCATTTGACTAACTTAAAAATGTGTCGTGTAGTGCGGACAACAGATTTACAAACTGACAATTTGCGTACAAAGCTGGCTTGGAGTCGTTAAATTCCTCTAAATTAATATGCATTCGTTATGTCATTCAGCTCATTCGCCCCCATCCAAACCAAGAGTATCTATAGGTCTATCATGCATAAAACTATACTACGAAGAGGATTAACAATTAAATTTAATAAGTTTTAACAATTTAATAAGATTTAATAAGTATAACAATTTAACAAATAGTTAATACGAGCGCGAAGTCTGATTCTAAGCCTCGACTATTTAACGTGCTAAATGTCAACGAGAGAATTGCCTTGGAAACAAGTTCATTTGATTTCGGTACACCAAGCAATGACTTAGCTTGTGAAAGTGGCCACGTGTTCGAATCCAGTCCAGACCAGTCTACCTCACTTGTCTTCCCTCAGCAAGGATGCATACAGCATAACAATGGAACTGTCTTTCAGTATCACGCTGAATGGAATGGTAAGTATAGACAGACGTGCAAACCTGCGCGTCGGCACTGTCTCGATATGGTAATAGGACAACAGTGGATTCAGCTCACTCATAGAGCTTGAACAGGGCTTTGTAGAACAAGGATAAAAATCCGACCTGAAAACAAGAATGTTTTTGTAATCATCTTGCGTTTAAGTTCGCCACCTAAGCACGATTAGTTTTTAAATGCTCGGGCTAGAAATTCGACATAACGCGTCGTTTACAATTTAGATCAAAAATATAGCTTGTTGTGTTTAACAAGCATGATGTATGAATTACCAAATATTTACAACGTTAAAATTTAGAGTTCATACAAAAGGGACAATTCAAACTAAGCAAAGTGCTTTACAATTTACATTAAAATTCACACGCAATAATTTGAATTACAATAGAAATTCATGTCGGGCTCAGGCACTCCTGGCTCTAGTGAATTTAAGGTTATATAAATTAAAGTTACAATGGGCAAAGAGTTACAATGATTTATATACAATAACTTATAGGTTTTTGTCATTTATCAACGAACCGTGCTTAAGCTCAATAGCAATACATAGCACAAAAATTACATACATAGTTCAAGAATGCAAAATACAATCAATAAAAGTGGTACCTTTAGTGAGAAGTCAAAATGTTATCTCAGCAATCACGTCGGCTGTCCTCTGACTCAACGAATTAAGCGACGGTACTGTACTACGTCAATGCTTCTGGTTCTCGGAGTGACTCTACAGAAACGCGTTCCCCTATTTATCAGAATGTATAGGACGCATCACGTGACTGGTCACGTGGTATGTAGTTGGTTCGAGAGTTTAGACAATGGCCTAAAGTTACATAATGTCTCTGACCTCTTTGTTAGAAGCTTCTCGATACTGAAGTATCATGGGAGAACTCTAAACAAAGGAATTTCAAATTTTGATGTTTGAAAAACAAACAAGTTGGTCAAGGAGTCATGACATTTTTATCAGACTGTGACAAGCACTAAGACGATTATGAACTCTGTACATAACTAGTAAAGCACTAAGACAATTATGAACTCTGTACATAACTAGTAAAGCACTAAGACGATTATGAACTCTGTACATAACTAGTAAAGCACTAAGACGATTATGAACTCTGTACATAACTAGTAAAGCACTAAGACGAATCGATCGCTAGCGAGTAGACTGCTTAGTAATGCGTCAAGCACAAGGACTGTTAGTGTTATCTAGCGAGTAGAGTATTTAACTCTGGCGAATGGACTGTTAGCGAGTAGACTATTTATAACAACTCTGGTGAGTGGACTATTAGTATTATCTTGCAAGTACACTGTATATAATAACTCTAGCGAGTGGACTGGTTTAAAATTACTTAAACGAGTTGATTGTTAGTACTATGATGCCAACATCACTTAGTTAATGATTATCATTATTACTAATTAATTAATTATCCATAACTAATTACAAGTAATGAGAATATTAATTTATGTTATTAATAATTATCCAACAGACACCACTCGTCTCTGTCACTTGGCGGACATACGGGGAAAAACCCACTAAGCTTCCAGTTTATTGCTTTATTACACCATTCTTTCTTACATTCCAGTCTCAACTTACAGTTTCCTGCAATGGTATTTATTAGCCTGATTGACGCTCACAGCAGAATAAATACAGCATATAAAAACAATGTCAAGTATTAGCACACTACATATAAGCATCATAATTCACAATTGTAGAAGTAAGAGTTCAGCTTTACATTACAATCATCAACATTCAGCTTTACACACTGTCATCAATGTTCAAATTTACACACGATCTTCAAACTTCAGTTTTACACGCGATCGTCAATGCGCAGCTTTACATACGGTCATCAATGTTCACTTTACACACGGTCATCAATGCTCACCTTTACATACGGCCATCATAGTTCACTTTACACACGGTCAGAAAATCAATGCCGCTCACTCCCTTCTTACTTTCAAATCCGAAATAATCGGATCATGAAAGAAAGGAAACTCTAATAGAAAGTCAAAGGAAAAGACAGTTTGTTACACATGTATAAGGTAAAAGACAGACAGTTAATTACAACTATATAAAGTTAAATGAAACAGTAGTTTCTTACAACTATTTGAAGTCAAAGAAACAGTAGGTTTATTTACAACTATATAAAGTTAATGAAACAGTAGTTTCTTACAACTATTTGAAGTCAAAGAAACAGTAGGTTTAATTACAACTATATAAAGTTAAATGAAACAGTAGTTTCTTACAACTATTTGAAGTCAAAGAAACAGTAGGTTTATTTACAACTATATAAAGCAAAGAAAATACAGTTGTTATATCAAATTGTAGAACGCCAAAGTATAGGCAGATCATTACAAATCAACTGTATGCATCCTGAGATTATTCTGAACTCTTGATACTGCATTGATTTATGCTGTCTTTGAACTGAAAATGAACCGTGTTAAAATATACAATTTTGTTTTTTTTAAAACATCGTAACGTCTTGATATATCTTGCTGGCAAGGTCAAACATTTTCCAAAACTTGGATGCATTCTTATCTAGTGCTCTAATCTCATTTTAAAATGCTTTAAGTCGTTATTCGATCTTAATGAATGTGATTGAATGAGGTGATCGGGAAATAAATCAATTTCACTATGTATATAATAATTAAATGTCAAAATTATATCCAATTCCTCATTCACCTACTGTGTTACGGTTGTTATCCTTATATCCGGAATCTGGAACAGAAAGAAGGTTGCAAAATTGAGCAGCGCAATGTACATGTGTAACTCTGTCTAGTGGTGTAATCTAGTACAAATGTTTTCCTTTATGAAAGCGTGTGCATTTCACAGGAGTTGCAGTGACTGAGAAAAATATGGCAGTCCTCTCATTGCAAACTCGTGTTGCCAAATTTGTCGTCATAATAATTAAGGGAATCAATATCTCTCGCTTTTTTCTCTTACAGTGTTTCTTTTTTCTCTCCTTCTTCTCGCTCTCTCTTTCCTTATCTCTCTTATTTCTTTTTCTAACATCTCTCTCTCACACTCTCTCTCTCTCTCTCTCTCTCTCTCTCTCTCTCTCTCTCTCTCTCTCTGAAGTAATAATAATAGTGTAAGTGCAATAATTTGTTAACTTTAATGATGAAGACGTAGGGCTTTAAGTACATATATAGACCTCAACATGTTTCGAAATTGTTATGTGCCTACATGCATAGGTGTGTGTGTGTGTGTGTGTGTGTATATATATATATATATATATGGGAGGTAATTATATGCGGGTGTTCATACGTGTTTGTTTCTTTCTGCGAAGACAGAACTTAATCAGGCATTGTGTAGAAATACTGACTACCTTGACTAATTTTAAGGATGAATAACTCGCAATTGTTTACTGACTAACAAAGTCGGGAAATGTCGGGACGAATTCTGTAGAGGACGTAATATATTTCGTGGCGAATTCTGTAGAGGACGTAATAATGTCGGGACGAATTCTGTAGAGGACGTAATATATGTCGGGACGAATTCTGTAGAGGACGTAATATATAACATTCTGTTCGGCAAACGGAAGCAAGTGGAGAGTTGCGTGCATGTGTGTGTCTGTGGGTTATGTGGATGCGTGCGTGTGTGTTTGGGAGAAAAGTGAACAAATTAGTCAAAATGACTTTGTTCTGTTTATACTGCTTCCGTGCTTTCTAATTTGATCCGTCTCACCCGTGTGACAGAACTGAAGTGACAACAATAAAATGTCCCAGTTCTCAGTAGGTATTTTTAATTTAATTTATTAATATGCTATCTACCATTCTTGCATTTAGTTATTAAATGCCCTCATCAATGGTATTAAAAGGCAACAATTCCTTTATAAATTCATTCTCATTGTATTACTAAACTCCAATCAAAATTGTAAACAAACAGCGGTTTGAGATTCGAAGAAAAAATTTCTGTTAAACTGTTTTGCTTGACAGAAAGAACAATTAAAATGTATAGGTGGCACTTACTGGAACATTCGAAAATCTATCACGATGGATGAGTAGGAAACAGAAAGTGTGTGTGTGTGTGTGTGTGTGTGTGTGTGTGTGTGTGTGTGTGTGTGTGTGTATGTGTGTCTGTGTGTGTGTGTGCTGCATATATGTGTATATAGGTATGTTTGAGCGTAGTATGTGTGCGTGCATGTGCATATACGTATGTATGTGTGTAGTATGTGTGCGTGCATGTGCATATACGTATGTTTGTGTGTAGTATGTGTGCGTGCGTGTGTGTGCATATGTGTGTGCATGTGTGTGTGTGCCGCTATATGATGTGTCTACTACCGCTGGGTCTCTTGTAATAAGCTTCCTGTTTCTAAAAAAACTGATGAAATTACTCTTTAGTTGGTCTTTTGAATGGAAACTCCTTAACATAATTACTGGCGCCTGTACTTTATGTTCGTTGGAAAGTGATGAGTTCTTTATTAACTCCAACCCGGACGTTGTGCTGTCTCTGGCACACGGTCACATTGTCGAATGTCTGGCACTTCGCGGAGACGTCACGGTGCCGAGACTTCCGTTTCATTCAAAAAGAAAACAAGTAATGTCGCTGATAAAGACATGTAGTTTTCACTATACTTTTACATTTTTATGCTTTTGTACGGTTTTAATTATTGTTCAGTATCCTTATCTCTTTTGTTTGTATTTGTCGTATATAGTTTATCCTTCGTGTGAATTGTATATAGTTCAACCTTCGTGTGAAATGTATATAGTTCATCCTTCGTGTGAATTGCATATAGTTCATTCTTCGTGTGAAATGTATATAGTTCATCCTTCGTGTGAAATGTATATAGTTCATCCTTCGTGTGAATTGTATATAGTTCAACCTTAGTGTGAATGACCCTTGTTTATTCTTATAGAGCATAGACTGATGATTGAGCGAGGGTTCAGACGATACAGACATTTAAATATATTCATGCAAAATATAAAAAAGTATAATACTGGTAAATCTCTTGTAAAAAAAAAATGTGGCGTACATTGCTCATGTGTTAGACTTGCAGGAGTAAATTAGAAGCTGTAAATGCACAATCCCATTTCGAATGTCGAAATCAGTTCCAGCTGCTTTGCTACGAGTAATTAAAATACAGGCATACAGACTCCAGGTGTTCTCCCAACTACGGAATCTGCATAAATCGGGTAACGTTTACAGTTTACGATGTGAAGCTACTACTTAACATCACAGCCAGTATCTTCAAGATACTGACCACTTGCAAAACTTAAAGCACCCACCTGTTTCTGCCATAACACTTAAAGCCTCATTGTGTTCCGGTATTTTGCACAATGCAAAAAAAAAAATGTCTGCAGATTTCGCGGCAACATAAACAGATAACAACTACGGTTCACAAATTGAAAGGGGATAGAAAAATTGCACGACGAGAGATCTGGTGAGTTTGGGATAACAATTGAAATATTTTGGGGTCCAGTAATTTTGAACGTAAGCATCAGTGTGGACGGGGATGTTGTCTTGATGGATAAAGCCTCATCCAGTTGTGAGCTGTGACAACTCTTACCAAATTATTGAGTTGTAAAAGCCTTTAAATAGTAAGTATCGTCAAATTACGACAAGTAACAAAGCACAAAGAACTCGTAATGTTGTAAAACATGTAGAACACGATATCGTACAATTACGAGCTGTAACAATGCACAAAGAACTCGTAATGTTGTAAAACGTGTAGAACAAGATATCGTACAATTACGAGCTGTAACAATGCACAAAGAACTCGTAATGTTGTAAAACATGTAGAACACGATATCGTACAATTACGAGCTGTAACAAAGCAGAAAGAACTCGTAATGTTGTAAAACATGTAGAACAAGGTATTGTACAATTATGACAAGTAACAAAATTTTTAAATATCAATGTTGTTGACTGACATAAAACATAAAAATATCAAATTGAATAAAATATATAATATTCTCATGAAGCTAGTTGTTAATGTTAACTAACTCTTAATTTGAGAACTTAATCAAAGTATGGTAACTCAAGCTGTAGGCTCTTGTCAAACCTAAAATAATTCAAACTGTGAGCTCTTGTCAACGAAAATGACTCAAACTGTGGGTTCTTATCAAATTTAAATAATTCAAACTGTGGGCTCTAACTTAAAACCTCAATTACAGGCGTTCATTAAACAAAATAATTCGAGCAGTGGGCTTATATAAATCTTAAAACTCATTTGTAGGGTTTGTAAAAATAAAATAACTCTTTTGAAGCTTAAATAAACTCAGTTTGCGAGCTCTTTTAAAACTTAAGTAAATTAAACTCTGGGTTTATACAACTTGAGGTACATCATGCAGTGGTCTATTACAAAACAAAAATTAACCGTGTTCTGGTCTCTAACAAACTGAAGTAACTATACGAAATTCAGTATACTTTAAAAGAGTTTTTATGTCAGTCATCAACATAGATATGTAAAACATTTGTTACTTGTAATTGTACGATATCTTGTTCTACATGTTTGGCAACATTACGAATTCTTTTTTGTGCTTTGTAACTCATAATATGGGCCCAAACACAATAAGCAGGTCAAACTGTGAGTTCTTATAATACTTAAAGTAACTTATACTATGGGCCTAAAAAAATATAAAGTAACTCATTTCATACGCCCTAAACAAATCTAAAGTAACTCATATCATAGGCCCTAACAAATCTAAAGTAACTCACAGTATGGGCCCTAACAAGCCTAATGTAACTCATGTCGTAAGTTTTAACAAATCTAAACTAACATACTATGGGCCCTAAAAATCTGAATGTAACTTATACTATGGGCCCTAAAAATCTAATGTAACTCATCCTATGGGTCCTAACAAATCTAATGTAACTCATCCTATGGGTCCTAACAACTCTAAAGTAACTCATATTATGGGTCCTAACAACTCTAAAGTAACTCATATTATGGGTCCTAACAAATCTAATGTAATTCATCCTATGGGTCCTAACAACTCTAAAGTAACTCATATTATGGGCCCTAACATATCTAATGTAACTCATCCTATGGGTCCTAACAACTCTAAAGTAACTCATATTATGGGTCCTAACAAATCTAATGTAATTCATCCTATGGGTCCTAACAACTCTAAAGTAACTCATAGTATGGGCCCTAACATATCTAATGTAACTCATCCTATGGGTCCTAACAACTCTAAAGTAACTCATATTATGGGCCCTAACAAATCTAATGTAAAATATTATGGGCCCTATAAATCTAATGTAACTCATACTATGGACCCTAACAAATCTAATGTAACTCATACTATGGACCCTAACAAATCTAATATAACTCATACTATGGGCCCTAAAAATCTAATGTAACTCATACTACGGGCCCTAACAAAAACAATAAGTAATTCATTCTGCGCAATCTTACTACACTAAGGTAACGCAG
The DNA here is from genome assembly GCA_028829895.1 of Sinotaia quadrata. Classification (NCBI taxonomy): domain Eukaryota; kingdom Metazoa; phylum Mollusca; class Gastropoda; order Architaenioglossa; family Viviparidae; genus Sinotaia; species Sinotaia quadrata. The sequence goes on from CM054182.1 coordinate 56,371,052, forward strand.
CCTGTGGGCCTTAACAAAGCTATGGGTTCTTATAAAACTTAAACTTACTCATTTTGTTCCCTCTAACATTACAATATGTAACTGTTCCATTGTCTTTTTAAAAAAATAATATCATCATGTTTGCAGTTTGTATAAAGACACACCATTTAAACCAGCTACACCATGCACGAGATAAGTTGTTACTAGATGTCAACAGGTATAGTATTCGTACCGACACACAAACACACACACATACACACACACACACACACACTATAACACTATATATAACAACTTTCTATTTCGATACCGACTACAATTAAGAACCTCCACGGATTATGATAGTTATGAGCTCGATAATTTAAGGTAAATGACCCTAGTCATCTGCGACACCCCCACCCCACCCCCCAAGAGATTAGAAAATACTTTTTTTTATCTGAGAATCTAGGATTTTTTCACTTCTCTGAAATAAAGGCATCTCGCTGGATCAATTGTGTATAATCAGCAGTGATTTACAATCTTCTGACGTCAAGGAGATTGTATAAGAGTTTTAATCTTCTTTCAATCCAATGCACTTTCCGTATGTCAGTTTGCACTTTGAACTTATGACATGTAAAACGTTTAATACACATTTAATCTTAGTGTCCTCCGTCTCAGGATTCATTTTCCTCCCACTATATTTTCGGGTTTAGGGGTCAGTTGTGGGGAATTTTAAATGACCACACGACACCAAATTAATTTTGCTGTCAGCTAGAGATAGAGGAGATAGAAAGAAAGAGAGAGAGTGAGAAATAGCGGAGAGAAATAGCGGAGAGAAATAGAGAAGAGAAGCAGTGAGAGAGAAAAAAAAACCTTGAATTCAAGATTGTTTATTATGATGAAGGGCATTGACCCACTTTACCTGAGAACAAAGAATTATTTCGTCACTGCAAGATTTATTGTGTAATCTAAAAAAGTGCAAGCACATTAAAAATGCATGCATGTAGATAGCGCTAAAAACCTTTATCAGCTTTTATGTGTTCGATCAGTTTTACAAGATTATATAATATTTGGACTAATATACTACCTATGAATAACATGTCAATATGCATACAGTGCACAAATTATAATAATTGGACTATTATACTGCGTAATACTAACATGTCAATATGTATAGTGTGCACAAATTATAATACTTCCTTTATGAAATACATACAGTGTGTACAGCCGCTATTACTCTAACACACACACACACACACACACACACACACACACACACACACAAAAACACACACACACATAGATAGATAGATAGATAGATAGATAGATAGATAGATAGATAGATAGATAGATAGATAGATAGATAGATAGATAGATAGATAGATAGATAGATAGATAGATAGATAGATAGATAGATAGATAGGAAGAAAGAAAGAAAGAAAGAAAGAAAGAAAGAAAGAAAGAAAGAAAGAAAGAAAGAAAGAAAGAAAGAAAGGAAGGAAGGGTGGCAGAAAGAAAGAAAGAAAAAAGAAAGAAAGAAAGAAAGAAAGAAAGAAAGAAAGAAAGATACAAACAAACAAACAAACAAAGAAGAAAGAAAACAAACAAACAAGGAAGAGTTTTATTAACCTGCATTAAGTAAAAGTTGTTTTCCTTGCATGTTAAGTGTACCTAATCACCTCTAAGAATCTGTAGATCAATGTTGTCTGGCCAGCGTTCTGATTGTAATGGGGCAACGAAAGAATTAGATTTCTTTGGCGAGTGCCTGTGACCTATATTTTCTTGTCGCACTCCTCTGGTTGTCCTAAGGACCTGATTAACTCCCTTTCTCCCAAGCAGCACCTGTATGTCTGGAGGTGTTTTCTTCGGGTTGTCCCAGACAAATAGCCGAACCAAAAAGACTCCGAGTCAGAATAATATTTAGTCAACGAGGAAGCAGGGTAGGGAAATTATTATAACTCTCTTGGAAGAGGTTACATAGAGCCTAAAAACAAACATTGAGGTTACTACAGCAAAAGAACAAACATAGCCATATATCTAGTATTTTAAGCACGCGTCAGTGCCATTTACATATGTGTGATATTTCAAAAGTACAGGCAAGTGAAAAATGTTGGTTGTTCATATATATATATATATATATATATATATATGCACTTGCTTTTGTTAGATCTATTCTCTCTCTCTTTATCAAATATTGTTACTAAAAACGTTTGTCTTATGAAACTCCATTGTAGTTGGTCCATTTACAATCTTGAGTTTCAGGCTTTGGCCATCACCGCCCCCACCCCCAAATGAAAGAAAAATCTTTGAGCTTACTCTGATATACACCATAAGTATTCTGTTTCCTTTGTCTAAAATTTGTTCTCCTTAATATAATCTAATTCACGATATACTAGTATTGATTTTTTTCTAAACACTCGAGATAAATGTGTTCCTATTAATATAATTGTCACATGCACGGGTTTGTTTAATGAACCTGTCGCAATATCAGACTCAGAATTATTTATCATGAAATGTATTACATAATCTCTAATACTGACAAGAGCCCATATGGCCTAATCTGCCCTTTCAATGACTATATTATATCTGCAGGGGGGGGGGGAACCTTTCACTCATCTAAAATAGAAACAGACAAATTAACTAATATGCCGTGAGTTGACTAGGTTATCTTTCCTTTTCATTAATTATGACTTATATAATCTTCACATATTTCTGGCTCAGAACCCCCAGCCAACTCTTCTCAGTCACACTAACAAATTAACCAAAATGTAAGTTTAAGATAACAAGAACAAAGAAGATATAATAATAACAATAAAAAGAAAACAACAGAATTCGATTTTAGAAAACACAGGTCAGCCGAAAACGTCTATTTACTGTCCCAAAATTAACGTTCATTTATCTGTTAAATGTTCATTTGGTCAGCTAAGGATTGGTTAGTCTTGACACAACTTAACTTTGTTGTCATCAATAGAGGTGAACCCTTGGTGTCTTTGTTTATTCACAAGTGTCTCTCGCTATTGTCGATGACTTTCAGCTCCTAACAGGAATAAGGTGTGTGCTTCACAGTGAACACGAGGATCGGTTCAACAGAAAATCATGACGATAAGAGAAAAAGGACAGTGCTCTCTGTAATGTGCAATGCCTTTTTTCATATCCATGCAGAATTAGACCCTTTATGAATGATGTGGAAGCAGTGCATGATGATGCATGTGTTTATTGGCAATATATATGTTATTGACTGTGTGTCAAACTACCAGTTCTCTCACGTCATTGATCGGAACGCAAACGTCCATATAAAGGGTGTCCTGCATCCTGTCAACATTCACCCACCCATGACCAGTGAACTTGACCTCAATCCATTACTGCATTTAGCATATTTGGGTACGGCAGATTGCATGATCGGCCACGTGGAGGTCAGCCATAACTAGTATCTATCACTTACTGATTATGTGGAGGTCAGCCATAACTAGTATCTATTACTGATTATTAATATAAAAAGGAATAATAGTAAAACAGAATATAATTTGCCCCACGGTTTGACCATCAGAGTCATTTAATTTAAGAAATACTAATAGTGATTTTTCTTAAAAAGCTAAAGTAAAAAGTGTTCTAATATGGAGGACAGTCTAAAATTATAATTATATATGTTTTAAGTTCAAGGGAAGCTACTCTTTGCTTAAGTGCATGCATTTCAAGTCGTAGAAGGATAAAAAAAAATATTACAGCAATTTATTTTGTCTGTGATCGAAGTACATCTGTACAAAAATAGTTATTTAATAAATTAAAATGATTTTACTTGCAAAAACAAATGTAAATTTCCAGTAGTCCTTTAAATGTTTTTACTGTTAAGATAGTTTCAGAATTTTATTTGGTAAACTAGTTCTAGGTAGGTTTCCATTTTACAGACGGTCACGAGATAAACTAGTTCTAGCTAGGTTTCCATTTTACATACGGTCCGAGATAAACTAGTTCCAGCGAGGTTTCCACTTTATAGCCAATCACACGATACTATAATTTCAGGATCCGCTCCGTTTCCTATACAAATTCATGCAGCTTCTACATAAGAATAGTACCTTGACAAAGAATATATTTTTTTCCAACATAGCCATCTCCATAAGAATAGTACCTTGACAATTATTATACTTTTTTTCCAACACAGCCATTTCTATAAGAATAGTACCTTGACAATTAATGTATTTTTTCACAACACAGCCATTTCTATAAGAATAGTACCTTGACAATTTCTTCCAACACAGCCATCTCAATAAGAATATTAACTTGAAAAACAGTGCATTATTTCCAACAAAGCCATCTGTATAAGAAAAATAAACAAGAAAAAACTTTTAACATTCTGTCTCAATTAACGTCTCTGGCAAAATATAACTTTCCTGCAAAATATGACGCCTTACAGCAATTTCCCTGCTTAACAATACGTGGAGGACTTGAAGTCCCCTAATAAGCATGACGTCATTGGCTAATTTTCTAGATTAACAAACTCCCGATCAAACGCAAGTGAACTGACAAAACTGAAGCCTTTGAATCATTTTCTAAAACTACCGCGAAAATACAATGCGGAAAGTCTTTGTTACAAATGCGATTATAGTGTGTTTAACAATTTTTTTTTTGTAATAGCATTAAATATTAAGGGGTTGTTGTGTGAGGAACACTTTCTGCGCATTATTTTTCTCGATCATTTATCTAGCAAAACCAAATGCTTTTCGACGTCAGTACTTCAATAGACTCTCTCAAACGGTGAGCGAAAGAAATGTATTAAAGGAACTGTTTCTCTCAAAATAATTATCTTTGGTAGATGTTTCCCAAAACGAAACATTAAGTCACAGAGCGGGTGAAGATAGGCAAGGTAATTATTTTTGCTATGATGAAGAAAAGTTTCACGATCATCGTTAACAGAAATGTTAATATATCTTACCGTCTCCTTTCTCTTTTTTTTTTTTTTTGATTCTTTCACTACACCTTGCATTCGTTTCTATCTAATCAAGAAAGGGACTATTTTGTGTAAATATGTAATCTCTGAAACTCAAGTGGTTTTCACTTCACACACTCGCAAACACTTCCCTAACATTCAGAGAAGTCTTGATTCGTACGACACTTAGTCACAAGCTGAATGCACGTTTCCTGCAGGGGAGGGAAGCCTTTTCAGTATTTGTATATACTAGATATTTAGGATACTAGGATAGGTTAGCTTAAATATCTAGGACAGCTTTTCAGTATTTCTCTATAGTAGATAATTAGGATGCTTTCAGATATCGAAGATAGCTTTTCAGTATTTGTATGTCCTAGATACATATGATGCCTTCAGATTCTAGGATAGCTTTCAGTATTTGTATATACTAAATATTTAGGATGCATTCATATATCTAGGATAGCTTTTCAGTATTTGTATGTACTAGATATATAGATATATATATATATATATATATATATATATATATATATATATAATGCCTTCAGATTCTAGGATAGCTTTTCAGTATTTATATACTAGATATTTAGGATGCCTGGACAGTATATGTGTGTGTACTAGATATATAAGTGTAAATATGTACTATATATCTTGGATACCTATTATTCATTTACATAAATTCTCGATAAATGTTGGAATTAAATGTATTTCATGTCGTCACGATAATTTCATTTTTAAATTGAATTAAACTTTCTTCCATTTCTCTATTTTTTATTTTTTACCCAGTTTTCACATCCGTTTTACGAGACAGTCATTACATTTACGAACAGCTTAATTTACAACATATTAACTCTACCTACAGGATAACTATTATAACAAGGCATATTTGTGACCTCGGTCCAACTTGCCAACAAAGAAAGCTGGCTTCTTCTGCTTCATTTTGTAAATGATGTCGCCAGTTTTCGTAATTTTAAGTCAACCCGTGCAAATCGGCCGCCATCTTCGTTGATTTGCACCGTTATTTGCTTTCTCTTACACACGTCTCTCTTCGTCCCCGACCTGTAACTTTCGACTCCTTACAAAGACCTTAATTTCCTGTAGCAGCTAGACAGCCGCCAGGGCGCATTGAGTGGCAGACAACTCTCCCACAGAGAATATCGATCTCCAACCGTTGGAAACACTTACACACTCATCACACGCACACCCAAGAAAACATACAAGCACCAAAGACAGAAGCACGAACGCATACTCACATACATAGAGAGACAAGCCGACGCATGCTAATTTATATGCATTTGTGCTCTGTATCAACATACACATATTATACACACATATTTCTGCACACATGAACTACAGTAAACATATATAAGCACTCACCACAAACGTACACACACGCTCGCACACATTATTATGCGTGCATACGTATGCAAACATTGATTTATACACAGACATACATATATACATAATCATATACACACACGGCACACTCATTTTCTCTCTCTCTCTCTCTCTCTCTCTCTCTCTCTCTCTCTCTCTCTCTCTCTCTCTCTCTCTCTCTCTCTCTCTCTCTCTCTCTCTTAAATGCACACACTCAGATGCACAATAACAAACTCTGCATCTCTTTCTCACGTGCACAAACATGCACATCCACTCAGATATAGAAATATTTTCAGATTCCCTCTCACACATACTCAAACACACCCGCACGCACGCACACACTAATACTCTCAACTACATACGCTGATATTTTCTCTCTCACACACACATACACGTATACTCTTTTTTCACACACAGATTCACATACACACACACACACACACACACACACACACACACACACACACGCACACATACGCGCACTGCTATTCTCATCCACATATCCTCAGAAACTCAAACACACACACACACACACACACACACACACACACACACACACACACACACCTACACACATATAATCTCACACATGTATAACCTCTCTCTCACACACACATACACACACACACACACACACACACACATGTATAATCTCTAGCGCACACACTCAGATACTCACACATACACACACACACACACACATACACACACAGAGTTATACTATCATACTGATACACAAAACGTCCCTATAACAGTGTTAATAGTAAGACTGAGTAATTATTAATGAGCACAATATTTCTCGTGCATTAAGGGCGAAGAAAGACTCGGCATGCTAGCGAAACACTAAACCGATAACCGTGTGACTGCAGCGAATCACGCAATTGTTGACTAGATCTCAAGAAAAATCAATATATTTTACTGATTTCTACATACATCATTTCTTTCTATTACGTAGCAAGATGCAAAATTTACTGCCGAATGCTAAAGGAGGGGAGGGGCAGTGCCGTTTTAACGCATGGGCACGCTGAGTAGTTGCCCGGGGCCTCACGAGCATAGGAACATTTTATCGGCCATGTACATTTTCATTCATGTGAGTGGTTGTGTAGGTAGGGCCCCAGTGCACTACTTTGTCCGTGGCCTACAATGCTGTTAAGGCGGACCTGCGGAGGGGTAGTTTTAAAAATAAATAAGAATAAAAAGTAACAAGAAAACCCACAAGGCGAATGCGTCAAAGTATATGTACCTATAATTAATTATGTTCACGTTATATTTTTTATTTTTTATTAATATGTTATTTTCTTTTAAACTTTAGTCACGCTCATTTTAATGAATATTTGGGGCTTGGTGCGCAGTTCAATGCAATAATAATTTTACAGGATTTGTTTGTATATTTGAATGTATGTTTCTGACGTGATCGGTGTGATGGTGGTGGTGGTGGGATGGTGGTGGTGGTGGTGGTGGTGGTGGTGGTGGTGGTGGTGGTGGTGTGGTGACAAAGACACATGGAAGAAAACAACGAAGCAAGAACTGGCACATACCTGGAGCCAGAAACCTCTGCATGGCCATTATGTACGACAAGCCGACGAAATATCAACAAAGCAATCAACGTACAAATGGTTGAAAGAGGCAGGATTGAAAGCAGAAACAGAAGCACTCATAACAGCTGCACAAGATCAAGCACTCAACACCAAATCACACAAAACGAAAATCATGAAAATTTCAAATGATTCCAAATGTAGACTCTGCAAATCCATGGATGAAAGAACAGAGCACATACTATCTTGTTGTCAGTTTCTGGCTGGAACAGAATACACCAAACGACACAATGAAGTGGCAAAACACATACATAGAAATATTTGTGTGAGAACTATGGCATAAAAACCCAGAAAGAGTAAGGATGCACCAACCAGAAGCAGTCACCAAAACAGAAGAAGTCAAAATACTGTGGGACTTGAGATAAGAACAGATCGGGTGATCCCTGCACAAAAACCAGACATTGTAGTTCTCAATAAGTCCAATAGAACAGTATCAATCATTGATGTCACTGTTCCAAGTGATAGAAACATAAAAACAAAAGAAAGAGAACAAAATAGAAAAATACCAAGACCTCAGATTAGAAATTCAGAGACTGTGAAATGAAAAAGCAGAAGTGATACCTATAGGGATAGGATCCTTGGGGAACATAACATCTGAATTGAAAGGCTACCTGAATAAACTCCCTGGAAACCACAAACTCGCTCCACTACTCAAAGCAGCGCTCCTAGGAAATGCCCACATCCTCCGTAAAACATTGGATCTCCCAGAATCTTGGTAAGATTCCGAGACCTTGGATCACAACCGACAGTCAAACAGAAGTTGTGGAAAGAGGCATAATAATAATAATAATAATAATAATAATAATAATAATCAATAACCAATAACTAGGGTGGCATTGAGTCTCATAGTCATAAACACTCTGCTCAGATATCTCCCAACCTATCATAAACATTCTTTTCGAATTTCATTCAGCTAGTCAATATCATTGCCCTCTGAAAATCTGCAGCACTCAAAGAAATAAAAGATAGTAATATAATATCTATGTATAGGCAATTTTAAAGTAATATTCAATTAAAGTCAAAAACGAACGAACATTCATGAGTACGAAAGTGAAAAATGTCAAATACACATAAAACGAATGACAAAAATAATAGGATGAAAAAGGAACGAAACATTTATTTAGTACGTGAAACAACTGTTATTGCTTTTGAGACGGTCGTAACTAGTTCAAACTTTTCAATAACAATTCCAGCGTTCTTTGATGTGACAAATGTAATCCATCTCATTAAGAAACAGTGCTTTAAATGGTAAAAAGCATTTATATTTCACCTTTCGTCTATTGTGCAACGACTGTTAGATCCACTTAACTGCAAGTACTTAAAAATAAGGATATTAAAGTTCGTCTGAACTATAAATTTCCATAATATTTGAACAAGTGATTCAGCTGTCAAATTCACGCGATAAATAAACGATACTTATTGAGTAAATGTACTTTTCTATGCAATAACTAGTACTTGACTCACAAGCTGGCACCTGCATTTTACAAGATCATACACGCGCAAATAAATGGATGCACACACATATACATGTTCACTCATGTAAGTGCGATCACACGCACGCACGCACACACTTTTTAATGTAAACAAAAACACTCTAACAGTAAGCATTGGTTTGGTACTTGTTTATCCCAGATTAAGATCTCTGACAATAATATTTGAACCCAAATAGCGACAAATGCCAAAACACTATACATCTGCAAAATACTGTGAAGAGTCAGGGGGGGGGGGGAAGTGCGTGTGTCGTTCGATTCCTCTATGTGTTTTGTCTCTCTTACTGTTTGTTGTTTGAGACCACATGCGTGTGGTAAGCAGCATCACTTTTGTTAAGATCTTGGGTTGGATTTCGACGCCACAAAAATAACTTTACGACTTACAGCATGTCATATAAGGAGGACAGTAGTTATCTAGAAAGCGGTTAATAGAAAGTATGTGACACACTGTGTCACCGAACTAGACCGGGCATTAGTAGTTTATTAGTATTAAATTTTAGTTAGCCATATTTATGATTTTAGACCCGAACAGGACTAATGCGTTAGTAGTTAGAATGTGGCATCAACCGAGAATGGAATCGAGGTCGGGTGGATGTTGGACTAGAAGTAAGTGATGCTTTCACATCTAGCAGATTGACTGAGTAGCAGAGTATTACATGCTAATGATTCACGAGTAGGTGAGATTGGTTAAATGCACTTAAAGAAATATTAAATGAAAACTATACTGAGGGCAGTGAAATCCCATTGCAAGAATGTATGGACGGATATATAAATAACAATGATAAAGACAAAGGAATTGCCAGTTTGCAAACATCGGTACATACGTGTGGAGAAAAAGAACGCATTGCTTGATGACTAGGTTTAGAGTTTGGACATTGATACTAATATACTAATGTGGGTAGATTTTCAGTCATGTTGGTCACGTTTGGAATTTCTCTCGAAAATAATCCCAGATTACACTACAGAAAACGCTTGAAATCTACTTTAGCTGTGGTTAAATTCTTCTTACTAATCACCGGTGACACAATCTTAAAATTACACAAGTAAATTAATTAAACTGAGCAGAATTTCCTCATTTTTGTGCAAATACCATTTGGAGGTCTACAGTTCTACAAGAGACCAAAATTAGACAGCGCCAAAAGTTGTCAGTATTACCTGCAAGCTATTAGACAGCATGAGAAGCTGTAAGTAAATCGCTGTCAGCTTTATTGTCTTACTGATGTATTACACTGTGTATGTGCTTGTGTTTTGTGCTGTAACAAAACGTTTAACGAAGTGCTGATATGCGTGTAAGAATGTTACAAGTGTTACAAATAATATTCGTAAGACATTCTGGCAATACGTTTTCTGCTGATAGAAACTTTAACAAATAATGTCTGAAGAACGAACGATAGACAGAAATGACAGTAGGTTTAGCATGACATGTATGTGTGTACAATTACAGTGACTCAAAACAAGATGGGTCATCAGATTTCTGGCTTCGTGACTCACTCTTCTTTCGAGTCGTAGTGGGTGGAAATTGAAGCAATTGACTGTGGGCGTGCTGGTAACTGATGTCTTGGATTTGGTTCTTCATCTACTGCAGGTAATTTATTACACCTGGGTGGAAAGCTGGGTGGATATTTATGCATACGACTGTCAGCGCATGCATTGTGAGGTAGTTTATTGATACCTGTGTATGATCAGTGATTTGTGGCCACTTGTCGAAACACACGTGAGAACACAAGTAGACACGAACAATGGCGGCTACGTGAACTGCAAATCCCGAGTATGTAGGCCACAATATTAGATCTTGCTTCGTTCGCCAGACAGAGACGGAAACAATCCAGTTCATGGAAAAGTCTCAATTCATTTAAATTCACTTCTTCTGTCATTTCTATTAGGAATTATTTATATGTTGAATGTGGATGAATCTAAGGCAGAATTTTACGGTAAGAATTATTGCATATTTAACAGAACTCTGTACAGGCTAACGGACTGTACTAACCTTTTCTTACTTACAGCAAGAAAATGAACAATCGTCTGTAGTAGTACCAATCTCCTTTTAGACCTGCTTCAGCATTTTAAGTTTTGGTATGAGATAAGGTTCCAAGATGACATATGCATAGATTTGTGAATTGTCTTGTTGCAATGTTATGATTAGCAGTAAAGTACAGAAGCTTTGTAGACTGCTTTGTTCTGAAGCTGTTTTAAATCAGCGTTTACTGTCATTAAATGAAGTATGTTTGATACCAGAGAGAATGGATTCAGTGAGTGGATGCAAAATATGTTTTTTCTGTCAAGGGATATAGTTAAGTCACTCACTTGTGTGTGCATGTATGCTGGTTAAAACATTCATCGCTGTTTTCTTATGCTTTAAACACTTCGTTAGTTATTATTCGTTTCAATCACTTCTGCGTCTTATTATTATAGTGGATGGAGGATTTATATGCGTTGGGTGTTTGTGATTATTAATTTCTAACAGGAAATGAAATCTGTAAACGAGAAATCTCTTCAAAACTTGTTGGGGTGGTGGGTGTCAGCATAAAGTGACTGCATAAATTCAGAGTGGAAATTGGGTGACCACAAACGATTTGAGAAGGAATTAAACACGGCAAAGTATTTGTTGTTCCCACTGTGTAAATATCGTGTAACACGTACTTTTTTGTATGTACGGCGCAAAACCTCTCATTTCGACATCCCCGTTTAATATTTTCCCTCCTTCCGTTACTCATGCTTAAAATAACTGTATTCATTTATACAACATACACAAACACACATACACATAATAACGTTAATTAAATGTGCATAAACGATAACTGATCAAGTGTGGAGTGGTGAAAAGCATTCCAGTTTCCATCAGGACACACAGTTTGAAGCAGTGTGGTGTGACGTCACACGATCTGAAGTGTCGCAAACCTTGTCTGTGTATGGAAATTTATTCGGGTAGAATTCCCAGATATTAGCATATCGTTCTTGTCAGCTACTGGGAAAATAGGCGCACAGCCTGTACATATAGCCAAGAACAGAATGTATTGCAATTGATTTTTTTCACCTGTAACTTATCACCAACTATGTGAATGAAACGTACAACATATTTTGGCTCACGGTGTTAGCAAAGTATAATCCTCCTCCTAACTTTATCGCCAGTTATCAACACAGCAGGAAATCGTCATTTGTATATACTACTATCGAAGATCGGTTCTTTATCTGAGACCGTATCTGAGATGTTGATCAACGCATGTTGAGCCGTGAACACAATGCCAGAAAAGAACCACTTTATCTTGGATGTTAACTTCGATGAGTATTGCACTGCTGGAGCCAAAATATGTGTTGCCTCAATGGTCAGCTGCATTCGACTAACAGTTTACAAGTAAATTTCTAAAATATTAGTTCACGCGGCTGAGCTGCGCTGTGATTGGTTAAATTAGTGAGTTGTCTGGAACATTCAGGTATTTTTACAACCCGATGATAAGGGTCAGCCTTTCTAGAAGATAGGTTTACGTGTAGTTTATTTTTAGAGGAAAGGTGGGTGTGGCTACATAAGTCGTTATGTGACACAAATTAAAATAGCAGGTGTGGTACTGTTCCATACTGTGTTATTAAAAGTAAGCAGTATTCTATTTATAACATAACACCTGTGATTCTTCAGTGGCAGAGTAACTATTGATTTTAAATTAGTGAGCACAAAATTGTTTTCATCTTGCTCTTAAATAATTGTACTTGTCAAACTCCTGCGCTTTCATCTTCTGTTCAAAAAGACAAATTGAATTTAATCGAATTTCGCTTTTTCAAGAAATGTTTCCTTCTTTGCAGCGTGGGCTAAATAAATGATTCAGTGTGTGTGTGGGTTTCCAAGTCTTGAAGACAGATCAAAGAAATGGCAGTACGCTGCTCTTCGCAGACCGTTGGTTTCTGGCTCCGGATGAGAGTTTTAAATCGGTGAAGAACGATACAACAGAAATGTGGGTCACTGGATAACATGTTGTTTAGTGATAAATGATAATGTGGTGAAAAGCAGGTATCATGAACGCATATGGTTATCTTATTAGGAAAAGGCTGCAATTATTTTTCAAAATCACATCTTTGTTTTGTACTTAACATTGGTCGTGCTGCACGGTCTGTTCAAATTACGTGAGTGTTGGGCTAGTCTTTGTCTCTAGAAATAAGAAATAATTAACAAAGTTAAAAATACTTTAGCTTATTTTTGCCTAAATGAATTTCAGAAATGCGAAATTTCTAAAACAACTCCACCACGAAAAGATTACAAATAACCGAACCTCTATATTATTATAATAATTTCCAAAAACTTATTTTTTCACACTAGTTCTCCTATATACTTGCTTAAATTCAGTTGTGTCGTCACGCACGTCATTCGATTTCAACCGCAAGATATGCTGCTTACAATGCACAAATGTAACTCTGTGTATCATCCACACACACGCACGTAGGAGATATATCAACTAATATTATTTGAGAGTAGTTAGATTTCGCTGATCAACATTTTTCTGATTGCAATTGTTGACGGCACTTTAATAATTGAAGTTGTTGACGTCACTATACTAACTCAAGTTGATGCTGTTGACGTCACTACGCTGATTGAAATATTTGACGTCACTCTACTGACTGAAGTTGCTTACGTCACTATACTAATTGAAATTGTTGGCGTCACTATACTGAAAGAAGTTGCTGACATAACTATACTGATTGAAATAGCTGATATCACTATACTGATTGAAGTTGTGACGTCATTTGTCGACGTCACTATGCTGCTTGAAATAGTTGACGTTACTCTACTGATTGAAGTTGCTGACGTCACTGTACTAATTGAAATTGTTGATTGAAGTTGTTGAGTCACTATGCTGATTGAAATGGCTGATATCACTTTACTGAGTGAAGTTGTTGAGTCACTATGCTAATTGAAATGGCTGATATCACTTTACTGAGTGAAGTTGTTGAGTCACTATGCTGATTGAAATGGCTGATATCACTTTACTGCGTGAAGTTGTTAGTCACTATGCTGATTGAAATGGCTGATATCACGATACTGATTGAAGTTGTTGACGTCACTATTCTAATTGAAGCTAGGAGGTGCAATGGAAGGAATATGTTGCACAATCTTAAATTCTGGCAACATGCGTTTTAAAAATTTAACTGTTAAGATTATAAATAATAAGATAAGAAGAAATCAATAAAAACTTTACTATTCAAGTTGCCTGTGAATTACTGAGATTTGTTTCAAAGTCGAGCAAAAGATCAGCATATAGAAGTTATATAGTTTCAACATTTGAGCAGTTGTGTTTATACTGACTTCAAGTAAAACATCGGCCTATAGAAGCTACATAAATGCAACATTGTGCAGTTATTGTTTATCTTAATCTCGAGCAAAACATCGACATATAGAATTTATATAGTTACAACTTTGTGCAGTTGTGTTTTTCTTAACCCCGAGCGAAACATCACAAATGGAAATGATATAATTGCAACATTGTGTAATTTGTTTATCTTAACCTCGAGCAAAAACATCACATATAGAAATTATATCGTTACAACTTTGTGCAATTTTTTTTATCTTAACCTCGAGCAAAAACATCACATATAGAAGTTATATCGTTACAACTTTGTGCAATTTGTTTATCTTAACCTCAAGCAAAAACATCACATATAGAAGCTATATCGTTACAATATCGTGGAATTCATCATATTTATTTAAAGTTACATCTGTAGTGACAGCATGCTATTGATTGACTGATGGATGAGGATTTGTGCTGGCTGAGTTTATACTGCCATATCCTAATAAATATAAAACCATTATCTCAAAAAAGACACTTCCGATAGTGTGTGCATCTGTGGCTTGCAAAACACATGCTGGCCAGTTTATAAGAAAAACTGTGAAGACAGCTGTAAGATTACAAGTGTCTTTAATCCACACGACAGTCATTCATTTTCTTCAAAGAAGTATTAAAGTGAAATCCAATTGTATGCAGTTACGCTCTAAGTGAATACGAGGTGTATAGTCCAGTGGATTTGGGGGCGTGTACTTATACATACAAACGTGGCTTGAGACCACCAATATTTGCATCCCTCAGATATGAAATGTTAAAGAGACACGTCCGGACTGTCGCGTTACTCTAGGATCGAACCTGGGTCTCCCGTGAGAGGCTGATCGCTACTGTTGTGCCCTGGTATTACCTGGTCATTCCAATAAAATTCTCCTGTTCGCAAGCACATAATACTAAGCGCGAGTGCTAGTGTTGACCTTAACTCCTAAAGATATCATTCTGAGTAAATTAGCAATGCGCATATTTAAAATGTTCACCTTGTTCTCAATTATAATTTTCACTTAATTAAAAACATTAAATAATATATATAATTTTGACATTTGAACTCATATTTCATTTCCATCATGAATTGACTAACACCAAGTAATAAAACAAATTTTAAAAATGTGTTTTTAAGTTAAAATTTTTAACATAAAGAATACCTGAAGAAAGAATAAACAAACCGTATCCCCGAACGAAAGTTTGTTTATAAAGTTAAATGCCGCCCCTTATGCAAGGGAAATAATTGACTTCTTTTCTGTAGTGATTCCTCGATTATGTCCCATCGAGCACTATGAATTAATCAGTCATACTGTATACTGAATCTTACTTTAAATATCTCACAAACACATTTATTATAGTCATAATTCATTTCCTTATGCACATATTTCAGCTCACCTAAAGAATTTTTCATCTTTATTTCGGTTTTAAGAAACGTGAAATGATAATAAAAATATAACATTCTGCGTGTTTTCTTCTATTATATAAATTAAAAATTTAAAAATAAAATACATCTACCAGTTCTTCTAAATTGTTCCGTAATTTGTAACAATTGCTAAAAATTATCAAATTTCAGCATTCGTGGTGTGTTTGTAAATGATTAACTAATTATTCGCAGATATAAGTTGTATGGAATTTTCATAACTTTCAATCTACAGGTATAGCAACGGACTTGCAGTAGCGGATTGTGCACACACACACACACACACACACACACACACACACACACACACACACACACACACACACACACACACACACGCACACACACACACACATAATATATATATATGCGAAGTAAAAATGCTGCCACGGAAAGTCCAACATGACAGCAAAGCATCAACATTTGAATTTGTCTGCGCATGCATTTGTTTGTGTTGTAAGTGTATGTGAATGCATGCGTAACAAAAGAGAAAGCAAAAGAAAGTGTTTGATGGGCCTTATAAAATAAATATTCTTATTCCGAAAGAAAATGTAAAAGAAAAACATTTGTAGATTTTTTTTAAATAGTTTATTTGAAATTATCTTCTTACTGATTAACTGACAGATAAGGAGGAAGTACGGAAAACAAAGAGAGGAGAATGAAAAGAAAGAAGAACGCACAGGTTGATAATAAGGACGACAAAAGGAGAAAGAATGCAAAAGGGCATAAACCATTTTCATGAATAATCTTAGTTTGCTATTAAATCACGAGTCCTCGTTTGCAAATGAAAAAATGTCAAGTATAAATAAAGATTCAAAATATTTCAAGGGGGGGGGGGATGAAGCAGTTACTTCCCTTGAACCATTCAGAGCGCGCAGTTGCAGTGCTGAGACTCGCAGCACGAGAGATAAAAAAAAAAATTTTGGTATTTGGCGAACGTGCATCCTTCTCTTGTTGTTTTACAATTCATCACTTCGAAAGATAGCATTATTTGCATATTTATTAATGCTTTTGACAGTGTTGGACTGAATTACAGCAACGTCAAGCGGGTCTAAAATTATCGAAGGCATTAATTTGGTAGAATTTTCCGGAAGCGTTTATTTGGGGAAGCATTAGCCAATTAATGGCACATATCTTTTTCGCTTCTCACTTCGAAAGTGTTTTTATTTTCTTGTTAATTACCTCAGAGAGAGAGAGAGAGAGAGAGAGAGAGAGAGAGAGAGAGAGAGATGGATAGACAAACTTCAATTTACCATTGCTAATCTACATACAATTGACAGAAAGAAAGAAACAAACAAACAAACAAACAAACAAACAAAAATTATGCAAGAACAGACAGACCAAGACAAAGACAGGGAGACAAATAAAGATAGATGAATGGGAAGAGGAGACAGACGGACAGAGAAAGAGCGAAAGAAGGGGAAATAAAAGAGAGAGAACAAAATAGATTCTAGATTTTTATTTAAATATTACAAATGAAGAAAACTGAGTTTATTGCTGATGACTGGGAAAAAGCATTTAAGTACGACTGTAATACATGGTAAGCAGAGATATCTTCTAGTACTGCCTATACTATGAAGCAATTTATTATCGTGTCTTGACAATAAAATATCTCTTAGTGGAAGAGAATTCTTGGCGGCTGTTTTATTCTCTTTCATTGTAACTATTTGACATATTTCAGATGTGAAGGAATGTTAGACTAAGCCCAAACTATCTAAGTGAAATTGTCTCCACTTGATACTATAAATAGCTCCTCTAAAGCCCTTCTCAAGAACATTTATAGTTAAACACTACTAACAGATGTTTGTACCGTGTGCCGATTTTACATTTTATATTACAATTCTAAATAGAGAACATCGCTGAAAGGTAAACGAAAGTAATATTCTTTTGTGCATTAACTACATTTCCCTGACACTGACATTCAAAAAAAAAAAAACATCAAGAGGAGATTTATAAGTCTGGAATGTCACGTTTTCTGGGAAGGTTTTATCTCTTCCCTCTTCTGTCACATGTCACACGTACCCCTTCTAAAAGTATGCATGCGTCCAGACCACCCCCACACACATACTCGTGCTACATATAAATAATAACATACAATTTTATTTTACTATTTGAATTGAATTTCAGCACTATATTGCAGGAGTGCAAAGATTTAACGTTGTTCTCTATAATGAAGTAAAGAAGCACATTTTAAATAACACTTTCAGGAAATGTCCAGTTGATGAAAAGAGTTAAAAACTAAAAGCGTGTATGTTGAACTGTTAGTGGTGTAAATAATTTATATATATAGGCGATTTAGTACAGGCGAAAAATGGTATTCTTTAAAGTTTAGAAGTAACAGCATACTTATTATTTAAATTATTTCCATATGATTATAAAGTTGCTATTATTGGTTGCTAACACTATTTCCATATTATTACATGGTAGGATTTTTTACATTTTTATTTAGTTCAGACCACTCGACACATAAAGTAGTGTGACGTCTTCCCTTTACATGTCACATTTTTCTCAACCCCTCCTTCCCAAAACCTTCTCGGCGTGACAGACTTGATGAACACCCATGAACTTCTCACAGGTGGGCAAAGAGTGACGAAAGACCGTCAACTCCAATCGATACTCGTCAGAAATATAAACAGTTAATACTACACTCGATACTCGTCAGAAATATAAAGAGTTAATACTACAATCACGTGCATAAGGTGTGGTGATTTACACACCTATCATGCAGCCTGTCGTTGCGACAGACGATCGAAAATAAAATCACTTTTAGAATTGCATCCAAAATAAAGGAACACTGGAAAAGGTGTCCCTTCCTTTTCTTTGGGCTTCCGGGAACACGCACAACACGGATGGCAGTCACGTGCACTTGGCGGTTATGCGGGCCTTACGGATTCAGTTCTGTGACAATGAGGTATTTAACCATCACTGTGTTTTCATTGTTATTGATTGCAGTTTTATGGCAATGCACAGGCAACCTGATCTTTAGCTGAATGAAGTTTCTACCCGCCCTTCAGCCAGTGAATGTCTAATTTACACTGGGACAAAAACTACTGGACATGAATAATGACGTCACGTGATTCCCACAGATGTTCCTATCCAACAGTGTGTACAATCCATTGAGTGGGTGTATCTTTCATGCTTTTACAGATCATGTACACCCATCAGTATGGCCAGAACTGTTTAAAGAAAATATTATTAGTTAATATTTTTAGGGGTAGTCTTTATACACATCATTATGCCGGAACTGTTCAAGAAATTATTATTACTAATTATTTTAGGGATGGTCTTCACACGCATTCGGACAAAGACATACACATACGAATGGTTTCATTTAAATTTCAGTGTAAATGTTGCTGATTTTGTTTTAAAATAACCCTCCACACAAAAAGAGATATTATCATTCAAGTTCATTATGGCACATTAAAAAGTAATTAAATTCTGGAAATTTAGTTCAACCAACTGCATACCAGTGACTTTCTCCCAGGCCAGGGACTTATGAGTGCATGTATGTTATCTAGACTGATCGTGAGTCTCAGACACTAATCCAGGACAAACGTCATTTTAATACTTCAGCTTCCTGTTTCTGTTGTGTCTAAAGCTCAAGAAACTAATACAGAACAAATGGTGCGGGTGTAAATGGATGGTTCCGGTTAATTGACGTATGAGTATAGAAAAACTCAGTCAATCCTTTTTACAATTACTTGCAACAAAATATTCAAGCGGGCTGGTAGAGGCACCGATAATTAGTGGTAAGATGTCTGATCAATAGTGTGAGAATGGACTTAGAATAGTTTTAGGTAAAATTTATTGCTCATGTATTGATTTGATATATGTATGATTTTTTTGATTGATTCATTAATATGTATAATTTTGTGTTAGAAATTATGTATTGGTGAATGAAGCATGTATTAGGGATAGCAATTTTCTTGCAGACATGTAAGTTGAATGACTGGAGAGAGAACAAGGGAGAGTGTAGAAAACTATGGAATAGAATCGAAGCATCACACTCAATGTTGGAGGGTGAGCCTTCTTCATTGCCGTCCTATTTCCAAATGATCTAGCATGCTCAATAGACTGTACAGAAGCGAAGTGAGTCCTGGTGTTGTGCTGACTGTATAACTTCTTCATATGATTTATCTATGATGTGCTATATACAGAACAGGTCATGAACTCAATTAATTACCTCTACCTTTCTCTTTTTACCAAACTCATGATAGAATCGTAACTCTGATTAGAGAGTGTTCCTTCAGATAGTCATTGTACAATATTGATTGTGTATGAGGAAAGACTTGAAGAAACTTGAACATTAATGAAAATATGTTAACTGTTTCAAGCCTAGTTGTATTTTGTGATATATTATTTTATAATAAATCTGTATCTTTTGTTAAATCCATCTTACGCATGTTCAGTGGGTGGATGGGGGGCTTGTGAGTCCATTGTTTGGATGAAAGTTAGTAAATTGTGAAAACTACATTACTCCTTAAGTTGGAAGTTCCACCTGCGAAGAGAGAACTTATGTGTCAGTAGTACATTACTTATAGTGGTATGTGAGTGGGAAATTTATGTTGGAAACAAATCCTAAATGTAACCACTGATAAGTGATTATGTTTATTAAATGATAAAGGAATTCATAAACAATAATCATAATAGAGGCCAAACGAACTATAGCAGCGACAACGTCACACACTTTGCTAGTCCCTTGTCTGACTTTAAATGGCTACGTCACACACTTTGCTAGTCCCTTGTCTGACTTCAAATGGCTACATCACACACTTTGCTAGTCCCTTGTCTGACTTCAAATGGCTACATCACACACTTTGCTAGTCCCTTGTCTGACTTTAAATGGCTACATCACACACTTTGCTAGTCCCTTGTCTGACTTCAAATGGTTACGTCACAATGTCACATACTTTCTAGTCCTTTGTCTGACTTCAAATGGCTACGTCACACACTTTGCTAGTCCCTTGTCTGACTTCAAATGGATACGTCACATACTTTCTAGTTCTTTGTCTGACTTCAAATGGCTACATCACACACTTTGCTAGTCCCTTGTCTGACTTCAAATGGATACGTCACATACTTTCTAGTTCTTTGTCTGACTTCAAATGGCTACATCACACACTTTGCTAGTCCCTTGTCTGACTTCAAATGGATACGTCACATACTTTCTAGTCCTTTGTCTGACTTCAAATGGCTGCATCTTACATTTGCTAGTACAGTGAAACCTCGTTATAACGCGATACTTGGAGTCCATAAACTCAGATCGCGTCAGTAGCAGGATCGGTTAATGCGCGGTTTTACAATATTTTACTTTTTCCGAGAACATATACGTGTATTCATGTCTAATGTAAAAAAAAATCGGGTTATTATAGAATGCATTAATTAAAATATATTCAAAATAATGGTCACGAGTCATTTATCTTTTAAATTAAGCTGAACGCATGTACAATTTCATACAGGTTCAATTTGCAGCTAATAAAGCGGACATTATTTATTTTCAACTGGTTTCGTCTAACAAAACCGCCACGCCCAGCCAACATGTTGGTTCTTTGTTGTTTAGTAAATTGTGAGAATCTTTTATCAACAACCGCTTTGTCTGCTGCTTGGATGTGTTTGCAGTTAAAGAAGAAGCACATGTCAGCTATTGTTTACACAACGATTGTATACAGAATTAATTGAATATAATCACGAAGACGACTTGACTGGCTTTACTCATGGATCAGTAATAAGTAGCATTTCCGATGATGTTTATTTTGGCATAATACTTCAAGAACCTGGTGAAATGTTAAATTTGGGATCGTTTCATATTAAAACACATACGCGAATTCTTCCCCAAAATGATAATAGTTTTACACACTATTTCTCGTACTTACAAAAAATATTTTTTTACCGGTACCAGAAAAATACGCGTACATGAATTTCAAATTTCAGGAACCACGCCACGATCGTATTAAATGTATATTCAAATTTATACGCGATCTCATCCCCAAAATGAAGTTAACTAATTTTTTAAACTCCTTTTTACGTACTTTTTTTTTTTAAATCATGTATGAATGAAATTACGAAATTTCGGGAGCCATGCCACGACCGCGTTATATCCGAATTCGCGTTATCGCGGGGTTCCACTGTAGATTTATTGACTTGAATTGGTTAAGTCATACATTTGCATAGGCTATATCTTATATTTGCTAGCCCATTACCTCACATCAAATAGCTAAACCTCACATTTACTAGTCCATTGTCTGAAATCAATGGCTAAAAAAGTTTCACATTTGCTATTCCATTTTCTAATTGCAAATGGACAAGTCACAAGTTTTGCTATAAATTGTACAGTTTCCGATGAAAAACAAACCCTTTTCGTACAAACAATTAGTTTGCCGTAACCTCAAACTGATTCATAAATGAGATGTTTATACAACAGTAAATTAACAATGACACGTTAACGAAAAGCAGTTAAATGTAGGCCTATATGCTACCTGCAGGTACAACTATCCACAACTTTCCCGACCTTAGTTAATATATATGTCAAGGTCGGTGACGTTTGCAAATCCTCAATGATTTTGTGGTCAACTGCTGGTTTTGTGAAATTGTTACTGATAAAGTATTTTGCTTTGAACCGCTCGTTAGAATCTCACATAAACACAGATGCTTTGAAAGTAAGATTGGATCAACAAAAAGACATGTTACGGAGACGATCAGATGCCTCATTGATTTTCTTTGTCTAACTTCGGCTGGTATGTTCTAAATTAGGCATTTGTATTTGTAGCAGACGATATTGTCGCCGGATACCGCATCAGTACTCAACCCTTTTTAACTGTCTTTCTTTTATAACCAAAGTGTAACTCTGGCTCCAAAGGCATTCGAAAGAAATTGAAGGGTACATCGCTTTGACAGTCAAATAGTTTGCCCAGAAAATGTTCGGAACAGATTGATTTTGAACTTTAACATTTTTTCTCCAGTTGTTTGTACATTCACATACTGCACAGTGCGTTCCAGTGCTTTATTTATGGCTTATAGCTTAAGAAAACAATATTAAATGCTTTATTTATGGCTTATAGCTTAAGAAAACAATATTAAATGCGAGTGGTTCGTTGTCAGATTATAGCGTGAGCAATGAAAGTCGGAATTTCACCACATAAATCTATTTTTAGAACAGCTATGGCAGTGCGCACGCTACTTGACCTAGTTCAGGAAAGTCGTGGATAGATTGCAGCAGATTTGAAATACTGGAGTGTTATTAAGATGTATTCCGTGATTAATGATTTTCAGTTTCGCTTTGTAATGCAATCGCTCAATGACTAATTCATAATGGACCCTAATTTCCTTTTGATTTTATTATGTTTGTTCCATATGGATTTGGTTGTCTACTCCAAGCAGTTCCACATTTATCACACCTTTTTTTTTTTTTTATGTTGTTAGAATGCTTCGGAATGTATTCTTTGTTTGTGTAACATTTAATTGTTTTTCTTCAGTAAATTATGTTTTCAAAGACTCACCCATTCACTGTGTTTCATATGTGTGTTTATATGTGTGTACGCGTAGTTTATTTTGTCAGCCCCATGCGTGTCTGTTTCCTATTTTGTCAATGAGATATGTAGAACTTAGTCGATTGGACTAACTGCACTTCTACTAAATATACACCTTCGTTATATTCACTATAAACAGAGATAAATCAGGCTTTTTTTTTCTGTCTTGAACTATGAAACAAAACAAAGGGGATACTCAGTCTAAAAATAAATGAACGACACACATACAAGCGACGCAATTTCACAGTGTCACTTCCAAATGTCGCCAACCCGAAGTACTAGCGCTGTTGGGTAGTGAAGAGTAAAGGGAAGAGTTGCTCAACACGCACTTGGCTACTCCATGTTAGTCGTCGTAAATCAGGTTCGGGGAATTTATTTCCTCTTTCTATAAAAAGCAAACAAACATTTGTCATGAAGGTGGCTGGAATACTTGAGGACACCAGGATGTACACTAAGATGACTTCGTGGCTGCAGTGAATTGAAGGTACAACAATATTTTATTTTCTGGCCTATCTCACAAAGTTTCGTGTGTCAAATATGCGAGTGACGTGTTAGCAACTGGTGTGTTAGGTCAAATTTGTGTTTGCCTAGCGGGTCTTTGGGAGACGCAACTTTGCTTTGCCCTTTGTGTCGTTCGCTTGAAGGGACAAGATTGTTTTGTTGACTAGAACGCTTATAACAAGAAAGAGAACAAAGAACAAAGCATAATTAAAAGCTCACTTACTAATCGTGTATACTAGTTTGGTAAAATGAGCGATTTTTTCTTTCATTATTTTTGGATTATGTGAAGTTTACTCGAAGTGGGATGATATATAATATATTTATGGCCAGTTTACACTAATTTAGGATAAGTTAGACATTATGAAGAGTTATCATTATTTTCGGATGGGTTAGATATGATAGGAAGTTTACACCAATTTAAAGAGGGGTTAGACATTGTGAAAAGTTTACACCAATTTAAAGAGGGGTTAGACATTGTGAAAAGTTTACACCAATTTAAGAAGGTTGAGTTAGATAGCAAGGGGAATTTACACTGATGTACGATAGGTAACTCTGCTTTTTTTAAATCATGACTTCTCGAAGCGAGTCTGGTAGATTATGTAAAGTCAAGCATTATTCGGAATTGACATTATTCAGACAGACAGATAGATAGATAGATAGATAGATTTATGTTGTCTCATCATCAATAAGCCCATTAAATTGTGCAGATGTAAGCTGTGCATTGAATTGTGCTAATATAAGCTGTGCATTATAAATAAACAAAACTATTGTTTACTGTATGAGTTTAGTGACAAATATAAATTAAATAAATCTGCCTGTAGTATGTTTATAGCTATACTACCTGTAATCAGATTTCAATTGTAAATTCGCTCTGACAAACACTGCCTCTTATATATTTACAAGTTCAAGCTATACTACGTGTAATCATATTTCAATTGTAAACTCACTGCATCTTATATATCTACAGTTCAAGCTGCTGCCTTTTCTTTATAACCTCGATTTTTTTTTTTTTTAAGGTTTGCTTCTGAAATATAGTCTCGTTTTCAAATTTGAAAGCTCTATCAAAAACACAAATTTATTTTCTTTAATATGTACAATATATGCAGAATCATAATAGTGGTAAATTCTGTTTTATACCGATTGCTATTTGGTGAATAATTGTCATTCTGTTCAGACTAGTGCTTTGCCGGGGTTTTATTTAAAGGATTTTTTTTTTAATAATATTTTATTGATTTAGTTGAGTTGGCGAGAGAAAAATGAGGTGTATTAAAGCACATTTATAATCGAATGTTATTGATAATGTATTAAATTGCGCTTAATCCTTCTTTTTATATAGTTTACAGCAAAGTAATGAATTAGAATATTAAATTTTATTAATAGATGGAATTAGACGTTTTTTAAATAATAAATTAAAATGGTATCTTTAGCTGCTTTTGTCTTTTACATATTTAAGGATCGGTCGAATTTTAAATTGGGATATGGGAAACGTGTATGTATGTTTGTGTGGATGCGTATGTATTTTTGTATGAGTATGATGAAGGGGGGGGGGAGGTGCGTGTGTTTGTGTTCGCACGAGAATAGTACAGCTCGCACACAACACAAATATACATATGCACCCACATACGCAAAACACGTCAAAGTAATAATTAGGTGACTTTTTGATCCATTGATTGCACACTTGGTTTCTATCACTACCATAAACCTGCATGTACACACTTCACAAGTTTAGTGTCAGTCGCAAACAGAACACTGATATTAATTATATTGACACCTTGTTGCTGCGTGCATAGGAGTCTAGTTTGCTCCTAGAATCGCTCTCTGTTGACCATACAAATTCAGATCTTATCCTGGTTAATGTACATTTTATCACACCGTGCTGTCGCTAATCACGAAAATGATATTGACTCTTAAAATTCTTTTTTTTTTTTTAGAGAGAGAGAAAAAAAATTTACAAAAGGTATTTATCAGAGCAACACATCATTTGTGCCGAATAACAGAATACTGAAATATATTACACAAGCGAAATTTAGTTAAACTTCCTCTATCATTGTAGTGTGTCAATTGTATTGTGTCACGTGTGTTGTGTCAATTGTATTGTGTCAATTGTATTTTGTCAAACTTTATCATTGTATTGTGTGAATTGTATTGTGTCACTTGTATTATGTCGATTGTATTGTATCACTTGTATTGTGTCAATTGTATTGTTTCTCTTGCATTGTGTGGATGTCGTGCAGGCTGACGACTAATCTGCCGCGATGTTTCTCTGTCGCCGTCGTCGCGACTTGAACAATGAGTTTCTGTACGGGGCAACCGGCAAAAACGTATCCGTGACCGGTGTTCCTGACAAAGGGCGACGTTACTTCTACGACTTCTACACCACCCTCATCGACATCCGTTGGCGCTGGAATCTTCTGTTCTTTGTTACGGGGTTCGTGTTGTCTTGGCTGGCGTTCGCATGCTATTACTTTCTGCTCTGTTACCTGCACGGTGACACCGAGGACCGGAATTTTCTGGACGAGCGCTGGAAGCCGTGCGTCACGAACGTCAGGTCTTTCACCGCAGCTTACCTCTTCTCCATCGAGACGATGTCTACCCTGGGTAAGCATGATTTCCCGTCGTAATTGGCATGCTCTCCACCCACAACCATTCCATTCCATACTCCGAACGTATTTTTGTCCCGCCCGTAATCGTTCTGCTCGGCACGTAGACGGATTTTTGTTGTTCCACACGCTGGAGAATGGGTTTAGCAGAGTTACTTGCACGTACGTCAATCCTGCTAGTCAGTGTTGACCTTTCAGTGACCCTTCACTGTCTGGACGCTGAACATTACACTTAACTGTCAACAATTCGCCGACCTACCAAAGTGGAGATAACTCTTTCCTTGGATTACTAAAATGAGAGCTTTGAAGAATTTGACAAAATCCATTTAGAAATATTTCAGAAATATATATCAATTGACACTAAACAGAGTTAAGTATTTACACGCACTAAAATATTTCTGCAAGAGTTAAGTATTTATTTTTTAATTTCAAAGAGCTAATGATCAGTGAGTGAGTGAGTGAGTTTGAAAAGGATGAATAAATTTCTTCATAACTGCCAACACATTGAAAACTTCTGGCCTATGGAGAACCTCTGTCTAATGTTCCATACAAAGTGAATATCTTAACGGCAATCTGTCAGTACTCTGAGAATGACTAGAATGGATTCCTAACGAACAATTCTAATACAGACATAAAACTCTAGTTACCTTATAGGCATGGTGTTAATAGAACTTGAGGTCGTTGTTTATTTAATTTCCATTGCGTCTTGAAAACAAGAGGATTTCACGTGTTGCTGTAAGTCCATCCCCCCAAAGTTCTGTGTACAAAAGACAAAGCGGGTGACGAAATTGAACTCGGCATTTGCACTACTTTTATTTTTATTGTTATTTGGGAGTGGTTGGGGGGGGTGCCTTACTTTCAACGTCACGGTTAAGAATGAGAAAAGGAAAACTAAATGTTTAGTACTCTAATTTCAATGGCTGCATACATCAGTGACATCTGTAAATCAAATGATGTTAGTTTTGCGCACGCTCTCCAATATTCGTCGATATCGCGGACAGGATTTGCAGTTATCAGCGAATCCTATTATAGCTCGAGATTAATGAGAAATGGTGTGTAGACGTTCTACAACAACATGTAAACATTGCACGCACTTCATAACAACGTGTAAACATTGCACGCACTTCATAACAACGTGTAAACATTGCACGCACTTCATAACAACGTGTAAACATTGCACGCACTTCATAACAACGTGTAAACATTGCACGCACTTCATAACAACGTGTAAACATTGCACGCACTTCATAACAACATGTAAACATTGCACGCACTTCATAACAACATGTAAACATTGCACGCACTTCATAACAACGTGTAAACATTGCACGCACTTCATAACAACGTGTAAACATTGCACGTACTTCATAACAACCTGTAGACCTTTGTACGCACTTCATAACATCGTGTAGACCTTTGTACGCACTTCATAACATCGTGTAGACCTTTGTACGCACTTCATAACAACGTGTAGACGCTTGTACGTACTTCATAACAACGTGTAGACCTTTGTACGCACTTCATAACATCGTGTAGACCTTTGTACGCACTTCATAACAACGTGTAGACGTTTGTACGTACTTCATAACAACGTGTAGACGCTTGTACGTACTTCATAACAACGTGTAGACCTTTGTACGCACTTCATAACAACGTGTAGACGTTTGTACGTACTTCATAACAACGTGTAGACGCTTGTACGTACTTCATAACAACGTGTAGACCTTTGTACGCACTTCATAACATCGTGTAGACCTTTGTACGCACTTCATAACAACTTGTAGACGTTTGTACGTACTTCATAACAACGTGTAGACCTTTGTACGTACTTCATAACAACGTGTAGACCTTTGTACGCACTTCATAACAACGTGTAGACCTTTGTACGTACTTCATAACAACGTGTAGACGTTTGTACGTATTTCATGACATGGTGTATTCATTGCGTGTAGTTCTCAACCACTTGTGCGTCGTTGATGTTAAATAAATAGTGCTTTTCACCGTCAGATCTGATTACTTGCTCATATAAGAAAAGGTTTGTTCTTTTTCATTTTTCGTCTGCAGCTGTTTGAAAATATTTTATCTGAACAAAACTGTTGAAATGAATGTGTATATTTGAAGCGTTCAAAAGTGTTATGTTCTATTAGTTTCTTTCTCTTTCATTTAACACTTAACATTCCTGTTCATATATTCTTGAATTTGCATAATCTTCTTTATTATTATTATATTAGATTCGTTAAGTTTTTGAATTAATATGTTCATAGTAAAAAAAATGTGTGATTTTATTGTATTGACTATAATTATAAACATATCTATTTCAATATCTCCATCTATAAAATAAGCCTTCAGAGCGCCCTATTATAGTGTTTGACTAACTGCTACCTTACAGTTTTTAGTCTGTCTGGTTCACAACATTTATTCCGGAAAAGTAAATAAATCTAGTCTCATTTTCTACATTCTGCTGTATGCCCATGCCATCTAGATAGCATTACGATATCGAAATCTTTCCACTTTTTCGTTTTAAATTTCTTCTGTTAAGAAACGGAACCTGATTTCCTAAGCGCACGCGAGCTTGCAATCCACTTATACGTATCTTGGGTTAAAATTATTACCGTAATAAGGCGAGAGAAGAACGCTCTCAAGATAAGTCTCATCATTAAGCAACATAAGCATCCATTTCGCTGTGCGGGGACAATCATAAATCATTCGAGGGGATTATGTCTGTATCACAAAGTATTCCAGGTATTTGACAATGTGTTGTGAATCAGTCGAATAATTATCTTTTAAAGTTTTTTTTGGGGGGGTTGTCATAAACAGTAAAAGCGTGCATTTTATATGTTTGAAAGCGTGGTAATTTTTGTCCCTTTAACATTGTGATTTCTTGTTTTGAGTAGCTCTTTCATACATTATGATATGTTGCACAGTTCAGTTTGCTTGGAGTTAATTGTGACGTAATGATTTCTGATTTAATTTAGTTGTGTAAATTTGTAAGTATTCATTGGAAAGATGGAGTGACATTAAGCACTAATGCCCATTACACTAATTGTATAATTAGTAGTAAAAGCATAACTTCGTGTGGGTCTTCTTTCCAAAATCGATTGAATTATTTAACGAAAAGCATATCAAGTTTTACCGGAAATGACGTAAGCAAAGAAAGTATCACATAACCTTCTCTTTGTACCCAGGTGAGGATAAAGAAGTCTAAGAATTGTCATGATTACGCTCTTGACCTCTGACACAATACCCTCCCGCTGATCATCCAGACACTAACCTGAAAGATAATGGACTTGGGCTTGCTGGAATTGGCCTCACACACAAAACAAATACACTCAGCAAAAATGTTTACGAGTACAATTTACATTTATTTAGTACAAACATGCATACACAAAACAAATACACTCAGCAAAAATGTTTACGAGTACAATTTACATTTATTTAGTATAAACATGCATACACATACACCATTCACACATTTATTTATCTCACACATCAATTCACTTCACAAAAACAATCACAACATTTAATTAATTGTCCATCAAACATTCAATATTAAGAATACAAACAATCTCACTCACATCAAAAATATTTTATATGCAGTCAATAACATTAACATTGGTCAGTTTATAAAGTTTCATAAATTATCTATTCCAGATTGCATCATAATGTTCGAGTGGTATTAACAATTAGATTAATTGTAACTATTTAATTGACAAAAGGTTACCGGAGTTGATAGCTGTACTAATCCTGAAGCATTATAGACTGTCATGTTTAACACGCTAAATATGAGATAATGTCAGTGACAAT
This sequence comes from Sinotaia quadrata, assembly GCA_028829895.1. NCBI lineage: Eukaryota > Metazoa > Mollusca > Gastropoda > Architaenioglossa > Viviparidae > Sinotaia > Sinotaia quadrata. The sequence goes on from CM054182.1 coordinate 56,401,550, forward strand.
GGTCTTGTAATTGACATTGCAATATACTTGAAATAGATGTAAAATGCGAATGTATAAGTATTATACTGCCGCAACACGGCTGTCACTTTCAAAGTCAGATAACTTCTCAAGATGACGGGAAATGGTTGACTGAAGAATAGTAAAATCTTGTGTTTAGTAGCTTAATGCTTCCTGCGCTCTGCATAACATCATTCTGTCAAACATACACACAGTACAGAACTGATTCCTATCTCAACACAGATGACGTGTAGTATTTTAGCCTCGGGTTACTAACTTCTTCCAGTTTGGAAAAATAAATTAGTGCTGTAAATGTAAGCACTGAAGAGAAAACTTGAGGTTGTCTATAATTTAGAAAATTGCCTTAGGTCACACTCGACGTAACGGAACTTAGCGAACAAATGCACAAACACGATGTGAAGATTTTTATGCTTAGCAGTTGAACATTGTATGCTCTCACTTTCTTCACTCAAGCTTGGGTAGGCAAATTTTAGCAACCCTTACTCTCCTGTAAAAATAAGTGCGTAGAGTTTATTTTAAGTTAATATAAGGTGTTCATTTTAAGTTAATTTAAAGTTAGGGTGTGTGTGACAACAGCTAAGTGTATGGTGACCGATATAAAACAAATTGATTGTTGTGGAAGTAATCTTCTTTTAGTATCTTAGAGAAAAACAGAGTGTCAAAAATCGATCATGAATTCCCATTGAAAAACAATACTTGGGTAAAACGCACTTCATACAATAAATCGTTTGTTGTGTACATAATCTCCCTTTAGTGCACTAGGGAAGGAAATAACAAGCAAACAACTAACCATTCATTTGCACTTTGATTAAGACACTGTGCGCTGTATAAGATCAATCGCCTGTTGTTTAAATTACTTCCCTTTCGTACTCTTGAAAAGAAGAATTAAAAATAAATAAACTTGCAAAGACTGACCTTAAATTTCCATTTGACAGTGTAAAGGCGCACTCTATACGACAAATCTTTGGTTTACTTAACAATCCTTTAGAATTCTTGGCAGGAAAACAATACTTGCTAAAGGCTGACCTTTAATTCCAGGTTATGGCGCACTATATACGATAAATCATTGGTTTACGTAATAACCCTTTAGAATTCTTGGCAGAAAAAAAATACTAGCTAAAGGCTGACCTTTAATTCCAGGTTATGGCGCACGAACCCAGACAGAGGAGTGTCCAGGCGTTTATCTTGGCGTCATACTTCAGTCTGTGATTGGAGCGGGCCTGCAGTTCGCTCTGGCGTCATTGGTAGTGTCCAAGATACGGATGGCCAAACAGTGCTCTCAAACGATTCTCTTCAGTAATTCAGTAAGTGAAAGTCATGCTTATGCTCATGAGTAATTCTGTAGATGAAAACCACGCTTGTGCTCATGAGTAATTCTGTAGATGAAAGTCACGCTTGTGCTCATGAGTAACTCGATAGTTGAAAGTCACGCTTGTGCTCATGAGTAACTCGATAGTTGAAAGTCACGCTTGTGCTCATGAGTAATTGCCTAGATGAAAGTCACGCTTGTGCTCATGAGTAATTGTGTAGATGAAAGTCATGAAAGTCACGCTTGTGCTCATGAGTAACTCGTTAGGTGAAAGTCACGTTTGTGCTTATGAATAAATGGGTTTTGTGAACATCAGGTGTATGTTTATCAGTGTGTTTTGATTGTGTTTTTTCGAGTCTGTTTCTTACTTGTGCTGTTTTATATATGTGTTTCTTTTTTCTTTGTTTCTTATTTGTTTTGTCTTATTCCCTTTGTATTTAAGCCTTGTTTACTAGTCTGGTTTTCTTCATCTTCCTCACATATCTTCACCCTAGTCCTGTCTAAAATGATAGTGTAAACCTGTATGACATGTTTCTTTGTCTTATGTCTATAAATCTTTTGCACCTAGTGCTTTATAATCTACTACTTGAAAACCGAAATAGCTCGTTCTTAATCTAATCGATACTGTCTCTTGCACGTATTCAAGATAATGTGTTTGGTTTGTTACTGCACTGAATCCTCCATAATCCATTAAACAAAATCCATAATTTATTCATGTGATCCTTGTAAAACCTTTTCCCCTAATCTAGATAATCTATTAATCTTTCATAAACTATTAACTACTTAGATATTATATAACTCGAAGTCAAGATAATCAGTTGCACTAAAAGTAGATAGTCTGTTACAACTTACATATTTAATCATTTATTCCTTCAAGATAATGTTGTGTTCTATGTCATGTTCGACATTCTTTGACAGCTAAATATGTTCTTTTGCACTTTCACCTGCAGTCAGTTAAATGTGATCCTGGTTACTCTGTTACATTTCATTCTCTATACTCATATGTTATCATACGTGTCCTGGTACTACTTAGCTAAGTACTCCAACACATCCTACCCTGGATAATCTGGTGCCCTTTTGTTTAAATACTCCAACACATGTACCCTGGATAATCTGGTGCACTTTTTGTTTAAATACTCCAACACATGTACCCTGGATAATCTGGTGCCCTTTCGCCTAAATACTCCAACACATGTACCCTGGATAATCTGGTGCCCTTTTGTTTAAATACTCCAACACATGTACCCTGGATAATCTGGTGCCCTTTCGCCTAAATACTCCAACACATGTACCCTGGATAATCTGGTGCCCTTTTGTTTAAATACTCCAACACATGTACCCTGGATAATCTGGTGCCCTTTTGTTTAAATACTCCAACACATGTACCCTGGATAATCTGGTGCCCTTTCGCCTAAATACTCCAACACACCCTACCTTACACAATCAGGTACTCCTGCACACCCTTTAAAATGTTTATTGTAGAGAACACTTATCTACTAGCATGGACAAACGTGTATCACTTACATCAGCGAATTTTCTTGGTAACAACTCTTGGTCACCTAACCTATTTCAAGCAGACACAGCATAGGTTAAATTAAAAATTGAATTAATAACAAGGTCTGTTTGTGCTGGGGTGGATGGGGTTGAAGTATTTAGTTACATTCAAAAACTGGTTATAAAATTGAGACCTTACCAGAATGACATAATTCATTAAATCAAATTAAAAATTCGTTTTATTTAATCCAGAATGACTTTGTTTCGTTGAGCTTTATAAAAGGCGTCGCATTTATTTTAGTAACTACAGTTATTGATGACAATATCGAGTATACTGCTGTCCTTAATGAATGCTGTCAAACATTAATTTTCATTATATTTAATTATTTTTAAGGAACTCGTTTCCAGAGCAAAGATCAGGGTGATAGTAGAATTGTGTTGATCTTTCGGAACATAAACTAGCTTGTCAGTCGGGGTGTGGCTCAGATAATACGATGGTGGTTTGTGTTTAAAACATACTTTTCTTTTCACTGGCTGCCGTGAATGAATACGATAAATGGGATTAGGAAATGTGAATGTTTTAAATTGTATTTGTGATGAGAATCCCGAACAGAATGATACTTTGCTGTACTTTTATTAAATTGCATTGTGCGTTATCTCCTCTTTTCTTCTTACAACCCATAATATACCATGACGTCACCAGATGAGTTTAGCTTTCCCTGGCTTATGTGTGATTAGTCAAGTGGTTCCGCAATACATGTATATAATTTTTTATAATTATTTTTAATATACTTTTTGCCAGGCGTAAAATCGAAATGAATTTGAATAATCCGAACTTTTCATTGTTTGCTGCTGATCAGTTTGTAAGGTAACTCCAAGTGTAAGTTTTCCGGAAACTGTCTTAACGAAATTTAAAATAAATAAGTTAGTTTAACACTCCTGAAATTTTTAAAAATAGTTTTGGAAGAAAAAAAAACTTGGGGAGTGAGCTATTGTAAGCCACCCAGGTAGAAATAAATCATTGCTTCCTCTATTTGGATTTTTCTTTACAAGGTAACGATTACTTGGATGGATAGATGGATGGCATAAAACTGAGGTCCCCACCTCGATATGCATACCTTTCCCTTACGTTCACTCTCTCACACGCATTTATAAATGCTAGAGTATTTGAATCATATCATGTGGCATTAATGTGTAATCTGTAGCTTTAAAGTGTGAACAGAGTTTAAGAGACGGATCCAATACTAAGAAAGTTTATCATACTGATACAACACTAAAAACAGCTCGAATGGAATAAAAATTCTGAGCGTTTCCTGGGCATAAAAAACGTCAAAAGCAATTACAGACTCGATGTTTCGACTTAATAGTCTTTAATCAAAATAAAATAATTATTAATACTAATGACATGCGAACTGTGAAGTGAGTGAACTTAGTGGTGTACGAAAATTATTAATTCACGGTTTAGAGTAGTATAAATCTAATATTGTGAAAGGTGGTGCACATTAAACTGCAAATTGGAAGATAATAAAATTAGAGTCTTATTTTTTTTCTTTTAAAACCCGTTCTTGGACAGAATCAATATTTCATTGACACGCTTGTTAAATTTAAATAGTCATTTAAAAATCCGACCGTCGTTTTAGACACCTCTCACTCACGGGAGTCTGCACTAGTCATTGGCATTTGTTTGTCAGTGTACAATCAAGACACGACTCACAGAAGTCTGCACTAGTCTTTGATGTATAGGTCAGCATACATTGAATATCGGCTAATTAACAATTAGAACAATTTTGTCATTGGTTTTAATTTTAGACTGCAAATTGTGGTAATACATTGTTGTATTGTGTTATTTGGACAAAACAGTTTATATACTTTATTTTTTCATACGTCACATTTCTTTGTTTGGTTAGGTTTGGTTTGGTGTTCTCTCGGAGATATTTTTGGAATCTTATATTGTTTATTTATTGTATTTATTATTGTAATAAGTTGTCTAAAGTACTATGTCTTAATGTTGTTAAGTAAACGTAATATAAATTAAACGATCTGTTAAATCGACATTATAGAAGTATAGGTTGAAGTAGTATTTGTAGTAGTAGAAGAAGTAGTAGTAACAGTTGTAACGCAAGTATAGTGCTGATTTTATATACGTCTGGAATTTCTCAAGAATTATTTTTTTCTTTGTTTGTGCGTGTTATTATTGTTTAAATCTCTCTTGTTTAACCTGTATTGCTAGTTTTAAAATAATTAATAATAAAAATACAATTATAAACATTAACAGAATATAATAACTATTGTACTGATTTTACAGGCTTCTTTGAGTTCTGTATATTTGTAAGTTACAAAACGGATTTTCCTTGAGCAGAGTTAGCAAAGAACAAACAATAAACTACAAATGATATAGTGACGATGCTTGTAATTTAAAGATTGCTTAATTGGTGTTCGTTGTTTCTTTATTTTGGCTTTTATTTTGAAAACTCTTCCTATTTTCGTTTCGCCTTTCTTTCAAATTTCCAAATTTACATTCACTGGATATTTTTCATCATTACTTGGCACACACTTAGAAATCCTAAAAAGCTAATCAGTTTCAGAATCTGCGAAAAGTCCCATCAGATGTGAAAGAGGCTTGTTTCGAGGGCCATAATAAACAATAAGCCTATTAGACGGTGCTGTTTTGCGCTTGTTCTTAGTAGGTGCTGAAATGTATGCCATCTGAGAATCTCAAGCTTTTTTTAAGATTGTTGCAAAAAAAAGATAACATTGAAACCGTTCTTTGTCATAGCTAACTTCTCATAGCTCTTTACTTCAGTTTCATTCTTTTTTGGCATTTGTTTACTTGCCTCCAAAGTAAATCTCTTACGTTTCGTCATCCGGCAACCAGTCCAGCATACGTAATTTCCTGTCGTCCGCTTTTGTTTGATGACGTAATTATTTTTTTTTTCACTTCGGACAAATTACTTTTCGAGCACTGGGGACATAAAATCTATCAGAATCCCAAATATTCTTCAGGCAGACACAAACCCTATTGCATGTACGACACTTTTTAAATGATTCAAGACATTAATTTTATACGAACACAGCTCGTCACGTTGGCAGCAAAACATCACGAAAGGTCATTCAGCGAACTGCAAAAATCAATCAGGGTTTCAGTGACTTGGTAACAGCTGAGGTTTCTTTTCAGTTTGTTTGGTTTTTTTATGTTGCTCGTTTAAAACCATTTCATTGATAATCGTTTGGCGATGTCTTAATGAAACACTTCATTTATTTTCTTACTCAAGTGTTTGTCACCACAAACAGATGTCTTTACTTAAAGGTGTCAGTAATCAAAAGTCGTGAAAATAAGACTAATAGCGACAAACACATCATTTAGCTAATCCCGATGGCTGGTTGTGATATAGTCAATATGCAGAATGAGAGTAGCAGCATTAGAATTTAACTTTGATCAGTCTGGGATCTTTTACAAAGATGTATAGATTAATCTTTTAAGTGACTTTTCTGATCGAATTGTGATGTAGAGTATAGGTTTTTCTTTCATCTATTTACCAATCAGGCTGTGATATTTTGTCAAGACGGGCAGTGGAGACTGGCTGTTCGCATTGGAGACTTACGCAAAGGCGACATCATCGGTGCACACGCTACGGGCATGCTAATTAGGAAAACAACGGCCAAGGAAGGTCACAAGGTGCCTGTCAGGTGATATTTTCATGATTTCTGGATTCTTTATATACATATAGTTGGCTGGCTAATTTATTCTGCCTAGGGTAGTGACACAACTGGTGAGCAAAACTGTGTCGGTGTGTGACTATATTGTATGTCACTTAATACATTCTGGCAGCAAAAACTGTGCGTGTATGTGTGCGTCTGTCTGTGTGTGTTGGACTTTTTTGTGCTAGAGTTATTAACCGGCCAACAATCCTGTGTATTCATGTGTGCGCATTGTGTTTGTGTGCAAGCGTGTGTGTATGTGTGTAAACATTACCATAATTTTTAGTTAATGTATTTGAGTTAATACATCTAGTGAGCAAAACTATGTAACTGAATGCGATGTATTTCGCTTAACATATTGGCCAAATGTTGGTCAGCCATATTGTGCATTGATATGTGTGCTGTGTTTGAGTTATTGTGTCTGGCAAGCACAATAGTATTTGTGTATAGATGTATGTGTCTGTGCGGGTGAGTGTTGTATTTATATTGTATTTATTTTACTTGAATTAATATAATATTGTCCCCAGCTGTTACAGAGTTTGTGTTTGTGCAATTTTCGGATTTCTTTTTAGAAAGGCAATGTACGATGAGGGAATATCAGTTTACGAGAGAATAGATGTCACTGGTGTCTGATATTATATATTGATATATAGTTATAGACAACAGTAAATGTAAAATAGCAGTAAGTAAATACATAACAATAACAATTTCAAATATCGGGAAAAGATCCCTTTTTTTAAAATCCAGCATTGATTCGCATTTTCTTAACTAATCTTATTAATAATTAAAATAAAGGGAAAATATGTGCACATACAATCTCACTGTATCAATAGAAACAACGATTTGATAACTATGAAGAAACGCGTCCTTTTACTTTTATTTTAATTAAGAAATAATAATTGTAGGTCTTAGTTCAGTTTTATCTAGATACTTATGTCACTCCTGAAACCATTATTTAACCAACATTTGGGGAGTAGGTGGGGAGGGGGGGGGATAAAAGAAATTCTTGAATGTTGTTTTAAATCTCCTTAAACCTTTTATATATATTTACATCCTTGCAGCGTAGTCATTATATGTGATATATATTGAAAGATTTTGCCCATTAGTTAAAACATTTCTAAAACTCAGAGTAATAATGTTAGTTCTTTAATTCAGTTTATTCATCGAGGTGGGGTTTTTTTTATCATCCCAGAAGTTATTATTTAACCAGAATTGTGTGGGGTGTGTGGGTGGTGGTGGTGGAATCAAAACTTATTGAAAGTTGTTTTAGATAGCCTTTAACTGTATATATTATTCACATCCTTGCAGTACAGTCATTTATATATTGGATATTTTGCCCATACGTAACACTCATTAGATTAAGTTTGAATGTCTAATACTTGGTGATACTGTAATCGTACTTGCTAAAAGTCTGTATGTTTACAGTTAAGTGAATGAATGTTTTGAGTTTGTGTATGTGTGAGTGTGTGTGTGTGTGTGTGTGTGTGTGTGTGTGTGTGTGTGTGTGTGTGTGTGTGTGTGTGTGTGTGTGTGTGTGTGTGTGAGAAAGAAAGTGTGTCTGAGAAAGAATGCGTGTGAGATAAAGTATGAATGAAAAAGTGTTTTTGTAAGAGAGGTGTGTGTGTGTGTGTGTGTGTGTGTGTGTGTGTGTGTGTGTGTGTGTGTGTGTGTGTGTGTGTGTGTGTGTGTGTGTGAATATATATTCAAGTGTCTTTGTGTGTTTACGTCGCGAAGTTATATTGTCGTTATTCAAAAGCATTTGAATTATCATGTTTGAAGTAAGCAATTAAACCCCCAAAACTATCTGAATAACTAATTACAAGTACATTAAAGATAACTGAATCCATTAAGTTAATCTCGTAACGACTTCTGTAGAAGGAAATATTCGAGTTGCATAAAGCGTTGTCAAGGGAGTTTAGTGACTCTAGTCGACATTCATGACTATTATTTTCTATTATGTGTAAATTGTATTCTTTCTTCTTTTTTCTTTTTAAAAATGTATTCGTCTGATGATTATTATCTCCAGATGGTTTCCTGTGTCGTTTGATACAGAGTGCGGACACCAGAAGCTGTTTCTCTATTGGCCTTCTCTCTTGGTGCACACTATCGACCAACATTCGCCATTTTGGTCCATGTCACGTGATCACCTAATCAACCGCACATACGAACTTGTGGTCATACTCGACGGGGTGACAGCCTCCCTGAGCAAACCGTTCCAGGTTCGAGTTCATTTTGTTGTTCATTTCAACTTAGGACTGCTTAGTTGATTGAATTGATTAAGATTGCTTTTACTATAATTACTAATTTCTTCGAGCGATTAGAAGACTGCTTTGTTGATTGAACTAAGATTACTTTTCTCATGCCTCTTATTTATTATTTGTTGCTTTTGCTGTCACTACATAAAAATAATTTCTTCAAGTGATTGAAAACTGCTTTATTACCATGATTTACGAGGGCTTTTAGCTGCGACATAAGACTGTTAATCGTACTTGAGCCTCGTTTTGCTAGTGCCACGAAAGACTAAAGCAGCTTGCAAGAATTATCTCCCTTCGAAAATGAATATCATATATTTCCCAAAAAAACATGAAACTGAAACTTAAAGTGATATATAGATAAATAGTTGACCTAAACTAATTTTGCATTTGATGATTTTGATTAAACTTCTCGTATTTCCAAGCACAAAATAGTCAAAACAATCTTCTTTTTATATCTTTTTGTTATGGGAGTGGGGTTCCGCACTGTTTGCTTACCTCAGAACGTAGAAATTCCTGTTCAGGAGACATTCTCCAAATCATAGTGCTTGAGGGAAGGCTTCTCTTTGCTTGATTCGACTCCTGAACGTTATTATGGTTAAAAAGAGAATTCCCCAAATTCACTTCCTTGCATACAAATTTATAATAATTAATATAAAAGATTGAAAATATTCTCCTCCTGAAAATGTTTCTCACAGGTTTACATTCTTGTAGGTAATATATATATATTGTGCGGAATTGAAAAAATTATATCCCCTTTCCTTTCATGACTGTAAATGTAATGTTCAAGGTTATTTTGCTAAAATGACTTTCGATATGTGTTACTGTGAATTATAAATGCTTTAGTATTATATCTTTGCTAAATAATACAACTTAAAACAACTGTTTACAGATTATTTGCGATTTCCCACTTCATGCAAATTACGATCACAACGTTTTAGTTTTATTTAATTTTAAGTATATTTTTCTCTAAATAGGGTCCAGTATTTTTATCCTCTTGTAGTTACACACACATTCACATACACACGCACGCACGCACAAAGTCAGAGCCTTTTCCTTTCGATTTTATTTTTTTCAAATTCCACTTATTGGATGTTCCATGTTTGCTTTAACCCTTTATCTACTGTTTCCGTTTCCACATAGGCTCGAAAATCCTATCACTCGTGTGAGATCTTGTGGGGTTATAGGTTCCAGTCTCTGCACATAAACGACGACAACCCGAAGAGCCAAGGATACGAAATCGACTTCACCCATTTCCACGACACGTACCCGATACAACTTCCGGTCTGCAGTGCCATGGAGTCGGAATATGACCAACATCAAGCACAACAGCAGAGCACTGCAAAGCAAGATTTAGTAGATGAAGAAACGTCTACAGAAATATCTCCGTCCTGCAGAGGCCAACAGACAGTAGAGAAAGTTGTATATAAGCAGCAATGGGCAGATAAGCGGAACAGCTTCGCTTTCCGCACCGGACAGAAGAAGCCACGCTACCAACGCAGCTGGTCGTTGCAGGAAGCTTCTAACTGGTACCGCCATCGACGCAGCTTGACGGACACTTACCTGGGCACAGAGATCGCAGACAGCGACAGCAGTGACGGCGAAAAGGTCGCTGCACTGATGCGTCTCGTCTCGGAGACCAGCCGCCAGGGCAAGATGCCAGTGCGCAAAGTCATCCAACGTCACCGGTCGTTCTCGCAAAGGTTAATGTTTGGTCGTGAAGGCTCAGACTCGGATAATGGTGGCGTTGCCGGGACTTGAGTGTCGATCACGAAGTGTGAATTCGTTTGTTCACAACAAGTGCTTTATTGTGGCTGGTTGTGTGAATGGAGTGACTATGGATCAATGATTTGAGTTTTATATTTTCATTTCTATGTGAGATCAGCCTTTATTCGCTTGACAACATGTCATGGGTTTGTGGATTGTACAGCTGTTCACTTTTGTACATGTATTTATATTTCTGATTCTATCATTGTATGTGTGTGTTCGTATGTCTGTAAGTACCTACACGACTAGCCATGTATACAAAAGTATGAAAAGTTGATGTCTGTTGATTAAATATTATCAAAGCTGAATGTACATGTCCGACAGTTGACACAGCATACGACTGTGTGAATGGGGTTCCTAAAGGCCTCACTTCATATAACAAGCGATATGCAGTGAAGTAATGTACTCTATAGGCCTAACTGTGCGAGCGTTTAAAAAATGTGTGTGTGCGTACGCGTGTTTGTGGTATGTTCCCTTTGGGCCTAACTTCTATAACAAACGTTTAAAATATAAATGCAGTGAAGTCTCTAGAGGCCTACTGTACATTCAGGAATTTTAAGTATGTATTGGAAGATCTGGGGTGCTCGACTGCGTGTATATTGACTTCATGTGAAACGTATTTCTATTCCTGACTATATAAAATATGCGACCATGTCCACGGAAACCAAAATATTTTAAATGTGATTTGTTTTCGAACTGGTGGAACCAATCTTCAGAGCTCAATGCAAACAAATATGTGATACTAGATTCATTAGGTCAAGTGTGCTCATCTCAGTGATTCTTAACTTTATAGATGCCAGATGAAATCTAATCATGCCCCTATAAATATAAGTTATATACCTTGATTTTAAAAAGCGCACACATTGGCTAGTTTTTATTTATTTAAATGTGTTCATGAAAACATTGCGAACCTAAGACCGTCTGCATGAGACGCTAGAGTCTATACCTCACAGCGACACAAAGGTACGTTTAATTGATAAAGCACTAAAAGTTGCGGACAGTTGTCTAGAGATATGATGTCGGATTGAAAGCAGTTATTACCTTATAAAGCGACTGCTTGGAGAAAGGTGTATGTTGAGTCCGAGTACCGAATGCATGAACGAAATAGTTGTGCTTGTTATAAATATCCATTGTTTATTGATATTGCTCGCACATCTTGGAACAGTGCACATTTTATCTCCATTTTGGCTTACATGTATGAATGTTGGTTGGAAGCTTTATGATTGCTAACGAACTCTGGTGATTTGTGAAGTTATTGTTTGTTCCATTTTGCTTGCTGCTTTGGTTTGAGTTTTCTTTCTTTATCGTGTTACCTTTATTGAATCGTGAAAACATTAACTGTAAACAAAAGTATTTCTTTATCGTGTTACCTTTATTGAATCGTGAAAACATTAACTGTAAACAAAAGTATTTCGTGAAGAACACTATTTCAGTGCAATTCAGTCAAGTCATTCTGTTGTAATGACTGGAGCAAAAAGTCACCTACCCACCCTACCCCATCCCACGGCCAACACCACCTGCTACAGATTATGCAATTCCCAACTTTTATTTTTTAAATATTTGCATGTTATCACTTGATATGACTTATAACATAAATATGAATTATTAGATTAAAGGCACACATGTGCTTAAGTCTTATCCGAAACAGGTGTAGAATGTTGATATCAAAAACCCAAAACTCTAGGACATTGCTTCAATCAGTAAACAACAAATTGCCCTGAAGAATTCTAGACACGTTGTTTCACGAACCAAATCATTCTGAATCTGGTAATAAATCTTAGTGTTGGAATTAACACAACTTAAATATATTTAGTGAAGAACCTAGCTAACAGCATACAAATTTTTCTCCTGAAACTGAAGTTGTGAGTGGGACCGGGGGAGGGGGGAGGGGGGAGGGGGGGACTCCAAAACTAAAGAATGTTGAGTGTGGCTTACGAACGAGGCAAATTAACTTATTTCTGGGAGACTGAGTTATGTGATATTTGTTCCTTAATCGGAACACAAAGAACTGAAGAAAAATAAAAATGTAGGGATGGGTCCTGTTTTGAGTGCTGTCACACAGATAGAAGACAGAAATTCACCATATTCTGTTGAAAACTGCGAAATAGACCAGCTGACTCGTTGGAATGTGTTTGTTTGACCGTTGTGGGTTACATATTGTTATTTATAGTTCTTGAGTGTTTCTTGTGCCTTATTAAAAATGCTTGTCTGAAAGGAAAACAGATCTTTCACGTCATTTTAAAACACTTTTCTTAGTAAAAATAATATCAATATAAATAAAGAAATTCATCCATTAGATATTGACAGCGTTTGTTGTTGTTGGATAATATATTTCTTTCTATTTGTGCGAGAGTATGGATGGTTGAATGATTTGCTTTTCCCTTTGTATATTTAGATTTTTTTAAAATTAAAACTGTATGCCAGTCATGGGATAGTTATAGACTAAAATATGTGCAGTCATATGCTCAGTCAGTCAGTCAGCCTCTGTCTGTCTACTCTCCCTCCCACACCCCACCCCAAGAAGAAAAAAGTATTTTCCATATATGACCATGCGCGACTGTGTGTGTGTGTGTGTGTGTGTGTGTGTGTGTGTGTGTGTGTGTGTGTGTGTGTGTGTGTGTGTGTGTGTGTGTGTGTGTGTGTGAAGTTTAGAAATAGGTATAGGCAAATTTACTCTACTATAGATAGATAGATAGATGGATGGATACGGTGGCTTTGCAAGGGAGACAAATTTGACTAGCTTTAGTATCTCCTTTAGTTTTTGGATGAAGAATTTGTTTCTGATTTCCTCCTTATCTTTTGTGTTCATATTCAGTGTTAGGAACTGTAAGTCATAGAGCTAACTCCATTCTCAGTTTTAATAAAAAGTCTAAATAGTTTCGCAAGGGAGAATATTTTGACAGTTTACTTTCGCTGTGGATCACGTCTATTATCTTTATAATCTCCCTTGTTCAAATGGTCATTCATTGACTAATATTGTACATCATTTTTATCTAATACCTGGTATGGTTAGGAAATCTTTTTAAAACATGTTTAAGACGTTATTTAATCTTGAGAGTGAAATAATAAACAGATCAAAAATAGAGTAAATATTTCTTTTACCATGTATTTAGCCACCATACGAAGATTGTTTCAGTGAATAGACAAGTGTTGTTCCTTATTCAGACTATGAAACTGCTTCAGCAGTAAAGTGAGACTTGACCTTTACATATTTTCAAGAACCTTAAAACGTAAAATATATATATATTGAACCGTCTTCATTTTTTAAAGTCTTACTGCGGTGTATTTCGTACTTATTACGTCACTGGCTACTGTTGAAACAATTGAATATGTCACAGACAGAGAGAGTGAGAGAGGTGGTAGATCTGAATGAAAGCATGGCCGTGAGGACACGATGAGGGCAACTTCACACTTCATTGGAATGGGAGGGATGTAAATACATGTATTTGATTATGGACAAAGATAACAATAGAAAATGAGCAAAATTGATTTATTTTTAAAGGTGGAGGAGTGGGGTTTGAATTGATAAACATCAGTATTTAACTGAAATGCAATGCAGAATATATCTGTCATGTACGTCTATATTATTGTTTCTGTCATGTAAATGCTTCTGGAATGAAATAAAACAGTTTCGTTAAAGTGATGAAATATATGTAAGCAGTAGTTAAGAGCTTATAATGTTTTCGGTCTATAGACAGCAAGAAGGAAATGCCGAGCTGCTACAACAATTAAGTGTATCACTGACTTCTCAGCAATGCGCCAAGACGCCAAAGTCTTTCAAGGAAATAAAAAGATAATGATGTATTTTGGGATACTCTGGCGCGAAATAAGCAGGCCATATCTCATATTCTCTTCCGGTGTATGGCGTAGAAGATGCGGAGGATTTTTTATCTTCTCCTTTTTATTTTAAAACTAAAGTCGTTTCCGGTGAATAACATTTCATATGCGACTTGCTTTAATACCCTTAGTTATCAAAACTGCAATCCGGGAATACCCAATAAGGTGCCATTGCTGGTACAAAAAGGCATGGCAGAGAAGCATTCTTGTCTGCATACCTATTCAGACGTATACACACCTTCACACATATCTCTTCCTGAAGGAATGCAATAAAAGACATTTTTATCATGATTGTGATGATCAAATTCAAACATCACCACACAAAAATGTAGTCTGATCGCTGTGCGCAAGATTTAAACTTGCTCCTGAGATATCTACAGACGCTTCTTCTTTCTTTCGTTCTTGCATGCATCTCTCTCTCTCTCTCTCTCTCTCTCTCTCTCTCTCTCTCTCTCTCTCTCTCTCTCTCTCTCTCTCTCTCTCTCTCTCTCTCTCTCTCTCTCTCTCTCTCTCTCTCTCTCTCTCTCTCTCTCTCCCCTCTCTCCACTACTTTCATATCTGACTGTCTGCTCTCACATTTTTCTCTTGTTATGTCTCTCTCTTTCAAACACACACACACACACACACACACACACACACACACACACACACACGCACATATATACACAAATGCACACACACACACACACACACACACACACTTCATCCTTTTTCTAAAATTATTTTGCATTAGTTCTATAATTGCTACTTTAAGTACGCAATATGTTGTAAATACAATGTATCTACTATTAAAATAACAAAGTTGGAATGAAAAGATGAATGCCTGAGATAATTTCTTCATTCCAAGACTCGTACACCAGCATGTCTCTGTTCAAAGTTATACAATTGTTATCGTCAATGTCGATGTAGCCAAATGAGCGTTGAGGCAGTGGCACTTAATTCCTTCCCAACGGAAAGAGTTTTGCACGTGTTCTCCTGAGTCGTCAGGTACTTTGCAGAATTGACAATTACGATTTAAGATACTCTAGATACAAAATGTGGGCTATCTTTAAATTAAAATCTTGTATGTTATAGGCTAATGTTGAACAGTCTGCACTAAAGCAATATGTATCGAAATATCATTTCAACATTATGTTTAATTTTTAAATGCTTTATGAGGGGGGGGGGGGCTTTGAGGAATGTTTTTCTAAAGGTAGGCCGCAAACTGTTCGATCATATTATATGTTCAGAAATTAGAAGATATTTTGATAATTATTCAACAATGTAATTATCGAATTTGCTGATTTCAGTTGATAGTTTATTTGAATATATTCTGAAATAGGTGTCCATATTAAGCATTTCATCTTCAAATATCTATTGTTAACATTTACTATTACTTTTGGTTTACTTTTCATTTTGAAGCAATTACTTCTTTGGTTGCTTAAAGCTCCCTAACATTCCGCTATGTGTGTGCGTTCTTGTGTGTGTGTGCGTTCTTGTGTGTGTGTGTGTGTGTGTGTGTGTGTGTGTACGTGCGTGTTTGCGTATGTGCGTGCGTGTATGTGTGTGCTTGTGTTTTGTCTAGCACTAGCCAAATAGCAGTTCGAAAACTGTAACTTTCTTGTAAATTGACTATTTTAGATTAGAATTTCTTCATATTTAAACTTTCTTGTAAATTGACTATTTTAGATTAGAATTTCTTCATATTTAAACTTGAGTCGCACTCAGATCCAGAATTTACCGAATTACAGAAAACTAAATGTTCAGAGTTCATTTTTATTTTTCAGTGTTCAAATTGTCACATTTGTCGTCACAGTAAACGGAGGAAGTTTTTCAGCGTAAAGAGAGCGTGACAGTTTACGTCGCAGACTTGGATAAAACTCAAACGGTAACAAGAACAAATTGTGAGCAAATAACTCATGTTTGAACAGCCTGTGTCTCTGCCACCTCATCCAGCAAGATCTGTCAGACTCAATTAATCTGCTATAGGATTCAAATTCCTCATAATGACTTGAACAAAGAAACAACCTAAACCACACGTACACAACTCTCCTTATCCCTAAATGTTTACACCCGCTAATATTAATAGAGCGTACACACAGTGAACCGAATACCCTTGAGCCACTGTGTACATTATGTTCTACAATCTACATCCTTTAGAATTCAAAGTGCATCCGATCCAGCAGCTTGTAACAATCCCCAAAAGAGTGCAGATAGGGCATGAGGCGCATTAAGCAGTAGTTAAACCAATCCCTAGATTAGTGTGAATTGTCTATCACCCTAACCTTTCGTCGGCCTACTGTGATTAGCATTAATGGCGATTTTCATTCGCACACTCGCCGACAAAAATAGCCATTGAGCCCACCAGAGACAAATGTCAATACATGTAGATTAATTAACCATTCCTGTGTTGTCTTCTTTTGTTTCATGCTACGGGACACCAACTGATAGTTTCACTGAACGGGAATTATCGTGCCACTAGGACTGTACAGATGTCCTAATGATGCAGACTGCTTTACAGTCAATTCTTCTCTGTGTGTGCATCCAGTCCTGAGGGTTGTCGTTCTTTTCGCCTTTCTTTAAAGAAAGGGGTTTGAACCAGAATCTTACGAGGATGAACACATTAAACATGAAGGGGATACATTCGAGAATCTTACTAAAACTAATTGTTTGGGCCTGAAATTGGCACCCACTTGTAAAAAAAAAATGGCTAAACGCCAAGTTGTACTGTGAAATACTTTTGCACGAATGTGTTAAAAACATTTTATTTTATTGTTCAGAATGTGTCCTCCAGTTTGTGTTATCTTGAACTAGTCCACTACACAACAGTTTACTTTGTCTTGAACTACTCCACTGCATAATAATAGTTCAGTTATCTTGAACTAGTCCACTACACAACAGTTTACTTTGTCTTGAACTACTCCACTACATAATAATAGTTCAGTTATCTTGAACTCGTCCACTGCACAACAGTTTACTACATAATAATAATTCAGTTATTTTGAACTAGCCCACTACACAACAGTTTAGTTGTCTTAAACTAGTCAACTACACAATAATAGGTCAGTTATCTTGAACTAGTCCACTACACAACAGTTTAGTTGTCTTGAACTAGTCCACTACACAACAGTTTAGTTGTCTTAAATTAGTCCACTACACAACAGTTTAGTTGTCTTAAACTAGTCCACTACACAACAGTTTAGTTGTCTTAAACTAGTCCACTACACAACAGTTTAGTTGTCTTGAACTAGTCCACTACACAACAGTTTAGTTGTCTTAAACTAGTCCACTACACAACAGTTTAGTTGTCTTAAACTAGTCCACTACACAACAGCTTAGTTGTCTTAAACTAGTCCACTACACAACAGTTTAGTTGTCTTAAACTAGTCAACTAGAAACAACAGTTCATTCTTACATTATAAACAAAGTAAAAAAAATATGTCACTAGTTTTCACTTTAGGTTGAATAATTAATAGTCATTCAGGAACTAAGACATACAATGATATTTATCTCGTTCTTTCTCCTTTAATAGAGGCAATTGTACAATTTTTTCATTATTATATATTCAGCTACAGAAATTATTTATTATGCATTCGGACTGGTGCGTTATAGATTACATGCAGTCTAGATTTTAATTACTTTCTAAAACTAATTTTAAATATAATTCATTTCTTTTTAGATCGAAATATCTGTCATCTCTCCATGTTGTTTGTTATGATCCATAGACTGACCAAACCCAAAACCCATTCAATGTTTGATCTTGGCAATAGGCATAGCTTTTCTCGACTATTATTATGATCCATAGACTGTCCGTGGGCATAGCTTTTCTTGACGTTTCCTCAGTTCTGATTGTTGTGCTGCATAACTCACAGTCACAACCTTCCTACAACAGCCAGCATTCCTTTCAATTCCTTATTCCTTTTACTAGGATCATCATCTGCCCTTATGGTTTAGGCACCTTGGCGCGATATAAGACTATATTAAAAGCTCAATTCTGTCAGTTCTGAATGAACTCAAGATGTAAAATAAAGACATGTTTTCCTTGTACTCTTATCAGTGTTTATCTTACCTCTCTTGCGCTCAGCTTTATAGGTGTCCGCAGATTACCCGTGCTGTGTGTGCATATCTTACTATGCTTAGCAGTTATTGTTCAGGCCGTTCTGTGTGTGTGTGTCTTACTATGCTTAGCAGTTATTGTACAGGCCTGTGTGTGTGCGTGTCTTACTATACTTAGCAGTTATTGTACAGGCCGTTCTGTGTGTGCGTGTCTTACTATGCTTAGCAGTTATTGTACAGGTACAGGCAGTAGAATACTTCATTAAAGAGCTATTTGGACAAATAACTGTGTTCTGGTTGTAAAAGAATCATAGCGTTGAAACATCAATTCTTGAGAAGGGATGGAGGAATATATATTTATATGAAATCCTAAGTTCAAATATTTACTAGTGCATTTCGAGTAAGTAATCTGCATATCAACGTTGAGGAAGAAAACTTGACGGTATATTTATGCTCTATCGACTCGTGAATTAAATTGCTTTCAAAGTATGCTTGCAGTTCTCAATTTTTGTGGATGAATGAGATGAACGTTTTCCTGTCCGAAAGCGAAATCCACCTTATTGTTATAATTAAATTCACTGATTTTGGGGCTGCGTTTAAACGCCGAGTGGAGACGCTTGCGATTCTGAGATAACTGGAATGCAAGTAGCAAACCGTCAACCTCAATGTCCCAACAAAATTCACCACAGTTGGCGATGTTGAGCAGTTTAACTGAATGTAATGACGAACGACGTCCGAATGCTTATCGAACTGCAGATGAAACTACAAATAAGTAAAATTATAAAAGTCAGTTTCAATCCAGTAGCAATGACGTTAATGCCGTTGATATCTTCATATGTAAAAAAAAAAAAAAAAAAAAAAACGTAACGGCTAATAAAACTGCAATCTTTTGACAAAATGCGACTGTCTGTCAGCCATGATAGCATCATACAGAAATAGAAGAAACTTACTGACCCACTAAAGTCAACACTTTATCAGAGGCGCAATGGAAATATTGCCTTAGTTGAAGTGAAACGTGAAGCTGACTATTGTAAAATATAAATTCTGACATTTCATCCAACACATTTCAGTGTTTGTATATAATAGCTTCTGTCAGTGACATCCGGTCTACAAGTCTGCAGCTATTTTGCAATTAAACATTTAAAGAATTTGAGATATTTGTGGTTAGTTTTAATTTTGTTAACAGATTTTTTTGTTTACTAGACCATAGGGCTGTTAAAGATTTTTTTGTTTACCAGAACACAGAACTGTTAATAGATTTGTTTGTTTACCAAAATACAGAGCTATTAAAAGATTTTGGGGGATTTTTTTGTTTACCAGAACACAGAGCTGTTAAGAGATGTTTGTTTACTAGAACACAGAGCTGTTAATAGATATTTTTGTTTACCAGAACACAGAGCTGTTAATAGATACTTTCAAATTCTTTATTATTTAGTATTTTAATGGTAGCCCTAGTTTGTCTCTATATTTTTCGTGTGTATTTTATATATTAATACTAGTAGCGAGAATGGAGTACAGTTTATCCTACTAGCTTGGGTATATTTTATATAAAGCTTACAAACAAACATCTACTGACGGATAATGAATGACCTTTCTATGTCAAAGTATGTAATGTCGCCTATTTGACGTAGAGGAGTCACTGAACGCAAGACTTAAAGTAACGTTTGAATGTGTTTATGCCTGTACTGGTAGATAGCTATTCACTGTGATATTAGAGCTTCGATCTATCGTTTTACTGAATGATAAACAAGTTTGCAACAGTCATCTTGTTTGGGACATTTTAAAAAAAAAATAACGGTACAAAATGCTGAAAATGCTGGTTCGCAACTTCACAACTGATCTGAAGCGATAAGAAGTTCAATACCGCCATCAACAGTAAACAAATCCATCAAAATTTTGACGAATATACCGGCCCCAAACCAAGTCTGAACTATGCTAGAAACGGTAACCATAGCGATATGTACACATTTCGTTGTCCATCGGCGTCTGCTTTTGTACAGACAGACGGCTTCACTTCATTCTGCAGCAGAACAGTTATGACATCAGTTTCCTTGGAAACATAATGCTTGCTGGGCAAAAACAATTGTCTACTTCTTCAGCAATAACAATACGCCCACTTTGTTTGATCTCTTGCAGTCAGATATATCTACTCGTTTTCTTGTAATATAAGGTGAGCATTGTGTTTGTTCTGGAAAGCAAAGACGCTAATGAAAGTGGCCGGTCTTGGGTTTGGGTTGTTTTTTTTTAGTGTTTGCGTTAAAACAGGCAAGTTTGGATTCGTTGTGCTTACATTATAATCTTGAAGCATCTCTACAGTAATAGCCAAAGCACCATGATGGAGATGGCGTTTATTTTGTTTTTATTTTCTTCTTGATTTTGTTTTGTTCGCTTTATGTTTGGGGTTTTTACGGGATGGTGTGTGTGATTGTGCTGTTATCATTAACCGAGAGGGAAAGGGAGTTGTTTTGTTGTTGCTGTTTTTCTCTGTTGTTTGCTACTGTTTTGTGTGCGTGTTTGTTTTTGGTTCGTTTCGGGATTTAGGATTGCTTTTCTTTATTTTTTTTAATTTTATTTTATTTATTTATTTAGCGGGGTGAGGTGGGTGGGCATTTTTCAGTGGGATTTCTTTTGTCTCTCTTACTTTCTCAAATATGCATGGGCTATACAAAACAGTTTATATACACATATAGACACTTCGTCTAAATGGCTGACAAGTGACAACGAAAGATGTAAATTAAAATATATAATTAAATTATCAACAAACAATCAACTTTCATCAGCACAGGCGAAAAGACAGCGGTTACGTACACAAGAACTCGAAGAGTTCAGCACACTTACAAAATATATTTCTGGAATTTATTTGCAAAATATGCGTAACATTTATACATGTAAAAAGAGATATATCTTATAAACACAATAATTAATTTCTCCAAGTTATCCTCAGTATAATATCAACAAGAAAATATAAATAAATACGAAGTCGCATTACTAAAGGACATAGACAACAAACGCATGTTACTATTGTTGTCCTACTTAGACAGGCCACATAAATAATACATTTACTTTCAAATAATTATGCATTTAACAAATGAAGAGAGAAAAGTTTAGTCCCGGACTGCTAATATCCTGTCGAGTTCAAGTATATCAATATAATCTCAATAATGAAACATCAGTGCAGGGAAAAACATTTTCCGGAAAGAATGCAGCTCGTGCTCGGAAAATGTGTTACCTTTCCCTGCCGAGAGTATTTAAACCCTAGTACCTCTTCTCGCTATTTGACTTTCTCATAAACAGACCGATAGAAAATTACTCAATTTTTTCATATGTGCGTCAAGTTAATTTTTCCTACAAAATAGTGTGTGTGTGTATGTGTGTGTGTGTGTGTGTGTGTGTGTGTGTGTGTGTGTGTGTAAGTAATATAAATGGGGAAACTATCAGAGAGAGTGAGTACACTTATTACCGTCATTAGAGTGACACTGACATTTCCAATACTTTTCTATCACTAATGTCTTTTATCGTCCTGCTGATTTAATTTAATTTTTCATTTTATTATTTATGGGGAAGGAGAATAATTAAGTGATATTTCAGCATGCTATCATGCATAATGTATCACAAGAAACATCCATGATCTCTTCTATTAGAGTCTTCAAATTGACAGTCCGTTGCCGAAACCAGAATGCCAGCAATCAACCATGCCAACGAATGCGTTTTCAAAATATTACTTGACATTTCAGTAAAACAAATAATCTAAAAGAAAAAGAATATATAAAACTTTTCAATGTTATCTGCGCATTCACATTTTACAACTGACGTAATAACCTGCATATTTCGTAAGATTTCAAGGGGAGATAACTAACTGGCAGTTAGATTAGAGGACGGAATTGTGGAGTTAAAATATATTTGGGTAGAATACAATTAAAAGATAGATAGTGATTATGGAATTAGTCTGAAGATAAGAATTATTTAACTAAAATAGAAAGGGGAAGGATAATACGGGCCCAAAGTAAGAAAACGATTATATGATTATGAAACTGCGGATCTAGAATAGAACTGGATAGTAAGGAATAAGAACAGAGATGGCGATTAATATAGGGCTACAATAGAGGTCCCAATAATTTGATGAAAATAGAGATGGAGATTACTGAATTAAAACAAAGTTCTAATTGTGCTTGTAGAATACAGATGGTGATTGTAGACTTTAGTAAACAGTAGGGCTGTTGTTGTGCAGAGATGTGTATAATGAAATACAATAGATGAGGATTTGTTACATTAGAACAGATCTTGGGATTTGGGAATTGTTAGGGTTGGATAGAAGTTATCATTACTGGGTTAGAATGAAATTAAGCGGATGACGTTAGAGCAAGATGGCGATTATCGAAAGGAACAGAATAGAATATCGGGATTAGAATAGAGTTCGAGTGGTTGGGGTTGGCAGGATAACAGAAGCGGGATGATTGGAGTTGAAAGGGAAAAAGAGACTCTTTAGATTGGAATCGAAGCAGAATGACTATAGTTGAAACGAAAACAGGGACACTGTAGATTAGAATAAAGGTGGGGTAATTAGAGCTGAAACGAAAACAGGGACACTGTAGATTTGAATAAAGGTGGGGTAATTAGAGCTGAAACGAAAACAGAGACTCTGTAGATTAGAATAAAGGTGGGGTGATTAGAGCTGAAACGAAAACAGAGACACTGTAGATTAGAATAAAGGTGGGGTGATTAGAGCTGAAACGAAAACAGAGACTCTGTAGATTAGAATAAAGGTGGGGTGATTAGAGCTGAAACGAAAACAGAGACTCTGTGGATTAGAATAAAGGTGGGGTGATTAGAGATAAAACGGATAAGAGGATGGGCAGGAATCAAATGCAAAGCTCCCGTCAGTGGTTACATTCACCCATACAGTTTACTCTCCATCGGCCTTCGTTTAGCCCAAAATAAATCAGTATTATTAATAGACAATTATAAATAGAAACAGAGCACACAACAACAACAATAAAAGTGTACATTTATCCCGTTAAATATTATATTTATGAAAATGAACAAACAAAACGAAGTGCAAATTAAATTGACAACTTGAATCCGTTCCTGCAGAATTAATGTGCAATTATAGCTGTCCCTTTTGTCTTCTTCTTTACTTTCTGGTTCCGTTTTCTTGTGGTTATCTTTCTTGAAATTCTGGTATTACTGTACAGTGTACACTGACGGTGCAAGTTCTCAAATTGATAAAATATTTTGTTCAAAGGCAAAAGTAGAAAAAATACAACCAAATATAAATTTTCTTTTCTTCTTAAATGAAAATAATGCACATCAATGTCCAAAATGTTGCATTTAGAGTTAAGAAACTATCTTTAATAAATCCTGTCACTTTAAGTGTCTGAGCAAACATGTGTGAACAAATAAACTGCCATAATATCACGTCTGTTATCAAGTCAAATCTCATACCTTAATAAAACATTTTAAAAATAACATAAGAAAAGAGTGTCTTTGACAATTTTCACTGAAATAGAAAATCAACCATAGTAAATACAAAGAAAAAATACACTGACATAAATATTTTCCTAATGAAACAATTTGGAAATTATTCTACTGCAATGTCGAATGAATAAAAATCCTTTGAAACACCTTCCCTGCAACTCTGTATCTCTCAGGGAGTTTCTCGAAATAAAAATAAATGACTTACACTATGGCAAAACGCTGGCGTCATCCTTCTTATCAGCCGATTTCAACAAGTCCCGGCATCAGTCATTCAATCTCTTCGACAATAAGGTGTTAATAGTAGAGTTTCGCCAGTCTCTTGTGATACTTTCAGTTAGCATTTCACTTTTTCACCTGCCTGTATGGTGTCTGTTACTAGTGGTATTGTTCCTGCCAACATCTTATAGTACCTGTACGTTTGCAGTGGGTGTTTGTTTTCGAACATCAGTGGTGATATTTGTGATTCGTAATATTGTTTCCGCCCACCTGTGTGACTCTTGCAATCACTAAGACTTTTTCTCGCACACCTGCCTGATTCAGTGCATGTAGGTATTATTGTTGTCTTCTATTTGTGTGATACTTATATTTAATATTGTTGTTTTCGCCCACCCACATCTGTGTTACGAGCAGTTCAAAGCATTGATTGTGCCCACGCTGGTGGTACTTGCAGTTAGTAATATTGTTTCGCCCACAGCTATGGTATTTGCATTAATGAAAGTTTCATTTCACATTACAGATACCTAGTACTAATTTCTGCTCTTATAAGTGGTAGTTGTAATTAACTTTGTTTTAGCCCACATTTTTAAACTTTCACTTAATATTTTTGAGGCCCACATATGTAATACTTTTGATAATATTGCTTTCGCCCACCTCTATAATACTTTAAATAATATTGATTTCGGCCACATCTGTGATAACTGCAATACTTGCAATGTAATATTATTGTTGCCCATATCTTTAATACTTGCAAAGTTAATATTGATTTTTCCCACATCTGTGACATTTGCAACGTTAAAATTGAATTCGCCCACTTCTGTAATATTTGCAAACTAAATATTATTTCTCTCTGTGGATATTTACAACGTTAATATTGAAATAGCCCACTTCTGTGATACTTGCAAAGTTAATAATGTTTTTGCCCACATCTTTAATACTTGTAAAGTTAACATTAATTTCGCCCACACATGAGATGCATGCAGTTAAATTTGTTTTCGTCCACATTTCTGATGCATGCAGAAGACATTGTTTCGCCCACATTTGTGATGCTAACAGTTAATATTGCTTTCACCCACGCCTTGACACATGCAATTAACATTCTTCTCACCCTCGCCCACATCTGTCAAACTTGCACAATTTTTTTTATTACCCTTCTCGTCAACACCTACGATACTTGCAAAAAGCAATTTTGCTTTCGCCCACCTCTGTAATACTTACAGTTAGCAACAGTGATCTCGGCACATGTTTCATATATAAATTGTAGCACTCGCCCACCCGCAAGTAATACTAGGATTCAATTTAACATTCAATTAACCCAGGAGAGCACACAACATCACCGGCACCCACACTCTGCAACGACCATTCCATCATAATGATACTTGTAGGTGATGATGTTGTTCTCGTCCAGATACAGGATGGAAATCGGTTCCAGCTTCGTCGGCACACAACATGCGCGAGCAGCCCGCTTGGGGTGCGCCGCGTGCACGAGGGTCTGAATTATGGCGTGGTTGGTAGGCGATAGATGAGAGCCTATCGGCACGTAGCACTTCCCTACGCACTCGAAAGCCTGCAATAATAAGGTCAGAGTTATGGCGCGTTTGGTAGACAGTACATGTAGAAACGTGGACACAGAGCAAGCATGCACTCAAAAGATAACAAGAAGTATGGAGTGTATGGTAAGCCTTACTAGGATACGTGCCCACACAAAACCTGCAACAATAAGAATCATTTTGTTTGTGAAAATATCATGATTGTCAGCTAATAGACAGACAGATACAAATTATTCGACTTTCTTTTGCCGTACACACGAACATCTATCAGCTCGTCAAATGACATAGCTGATATAATTAGGCCACGGGGTGTTGCGTGAAAGGGACAACTGTGCACTGATTTATGTGTGGATGGGAAATTTCGTCAGTTTAAATAAAACAGCCTATAAATAGAAAGTTGACGACCTGCAAGAATAACCTAATTGTTGGTTTTCCCGCTTAGAATTTGGCAGGAACACTGGAAGAGTCTTGCAAGTACAACGGCATCTTTGAGGAAACCGAGTTCGCATGAGTGCTATGATTACTAGATGGCATTCACACACACACACACACACACATCGCCTCCCGCTGCTTTGCTTGATTTATTGAATTTAATCAATCATAGATTGGGCAGAAGCCGTCTTGATTCGGTTGACGATAAATGGCTTGTTCCATATTTATCACGTCTCTGTGGGGGAAAAAATCTGCTGATTGCATTAAATTTCACATCATCCTATCAAACTCATCATCTTCTTTTACATCGTCATCATCATCATCAACATCAGAAAAGTCCTCATCTAAATACTACTTCTATACTAATAATAATAATAACTGTTCCCTTGTGGGATTCTATGATTCCCTTTACCAATCTGAGAGATGAGGTTTACACAAGACGTGAGATAATCCAAGACGATAGTATCTGATTTGAGTTTTGCCTTAAGTAAATAAACTGTTGTGCAACAACTCTACAACTATATCCACTTTTACCATATCTTACCTGGAGCATAAACTAATTAAATTAGGTAAAGATATTAGATCTAGAAAAAAAATCAAGCGATCGTTTTAAATAACGTGATTACAGAAGATCAGACATTTGGATTATACTTCAGCAAATAAAGACCTCAAATTTACCATTTCTTTAAAGTTCCCAATTTTTTAAATTTAATTAATTTTTATTTGTGTCGAAGATGTCCTCTTCATGCTCACTCTTTTTTTTGTTGTTTGTAAATACTATGAAAGGATTTCTGTAAAGGTGATACAACGGCATCTTTGAGGAAACCGAGTTCGTCACAAAAGTCTGTTCTTGACTGCAAGATGGAGCAAGTGGTTGTTATATGAAATTCGAAACAAGCGTTCTATGACATACTTCGAGGTACGCCTATAACTGTAGCAATTCCGGTTAAATTACGTGAGTGAAATCCGGAGTTTAGAGTGTATTATATTAACCGGAATGCCCGCCTACTTCACACCTAACTGATAGTAGTTAGCAAAACATTAGAAAACAACTGCACACAGACCTGATCACATACAAATACCACACACTTTGTTTTCCTTTATCAGCTAGACACAACGTTTCAAGAATGCATTCAGTCATAAGACTGTTTTTTAAGCGGGTAGAACTTATTCGTCTGTTAAGAATGCCAGACTCGAAATACATGTGTAATAAACAGCGCGGACTTGCAAGCGTTGGATGCCATCATCAAACACTGGAATGGGTGAAGTGAAGGGGAGGGGGAATGAGATGTTGAATTTTTGTTTTCTTTTTTCCAATTCAGCAGATGAAGGCAGTGTGTGTATTATCACTTTTCTCAGATTACGAGGCTGGCATTTTCCCATTTCCGATCTGGTACAAGAGAGCACTGTCATTTACCCACCACCTGCCATGGGGAATGTGGCGAAAAATTTTCACTGCTCATTTTTATACTATATTGGCTTTCGTGTTTTCAATGCCGATTATAGTATATGTACAGTAGATTATTTGCTTTCAGTTTCTTCTATTTAATTATTGGATTAGCAGATTGGTTCAGTCTATAACAAATGGTTCTAAAATATGATTATGACGTTTACAGAATTTTGTTTATTACCGAAAATATTGCATTTACCGTGATATTCAGCCAATTCTTATTCTATCATTTTCAGTCATAGTGCATTTCTGCTCATACAGTTCTATCAGCTAGAGTTAAGTTTGCATTAAATTTTAAAACTGCGTCAAAACATCTGTATTAAGGCACCCAAAAGATTACTGCCAAGATTGTTAATTTCTAGTATTTTTTTTTTTACTGTTTTACTTTTATACCACAGAGCTACAATGCTGCTACACGAAGCACCATCGCTGTACAGAGTTATCCAACTTGAGCACGGTGTGTTCAGTAGGTCAAAGAATGTCAAGAATAATTGAAAATTAAAGTCGGAGCAAACGCTTTATGTTTTTACGTCTGCTGGCGTTTGGTAAATATCAAGATGGGGCCCAAAAGGAAAGCACAAGGATATCTTTATATAATTGCCATAGTTTTCTTTCTTGTTTGTTTTTCTTCTTTACTTCTGGACACCCGATTCTTTTTATTCATTTTCATTTTAAATGTATTAAAAATAGTTTCGCGTACGAAACTCTCAGTTTTTATGCAGAGAAGCATTTAGCTACAGTTGATAACTCTGTCAGCTTAGAACAAGGTCAAGGTCACGACAGCATTGAAGAGTCATTAATTTTAAGTGAATGTCTTTAGCTTTCGTCATCATATTATCTCGGAATGTTCTAACGAGTGTTTCAAAGCATGGATGAAACAAGAAGACGATTAGCAGACAACGATATCTCTTGAAGGTTATAGGTTAAACCTTTGTGTGCTAAATAAGGAATCATTGATTTTATTTTTGTCAGAAAGAAGATCTCGTTTAATTTCAATTCTTAATCTTTCAGTCTGTATTTATGGAATTTTATCTTCAGCGACTGATAGTCAATCTTTCACTTTTTAAAAAAAATAAAACTTAAAAATATACTCAGTATTTATATACTGCCTTATCTGACAGTAATCTAATTTCTATGAATAGTCTTTTATGTAATCAATTGTTTTCATCATTTAGCTATTAGAATCTATTCTTTATTTTCTTAATACTTATCATACACAAGAAAAGGAATATATGAATTTTACTTTCCTGTAAAATCTCTTATTTCAGTCTATGAGATTAAGGGATTTATTTGTTTCTGTGAAGTCTACATGCACTTATGTGTGTACGCATGAACGAGTATATGCATGCTTATATTTATTTATAAGATTATATATGTGCGTACGTGTGTCTGTATGTATAAAGTAGGAATGAGAATACGTGTATAGGTTTATCAGCCTGTATTTCTGTACACCCATGCGTGCATCTGTGACAGCACGATCGTCCATGGAGATTGGATACGCACTTGTTGACCTCTGACTAGAGTAGCTTCAAAGCGAGGAGTGAATAGAATGAGAGAATATACAGATCTTCTCTGACATCCGGGACTTTCAAATCTGTAACCAAGCGAAATCGACACTCTGACGATCGTAAACATTAAGTATGGCTTGCAGTGCCAGCAGTATTGAGATAAAGCAAATCCAAATATATCGCAAGCTAGATTTTCGTCCTTCGCTATCACACCTAGTCAGTGTTATACCATAGGCATTAAATACTTTAAGTCTCCCAACAGTATAAAAACTATAACCACGAGACAACTTGAGTCAAGATGAAAGAGACTGGAATGGTGTGATTTGAAGTGAGTGGCTGGAATGTTGCTATTTGGAGTGAGAGACTGGAATGTTGTGATTTGATGTGAGAGACTGGAGTGGTGTGATTTGAAGTGAGAGAATGGAGTGGTGTGATTTGAAGTGAGAGAATGGAGTGGTGTGATTTGAAGTGAGAGACTGGGGTGTTGTGATTTGATGTGAGAGACTGGAATGTTGCTATTTGGAGTGAGAGAATGGAGTGGTGTGATTTGAAGTGAGAGACTGGAGTGGTGTGATTTGAAGTGAGAGACTGGGGTGTTGTGATTTGAAGTGAGAGACTGGGGTGTTGTGATTTGAAGTGAGAGACTGGAGTGGTGTGATTTGAAGTGGGAGACTGGAGTGGTGTGATTTGAAGTGAGAGACTGGAGTGGTGTGACTTGAAGTGAGAGACTGGGGTGGTGTGACTTGAAGTGAGAGACTGGGGTGGTGTGACTTGAAGTGAGAGGATCACGTAAGAGCTATTAATGAGGATTAAGAGAATACAAATTTTCGAAAAAGACATTATTAAAATAAAAATGTAAAGTTAATAAGCTATATGTGGTTGTGAGAGAGAGTGAGTATGTGTGTGTGAGAGTGAATGTGTGCATATTATATATATATATGACTGTGTGTGTGTTTGTTTGTTTGTTTGAACAAGTGTCTGCTAGAAGGAAATCTAAGACAAGTTTGTCAGCTGCGGGCAAAGAATGACAGTATCAAAAGAGCAATCGCCAATCACCGAGCTTCGCACCTGTTTCTGGGTCATATAGGGTCATCATTTGTATTCCCATCTTTACCCAACAAGACGGAATCACTTACCAAACTATATGGAGGTAGGGAAATTGGGGAAGCAACTTAATCCGAAACCGTTTGAGGAACTGAATCCGAAAGGGTCCAGCCGCAAGGCTGCATCTATCTATTTATTGGTGGCATGGCGCGGCCTGTGGTGTTGCTTATCTTCATCTCGAACAGGAGATGAACAGTAGTTATCATTGTGCACAGCATACCAGGAAAGCGGAATTGAACGGGAGGTATCATTGTGCACAGCATACCAGGAAAGCGGAATTGAACGGGAGGTATCATTGTGCACAGCATGCCAGGAATGTTGTACATTATTATTTTTCTCTACCCATTAGTTGTACATTATTATTTTTCTCTACCCATTAGTTGTACATTATTTTTCTTTACGTGAAGGTACATCAGGTCTCTTTGAATTTAAAAATACCTCAAGTCTCTGAATTTAAAGATACATTAGATCTCTGTGCATTTAAGGATACATTATGTTTGTGTTAAATTATACATTCATTAGGTCGTGTAGACAAAGATACAATAAGCCTCTGTAGACTTAAAGATACATTAGTTCTCTGTGAAATTAGAGATTCATTCATCTTAAGACAACTAAGCGAAGACTAAATTACTAAAACTCTACAAGATTACATGTTTATAAGTGTAGGCAAGCCAAACAAACGATGGTTTTTATTCTAACATTAAAACTGCAGTTCATGAAGATGAAAAACTGCACAGACCATAGACGCTTACAATTGAAATGGACATCAGAACCCGCCAAATATGATCAGTCAGCATAATGACTTTGCCATGTTCTCAGACATTTCGTTCAGCGGTGGGCATGCATACGTGAGTTACTGGCGCTGACATCGTTGTATATACAACACAGTTCATTTTTTGTAGATCACTGACAGCTATTTTTAGCTTTTATTATGAAAAAAATAAATAACCTCAGAAAAGGCATATAGGCTTCTGAGTGAATTGTGTGTGTGTGTGTGTGTGTGTGTGTGTGTGTGTGTGTGTGTGTGTGTGTGTGTGTGTGTGTGTGTGTGTGTGTGTGTGTGTGTGTGTGTGTGTGTGTGTGTGAAATGACATCCGTGGAGCTCCTTGCTGTGGTACAGACCTTATTTGTCCAAGAGAAAACAAATCACTTCAGTAATTGGTAAACATTCCAGCCTAATCAGTCTTGTAATGGTACTCTGCAGGATTTGTTCTACTTATGAAGCATACACAAGCCCTATTCTGTATTATAAGATACTATCGAGTGACCCCTAGGTCTTTGTTGATGATACTCAAAAGTACATACTTAGCTGTCAAATAATATTGCTGTCACAATCTAAACTGTAGCAACAATGTGTTTCTGAGACTAACCTTGGATGATGAGTAATAGTTTGCAAATGAATAATGATAATACTCAACTATTGCTTGCTGCTGCTACTAAAAAAAAAAATTAAAGATTTATCTCTGGCAGTTTCAATGAATAAATGTATATTTCTCTTATGTTTATTCAGTCATCTGGAAAATTACATGCAATTATTTACTGGGGGGGGTCTCTCTCTTTACAATAACAGAGCTTCAGTATGTGAAAAGCAGCCTATCTATATTCAAGAGAAATCAGCACTATTAGTAAGTGTCTCATAGCCGATGCTACAAAATCCCTTATAGTCACTGGTATCTTTTTAACTATTGTAACTGTCTTCTTCTGACTATTGTAACTCTCTTCTCTTGACTATTGTAACTATCTTCTCTTGACTATTGTAACTCTCTTCTCTTGACAATTGTAACTCTCTTCTCTTGACTATTGTAACTCTCTTCTTTTGACTATTGTAACTCTTCTCTTGACTATTGTAACTCTCTTCTCTTGACCATTGTAACTCTCTTCTTTTGACTATTGTAACTCTCTTCTCTTGACTATTGTATAAGTCCATTTTCTTGACTATTGTAACTATATTCTCTCAGGCCTACCACTTTGTATTTTGAAGATGCTTCAAAAGGTTCTCTGATGCCAATGGCACCTAGTTAATGGTTATGATATTTTTAATTAATTAATCATCCATAACTAATTACAAGTGATGAGAATCTTAATTTATGCTATTAATAATTACTAAATATTAATTTTTGCTATTAATAATTATTATATCTATGCAGTCGTATATCCTAAAATACAACTCAACAAATAGTGTCAACACAAATCACAGGATAGTTCTTATCAGAGAACAAAAATTGAGTTATTAGAAATAAGCAAGATTTTTTTTTCCTCTTCATTATGTTTCCATGCTTGGTTTCAGCCCTAAACACATGTTTCCCCTAACTGTTCACAGCAGAATACTGAGGAGGATTTTTTTCTCTTGATTATGTATCCATGATGGTTCCAGCTCTAAATACGTGTTTGCTCTCGCACGTATAATTCATTCTTGCTAGAAGCTTGCGCTCCTCCTCAGCCACATGGCTTCTACCGTCCAGAAATCACGTTTAAGTTGTAAGATCAGCGTATATGTGCTTATCAGAGTCCATCTATCTGACATGTTGCCTGTTCAGCTTCTCTACAAAGTGGTCATGGACAAAATTGGAGACCATAGTAATTTTCAAGACGGTTCTTAAGACACACCACCTCCTGAACCCGAATAGAATTGTCTTTGTTATGTCACTGCCTACTCATTGTAAGCTGTCATCCTCTTATAACAGGTGCGTGCTCCTTTTGCACGGTATTGTGCTGTGTATAAATTTTGTATTATAATGTGCCTAGTGCTTCATGTTTAAAACTGAAGATTAAGATCTCTAATACATAAATATTATTATTTTGTCAAGGGTAAAAGTATGTTTGTACGTATATGTGTGTGCGTGTGTGTGTTTATATGCGCGTGTTTGTGTGTGTATGTGCAATTTTAATCGTATGAATATCTATACTTTCTTTTCGTCTTCAAACAAAAAATGTGCGTGACAAATCTGATTTAAAATTATGTGAACAGGAAACACATAAGCGCAAGTGTCAAATGGCGATGCCACACCAGATATCCTGAAAGGCGACCTAATCCATTGCTGCCTTAGGGACTCAACTAACTGTGATGTACGACTCTGAAGGCTCCTGGGGTCGAGTGTGGTTCAGAAGAATTAGGGTTCCTCTTCACTCAAGTACTCTTCCTCTGGCGTCTGTGACGTGTGCGCGCGTGCGACTGTTTAGAACTAACGTAAGTATGAGGTCATCGAACCTATGCTAGTCACATATCTTTATTTCTATGCCAGTCAAATAAACTTTTCAAATAAGAAAAAGAAACTTCTGACATTAAACCTACAAAATGAGGAGGCGATACTCAATGTATACAAAGTTTGAAACTATAGTCACGTGTCAGATAAGAATGGGCAAAAGAAGCATCGAGACAGTAAATGCGTGAGTAAAAATGGACAGAAGGAACACGAATGATGGAAATGCGCAAAGATAACTTGAGATAGTGATGAGTAGAAATAATCTGCGAGATAGAAATGTCCGGAAGTAACGCGTCAAATAGTAATGCTCTGATGTAATGTGAAATAGTCATGTACAGAAAATTATGTGAAACAGTAATATGAAAAAGATAAGGTGTGCGGTAGTTTTGCTTAGAGGTTTATAAGAGATTTATGAGCAGAATATCCTGTCAGGTAGTATTGCACAGGAATGATGTGTGAAGTAGAGAGAAAGCAGAAATAATGTGCAAAACAATAATGAGCATAAACAATATGTGATATAGTAACAAAAAGGATTAACGTACGATAGTAATGCGCAAAAAGTACAGCGTGCGATAATAAAGCGCTGAACGTGTAAGACAATATATACTAATAAGCAGAAGAAATAGAGTGAAATATTAAGTAACGTCAGAGAATAACTGAAATGATAAAAGAATGTCAGATAGTAAAATGGGCAAATAACGCGTGAGATATTCATAGTCAAAGGTAACGTGAGAGATATTCATAGTCAAAGGTAACGTGAGAGATATTCATAGTCAGAGGTAACGTGAGAGATATTCATAGTCAGAGGTAACGTGAGATATATTCATAGTCAGAGGTAACGTGAGAGATATTCATAGTCAGAGGTAACGTGAGAGATATTTATAGTCAGAGGTAACGTGAGAGATATTTATAGTCAGAGGTAACGTGAGAGATATTCATAGTCAAAGGTAACGTGAGAGATATTTATAGTCAGAGGTAACGTGAGAGATATTTATAGTCAGAGGTAACGTGAGAGACATTTATAGTCAGAGGTAACGTGAGATATATTCATAGTCAGAGGTAACGTGAGAGATATTTATAGTCAGAGGTAACGTGAGAGATATTTATAGTCAGAGGTAACGTGAGAGATATTCATAGTCAAAGGTAACGTGAGAGATGTTTGAAAGAAGGGATAAGCGATGACAACGAAAGCAGTCATACCGTTACATAGACACTATAAGCATTACTTCTACTAACTCCAAGATAGGTGTTTGTCTGTCTGCAAGATCAGCAAGAGTTTCAATCTTCCAGAACTCCCATTAGACCACCACTAATAGTAACTTTCCAGGCAGGGACAGCATTCAATTCGCAGAGTGCAATGTGGTGCAGCCAAAGGCTCCATAGCCTCACGTGTAACACGTATAATTTCACATAACTTAGATGAACTTAGTTAAGTAACCTGAACTTGTAACGCCTACAGGGCGTTAAATACAGGTGACGAAGTCCCACTTGAGAAGCACAAGTTGTTCGCTGAATCAGCAAATTTCGCGTTTAGCACATATAAATTAATTGAGTGATTCGTTGCCTTCTCTCCCTCTGTAAGTGGCCATTCCTAGATTTCTTTGATGTGCAAGACTATTTACATGAAATATGTCAGATGCTTTTTAGTTAAGAATGAATAAACACTTTTTGCGCCAACTAGCGTGGTCACAGACAGCTTTAAAATCTTTTACATTCTTACAAAATGGCACCAAATTAGTTAACGTCAACTGTGTTGAGACTTTTCTCCGAATAATTTTGTATAGAGCGATAACATGATGGGTG
Organism: Sinotaia quadrata; assembly: GCA_028829895.1. Lineage (NCBI taxonomy): Eukaryota > Metazoa > Mollusca > Gastropoda > Architaenioglossa > Viviparidae > Sinotaia > Sinotaia quadrata. Next base: position 56,436,702 of record CM054182.1, read on the forward strand.
CATTAAGCGAAGGTTTACAAACTCAAGCTTCAGAGGTCTGGGAATTTAGGAGGGTGATATTGAGTTAAGGTTGTGTTTTCTCAGACTGCACATTTGTACATCTTGAAAAACGCTAGCGACGTTTTTGGTTGGATTCCCTGTAAACTGCACTCAAAAGTTTTTCATTTCCGGGTTTACTATATTTCAGAAATATAACCGGTTAACACTCTATAATATAATGTTAGTGTGGTGCGTGTATGTGTGGCGGGGGGGGGGTTGAAGATTGTTGGAGATTTTTAACTGTCTGTGATTAAAATTTCTGTTGCATGGAATAGCAAGTGAACTATTTCTTTTAATATTTAAGATGAGAAAAGAAAAGACATGGGAAGACAGAGTGGGCGGGACAAAAGCAAAGCTAAAAATCCGATATTATAAAGTGAGAATGTGTATATCATGTTTAGTGATTATCAACTATGCATGAGGTGAATAATTCATGACCAAAAACAATAGTCTTCATTTTGATGACAAAATCTAAATTAAAAATGAAACCATGAAACTCTGACTGAATTGGACGGGTTGGGGGTAGGGCAGCAACAAGAGAAAGTATTTTAAGTGAAATGTATTCATTTATGTGCTTCAAGAGTTGTCGGCGCTGTTGCTGCCTCGAACTCGCGAACACCATACCTACAGATACACGATTCCTCTCCATGTGAACTTTCAGGACGCAATCACTCTGCAGCATACTATTATGTAAACATCTACCACTATTTCGATCAAAAGAAACTGTTGCCAGCTCTGATGTCGACATTTAATTTTCTGAGTTTCTCTGCTGCGGGAAAAACAAGTGAGGGAGATGGAGACAGGGAAAGACAGCACAAGACTCCATTCAGTAACATCAGCTCTATCTCTCTTCTACCGCCCCCCCCCCCCCTTCCAATTTCCGTTGAAATATAGTCAAAAGAAAGAAAGAAAGAAAGAAAGAAAGAAAGAAAGAAAGAAAGAAAGAAAGAAAGAAAGAAAGAAAGAAAGAAAGAAAGAAAGAAAGAAAGAACCACCTGATAGCCTGGAGGAGCAATTATCCACTGGTGCCAATTGATTTCCTGGAAGTCTACATACAACTGTTTACGCCGGCAGCTATTCCTTTTCACACGTTGCGGTTTTTCCCTTCGTTCTCTAGACAATACGTCACTTCCATTAGCAAACTTCGCTGACGTATACTCTTCATGCGGCTGATGTGACGAGTTGCGTCTTTTCCTTCCAGAACTCAGCATTTCGGCCGCTCCCAGTATTTCTTTATCAGTACCATGGTACTCATCCACAATGTCTGAATCCTCCACACCGGCTTCATGGATGATCAGGTTATGTAGCTCCCTCTGCCGCTTTCGACGGACATCGCGCGAGAACACCACGAGTAGCGGCCCTTCGTTATGCTCGGGGTCAACGTCAATGTCAACTTTAACCACCGGCTGCTCGTGACTCTCGCTCACCTGGAACACGCTGGAGATGGTGACCTCTAGGACCTGCACTCCATCCCCTATCTCGTCCGTCTTCCGCCACGTCCCGACCCACCGTCTCACCACTTCCGTCACGTCAAAGGCCTCCCAGCCACTGGAACTGCCATAGACGTGGCGCCAGGTGATTGGTTCGCTGTGGCGCGCGCTCAAGCCTTCGTGCACTGTCACCAGACGGTCCACTCCCACGTACGTGTTCCGGTCTCGCGCCACGAGCGTGTAGAGTCGCAGTTCAGCGCGTGCGACCTCCTCACCCGGTGAGAGGCTGGTGATGTTGAAGACGAGTGTATGATAACGAGTTTCGATCCCCGCTAGCTGGCCTTCTTCGTGTTCAGTATACTGTGAACTTGACTGATCCATGGTTGGCTCTAAAATGAAAGAAATGTTTTAGTAAATCAGTAAATTATTATAGAAATAATAAAATTGATAAAAATCAGAAGACAGGGAGTAAACAAAAATATCATAATCAATCGAAAGTAAAATGGTTGTAATAGAAACATGATGCATAACAAAATTATTAATCCGGGAATGAGAAACTGAATTTTATTCATACGTATACTGGGGAAAGAGAAGAATTTTATTTACTTGATGAAAATGAAAGGGATACGAAATTTCTGCAATACCAAAATAAAACAAAATAGACTGAGAGAAATATTCCCAGAGTTTCAGATACATATAACAAGTCTCCCTATAGGCATAGGTACTCATTGTTCATGTACTTTTCTGAAGTGTGTGAAGAGTGAAAACCGGAAAAGATAGCATCTTAGATGTGCTGAGTGAGTGAGTGAGTGAGTGAGTGAGTGAGTGAGTGAGTGAGTGAGTGAGTGAGTGAGTGAGTGAGTGAGTGAGTGAGTAGGAAGATGGAGTTTTCTCAATCCATACAGCCCTTGGCTCCAGATTATTGATCATCGCCCCGACTGTAAAATGCTCTTATAGCTTTTAATAATTACTAATGCTAATAAAATTCTCAAAATTTATTTTATTTTCTTTCATAGTTTTATTAATGGATTGGTTGACAGAATGGTAATTCAGTCACTGACAAACTTATTTACTGATTCAAAGCCATTTGAATTAAGTGATTCATCAAGCAGTTAATAATTCACTGTTTATTCTCGTTTTCTAAGCCAACGAATAACCATGAGCTTTTATTAGTACCAGAAATATTTAAGCCGTGTGTCATCATCAGCAAGGTGTGCTGTTATCGCGTCATTATTGGGTACTAGTCTGTTGCTAGCCTCTGGCACCAATGCCATATTTCATGATACGTATCTGGGTCACGTTTGTAGGTAATGGCGCGTGACTTGGTCTTTGAGATAATCACGGCTTAAGGATAACATCGTATAAATGTTCAGAAACAGGATAGACCAGCTGTCTTTTTATTATTATGATAATGGTGGTGGTGTAGGAGACGGCGGCGATGATGATGGTGAGAAAGGTGGGGGTGGGTTACTTCTTCGCCTTGTTACTTTTTAAAATGTTATTCCTATTGATGGTCCATAGTAAGCAATTGTTTGAAGATGTGAATAAAACTTTTCTACTTTGTGTCTTCGTAAATGCATTAATTTTATTTGAAGATCAAGACATTTAGAGGAAGGGAGTGGTAAACCCGCTTTAAAACAGCAGGAAGCTAACTGAATGAAAAGAAATCTGAATGAAGGTGCTATGTCTGGTACACGAAAAATACTGAATTTATAAGCGTTCAAGAGGGCAATGCTTTAAAATGCTCAAATGGATGAAGACTGCATTATTTAGTGTTCGTGACGATAATATTATAGAAAGTAATATTGAAAACATTAAGAAAACAACTCAAGACAGTCGGCTAGGTTCAAGAAAGTTTTAGAGCAGTTACGCAGACCATAGCTTGCAAGCATTCCATAGAGTGAGTGATCTTTTAAACAGTCAAGTAGACGAAGTTGAAAAGAGTTCCTGTACAGCAATGGTCTGCAATTATATTAGTAAATGATGATGACAAAATTCGTGATTCCATCTTTCCAGTCACTGGACAGTGATTTGATCTTTGCCATCCAGTTTTCATCAATACTTTTTAAATATTGTATTTAGTGATTCCATAATTGATTCTCCATGTTTTTTTACATTCTGTCATTCAAGCTTTTTCTGTCTTTTGCAAGTCTTCTATGTCTTTTGCTATTTAGTCTTCCATTATATTTTTTGTTTGTTTCTGTATTTAGTAATCCAGTAAATCATTCACCCATGTGTTTATTCAAAGCCTGATATTCTCATGTGTTTATTCAAAGCCTGATGTTTTCATGTATTTATTCATGGCCTAATGTTCTCATGTATTTATTCATGGCCTAATATTATCATGTATTTATTCATGGCCTAATGATATCATGTATTTATTTGTAGCCTGATGTTATCATGTATTTATTCATAGCCTGATGTTATATTTTTATTCATGGCCTAATGTTATGTATTTATTCATGGCCTAATGTTATCATGTATTTATTCATGGTCTAATGTTATCATGTATTTATTCATAGCCTAATGTTCTCACGTGTTTATTCATAGCCTGTTGTCCACGTGTGTTTATTCATAGCCTGATGTTCTCATGTGTTTGTGTGTGTGTGTGTGCGCGCGCGCGCGCTTAATCTTTTAGATATAATTGTGGTTTGCAGATACAGTTACAACCAAAAGTGTATGGGAGGGATGTGGGGTGGGAGTGAGAAGAGGGAGAACAGAGACTACTACAAAGAAAATAATGTTACTAAAAGCAAAGAGAAGAAAATATAATATAAAATAATCATTAATTAGAAAATCTTTATCCTAAATTGCCCATTAGACTTCGAGTTTATCTCCAGAACCTTGGAGCAATTCTAACTGATTCTGGTGTGGCGGTGAGCGTAGATTGCTCTGTTACCAGCGCGAAAATATTATGGAAATAACTTTTTGGCACATCGGAAGACTTGACGCTCTGCTATCATTAATTCTGTTTGGGAGTCGTGCTTTTGGTAGGGGCTGTGGTTCCTATGACGTTGGCGACTGAAAACTGTTATAAATAAATAATTTCCGGAATCGTGTTTCAGGAAGACAGACAATAGATCAGTCGAGACAGATGGATGATACCTGCCGAAAATAGCGCACGCTCAGTGGCGTATAAATAGAGACATCCAACACTCACGATAGAAATCTACCTTTTTCACCAGCAGGCTTCCGGTATGGAAAGGCGGTGCTTGACAGTCCACTGGAATTCAACGAAGCGTGGTAAAAGAGAATAAGATAAGAGACTATCGCCCAAAGCTGGCGTGCCCGAAAAGGGAGTCTGTGTAATTTATGTCACTTTCAGGATCAAATATAAGTTTGCAATATCACACCCTGGTACAACACTGACAAACATGCACTCAGTCAAATATTCAGTATGCAAACTATAGCTTCCTTTCGTCCAAAGAGACAAAAGTGCGGCAGAAGGACAGCCGGGTCTATTTTAAAATCGGTACGTGCACGCGAACGTAAAATCATAAACAAAATTAGAAAGAAGTAACATGTTGGCTAGGAGGCCTCGACTTAGCATCATATAACACCCCCCGTATCATATCAGTATGTCAGTGCGTTGTTTCTCTGGATCGGAGAATACTGTTTTAATTCCTTAACACTGAGGGAAGTGTTCCAGACTTCTACAACAGCACCTGTTTGCCGGCCCCAGAGCCATCGAACGGAATTGTAGGCGTGGTAATGGCGATAAAACGGGCTCGGTAATCATAATCCGGAATGATAAAGCGCCGCACGGCTTTGGGAGGACCCAGATTGCTAATTGGCTGGATTGTGCGACGGCGCACGTGCACTTATGCTATTTTTATTCGACCTCATTGGAAGTGGTTTTCTCTATATAACTATGCAATTGATTGCCGACTGGGCGGGCGTCACTTTCATTGAACCTTCCCTGTAAGAGCTACTGACACTTAAAATATATTTTTATCGGCTTTCTTTTGGGGAGCTTGGTGTCTGTTTCGTCCTTATCTGTTTGGCTATTAAAATCGTGGGCTTTCTCTTGTCCCTCACGCCACTGCTGGATGGCTCGGCTCCAGGCTGTTTGCTCTCATATTGTCAGTGACCCAGGAAACTTCGGATTGCCAGTGACCCAAGCAAATTCGATTTGTCTCATATAACCTTTGATTGCCACTGGCCCAAGTAAATCCGTCCTGTCAACAATCTATGTAAAACCGTGCTGTCAATGACCCATGTAAAATCGTGCTGCCAACAATCCATGTAAAACTGTGCTGTCAATGACCCATGTAAAATCGTCCTGTCAATGACCCAAATAAAATTGTCTTGTCAACAATCCATGTGAAATCATCCTTTCAACAATCTATATAAAATCGTCCTGTCAACAATCCATGTAAAATCATCCTGTCAATGACCCATGTAAAATCGTGGTGTCAAAAAACCCATAAAAATTCGTACTGTCAACAGTGCAGGTAAATTCATGCAGTCATCGAACGATCCACGTAAATTCGTGCTGTCAACAATCCATTAAATTCGAACTGTCAACAATTCACATAAATTCGTATTGACAACAATCCATGTAAATTCGTACTGTCAACAATTCACATAAATTCGTATTGACAACAATCCATATAAATTCGTACTGTCAACAATTCACATAAATTCGTATTGACAACAATCCATGTAAATTCGTACTGTCAACGATTCAGTTAAATTCGTGTGTAAGAGACCCATGTAATAGTTGTTAAATGCTACATGATGATATGAAAGTTGAAATTAGTTGTTAAATGCTACATGCTGATATGAAAGTTGAAATTAGTTGTTAAATGCTACCAAGTCAAACGATTTAAGGTAAGTATATTGTTCTGCTGCCATTGCTAATTACTCTAGCAAATTAAATAAATAAACAAAATCATTAACAATTAAGAAAAGAGACTGAACTTTCAATCGTGTGGTTTACAACTTTTTCCATGATATCGTTATAGCATGAAGAATATGTCAACATCACACTGATATATGACACGAAGTTTTCGAGTTAAAAACAAATCGAGTGTATTTATTTTCTGTATAATTTAGCACCATTCTTGCCAGTACCAGCAACATCAGCAGAGTTAAATGAGTACATGCAAACGTGCTATTTTAATTAGATATTTAGATCTATGCATTTGCATGCAGCTTTTATCTCCCCTATGTACATGCAGATATATTTCTTCGTAAATACATGCGGATATTTTTTCTAGCGCCAGTTAGAACGTGGGATTAGAAATAGATTGTTAGGTATAACGTACTTAGCAGCGTGAAAGCAATTCATCCTTTATGTTAAATGTATCTACGGAGGGGAGCTCATCCTGTATGTTAATGTATCTACGGAGGGGAGCTCATCCTTCACGCTGGGTACGCCTAAAGGTGGGAGCCTGGTGTTTCTGTATATTTTAACGATAAATTTATGATGTTGTGTGGTTTGCATAATAAGCCCGTTTGAACCTCAAAACAAATAAAATCTTTATCTTAGCCCTAAACATCACGCTGAAAATTTATAAATAGACGTGTCAAATACTTCTTGAAGGTTCTGATAGTTTGCTTTAGAATGACTATGAAGAATATTAAACATGCTTTGATAATGACTCTTAATTTTCCTTCCTATAAATCCTTACAGTGCTGTATTATAGTTTAAGTTTGACTATTTCCACATATTTTATTTATTTCTGATGATTTGTCTTATTTGGGGGGGAAGCTACAATTTGAATAGTAAACAGTAGTGTGCGCATTTGCTTTGTCTGTATTTACTTGTCATCACTCGTATGTGAGAATCTGTCTGTATTTACTTGTCATCACTCGTATGTGAGAATCTGTCTGCGTATTAGTATTATCAACAATGGAAGAGTTATCAGAAAAATATTTCAGTCATACCTCTACAACATTTGGAATCAGAATGCAACTCATTTTTATAACTGAATTCTCTCCTTTTTTGTATAATTAATATGTTCTTCTATCTTCTCCAACTGGCCTCCTATTCCATCCTACCAATTTCTTAACAGTTTCTTTAATGTTAATATAAGTCTCAGCATGTTTATCTCTTTGCTGAATTAAACCCCAGCAAAAATGTAATTTTACAAGCAGACTAATGTTTAATGTGTTAAAAGTTTTGTTTCTATGTATGTGCATGTGCGCACGTACATATGTGTATGTTATTATATTTAACTTATACACACGTACATATGTATATGTTGTTATATTTAACTTATACACACGCACATATGTGTATGTTATTATATTTAACTTATACACACGTACAACGATTCAATATAAACACTTTATTTGGACATAACGACGTCATTGTATAAGGGGCATGCTTGAGTACGTCCTTGCTTTTATCCATGTAGCAAATCCGGACTTCTTACTTTTAAGTTACACCTAAGTTTTGACAGAACACAAAACCCGTTTCATTTCTGCATAAGGGAGTCCGACAGTAGTTACCTTGACGTGGCAGATCTACTTTCAAAATCCAGTGATACCACAATGTATGTGGCTAACAAGGCGAGATAACTTGGGAGGTTTAATTGGATAACTCTGTAGCATAGAAGGAAGGGACGTTCAAGGTCTGTATTTCTCCCCCCTTCCTCAGGACATAGTAGAGTCCTACACATTCTTTACATAGCTAAACGTGAACAGGATGTCACGACTCTTCCTAAAATAGTTGTAAACAAAGCTGGGTGATTCGTGGAATAATGAACATTGAGGACAGATGAACAGGAAAGTAAAGTGAATAGTAGTACACTGTCTTCTTCCTTAATAATATATATATACAGTTATAACTAAGCTGTCTCCATCCTTAACAATATATACATATACAGTTACAACTATATTATCTGCTTCCATAACAGTATAATAAAAGTATAGTTATAACAAAATGTTCTCCTTTCATAACAATAATATACATTTATGACATAACTGTCTCCTTCCATATCAATACACTAAGGTAGAATCAATGCCTTCATACACTTTTGCCTAATTCAAAAAAGCGTGTGCATGTGTCTGTACCATCAGGTCTTCTGGACGAAATGCATTCTTAGACGTTTAACATATTAATAGTGTGTAATTGTAAATACACCATCCTTGCTAATAGAACTGTCTGTTAATGATGTGTAAATGTGTCCACACTATCACTTTGAATAAAAACGGTGTGTCTTCAGACATTTTTTCATATTGGCAGTATGACTTTGTGAATCAGAGCCAGGTGGCCAGATGGCATATACAGACACGCTGACCAGAAATCCTATCTGCCTGGAGTAGGGGTGGGGGAACCACTTAAGCGGTGCTTGCTCTTGTCTAGCAAGACATGCAGATCATGCGATAAGACGGGTATTTCGGACTAGAACCTGTCATGAAAGAAAATAACAGGAGAAGATATCTTGTTCTCTACTCCACCATGATATGGAAGCCAAAGCTTAGTGTGCGAAATCGGCAAATTTGATTGGTTCTTAGTGACGTCACAATGTTCATCTACAAGTGTTCTGCTCTTTCTGTGACATTCCGTAAAAGACGAATGGGGGGAGGGGGGAATGGGAGGGAGGGCTAAAAGAAAAGTGAACTACTACAGTAAGGAATGTGTGCGTGCGTGCGTGCGTGCGTGCGTGCGTGCGCGCGCGCGCGTAGAGCCCAAGCACACGAGAGTTTTAGTAGCATCAAATAACAGTCTATCTTAACTGTAAAAGTAACCCCAGAATAAAGTACATTAAGACAAATGAAAGACATAAGTTCATTAACTCCACGAAATTATAGAACAATCTCAAGCAAATAGTAAATGATAAATTAAAATGTTTAGTATGTAAATTAGATGAATGATAAAAACGTGTGTACGCACACTTGCATGGCTTTGAGAAAGAAAGAAAGAAAGAAAGAAAGAAAGAAAGAAAGAAAGAAAGAAAGAAAGAAAGAAAGAAAGAAAGAAAGAAAGAAAGTGTCACAGGAAATGAGGGACAGAAATTATATTTTATTTCATTTTAAAAAACCGCTAACAAAACTAATTGAAGTAATCCGAGTTTTGTTATTTTTCGTATGTAGCATGTAACTTCCAGTAACGGTCACCTAAGATCTCTTTAGTAGACAGACGTTCGTGACGCAGTGTGTGTTAATTATCATATTGAATATATATATTAGTTTATGAAGAATATGTATATTAAATAAATTGGGACAACTGCGCAATACCGTCACATGTTGTTGACGAGTGAAATGGCCAGTGCGCATTAGGATTGACCACAGAAAAGCGTGCATCACGATTACCACTATATATCCAAGGCAAAAATCATGTCACAGGACATAGCTTCTGGAAGTTTTGGAAACCTTCAGTGAGAGCTATATAAGAGGCAAAATGAAGACTTTGACTCTCAATGTTGAAAACGTCGATTCGTCTGAAGCCAGTCTAACTTCACGTATGAATTATCTCATGTACAGAGATTTCATAAAGGAAAGCTGCAATAATCTCTTTCCATCCGTTTTCCATCCGTCTGATGCCATATATTGAGTAACGAGGCAAAATTACTCAGTATAATTGTTGGCAAAGTGGAAAGTTCACTGTCCAAGAAAAACCCGATGCATGCGACGCTGGTTGTATGCAGTTAACGACACGAGGGACCAACTTGTTCTTCCCCCTGTCTGAGTTCGTTTTGGCAGTCTATCCCGCGAATTGAGAGGCTAGCACCGTGATCGTCTCACAGACATATCCGGATTTCTACACTCAATGTAATGCGACGACACATCCCACTGGACGACTCTACCCGATAATGCTAAACGTCGTTGGGATGTCCGTTTCCACGACAACCGGTACAACGATAATTATCGAGGCTGACAACAGTCAGCTAAATTTCAGATTTCTCCCCAGTGATAATCTGAAAGTGGTGCCTAGATTCTGCAGAATCTTCACCTGTAATGCGACGCCTCAATTGCGTCCCGTCTTCACTTTGAAGTGCCGCTTATAAGTGACGTGTGAGATTACGTCATCTCCTTGGAACTCTGACATTAATAGTGAGTAATCATTAGCACGGCTAACGCGCACATACTTAAGTCTAGGACTCTTAAGAAAATGAACACTATTATATCGTTTGCAAAATAAGAACTCTAATGTTAAAAGTAATGCTTATTTTACATGTCAACTATTGTTAAAGCGGCCCCATTTGCCGCATAAGAATTGTGTAATTAATCTTTATTTTATATTTTGAATTTCATCATTTTCATCTCCCCTTATTTCCCACAGAGTGTATGACATTGGAAAGTTGAATGAATGATTAATCACTGTGCGAAAGAGTAGTGCCCCTTTTTAAATCGGGAAATAAATAACCTGATTTAAACATCTTTCAACTCTCTTGTTATTCATAGTTTTTGAGAGGGACGAAAGAATTTGTACTATTGTTTTGCACCGTTCGTCTGTTCGTCCATTTATTCACATTTATGATACACACTCACAACACACACCGCCAATAAAACGTTCCTTGGCATGACACTAATAAAGTGGGCCCCACCCAAACATCAATGGAGTATGTCATGTGTGTCATTGTAACAACCTGACACGACGTAGTACTGGCACACGTCACGGGCTTTTTTTGGAGGTGCACCGGAGCAGGCCAAAAATAGACTTCACCCCTTGCATCTCTAACTTCAGCTCGGGTCGGCTTGTAACAAGCCCGCCCGTTTTGTAAACATCTGGTGACCACTGACCGTGATCTGACAAGGTAAATTGTGTTGTTGTAAGAAAGTGTCATCTCTTTCCTGCTTTTCTATCTCATCACCATTATGCATTGTTTATTGCATGTTAGGGCTTGCTATTGAGACTTAGGTGAACTGGATTTTGATAAGACTTATTATTATTGTGTTGAAATAAGTTTTATAATCTTTACGCTATTATCGTTAACGCGTACCGACTCGTGTTTAGACGTACATAGATCGATATTTCGTACGCTACATTAGCAACTGTTGTTTTGCTAATTTTGCTAACTTTGCAAATTTGCGATTAGGATTTCTTTTATTCGTGTTTATCATAATCCTAATCACGTGGTGGCTGGTGTTCATACGCACACCATTGCACCACTTGTGACCGACAGAGGTCAAAATCCCGCGAATATTCTAAGTCACTTTATCCAACTCGTGATAACTAGCAATTTTTAAAATGGCCGAGCTAGTAAACATAAAGAAAGAACTCATGGCTATGGGTAGAGAATTCGGGTATGAAAAAGCCGAGTTAAAGGAATACGTGGATGAGGAGATAGCTAAATGGTATGTTGCGAAAGAAAATGAGGCGAAAGAGGCTATAGAGCTAGAAGAAAAGAGACAGGTAGCTAAGGATTTAGAGATGCGAACTTTGAGAGAGCTAGAAGATAAGAGAGAGTTAGCTAAACAGCTAGAGATGCAAAACCTGAGAGAGCTAGAGGATAGAAAAAATGAGCTAGAGGAAAAAAGAGCGAAAGAGGCGAGAGATTTTAAAGAGAAAGAAATCCAAGATATGAGAGAAATAGAGTTATTAAAGATTCAGTCAGCTAGGGATTTAGAAGATAAAAGGCAGGAAGTAGAAGAGAAAAAGCTTAAGTTAAAAGCTAGAGCACATCAGGAACAGCTTGAATTAGCTAAGCAAGAGGTAACAGCTAGAGAGAAGTTGTTAGATGGGACTGCTAAGCAACAGGCCGAGTTAAATAAACCCCGTACACGGCTAGCTTTCTTTAACCCTGAAGTCGAGACGATTGACGAGTTTTTGACACGCTTTGACAGTTTCATTGCCAACTTTAATTACACTGACATTGAAAAGAAACAACAACTCGGTCAAATACTTCAAGGTGAAAGCTCGCGCGCATTTACTGATCTAACGCGCGATCCCGCTATTACTTATGCAGATCTCAAAACGGGTTTGATGCGTACTTTTCAATGTACAGCAGAAGGCTTTCGAAAAATGTTTAGGAGAGCCATACCTAAAGCAAATGACACCATGCAAGCCTTCGGTACCCGGTTACGCCATTATCTTGATAGATGGATTGATTTGACAGACATCCGGAAGACATATGAGGGCCTATTTGATTTGATATTAAGAGATCAATTTCTCCATATTGCTCCGCCTGCAATGACGACATATTTGCAGCGAAACCCCCCGGCTAACTTCAGTGATATGTTGAGGTTAGCAGACACGTATAATGATTACCCTGATCCGGTAATTACGAGGAGCGCACCACGCCCTCCTCCTACAAATCGGCAGAAGTATACACCGAAACCGAACCGACCAATGACGAAATCGGAAAAACCCGAACCGGTACAGCGGACATATACTAAGTCACAAGACGTACGACGTCACACACGTGACTCCCCACCTATGACATGTTACACTTGCAAAGGGAAGGGGCATAGTTCTCAGAACTGTCCCAGTCCACGTGATGTAAAGGTATGCACTGAAACAGGTGCAACTCTAAAGACCCAACAGGCTACAGTAAACGGACAAAAAGTCAAAATACTGGTCGATACAGGTGCGTCCATAAGCTGCATAAATGCTAAACTTGTACGCCCTGAACAGTATCTAAGAGGTAGTGTCCGCATTCGATGTGTTATGGGGCACCTTAGTACATGTCCAAGAGCCACTGTACATGTTACGTCATCCGTATTTTCCGGTACAGTCACCGCCGCAGTAATAAGAGACATGCAGTTCGGATTCATACTATCGCCCGGGCAGTGTGACGCACACACTGATGACATCTATCCTGTTCTCCCCGTAACCACTAGAGCACAACGGATACGTAGTAAACAAGGACCCCCAGCTCTAAAGATAGTCGAGAATACATTCCCGCAGTTGACCCCAAGTCAACTCAGTCACCTGCAGCAGGAGGACAAAAGCTTGTCCGCAATGCTAAAGCTGGCACGGAAAAACACTATTACGTCCAGCAAGTACGCGACGATTACGTATTTCCTGAAGGACGGACTAGCGTTTCGGCGCACCGACTTTAAGGAAAATGATACTAGAAGCACCACGTGTTTATTTACTCCTACACCACTCAGACCGCTGATTCTAAGCTTTGCACACGACTCAATCATGTCTGGACATCAGGGCGCGCGTCGCACTGAGCAGCGAGTTCGTGAAGACTTCTTTTGGCCAGGCCTGAGTAGGGATGTTCGCTCGTACGTTCGTACATGTACGCAGTGTCAACAACATATTGACCGAGGGCGTGTCAGTCGAGTTCCCCTCGAGATAGTACCAACAGTAGAGGAACCATTCCTAAAAGTCGCAGTAGACATTATTGGCCCAATCATTCCCGCGGCCGAAGGAGGATATCGCTATATCCTAACAATCGTGGATTTTGCAACACGATATCCAGAAGCAGTCGCATTAAAGGGCATCACAGCGATCGAAGTCGCAGACGCTTTAATAGACGTATTTTCTCGCACGGGCGTTCCCCGAGAAATATTGAGTGACCAGGGCACGCAATTCACCTCAGCAATGATGGCTGAAACAATGCGTCTACTGGCGTGTAAACAGTTGTTCTCATCACCATATCACGCTCAGTCTAATGGTGCCGTTGAACGTTTCAACGGTACAATAAAGAAAATGTTAATTAAAATGGCCTCGGAACAACCCGACCAGTGGCCGCGTTTTCTAGCACCATTACTCTTCGCGTATCGCGAACTCCCACAAGAGAGTACGGGCTATTCACCGTTCCAACTACTATACGGCAGGCAACCTCGTGGTCCCCTTAAGCTAATAAAAGAAACATGGGTCAAGGGAGACACTGTGACCGATGGTAAAGATGTTCACACGTACGTAGCCGAACTACGTCAACGTCTGACCGAAACGTGTCACTTAGCACAGGAAAACGTTCGCGAAAAACAACCCCGATACAAGCGAAATTTTGACCGTACGGCTGTGGAACGTGACCTCGAACCAGGTCAGCTCGTGTTACTTTTACGGCCCACGCATAACAACCGCATGCAAATGCACTGGCGTGGACCCTACCGCGTTATTAAGCGTGTGAAGCAGAACGATTATAGCATACAGATAGGAAATAAGCAGAAAATCTATCACATAAATATGCTAAAGCGTTACTATGAACGCAGCGACGAACAGATACAAAACGTGAATGTCGCACTGATACAATTGGAAGACTCCAATTTCAGAACAGACATGATGTCCGCCGAAACCCAGCCTAACTCTGCAGTTACAGTCGATCAAGTCGAGATTGACTCGAACTTAACTGTCGAACAGCGCGACGCAATGTCCAACCTCTTACACAGACACGCGCGCATATTCACCGACCAACCGGGCCACTCAGATTTGGTTGAACACCGCATCAAACTTTTAAGTGACAAACCGATACGCTTAAAACAGTACCCACAGAAATATGAGAGCACAAAGTACATAGCAGAACAGGTGCGTGAAATGCAAAAACAGGGCGTGATTGAACAGTCAATCTCCCCATATTCATCACCGGTCGTCTTAGTTAAAAAGAAAGACGGTACGCTTCGTTTTTGTGTGGACTACAGACAGTTAAATGAGATAACTGAATTCGATGCGGAACCTATTCCAAATCAGGACGAATTATTCGCAAAACTAACCAAGGCACATTACTTTTCGAAGTTTGACATGTGCAAAGGGTACTGGCAACTGTCAGTTGCTATTGACGACAGACCAAAAACAGCCTTTCCAACCCCGCTAGGCTTGTTTCAGTTTTGCCGACTACCGTTCGGACTAGCGAACGCACCCGCAACATTCGCACGCTTCATGCGAAAATTACCGTTAGAGAGCGTTGACGCATTGAATTTCTTCGATGACATACTGGTAGCAACAGGAACATGGGACCAACATTTATCCTCAGTGGATGGTCTACTTGACATTCTCGAGCGCCATAGATTGACCGTGAAACCCTCCAAAGTTCGCGCGGGCTTTCGAGAGATTGAATTTCTTGGCCATATCATAAGTGACGGACAAATAGGCCCAAATCTAGACTTGACTGCAGCCATTCGTGACATGACCTTACCGACTACAAAGAAACAGGTCAGGGCAGTTTTGGGGCTAGTGGGGTACTACCGAAAATTTGTCCCAAACTTCAGTACGCTTCTTAAACCACTGACGGACTTAACTGGAAACAAACAACCCACGAAAATACGATGGACGGCAGAGTGTAGCACCGCCCTCGAAAAAGTGAAGGACATCTTGACCAGTAAACCCGTCCTACAGTTACCAGACTTTGACAAGAGATTTATTGTCAGGACCGACGCATCAGACGAAGGCCTCGGTGCCATACTTCTCCAAGAGACAGATGACGAATACCTACCGGTAGCATACGCTTCTAAGAAACTGTTAGATCGTGAGACACGGTATTCTACGATTGAAAAAGAGTGCTTAGCAATCGTATGGGCACTCAAGAAATTTAGTGCCTATCTGTACTCTAAACCATTCATCCTGCAGTGCGATCATAAGCCGCTGACATATCTGCGCACTAGCATGTATGATAACGCTAGGCTAACTAGATGGACACTCCTGCTACAGGAGTATAGCTTCGTTGTCGAACACATCGCGGGCCGAGAAAATTCGGGTGCCGATGCATTATCCCGGCATGCCATAACCGCGATATAAACAAGAGAGAGGATAGTCTCTCCACAGATGCGCATATAATTCCTGTGGAGACTATCGTGTGAAATAAAATTTTTTTGTTCCTAATTGATTTCCACTCTGTGAGCTCCAATCAATTTTAAGAAGGGGGTTGTCACAGGAAATGAGGGACAGAAATTATATTTTATTTCATTTTAAAAAACCGCTAACAAAACTAATTGAAGTAATCCGAGTTTTGTTATTTTTCGTATGTAGCATGTAACTTCCAGTAACGGTCACCTAAGATCTCTTTAGTAGACAGACGTTCGTGACGCAGTGTGTGTTAATTATCATATTGAATATATATATTAGTTTATGAAGAATATGTATATTAAATAAATTGGGACAACTGCGCAATACCGTCACATGTTGTTGACGAGTGAAATGGCCAGTGCGCATTAGGATTGACCACAGAAAAGCGTGCATCACGATTACCACTATATATCCAAGGCAAAAATCATGTCACAGGACATAGCTTCTGGAAGTTTTGGAAACCTTCAGTGAGAGCTATATAAGAGGCAAAATGAAGACTTTGACTCTCAATGTTGAAAACGTCGATTCGTCTGAAGCCAGTCTAACTTCACGTATGAATTATCTCATGTACAGAGATTTCATAAAGGAAAGCTGCAATAATCTCTTTCCATCCGTTTTCCATCCGTCTGATGCCATATATTGAGTAACGAGGCAAAATTACTCAGTATAATTGTTGGCAAAGTGGAAAGTTCACTGTCCAAGAAAAACCCGATGCATGCGACGCTGGTTGTATGCAGTTAACGACACGAGGGACCAACTTGTTCTTCCCCCTGTCTGAGTTCGTTTTGGCAGTCTATCCCGCGAATTGAGAGGCTAGCACCGTGATCGTCTCACAGACATATCCGGATTTCTACACTCAATGTAATGCGACGACACATCCCACTGGACGACTCTACCCGATAATGCTAAACGTCGTTGGGATGTCCGTTTCCACGACAACCGGTACAACGATAATTATCGAGGCTGACAACAGTCAGCTAAATTTCAGATTTCTCCCCAGTGATAATCTGAAAGTGGTGCCTAGATTCTGCAGAATCTTCACCTGTAATGCGACGCCTCAATTGCGTCCCGTCTTCACTTTGAAGTGCCGCTTATAAGTGACGTGTGAGATTACGTCATCTCCTTGGAACTCTGACATTAATAGTGAGTAATCATTAGCACGGCTAACGCGCACATACTTAAGTCTAGGACTCTTAAGAAAATGAACACTATTATATCGTTTGCAAAATAAGAACTCTAATGTTAAAAGTAATGCTTATTTTACATGTCAACTATTGTTAAAGCGGCCCCATTTGCCGCATAAGAATTGTGTAATTAATCTTTATTTTATATTTTGAATTTCATCATTTTCATCTCCCCTTATTTCCCACAGAGTGTATGACATTGGAAAGTTGAATGAATGATTAATCACTGTGCGAAAGAGTAGTGCCCCTTTTTAAATCGGGAAATAAATAACCTGATTTAAACATCTTTCAACTCTCTTGTTATTCATAGTTTTTGAGAGGGACGAAAGAATTTGTACTATTGTTTTGCACCGTTCGTCTGTTCGTCCATTTATTCACATTTATGATACACACTCACAACACACACCGCCAATAAAACGTTCCTTGGCATGACACTAATAAAGTGGGCCCCACCCAAACATCAATGGAGTATGTCATGTGTGTCATTGTAACAACCTGACACGACGTAGTACTGGCACACGTCACGGGCTTTTTTTGGAGGTGCACCGGAGCAGGCCAAAAATAGACTTCACCCCTTGCATCTCTAACTTCAGCTCGGGTCGGCTTGTAACAAGCCCGCCCGTTTTGTGACAGAAAGAAAGAAAGAAAGAAAGAAAGAAAGAAAGAAAGAAAGAAAGAAAGAATTAACTCATCGTACAACTCAGAGTTCAACAAAAATTACAATTCCTAGTTTGCACATTTCTAACTTGATTAGAACAGAAGGAATTTCTCATGTAGTTTAGGATTTGTGCAATTCTGGATTAACGTAATATTTAATATGCTTAATATTTAACTCCTTAAACCTTTGGCACAGCCCAAAGTTAACAAAAATTTATTATAAAATAGACACATCTATTTTAACAATACTCATTAAGCATATTTTGTTAATGCCAATCCTTTACAAATTAATATTTTTTAATTTTATTTTGAGTGCCTCTAATACGTATTTGTCTGACACTGGAGCGGGATAAATAAATATTTTTTTTTTTTTCAAGGTGTATCTATCACTGTTCTGCATTGCTGATATCCATCCTTGATTAAGGCGATCCAGCAACCTCCGGTTGAATTTCAGCAGAAATAACTTATCGTTTCCTTCGCCTCCATTCATCTAACCGATACCAAAGCCATGCACATTTAGACACCCTTCTATCATATCTACCCAGTATCTTTTCTTTCTGCCCGAATTAAGCGGCACGCTCTCCGCCTGCTTGTGTAGTCTAGAATCTGGCGGTGTAGTCATTGGTCTAGCCAGCATTTCAGGAAAGGGACTGCACTCTGGCTGACCAGAACGCGCTTACCTTCCTGCCGTCTCAGTGCATCCTGCGGTTCAGGGTTATGGCACTGACTGCAAGGAACCTTAGGAGTTCATTTTACATCTTTCGAAGATGTCATTCTTCCATTGAGAGAAATTTAAATTTAGACAGTATGTGGGGGTAGGGGTGGGGGGATGCATGCGTGTGTGTGTGTGTGTGTGTGAATGTTTAAAAAATGCACGCACACACAAACACGCACACAGATATATATAAGGATAATATTGCCATTATTAATGTTTCATTCTTCTAAGACTCAGTCTTTTATCACAAATACTTAAAGATAATTTTTAAGTGCGTTTAGGAGTAAAACAGACATATATATATATATAAGCTTAATGCACTCTCCACCTACGGGTTGCTTCTTTCCGCAAGATAGGTCGTCTCCCTTTTTGAATGTCATATTTTTCTCGTTTGATTATTAACATGAAGCTCAGGCGACGGCGTCTACAGTATGCTCCCTTCATCTGTAACTGTTGAAGTTGATAATAACACAACAAAATCAGCCACAGCAGACAGAGCGGTTTCACTTACACCAATCGCATTTATGTTCCAAGTTTTTTTACTAGGTCAATATATTTAGAAATGTAAGTAACCAAGTTTTCTCACTAGGTCAATATAGTTAGAAATGTAAGAGAATAAGTGGAGGACTGATCAAGCAACAATAACGCAAGCAGGATGGGAGGCGGGGGAGGAAGTAAGAGTCGAAATATTTAAAAGGCCGACTGGGATCAGCTTGTAGCTATGAGCTGACGGATTTATGGTTATCAGATTAACAGCTTATTTTGATGAGGTACACATTCTAGCTAAACATGAGGTACACATTCTAGCTAAACATGAGGTACACATTCTAGCTAAACATGAGGTACACATTCTAGCTAAACAGCACAAATATGTCCACGGAATCAAAAAGTCTTTTACAGTGTAAGAAAAATACTTACACTTTGTCCGACAATTTTCAGGATGTTTCTTCCAGCCGCAGTAATAAATAATCAAACCAAACAAACCAAACCTTCAGCTTTCTCTCTTGAATGTGTACTTTAAAATGTCCCCACTCCTATGCCCCACGACCACCTCTCTCTTTCTTTCACTCTCCTTATCACTCATTCTTTTATTTTTTTTCTTTCTCAGTCCTTCTCTTTCCATTCTACAATATTAGTTCCTTGTATTTTTCCTCTTTTGTTTCTCTTTCATTTAGTACAAGAGTTAGTTTTAAAATAAAAGAGTTACCTTCCTTGTTGATGTTTGGAAAGCTGCGTACTATGTCCGCTGGGAGATCTTCATCTATGTCCGGCCCACTGGGCGTTGTCTTGGCCGTGACTGGAGGGGCAAGCCGGGAGAAGCGGTCGTATAGGTCCAGCATATACTCGGGTGGCTTCCTCCGCGGCGTCTTTATGAGCTTCAGCTTGGCCACCCGGCTTAAACCGGGTGGAGGCATGCTCCCTGCAGTTCGATTATCCGAGAGCATTTCGAGCAGAGAGAAGTCCATTTCTTCGTAGTAGTAGTCGATGTAGCCGTCCCATTCATTACCAGTCCCCGCTGAAGCGTTGGGGTTCGAGTCAGCACTGCTATCCGCTCGCGAGGTCCTATTGCTGACTGGTTTCTCTTGACCTAGCGTGGTCCCTATCATCCCAGGGTTCGCATCCCGAGTAACGTGAAAGAGGAGGGGTCCTTCTTGGCTGGGTTTAGCTACCGGAAGGATGGGAGTCACTTGCGGTGGAGTGGCTGCTTGGATGTACCCTGGGGTGATGCTGACGGACGTGGAGTGCAGGTCGTCATTAGGAGGGCGTGTCAAGGACAAGCGAGCCCTGAGAAGAAAAAACAGTATCACCAGCGGGCGTGGGTAAGGGGGGCGACACTTCATTGCACTCCGCTGATGGCCAAGCTATTTTCTACACCTCGGAATAAGATACAGTGCCTCTGGCTTTCTAAATTGGGAAACCTGTAGAAACACAGTGTGGCAACCAGGAGTCTACTAGCCTGCGTTTGTTTGAAGACAGATCCTAAGAGCCCCAATCAATCGTCTTTGCGGCATTGTACACAATCGGGCTTTGCTGCAAACTTCACCCCATCTTTATCCAGCAATATTTGTTGAAAACGTCAGGACTGTGACGTCAGGATTTCGTGGAAGAACGTCTCACGTGATCGACATGATTCTCGATGCTTTATCAAACTGGACTTGACACTCGAGCAAAACGTCACACGTATAAGTAAAGAACACGTCATCAATGCATGGCCTACTTATGGTCCGGTCCTCCCAAGTTCACCCACCTTTCCTTTCTTCTCAAGACAACGTTTGTAATAAAAATCAACTCATGTCAAGGCTCGACAGCCTGTTTCTGGCTGAAGACATTTCATTTCACAAACATTGTGCCTCGCTAACATTTTTCTATAACCTACGCACTGCGCGATTAATCTGCAAACACTGGTTCCGTTTCTGATCTTTAAAGTGTGGGTGGCAGCGAGCGTGTGTGGGGGGGGAGGGGGGTATTTGTTGCTATACTGTCCCGTCTTCGGGCCCCGCGTTCCTTGTCTCTGCCTGGTGATTGGCCAGTAGTGCAGCACTAAACAGCAAACTTTCGGGCAAAAGCGATGGCCGAAAATATGTTGCACTGAATGAAGGTTGTGTGGTTGTGTTCAGACATATGCACAGGGAAGTAATAAAAAAGAGAAAATATATCTTTGTGTTTATACTCGTTTTTTTTTCTCTCCAGTTTGCAATGATACCGTCGACTGTGTAGACCCGGTTTTCCCAGCATAAACAGTTAAGAAGGAGGGGTGGGGTGTAGGAACTATGCAGAATACAACTATTAAATGTGTGTGTCAACCTCCTTTCTTAAAGAAATAGATCACGCCAACAGGAATGGGGAATAATTTTGTTGTTGTCCTTTTCAAGTCACTTTCAGTTAATACATCCTGTGGGCGAATCATGTCATCGCGAAAGCGAAAACAGTAGCGTAGGCTAAAATTACCCTTCTGTATTTTAAATACTGTATCAGAGGAACTGACATCTCAGATGATGCTGATATGTCAAAAGATCATAGGTTCCTAACCTAACAGTAGTTGTACTTCGTGTGTTCTCCAACATCCATGCAATTCTTTAAGCCCATGACGTCAGAAGCCCTCGCTTCTACCTAACTCAAACGATCAACGAAGTTTAGTAGAGAGCTTTCAGATTTCACAGAATAAGAATTTACTGGCTTGTGGGCCGACGCCCATTTAAATAATATTGTTAGTATTACTTTCCTTTTTAAAACTTAAATAAAAAACACGAATGCTGACGATTTTGCTTTTTATTTTTTTAAAGGAAAGAAATAAACAAATGTACTGTTTTAAAGAGTTTAAATGTAACAAGTAAGATATGTCCCGCATGTTCACATGTCGGTTTGGTGGGCTGCTGCTGCCAGAGACCTAATTTTGAATTCTAGGGGGAAGGAGAGAGAGAACAAAGACCTGTTAGTAATATTTAGTGCTAAAGAAGTTTCGAGTAAAAAAGAAATCAACTTTAAGTGAAGGTATTCAAGAAAACAATCATATATGTATCTACTGGAAAAAGATTAAAAAGAGAGGTTGGTAAACAGAAATGGAGCAGTGTTGTACCTTAAATTGCACCATTCAACTGCTATGGAGTTTTAATGCCGCAAGACCAGAGTTCGAAGATACAAAAGATTCCTTACGTCTGTATAAATACCAGCTTTCTTACATAAAAAAAACTTCAATTCACAAAATCCTTAATCCACACAGCATATTTTGTTTACTTTATTTCTTCTTTTTTTTAAAAAAAAAACTTGTTCGGGATTTTTTCGTTTTCATCTAAATATAGGGCTGGGCGGCTAATTTATAAACTGGGCTATACGTTTACAAAACCAAACACATATTAATTCTGAAACCACATCAGATGAAGACAGAAACAGCAATTGAAACAAAGAGATAATTATGAAAATATATAAGATGAAGATAGGAAATATAAAAACTTAAAACAAAGAGATAATTATGAAAAAATGTATAAGACGAAGATAGAAATATAAAAACTTGAAACTGAGAAATAATTATGAAGAGAACATTTGAAACAAACGAAAGTATTAATTATAGAGCCAAATCAGGTGACGGTCGAAGCATGGTATTTTGATAAACAACTTTATGTAATCTTTTCCTGTTAACTTATAATTGCCTCTCTATATATAGATAGATAGATAGATAGATAGATAGATAGATAGATAGATAGATAGATAGATAGATAGATAGATAGATAGATAGATAGATAGATAGATAGATAGATAGATAGATAGATAGATAGATAGATAGATAGATAGATAGATAGATAGATAGATAGATATAGATATAGATATATAAGTATGCTGATATGTCAGTATATAAAATGTATTTTGTTTGAATATTTTCATTTTCTGTTTCCATATTATGTCGCTACTATTAACAGACTCATTTTCTTTCAATTATCTTTTCGTTTAATTTCTTCTTTAATTCACACTTACTAATAGCAAGACGTTCTATATTTCAACTCGTATCTAGTTCTGTCCCAATATCTTAATTCATTATAGAAGATAAATCGAAGCCGGAATAGAGACAAGATCACTGTTATGGAAGCGGTTTAAAAATTAAAACCATATTACGTATGCTTTTGTATATTTTCATCACTACCGATTCATTGGACGTTCAAAAAGAAAGTTATGATCAATTGTTCAAAATTTCGACACATCCGCTTTTACGAGCTTACGTTCCCCTTGTGACCTATTTCAATCAAGGTCAAGATCGACATGCTGCTGTCTTCATCATCAATGCGTGTATCGATACCATATCAGCTGTCTCTTCAGCTCAAACAGTCTTTAAGACTTAATCTCCTCCTGTCAAGGGAGTTGCAACTCCAGCAATGTGGACAGAGTGCAGGAATTATATTGTTCTGGCCTCGACAGTAAGCAGGCTATAGTTATACACACCACATTTCTAAGTCCAGATATGAATTTCAGCGAAACGTTTTGATCCGTTCATCCTACCATACAGTCTATATGAGACTGCTTTCTTTTACTTCTGTTCAATCAATGAAGTGTTGATTTGAGACCTAGAAAAGAAAACGAAAGATTTTGATATTATTATTGTTGTTGCTGTTGCTGTTGCTGCTGTTTTATTGTTCAACCTTTTTCACGACTTCTATTGACTGTCACTTGTGAATCAAGGTCTTAGAATCTTACCAAGATTCTGGGAGATCCAAGATATCACGGAGCTGTGGGCACTTTCGAGAAGCGCTGCTTTTAGCAGTGGGGCGAGTCTATGGAGTCCAGGTAGTTTATTCAGATAGCCTTTCAACTCAGATGTTATGTTCACAAGGTTCCTATCACTACGGGTATCACTTCTGCTTTTACATTTCACTGTCTCAGGATTTCTAAACTGAGATCCTGGTATTTTTCTACTTTTTCTTTGTTTTTTTCTTTTTGTAGCAATTAGAACAGCGACATCAATAATTGCTGCTTTTCTGTTAGACTTATTGAGAACTACATTGTCTGGTCTTCGCGCAAGAATTACTTGTTCTTATTTCGAAGTCCAACAGTATTTTGATTCGGTCCCGGTGACTGCTTTTGGTTGGTGTATCCTTGCTTTCTCCGGTTTTTATTTTTATGGATTTTACAAAGATTTCTATGTATGATTTTTCCCACTTCGTTGTGTCTTTTGGTGTAGTCTGTTCCAGCCAGAAACTGACATCCAGATAGTATATGTTCTGTTGTTTCATTCATGTTTTGCAAAGTCTGCATTTGGAATCATTTGAGATTTTCGAAATTTTTATTTTGATTGATATCGTGTTTAGTACTTGATCTTGCGCAGATGTTATGAGCTTTTCTGTTTCTGGTTTCAAACCTACCTCTTTCAAACACCAGTATGTTGATTGTTTTGTTAATGTTTCATCAGCTTGTCGCACATACTAACCATGGAGAGGGTTTGGGCTTCGACGTTTTGGTAATGCCCGTTTTGTTTTGTTTTTTCCTTGCTTTTTTGTCTGTGTTCGGGATGGTATAATCCATTCATCTTGATTGCTTCAATCAGTGGCTCATCTTTGTTTTTATTCCGGAGGTTGTCCAAAAGGCCTATAACTTATTATTATTATTATTATTATTACTCTCTCCACGACTTCTGTTGGCTGTCGACTGTAGACCAAGTCTCGGAATCTTACCAAGATTCTGGGACATCCAAGATTTTACGGAGGGTGTCGACATTTTTTAGGAGCCTGCTGTCAGTAGTGGAGCGAGTGTGGTTTCCAGGTAGTTTATTCATGTAGCCTTCTAACTCTGATGTTATGTTCCCCAAGGCTCCTTTCATTATAGGTATCACTTCCACTTTTATACTCCACAATCTCTGGATTTCTAATCTGAGGTCTTGGTATTTTTCTCTTTTTTTTCTCTTTTTTTTGTTTTTGTTTTTATGTTTCTGATACTTGGAACAGCGACATCAATGATTGTTCCTGTTCTTTTGGACTTATTGAGAACTACAATGTTTGGTCTTCGTGCATCATCATTATTATTATTATTATTATTATTATTATTATTATTATTATTGTTGTTGTTGTTGTTGTTGTTGTTGTTGTTGTTACCACTACAATTGTTTTTATATTATTGCTATCTTTATAATCTCATCATTATCATTATAATCTTAACTATTGTTTGTATTACTATCATTACAAGAAAAATCTTCATCTTCATTATGACCATCATCATCAAAAAAGTACTTCATTATCCTCCTTGTAATCATTAATGTTAATGGTAACAATATTGTTTGTAGAAGTAAAAGTAATTCTTCACACAACTTTTGTTTGTCTGCCGGCTATGTGAGAGAGAATCCTAGTGAATTCAAATCTGGGATTCCTAACAGGATTCTAGGATATCCGAGGTTTTATAGAGGGTGTGGGGCATTACTTAGATAAACATTTTCAAACAGGGGGCAGGTCTGTTGCACCCTGAAAATTTGTTTAGATAACTTTCCATTTCTCAAGTTCTGCATACTATCTGGTACCACATCTACTCCCATAAGTTCTGCATGTATCGCCTGTGATTCAAGTATACTTAATCTTCTTTTAATTTCTAGCACTATTGACGAATCTCTAGATGGAACTAACAGTTTGAATAATTGTTATTGGCTCGTTCACTTGCCTTATCAGGTTTCATGCAAAGAAGTGTGCGATCTGGTCTTTCTTGAAGACGCCCAGTGCTGTGACTTTAGCTATTTCTACTCCTCAGCTCGTCTGATATATTTATAACACATTCTTAGAACTAACTGTATGATTTTTGTCACTCATTGTGCCGTCTGATGTGTTTTGCTCCAGCTAGCCGGTGATGTCCAGAACTATCTTAAATGTTTTGTTCCAGTTAATTTGTGATGTCCAGACCTATCTTAAATGTTTTGTTCCAGCTAGCTGGTAATGTCCATATCTATCTGAAATGTTTTATCCCAGCTAGCAAATGGTGTCTAGATCTAACTGAATGTTTTATCCCAGCTAGCAAATGGTGTCTAGATCTAACTGATATGTGTTTGATCCGCCAGGCTAGTGTTGTCAAACCTTCCTGATGTTCTTGTCCAGATAGCTAGTGTTGTCAAACCTTCCTGATGTTCTTGTCCAGATAGCCTGTGATGTCAAAATCTTTCTGATGTATTTTATTCCACCAAGCAAGTGATGTCCACAACAATGTATATATTCTCATCTTCGTTCTTGCATAATCGACATTTATAATTTCTTCATGAATTTTGTTGACCGTTTGTACTTTATGCATCAATGATCTGTTTGCTTTTTAATTCGGCTTTAAATTTCATCTCACTCAGTACTGTGCATACTGACTGTTGCATTATTTCTTCTATTTATTGAGCAAGTTGACCATCAGGTCAAATGTAAGACCACTTGTCTGAAGATGTTCAGCTGATTTTCTTACTTCGTATCTTTCTGCGGTAGTCGTATACTGATACAGGTGGCTGAAGTAGTTGATATTTTGCATATAGAGGTAGTTGATACATTGCCTACAGTTCTTTGGGGTAGTTCTATTTTCAGTACAGTTCTCTGTGGTAGATTACCTGATATTTTGATTACGGTACTTGTTGATATATGCTTTCAGATGCCTGCAATAGTTGATATTTTTCATACAGTTAAATATCTCTTATCAGGGTATGTCGCTCTTACTCCAGAGGTACCCAGCAAGGTCGGTCAATGATCCCTCCTTGAACAGTGTCCTTTATTTTGCTGTGACCTCGACCTCAATTATTTTCTGGACTCATAAAATCTGTCTACATTTGCTTTGTGGAGGAAATGGCCTATTTGTGTTGATAATATTTCTATGTACCTTTACCTGTTTTTCATTTCCTTTCCGACCGGTTCTGACGCCATCCGTGCAGCTGATTAGGAGTGGCATACTGCTTAACAATTCAGTCTGTAGTTTGTAAAAGTGGCACGCGCGTTGATAGTCATTATTATTATCATCACCAATATCATCGTCGCCGTCCTCATATCATCATTATTATTATTATTATTATTATTATCGACATTTCCATGCGATTCGTTCTTTTTATAACAGCCTGGCCTCGATGAAGAAATTCCTTCCAAAAATTGACTGATGTCATTCAAATCCATTTTTACTGATTTTCTTGCAAATAACTGTCTTTAGAATCCCTAGTTGCTATTATTTTGCTTTGAGGGTTTTTTTTTTTGTTGTGGTAGTGGTGGTGAATTTTAACAGTCGAAATTATCCATCCCTGAAGATCCGCGCACAGTTTATAAAAATAGCAAGATTGAAAAGAATTAATCGTTATATTTTATCAAATTCTGTCACCCACATACTGTTTAGTGAATCAATAATTTAAACGAAAAGGAGGAACTACGGCTCTGGAACTGCATTGGTTCTAGTCGTTATGCGATTGCACTAGACATACAGTAAGCAATGTATGTGTTCTTGTTTGTAAACTGACTTCTCGAGAGTGCACTAGACATACAGTAAGCAATGTATGTGTTCTTGTTTGTAAACTGACTTCTCGAGAGTGCACTAGACATACA
Organism: Sinotaia quadrata; assembly: GCA_028829895.1. Lineage (NCBI taxonomy): Eukaryota > Metazoa > Mollusca > Gastropoda > Architaenioglossa > Viviparidae > Sinotaia > Sinotaia quadrata. The sequence continues at coordinate 56,464,373 of CM054182.1, forward strand.
GTAAGCAATGTATGTGTTCTTGTTTGTAAACTGACTTCTCGAGAGTGCACTAGACATACAGTAAGCAATGTATGTGTTCTTGTTTGTAAACTGACTTCTCGAGAGTGCACTAGACATACAGTAAGCAATGTATGTGTTCTTGTTTGTAAACTGACTTCTCGAGAGTGCACTAGACATACAGTAAGCAATGTATGTGTTCTTGTTTGTAAACTGACTTCTCGAGAGTGCACTAGACATACAGTAAGCAAAATATGTGTTCTTGTTTGTAAACTGACTTCTCGAGAGTGCACGTTTGAACTGATTTTACTTTTACAGCATTTTAATAATAACTAGTGGTGTGTGTAGATGTGGTGTGAGAGTGAGTGCGAACACATCTCTACAGTGTTTGATGAGTGTTTGTAAGAGAAAATAACGGTTAGTGGGGTAAATGAAAAGAATCCAGGAAATTATTCATTTAATGAAGACTCTTTTTTTCTTAGTAGATAGGAAATCTAGTTTTCTCGCTCTCTTTCGCACACTCTCTCTCTTCTTTCCTCACCATCTCATTCCAAATCTTCCATCATCCTCTCCGTCTTCCTCTTTTCTCTTCCATCCTCTCTACTTTTGTCCTACTATTCATTTTTCCCATTGTTCCTTCGAGTCCTTCTCTCTCCATCTATCTCCAGTTATACTTCCTTCCGTCTTCCTTATGCTTTCTCTCTTATTCACTCTCATTTTCTATCCGTTTCTCTCTTTTTCAAATACACACAATTTCTCTCTCTCACACACTCACTCACTCACACACTCACACACACACACACACACACTCACACTCACTCACTCACACACACACACACACACACACACACACACACACACACACACACGCACACACACACACACACGCACACTCACTCACTCACAGTATTTTTGCCTGCACCACAATCAAACCAACCTCTGACTTTTCCAAGGCGCTAAGCGACCGATAAGTATGAAGTTACGCCACACCAAAGAGTGCCACATTACCCAGTTATCTTTCCTAGACTACCATAAGGCGGCGTTGTGGTCGCTGGTGCTTTCTCGTAAAAGATCATGAAGATTACTAGTAAGAGGGGAAAAAAGTCATGTTTTGACCGCATTGTTTGTTCTAAATAAAAATCACGTTGCCAACAAGTATTCATACCTGCTCGTGATCTACCCACAATTCTGCAGTTTAGTTCGACTTTCATATAAATAAACACTCTTTTAGTCATTGAAAACCCATTTATTGGCTTTTGTCTCGTTTGCATAACACTTTCCATGTCAGCCGTATTTCCATGAAGCCATCGTTTTCTTCTGGCCGACAAATTCACACCACACTCCTAGTCATTCACCACTTTGTCATTCACCATTCTTCTAGTCATTTGCCACTTTCTCTGTCATTCACATTTTTTCATTCACCATTCTGCTAGTCATTCACCATTTTCTAAATATTTACCACTCTCTTAGTCTTTCACCACTTTCTCTGTCATTCACCGCTCTACTAATTATTCATCACTCTCCTAGTCATTGATCATGCTCATTGTAATTCACAATTCTCCTAGTCATTAATCACTTTTCTAGACACTCATCAGTCTCCTATTTTTCATTGCTACGTTAGTCCTTCACAACTGTCGTTTATCACTCTCATATTCATCATGCTGTGAGATAACTTACATGCCTGGTTCGGCGTTACAAATAAAAACAAGCAAACAAATCAAAATAATAACAAATTCACATTCATCTACCAATTTCTTTTATAAATTCCTTACTCTCATTTTCATTCATTACTTGCATAATATTTTCCATTCTTATTTACCACTCTCCAAGACATTCAATACTCTCCTTGTCATTCATGAAAGTCCTTGTCATTTACTGTCTCTCCACAGTCAATCCCATTCTCCAAGATATTCAATACTCTCCTTGTCATTCATGAAAGTCCTTGTCATTTACTGTCTCTCTCACAGTCAATCCCACTCTCATATATTCATTAATTTCCTTGCTTTCATAATCAGTCATTATTCTCTTAGCCAATCAATGCTCTTTATTGTTCAGTACTCTCTTACTCAATGACCACTCTGCCGGTTATCAGCACTCAATTCAGCATTCTCTTCGGCATTCATTACTCTCCTAGTCATTAACAGTGCTCATAGAAAATGACCACTCTCCTAGTCATTCACAGTGTTGATAGAAAATGACCACTCTCCTAGTCATTCACAGTGTTCATAGTAAATGACCATTCTCTTAGTCATTCACAGTGCTCATAGAAAATGACCACTCTCCTAGTCATTCACAGTGCTCATAGGAAATGACCACTCTCCTAGTCATTCTCAGTGCTCGTAGACAATCACCACTCTCCTAGTCATTCTCAGTGCTCACAGACACTGACCACTCTCCTAGTCATTCTCAGTGCTCATAGAAAAATTATTACTCTCCTAGTCATTCACAGTGTTCATAGACAATGTCCACTCGCCTAATGATTCACAGTTCTCATAGACAATCACCACTTTCCTAGTCATTCGCAGTGTTTATAGGCACTTACTCTCCTAGTCATTCTCAGTACTCATAGACTTTAATTATTGTCCTGGTCGTTTTGCACTCTCCTGTCCTTCAGCGCCATATTCAGCGTTTCGTTGGTTATGTGTTTTTAGTATACATGTCATTTATTACGACTGTAAAGGTTATATTGTTTAGTCATAGTCATACAGTGGGCCTACTATATCCAACTGACATTGTTCCTTTTTGTTTATATGCTTTGGCAGTATCCTGTCATTGACGTCCTACACTGTGGTAGTGTCTCGTCAGTTAAGGCCTACACTATGGCAGCATCCCTTCAGTTAAGGCCTACATTTCCTACAATGTAGCAGTGTCCCTTCACTTAAGAGCTACACTGTAGCAATGTCCCTGTCAATTAAATTATAAATTTTACTATAATCATTGTAGCGGTGTCCCGTCTGTTAAGGTCTACATTTTCTACAATTTAACAATGTTCTGTCTGTCATATAGTCCTCCTTGGCCTGTGTGGAATGTGGACACTGTCTCCTTTGTGGAAGTGAGTGTGCCATCCAACAAGAAGGTACGTACCTTCGTCATTTAATAGCCTGAACTGTAAGAGTAGTGTCCCATAATCATTTAAAGCCTGCACTGTAAGAGTAGCGTCCCATAATCATTTAAAGCCTGCACCTTAAGAGTAACATCCCCATGTCTTTTAAAGCCTTCAATGTGAGAGCGTCTGGTCTCAAAATGGAGGCGAAAAGGTCTTTCAGATTCTGTTCTTGTCAGCGAAAGGACACTCCTTGCTTTTGCTCCTACCTTTTAATCCAGCTGCCCACCGGAATCAAAATCTAACATAGACAAGAACATCACCAGAGCATCAGCCCTTACCACTCCTATGCCCTTCTCAGGGCAAGAAGTGCAAGAGGAAGAGAAAGAAATAGTCAAGAAAGAAGCTCTGATGAAGAAGCCCAATAGTAAAAACGCAATACCACTCGTTACACAATACAGTGATATTCCGAGATACTGAAGTCCCATATGAAAGAACAATAATACTCAACGACTACTGAACTGAGTTGGACAACCAAGAGCACGAACACATGGCCTATGTTTATGGTCTGTCTCTATTCAGTGTGACGTGTGCCCCACGTGTGAGTTCACAAGTGACACCATGATGCTGTGCATACATATTATCACAAGAAATAATGCATTATAAATAATGGTCGTTAATGAGTTCAATAATAAAAGGGCCAACGCGAGTCGATACTCTCCTTTTGTTTCAATTTTGTTTTCTTGGCCTCCTTCCAGACGGCACCAAGGTTTGTTTATTGTTGTTGTTGGGGGATGGGGGGTATTTGTAAAAGTGCTTATCGAGGACTTCGTCCAGCCCATTGATCAAGCCTGCTTTTGGTGGCATCAGGACAACTGTCTGTGAACTATTCCGAATAACTAGGGGCACATTACTCTGACAGGTTAAGAACAACAAGAGCAACGAACACAAAACTACTCTTCATGAAGCTGAATGATGAACTTAGTGCGAAATCGGCTTCGGTCTGTATAATCAACAACAGGACAACAACTGGGACGTAATGCCCTTCTTTTAATTAGCATCTGCTGCTTAACTAATTTGTTGTAAACAGGAACTAAACTTACACCTCATCACACGTTTGTGGACGCATTCGGTACAGGATTTTGTTTTTAAATAATCCAAATATGTCTGTTGATAAAAGATGCACTGTCGTTTCACACACAAAAATCACCGAGACCCAGCCGAGGTTATTTGGCAAAGGACGGTAAATAATATATTTACGCAAATATAGTAAGGACCAAGAGCAGATCACTGCGAACATAAATACTTGATTATTCTCCTCGTCCCTTGCATGCATGTAATTGATTGCATTTCTGAGGCTGACAAATCGCATTGCCCGCTAGCAGGTGTAAAATATGAACGCGAAAGGTCACAACTTGTTTCTCTTACAAACACCCGGACTTTTAGTTGTTTATGCATGACCCCTTCTATGATATGCTTGTCAATCTTAGGATTGTGGACCAAGGGTTATCTTTCCTTGCTCGTGTCAGCAATAAATTCAAATTTAAAATGGCGGATGCTTACAAATATTTGGTTAGTTGGATATTAGCAATTTAAATTGCGGAATTTGCTTTTGTGTAATGGTGTAAATAACGATAACATATAGTCACTTTTTTTTTCCTAAGAAAGACATGTTCTTCCTGGGCTATATGGTCATAGAAATAATGGTCCTTTTCACATAAATGTGTAAGTGCGTGAGCATAATAATAATGATGAAGACTTGATACAGCGCTAATTCTTTTGAAAGAATAAAACAAACTGATGAACCCACGCGCCAACTGAAAGTATATAACAAACGCATTTATGCCAAGAAACATAAAATGAATGTTGAATAAGCAATGGCACAAGAGAGTGTTATTCTTGTTGTGGAAAAGGTGGGGGGGGGGGTTGAGACGTGTGCGTGTCTGTATGCGCGCGCGCGGGTACGTATTTCCTGTCAGTATGGAACAATTCTGCTTCTATACACCCTCAAACTAGGAACCTTCCAACTTGGCGGTTCCGGTTGACAAGTTTGAAAATAGCTCAAGTTTGTGTTAGTCTTATTTATTTGTATTAGTATTTTATTATTCTTGCATTGTAAATTTTGAATGTCAAAAATCTGACTGTCGGTTACTGAGAGCAAAAACTCAGCACGATTGGATATATGCGTGATTTTCTTTTGCACTGTCTAAGAATTCTGGTATGTCCCAGTAACGATAACTCCAACTTCCGACTGACAAGTAAATTGAATTATACTATGTTCTACCATAACAGGCCCTTTGAACTCAGATCAAATCTATGACCTAAACAAAGGAAACAATGTCATTCTGTCACGAAATTGATGTTCGCTTGGCGTTCGTTATTTTTTCTCGTGTATGTTTAGCGCATAATAAGTACATAAATCGGACACATACTTAAAACTTAATCAAGGTTCAAGCAATGTACTTTATTTTTAGTCTACTTAATTAAGCAATAATTAATTGGCAAAACAAAATCCTACTGCCAATAATAAAAAATAATAATTAGAGAGTGGTGTGCAAAGTGCACTATGCGTAGTGAAATACGAAAGTTGTAAACTTAATGCCGTTTGCAAGATGCACAGGTTTGTTGGGGTGGTGGTGGTTTTCGTTTTTGTTTTTTTTTGTTTTGTATTAACAAACAAATCTTTATATGCTGCAACAGATAGTCTTTAAAATTTTTCACATCACCTCTGCTCTTGTTCGTGTGCAAAACTGGTTTCCTCTGTGAATAGGCTTTCATATCCTTCTCAGCCATTGACGTTGCAAAGGTCCGGCAAAGGTCCGTAAAAAAGGTTAGCGAGACAAGACCTGCTGAAATGCCAACAAGAGGTCAACAGATCAAGCCTTCCAGGGGACCGCCGAAATTACAAGCGCAGGAAAAACAATCCGGGCTTCTTTGTAGTACACCGGTGACGGGTTTCATACACAATAAGATTGCCTGCAGTCGAACCCGACCGTGAGCAATAATTATTTGTTGGATAAATCCATCAGTTTGGGTCGCGAGTTGAACTACATCAATGCATGCACCTATATAGTTTCTAACTGCCGTCAGTCAAATGATTTGTTTAAAAATTGCTATTCAAAGATGTACTTCAAGAGTATAGAAGTTTAAACACAATTTCCTAAGCATCTACGCATGCGCTGTGAAGGATAATTACGGGCAGTGGTGGAGGGGTTGTGGTTATGGTTGGGTGGGGTCGGGATGTGTGCTATGACCCAGTAGTTTCTTCTAGTTTGATTTTCAATGTGCTTTGGATCCATTGCTTAATACTGGCAGCTGTATAAAGTCGTTTATGAAGAGTTTGTTTTGTTTTTGTTTTTTAATCAAAAGTTAATATCATAAATTCAAACCATTTACATTCTTGATTTTATTAAACAAATTCATTTTATTATTTCACAAATTCCAGCCATTCAAAATAGTTAAATTTATATCATAAATTAACTTCAATGCGGATGTTTGTCACGATTTTATTTTATAATGAATTAGAATTTATGATTGCATCAAATGACTGTGACGTCAAAAAATCAACCAATCGGAATAACTTAAATTTGTTATATAATAAAATTGTAATATAAAGGAAAACGTTCCCTCTTATACGTGTGACCATCGCGAAAGCCGAAAGCGCCCCCTACATTAATAATAATAATATATACGTGTGACAGCGCGAAAGCGGCGGAAGCCGAAAGCGCCCCCTACATTAATAATAATAATATACGTGTGTATGTAACACTAAAGTCGTGAAATATGTCCATTACTTATCGGCAAATCATCTATATATTTCTTAGTGTGACACTTTTGTCAACGTTATGATCAGATTGTCAATGAATGCGACTACATCCCCAGAATACTCCAAAATAAGTTCCATCGTGATGAAACTTTTCTTTAAAATAAATAAAGGAGTCAAAAACAGTTAGAAATGGAAGTGACTGTGACCTTTAATGACGTCAAATACTCTGAAAGAAAAGACACGCTGGTCGTTCCTGCTTGCCTGTTCCATGAAAGGCGTACCGGAAACGTCGCTACACCCATTGCAAATCACGCGCAACAAGATTGTGAACTAGCTGAGATTTCGCACAAGGCGTTGGGAAAAATCTAAGCACAAGTATTGCGATAGGAGGAGAGAAAGAGAGGGGATACAACTGGGCATTGATAATTCTTATCCCCTAGCAGCCGCCGCGTGAGCAAGGCTGCTCTTGGCAACGATTGCATCTTTCTACAACGAGAAACAGAAATATAATTTTTGTTTTAAAAAAGAAAGAAAGAAATGCATGCACCGCGTCAAGACACAATGGCTTTATTTTCTCCTCAAAACTTTCTTGTTTGTGCCATTCCCCAACTCTTCCACCCCCTCTCTACACTTTGAACCCTATCCCTCAACTTTTCACATTTACACTGGTTGAAAAGTCAACATTTTTTTTTAAAAAATCATTTTAAAAAATAAAAGTAAAATAGTATTTATCATATGTGTATGTTTAGCAAAAGCAGAAACTGATTACAAATGTACAAGTAAACAAAAAAACCATGAAGGGTCAACAAGATTTGTAATAATTTGATGGAATAATTTAATCCTGAATTTAAAAAGAATAATTTAAACTGCATTTTTTCTCACAATAAATAAGGTTTGCAAACACACACACACACACAGTAATCAATTAAATAAAAACTAGCACAAGTGCTGGACAATACATCTAAAATACATTTGCAGTCTTTAAAACAAGTTAATATCTATAAAATTTAAAAAGTTTAAAAGGCAATGGCAACTGCCTAAAACCAAAATTTAAATAAGTTTTAAAGGTATTTGTTGTAACCTATGCACAAAGTATAACTATCCAGTCACAAAAGTCATCAATGGAACAGTTTCATTGTGCATGTAATTGAGTATTCGCTTCAAACTTAATAAATAATACATAACAAATAAACAGGTTCATTTTAAATGTGCTATAAGTTTTCTATCATTTCAGATTTATATTTTAAATGTCATTGTAGAGAATGTTAATATATCCACATAAATTAACACTAAGCAAACATGTTCAGGGCCTTTTTATTTTGTTGTTGTTCACAGGGCCTTTTTTTTTTTTGGTGGGGGGGGGGTCACCATTTAATTTTTTTTTCAACATCGGAAACTGTTTAGACTGGAACAAGAGATGCTCAGTATTCTACAATTCTACAATGGATCATGATAAATTCTTCCATAAATTACAATACAGTTTAAAGACAAGTTTGTTCCAAGTGTTCAATACAAAAACATTCTTTCTTGTGGGTTTAAAGTGACTGATGTGTACAACACAGAGATTTCTGGCAGCAAGATCTAGTCAGAAGTATAATATCCCACAAAATCCACTTCAGCAACCAACAATTCAACAAAAAGTAGATAATGATGATACACACATTGAAAGTAAATACTCATGGTTTTGCAAATGCTCTGACTGGCCATAAAACAGCAAACTCTCAGTGCACTGCATGAAAAGTCAATAAATTACAGCAATAATTATGACACTGACCAGAAACACACACACACACACACACACACACACACACACACACACACACACACACACACACACACACACACACACACACTCACTCACACACACACACAAACATACACACAAAAGTTTCTAAAAAGAGCCAAATTGACACATTAACAGTATGATTTCACAAACGACATTTAATACCATTTAGGTATTAGGTACATCAAAAGTTCATTTAAAATAACAAATCAGACTTGTATTCAGTGTAAATATGACATATATCAATATCTACACAATTGAATTTTTACTTCTACTTTCATTTTAAAGTATTTTATTTCAAGGAATAACAGCAAGAGATGAAAATGCAGCAAAGTATGTGCCTTACATGAACAGTTTAAATATAGTTATCTTCTCTTTCTCTCACCACACATACACACACACACACACACACACACACACACACACACACACCAAGCAAAAAAAGGCACATAACAAAAGTACACACCTTAGATAGAAAATTTCAAACAAAATAGTTATAACAAGAAAACATGAAAAAAATATCATTCTGACAAAATACCAAAACTAAAAATACCCACATGCACATACATGAATCAGACTGTTTTATAAATAAATTTTAAAAAGGACATAAAATAAGATTATCTTTTTAAGTGAATGAAATTATTATATCTTAATTAATGAAATTAAACTCTTAAAATATAAATAAGTTTATATGTGGAACATTTAATGAACCCCAAAAGATGACTTTGCAAAATCCACCTCAACACAAAATTAACATAGTTTATCATCACAAATTGGATGAAATTGCCTCACTACCAAATATTTAACAACCTTGAATGAAAGAAGGACAAAACAATGTTAAACTACTTATTAAAAACTCAACCTGGCCATTATGACTATTCATATCTGGCACTTTATGATTGTATTTGTAAATTTAATTAATCATCTGTTGCTAGAAACCTTTTAAAGTATATCTGGCTTACTGTTAAAAAGTCCACTTGGCATACTAACAAAAAGGTCTACTTAAAATACTTTTAAACAAAAATGTCCTATGAAAAAAAACAACTTGGCTTATTGTGAAATAAATGGGGTAAAAAAACTAAACAATTTTTAAGTCTGTTGTGACAAGACTGAAATAAATAAAACTACATGATCTAAATTTGAAAACTGACTTGTGTGCATAAAACACATGCACTATTAGTGAGTTTTGTACATTACAAAGTTCTTTCCAATTTGCCTCCCTTGACTAGAATGCAAAACAATACAGGCACTCTCTCCATTGATAGAACAATTTTGCAATGGAGTATACATAAACATACAAATAAAAGACAAGCATTCATGATAAATACCTAAAGCACCAGTCATCAGTGTAAAAGAGTGTTGATTGAGTTTCCAATGACCTGTTTTCAACAGAGGCTTGAAAATAACTTATTCAGGTACCACTATATTTCCTGTTGTTTTCTAATATTTTTCTTTAATCTTCTAAATCTTTCTGTTGACACAATTAACTCAAAGAAAAGAATAAATAAAAATAAAATAATCCATGCATGCACAGTTGGTACAGCTAATAAACCAAAACTTTTAATAAATAGTAAAAGCTGTTAATAAACATAAAAAAAATAATCCATAGATAATACAAAAATATATATATAATCAAAGCATTACTTAATAACATTTTAAAATATTTTAAAATAAATCACATACATCAAACAAGCAAGAATACATACTAAAAAAGAACATAATAAACTGGATAAGCACTTAAATAATAAGAGAAATGTCAACCATAGAAAAAGAAAGAACACATAAAGTAAAAACAAAAATTTAAAGTATAAACAAAACGAAAACAGATTATTTTTTAAAGGAGAAGATGATTCCACCATGTACAAAATAATACTCATATGAACAAAAGGACACTTTGAAACAACACTTAATACTGAAGAACACACAACAGAAAGAAAAACACATTATTTAAATACTCAGTCAATGAAACTCATGATAACATCTTTTTTCAAAACCTGATTTAAGAACGTATATAAAAAGATTTTTAATGTTCAAGTACATCAAATCTACTGTTTATAACCTATTTAAAAAATACAATTTTGTCTGAAGCGAAATGTAAACATGTGTGTGTGTGTGGTGGTGGTGAAATGTCATAACACAAACATCTTTCAAGCCAAACAGATCTTGCCTTACTCAAAATATAAATATGTGAAATAGTTTAGCAGATTAACACTGAAAGTATAATTTGTTGTTGTTCAAGTATGTGTGTGGGGGGATGGCCACTTCGGCTTTCACACTGAGATGAAGTATAATTTGTTAATATACAAGTGCAGATGAAAAAATATGAAATGTGGTACATAATTCAAAGTGTAATCGATATTTAAAACATAAATATTCATAACCCATAATGCAAACAAAATTTATACACACTAGTGGGAAACACTTTCAAGTTTGGGTTACATTGGATTCATGTAATAATTTGATTTATTTGTTATTATTCTTTTAATTGCTGTTATAATTTAATTTCTATGTTATTCTCTATTATTAAAAGGACATAAAATTCTTAATTAACAACAACAAAAAATTTACAAGTGTGTCCTGAATTTAGGTGAATTAATTTATTTACGATAATTTACTAGGGATTAATTTCAACTCCTTAGTTAAATACTGCTACAGACTTCAATACATCTTGGTTTAAAAATCACTTTTCTTTTACTAAAGGGAAAGTTAACTTAAAAATAAAAATAAACATTGAATTTGCAAATGTGTATAAATAAACAATTTGAAGACTTTAAATGTATTCATATACATATCATCAAATTAGGGGGAGCACTTCCAGCTTCTGCCGATTTCGAGCAATATTCTAATACACCAAGTGAAAAAAAAAAAAAAAAAGACTTGTAAATTATCTCCCCTGAAGTGACTGTAGCTTATTAGTTTCAGTAGTTAAACTTTAAGATCAGGACATTGAACAATTTTGTTCCCTAATTCTAAAATATTCTTTATGATTAACACAAATATATTAAATTATTTTAAATTAAATGCTGGTAAATGAAGGACATTAGCTATTAAGTATTCCAAATTTTCAATCTTTCTTGATTATAAATTGTTTCTAGTAAAACATATTAAATATAGAGTTCAGCTTAAATTAATTTCAGGAGTAATGGAAAATTAGTTTCAAATGTATTATCCTAAAGTTTATCTGCAATATTTATTTTGTAAAAATACATAATTCCTTTAAATTAAGAGAATAATTAATGAAAATTATTTAAGAGATCATTGACAAAGGGGAGATGGAGCAGCAGAGGGAATGTCGTTAATAAACAAAGTGGGCCAAAAGTAGGTCTACAGTACAGATTGGGTCATGATTAGTCTCTTAGGTGCTCGAAATGCCCTTCATGAATGTTGCTATCATTCTCAATAATTGTAAAGGAAAAGAAATAATAAATAAATGAAAATGAAAAATAAATAAATTAAAAAATAAAATGCTATGATCCAATCAATACTGTATACCTACTTTTGGTCCACCCTGTATAATGCATGAAAACTGTATTGAGCACTTTAAGCATTCAACAGTTCAAAAAGTTGGATTGAATATTATATTTGTATAATATATTGCACAAGAGAGAATATTCTTGTAGCCAGTACAAGTATGGCTGGTTTGGTATTTACTAATATAGTAACAGAATTAAATGTAAGACTGTACATGCTGTATAGTACATGAATGGAATGAACACTACAAAACCGATGCAATGTTAGTAAACAGACATGAATAGATTTCAACAATGTGTTTCCACTGTCAAAGGAAAGAGATTCAAATCTTCGACTTTTTGTTCCATTCCTTGAGGAGACAAGAGCAACTTTGTAAAGAAAGCCAATGCACAAGAAGTAAAAGCAAGAAAGTATTATTAGAGAAGCAAATGTAATCAAAAAGAAATGAACTGATGATGTAGGTATGTTATTATAGCAACAGTTCCATAAAAGTGGGGATGCATGCAACTTGCAATTAGCCATTTGTTCTAAATAGTTCATGTCTTTTGTCATTTAATTTATTACCAATTATAATTCAGCTATGCCACAGCAAGGAGAGTATGTCATATGTATCATGTGGCAAGAAGCCCATGGGGTTTTAGAGTAGATTAATGAGAATCATGAAAATTTCCACAGGATCTAGCAATTTGTTGGGAGAGCTGTATATGTAATATTTTAAAACTTTCCATAGCTAATACTGGCCTTATAGTTGCCAGTGACATGAGAGTTTAGAATTTCGGATCTATTACTTCTTCATTACCTGTATGTCTGCTTCAGTGATTGCCTTTTAATTTTTCTTTAATTCATTTTCTCCTGTCCGTGTTGCCACTGTAATTGTTTTCTTAATAGAAACAGTCTGTTGCATAATGTACAAATCGGTATATTACATTACTAATATAATAGATACACTCAACTGAAGGAAATATAGGACAAAATGTTGTGAAGCACAAGTATGAGACAAAGTGTGTAAGTGGCTGGTGGGGTCTTGTAAACATTTGACCTTTAGCTTCAAGAAATATGTATATAGTATATGCTACAAAGATTTATTTCTGGCCAAAATAAAATACTAATCCAAGTACTTCTTTTTTAAGGTAGTTAATCAATAACTATTTTTTTCAATGTTTAACCATAAAATCAAACAAATTGTAATATTAGTTCCTGTACAGTACTTTCAAAGAACAGACATAAATTTAGATTTATTAACATACAACTTATACTAAGCTTCACAAGAATGTGTCTAAAGCAAAATAGGATATCTCAACACAAACAAAATGCTTTTACTGTTATAAAATTGTATAACTTTAACTGTATTTTTAAAATTCCTATCTCAACACAAAGTGTTTTTACTGTTATAAAATTGTATAACTTTAACTGTATTTTTAAAATTCCTATCTCAACACAAAGTGTTTTTACTGTTATAAAATTGTATAACTTTAACTGTATTTTTAAAATTCCTATCTCAACACAAAGTGTTTTTACTGTTATAAAATTGTATAATTTTAACTGTATTTTTTAAATTCCTATCTCAACACAAACAAAATGCTTTTACTGTTATAAAATTGTATAACTGAACTGTATTTTTTACATTCCTAATTGCATCTTTAGCTAATCACTAACAATAATTGACGATCTGCATTTGTACAGAATTTATAAAGTAAATGAAACAGTTCAAGTATTAGAAATTATAATGTATGAAGATTACTAATAGCATTACTAATATTTTCAATTCATAAATACTGAACCTAAATTTCATGTTTAAAAACTTCTTTAAAAATAAAAAATAAAAATAAAAATTTAGAAGTCCTAGATGACTTGAATATGTTAAGAATAACAATTTGTTCATAATTATATAAACTACAAGACATGTATTGATGCCAATGATTTTGAAGCACAATCCCAAGAAACAAGAACAGACAACCATGATTTGCAGGTCACAGCAGTGAACTCCTAATCACAAACTGTCTTATCATAACCCGTTGCTTGACCATCTAGCCAGAGAAACATCTTATCATACTCATAGGACTGTTTGATCATATGGCCATTTGACCTTGAACTATGTCACATGCTTCACATGTTGCTATCATCTCTTCATAATTACAATGATTTGAGGTTTCTTAAATGACTTTACATCCAACAATATTGCTTATCTTCAATGAATCTCTCTTGAATAACAGCCAGTTTTTACAAAGTACAGCTCTGTGAGAAAGTTGCAGGGTAATCAAAAAGATATGTTAAGTTATCAATAACTGAATAAGTCACTATATTTCATCACCACATTCAAGGTAGTGTGTTACACTTTTTGCTCATATAGTATTGCCTATACAGTACGAATACATATACATTGGTATCTATTTTTTATGTACATGTATATTATATTTAGAGAGATGAAAGGCCAAAAAGAGCTGGATTCAAGTATTTTCAACTGAAGCATACTCTCATGAGTTGAGACTACTGGATTTAGTGACTTAATTGCAATATACTTAGAGATATAAAATAATATAATACTATAGGTGCTAATAAAGGGTCATGGTGATAGTATTGTTAATATTTTAAACAGACTTTTATATAATTATTGTCATATAGCCATATGATCAAACATGTGATCAACATATTATATTACATAATTTCTAAATCCAATGATGAAATATCCTATGTCAACACTCTTTCCTTAACCCTAGCTCCCCACCCCCACCCCCCAAAAAAAAGAGAGGTGGGGTGAGTGAAAGCATAAAAAAATAACAGTAAACAGATCTTACCAAAACTAGAGTGTCAACAATGCAATTATAGTAAGTTAGTTTGTAGTATTCAGGAATGGAGAAAATGTTTAAAACATTTCTTTGTTTAATTTTATTAGCCTAACTAAAGGCCTCTATCTCTAATATTGATTTTAAATATTTCTGCATTATTATATGATTTTATTCCATTTCTTTAAAGTTACATTTTCAAAATGCAACAGTAATAAACACAGTGCTGTATTTTAAACATTAGAATAGCCAATAGTTTCCATTAGTTTATCACCTTTAGTTCATGGCCTTTGACGATGCAAAACACTTTTTGGTATTAATAGTAAATACCAGTAAAATATATCTTTAATGAATTAAGATATAATTATGTGGCTTTCTTTTTTGCAGTGATAATCATCAATCTGCTCAAAACTTCATAAAAAGGACTGTTTTCAGAATACTTCAATAAATTTGGTGAAATATATTTTTTACTAGAACAATTGTTTTATTTCAATGCAAACAAAGCCAAGCAGAACACCTATAGCACCATGAAGACAGTCAGGAATGGCACCAGAAAAAATCCAGGCATAAAGCCACTAACAGTAATATGGCCAATGGTTATGAATAAGCTATTTTAAAGTTTTGAAAGAACATCAGTGAACTATACATGCATATTTATTATAGACATGATTGATGATCATATCTATAAACCAAGTTTACAGTTCAAGCAAGAATCCAAAGCTGTAGGCACAACAAACAGAATATGTGTTTTAAAATGGATACTGGACTCGCAAACAAGAGTAGCATTAACAGGTCATAACAAAACATTTGTTTTTGAAAGAAGTTTCATTTAAACAAATGATATGACTTTGATGTTCATTTCATTTCTAAAAATATCAATTTTTCATTCATGCAGCCATTCTATACCTTTACATTCTAAAGCAACCAACTCTTGAGTCTAAGGTTTCAAAGTAAATGTGATGCTCAACGATTATTTCTGATTATTAAATGAATTTGTGTGGCATTTTAGTGCATAACAGATTTTTTAATTTCTTTTTAAATATTAATATTGTGTTACAGTTATACATGTACATTTTCCTGAGCAAAGTAGTTATAAGGGTGCTTTATTTAAAAGGTGACCATTCAAAACTCTAAACCTGAAGGCTTTCAGCATTAACCTGCAATATTTGAAAAATGTTTGTACAAGAGCTCAGAACCAACAGAGAGATGACTCATTATGACAGTTACTCAAACTGACCCTTATATAGTTATTTATACTGTTATAGTCAATGTATCAAAAAGTACTGCATTGGGGGGGGGGGGTAGTATCCTCTGCACTCTGAGCATTTGTTTTCTTAAGTATGGGATTAACACATCTAATAACTCTATTAAAGATTTGTGAATATCACTTTCTGAATGGTGCTTTGTAAACAACAGACCTGCAAGATCTTGAGAATATCACTTGAAAATCTTATATTTATTTCTGAATGGTTTTTTGCAAATATCAATCACTCAAACAGCATGTGAATATCTGTTTTTCAATGGTACTTTGTAATTATTTGTAAAAATCTTGAGTATCCATTTCTGTGAGTAAAATTTTATGAATGAGGCCACATCAAGAACTAATGAACGTCAATTTCTGGATGGTGTTTTGTGAATATTAATCACCTACAGATCTAAATATCTCTCTCAATTCTGAATGGTTTGTTGCAAATTATATATATATATATATTTTAAATAGCAAAGACAAGATTTATAACATACAAGAAAAGGTAAAGCACATTCATCAGTATGTGCATTTATACAAAAACACATCAGTTACACACTATACATGTATAAACCAAAAGCAAGATGGTATCTGAATTACATATCAAATGAGCAGCTTAAGATCACACAGTTTCAAGAACTGCTTTAAAAGCTTTCACACATTAGGAACAAAGAGATAATAGTGCATTATTACTACTGGTACACTTATAAAGTTATATCCATAAAGCACTATCCCAATAATGAAAAATTCAATCGCACACTTAAGATCATCACAGACATCAAACAGTTTTTCAGACTAGTAGTTGAACATCTTAAACCAATGTGAAATCAAAGTATAAACCTAGATATTAAATAAAATAATAAATAATGAATGAAAGGAAATGCAGGTAATTAATGGACAACATGTTAATGATTTGAAATTAATGTCATTTTCTATTAGTACAATCCAAATTCTCAGAACAGGCCTGGTGTTAGTCATATTTATGCCAACAATACATAGGATAAAATAAATTCACAAAATATTTCCTGATACCACACCTAGAATTAAAAGAATATATTTTTCAGTCCTCCTCCACAGTCAGGATTTTTTCATTTTTCTTTTTTTAAAAACTTTTAGAAATTTTTCTGAGCACAAAAAGTGATTGGAGCAAGTTTGGGGATTATCTCCATTAAAATCTCGCTGCTCTAAATTTCATAAGTGACCAGTCATCTACAAATTCTTTAATGTATATTGACATGAAACATTATATGCATTAAGTTGTGGGTTTTTTTCAAATCCCTTTCAAAGTGAATTCAATGTCAAAATTACAAAGCTAACAGCCCCTTAATCATGGAATAATTCAATGGCTGTAAACAAAATTTATAAGAGTTACCTCCCATGCACTGCTTAACTAAATAAAACTCTGAAAAAATACAGAATTAATTCTCCAAAGATTATTATTTTAATGTTCAAATGTCATGATTTAAAAAAAATTCTATCAAGTAGTATGGTCATAAAAAAAACAAATCAAATAAAGTAGTTGGTTTTCACTTGTAGTATATTTATCTTCAGTCTTTTATTTGTTTTAATCTTAAAAATAATTCTCACAGGAGTCATTAATTTGAGTAGAGCCCAGATGAGCAACTACAGTGGAGACACCAGAATGTAAACATTCTTCTGAGAAGGCATAGTGCTTGCTAGTGGCTGGGTTTGCCAGCAATGAGGGAACCACAATAGTAAATTAAAAAGTGTTTGCTAAAAGATAAGATTTGTTCCTGTAATCATTCGACATGACACATTAGTTAAAAGTTAAGCAAGAAAGTACAATGAAGAATGAATTAACTTTTTTTTTTTTAAATAGCAATTCTAACATACTTAATACTATTTACTATGCATAACTCTGTGCCTGAACTGATAGCTGGTTAGTATAAATAAATACAGTAATATTTTTTCTTAAATAGTACACCTAACAAACTAATGTTTTTACTACATCTAACTCTATCAATGATTAGGTCAACATTAAAAATATAGCAATCCTAACAAACTAATGTTTTTACTATACCTAACTCTGTACCCAAAATTATAGCCAGTTAGCATAAATAATTAGATTAAAATTAATAAAATAGCAGCCCTAACAAACTAACATATCTACTTTATTTACCTAACTCTGTACCCAAAATGGTAGCCAGTTAGCATAAATGATTAGGTTAAAATTAATAAAATAGTAGCACTAACAAACTAACATATTTACTTACTACAGCTAACTCCTAAACAAAATGATGGCCAGTTAGCATAAATGATTAGGTTAACATTAATAAAATAGCAGCCCTAATAAAGTAACATATTTACTTTACTATAGCTAATTCTGTACCCAAAATAATGGCTAGTTAGTCACAGTGTCAATGATTAGGTCAACATGACAGATATATAGCAATCCTAACAAACTATTATTTTACTACACCTAACTCTATACCTGAAATAATGGTTAATTTGTATAATCAGGTTGTCATCTAGTGATCTACTTTATATTTATCTTTCTTACAGATAGAGGTTGTAGTTACATTTTTAATTAATTTTTTTTTAAAGTCATTATTTATAGTCTTTATTAATGTGTTAAGATAAATTTGTTACCTTTTCCTTTTTTTGTAGAGGTTATAATTAGTAAGTTACTAACAAAACAATAGTTGTTATGTATATATTATTGTAGTTATGTGTTAAATATAAATTAAAGTTCTATTTCTTTTTCACAAATAGAGGCTGTAGTTACTCAATGCAACATCAACTTTTATGTATAATCTGAGTTTATGAGTTAAATTACAAGAGATTTATAATATAGTGCAGTTTAAAGTTTTAATAACTTCAGATGTATAAACATTACAAACTTACAATAAACATCATCTGAAAGCTTAATTATTGAATTTTTTTATTAATTAGTTTTATGAAATGGAAAAGGACATTTCTTTTTAGTCCTCCTAACCAATTGAAAATATAAGAAAAAGTCAACTGTGTACTTTTTAAGAACAATGTATCACACATGATGGAGGTTATGTTGAACTTTAAAAATAAAAATCAGCAACGTTTTAAAAATATCAATAATTATGCTTGCAAACAATGCCTACTGCAAATTTGTAGCATTACTATATCATGTGAAGTTATTAAAGTTTAAATCTACACAAGGGCTTTTGGAACACCCTGGAGTATACAACATATGTTTATAACTTTTATAAGTTAAATTATAAATTAAAGTTCTATTTTTTTAAAATATTGGTAGTGTTATTGTAAGATGATGTTTCTATGATCCTCATAAGACACTCATATAATCCTCATACAGTTTAAGACATATTTCCAATATAGCCGCATTCCTCATGATGTTACATATACATTCCCTATAATACCATGTTAAATATACTATATAGTAATATTTAATCAAAAACTTATATATTCATTGTACAAGTGACATGTCACACCATCATTACATTTTCAATACATAAGTGACAATGCATGTCATCCTTATATTTTCATTATATATTTTCACTATGCAATTGACATGTCAAATGTATATTTTCACCACAGAAGTCAACATACCAAGCTATATTTTCATATACAGGTGGCATGGTATGCCAATCTTCTTATCACACTATTCTTATATTAATTTTCATTATGCAAGTGATATATAAAATACCTTTTTCAGTATGACTAAGTGATGTCACCAGTCTGTATAAAAACATTAAATTCTAGTAACAGTAGTAATATGGGTAGTTCTCTTTCTTCTCTAGTCTGGAAAATCAAAACTCCACTGTATTTTACTTTTTGTTTTTTTCTACATCTATACTATAAAAGTAACGAAATAAATTAATTATGTATAAAAAACATGATATGGAAGAAGATTATATTCCTCTGATTTCATAAGCTATACTAGAAACAAAAATGATATTATTCTGTTAATATAGAGCTAGAAGTAGTTCATATTTCTGACATGGAGGTTGACAGCAGAAAACCACATGGATTTCCTAAGTATCTAAATATAATATGTAAATATTTGAAACTAAAAATAATCTAGTTTTGCTTAAAGATTGTATACTTTAAAGAAAAGAGTGCAAATAATGCAAGGTCTACCAAATATACTATTCTAAAACAACAGTTAACACTCATTTTTAAGACAAATGTACAGATATGCAAATTGATGTAAATGCAGTTAGACTACATGTATTAGATATTCCAAGGTTAAAACAAACTACTTCATGAGAAGTGGACAGTCGTACAGAATATAATAATCACAACTTAACATGTTAACAAACCAACTCATCAGTTTTTGATTCTGATTCCACATTATTTGTAAATAATTAAATTAAAATGTTCTGTAACTTTCACTTCCAAGTTTGAACTGTTTGCTCATATATAATCATTCACAATAAAGAAAACAAACTAGTATATATAAATCACTCACTCATACATATAGCTGTGGGATACATAAATCAGTGTCATAACACTGACTGTAAAATGCAAGTCATCCTTTACAGATCTCATAGCACTTACACACATACAAACAAAAGAAGGATTTGTCAAAACAATGACTATAACACTAGTCTGTCTTCAAATTTTGATTTTGTCTGTCATTCTCAAATTCAACAAAATCATCCAGGAGACTAGGCCAGGCTTCTGTGTCATCGTAAGAGCTCAGGTCCTCTCCAACCTGCTCTGTGAAATTCAGAAACATGTCCCATGTGTCCTTTGGAATCCCACGGATGTTTAGATGCTTTTCTAAGAATTCCAACCAACGCTCTAATACATTTGGGGGATTCTGTGAAAAGACAAGGCGCCATAAGCTAACAGCCATTTCCAAAGGCAATGTTCGCTGTCCGGAATCTGAATCCAGTCCAAATTTGTACGTCCAGCGGTAAAGATCTTTAAACTGGGGCCGTGAACGCACTTCTGCCTTTAGTTCTGGGAAACGTGACTGCAGGCTTTTTATAGAATCAACACGCATAGAAAGACAGCCTCGCAAAAATTCTTCTCGCGTAAAACAACACATTGTGGCTGCCTGACACTTCCAGGCAATGAGCAGCACTATAAACTCCTCAGGTGCTACCCCAAGATCGATACAAAACCGCTCTATTCCATCGGCAAGCATAGCATCTTCTTTCTCATCCCGATAGTTTTCAAACATTGCAACAACTTTTGCCTCTGACACTTCCCGCCCAGAGCCAATGCTTCCTACACCAAACGAGTTCACATTTGGTGTTGCACGTTTGCCCTCACCATTAGTCTGTCGTTTGATTGGAGGAAGCTTTGGATATGGTGTGAACATCTTCTTTTCTACAAGTGTTGGCACAGGAGGTCCCAAAAGACTGTCAGTGGGGCCAGGAGAAGGTGGCTGCCCTAATTGCTGATGATTATTTTTAACTGTCTCTTTTGCGTCCTGGGCAAGAGCGGAGTAGGGTCGAGAGTGCGGTGGAGCATGCAGTGGGTGGCTGGTTGATGGGTGCGAGGCACCGGTAGGCACCGGTTTCTCACAGCATGACAGGCACTTCCCCATGGGCGTCACCCTCAAACCAGCATTTCCTGTCTCGCCTGCAGTAAAATTCCAAAGATTACTTCATTAAGCACAACTGTCCAATCAAACTGTTAAATGTGATAAGTGGATGGGTGGGTGAATGGTTGATTGGCTGTGCATCACGTGTGTATGTGCTTGCAGATATGAGTGCTGTCAAATAATGTATATGACATTTCCAAGGTTATTAAAGTTATAATTCACAGTGTTTGCTAAAACAATGAAACAAAAATGTATTTAATACTGAAATACACAGCACTGCCAAACATTCTTCATTGTATGGTGTATAAATTTAGAGACAGAAATGGAAAAAATATCCAAAAGCTTTAAAATACACCTTCAAAACAATTTAAAAACTTCTAAATCTTAGTTCCTTTGTTAAAATTATTTAAAAATCAAATATTATTTCAAAGGTGCAATGTTTACCAATACAGAACATTGATTTAAGAATATATTCAAATAAATTACTTTTCAAACAATCAAATTGAAATGGCAAGCATTCTTTTGTCAATGATAACATATAAATTTTACAATTACCATCAACTGTCAAAATATCTTATTTCTAAATGGACTGGTGATCAAGATATCCTTTTAAAAGAAAATTTCAACAAACGTAAATTAGGATGGAGTGCTGAGAATATATTTTTAATCCGATTATATTGTAAAGCAGTGGGGATGATTAGCTACAAAACATAATCTATCAGGAAAGGAAAAATGCAATCTTGCATCACCTCTATAATATAATAACACTATTAAGATGTAGAGAGAGTAGTGTAATTTCAATTTGCCTTCCTGGAATCCAATAACTTCAATCATTTTCTTATGTGACCACCACATTAAATTGGCAATCCAGTTAACTGACATGCAAAAAGAGCTAGGTCATATATACATGTAGCTAATGCAGGCCTACCGATGTTACTAAAGCAAAAGTTACGCTTAGTTAATAAGGAAATATTTGCCACTTTGTCTCAAACCAATCATTTTGGGTACAATGACATAGAGGGACACATTTTAAACCTCTCAACTGCAACAGACTGGAATAGTATTAATAAAATTAAAAAGTATATAGGCAGTAATTACTACAAGCAAATACTCTTGTCAGCTGATTTGCAATTTTAACATGTTTGTTTTGTGGAAACAGTGCCCTCAGTACAACCAGCTGACTACTGAGTCCATAAGGAATATAGAATGTGACCACCTGTGGAAAGAAAGAATGGGTTCAGTAATTGATTTAAAATGTCTACCTTAAAAGCAGAGTCCTTCAGAAAATAGCTGTCAATCAGTTTAAACTTAGGGCTTCCTTTCGTTTCATTAGAATATTCC
Organism: Sinotaia quadrata; assembly: GCA_028829895.1. Lineage (NCBI taxonomy): Eukaryota > Metazoa > Mollusca > Gastropoda > Architaenioglossa > Viviparidae > Sinotaia > Sinotaia quadrata. The sequence goes on from CM054182.1 coordinate 56,487,315, forward strand.
ACTCTAATTTCTTCTACCAAAATCTAAAGTTCAATGCTCGATAGAGTTATAACTTTTTTCTCAACCACTTTATTTTTTTTTTATTTTCAAAAGGATGTACACACACACTGTGTCCAACAGAGAAAGGATTACCATTTCCTCAGATGATACATGCTGACTCATGACTCATGTTGCTTGTGATTCTATAATTTTGGTTCTTTGCTTATAATTATAAGACCCCAACCAAAGCTGTATTACTATAATTCAGGAACAGAAACTTGGAGATTACTGACTTATACAGATTGGTCCCCTTCAACTCTAATATTACTTAAGCGGTTTTGGACTTTGGTGATTTAAGTATTGTTCATTTAAACAATGTATGTGTCTCTTGTATCAAGTGTAAATAATGTTTAATCTTGTATTTAACTCTCAATTATAGACAAGTCATCTCAATCTACTTATTAAGTCACATGTTTATTCATCAGCCTCTGTTCATTCTATCACAACTGTCCTCATCTATCTAGGCATGGCTGCGTTTGAATGGGAATGAGCCATCTATTTGTCTGGTATGCAACCAACCATGTCCTGCACATAGATTCATGCATATAATATATAGCTGCATGGTGTGGAGGGGGTGTGGAAAAGAATACCTACACAAGCAGTAACATCCACCAACCAATGGAGTAAAGGAGATATTCATTAACTGATTAAGAGAAATTTCACATAAATATTGATCTGCACTATATATGACACTGGGTGTTCGAATATTCTGAGCAGTGTTTTAACCATATATATCTCATACTTTAGCCATAGGTCAATAAAATAGTGAAAGAAAAATTAATGAATGATGGAAACGAAGTTTAAAACTAAGGGCAAAAATAAAATGTATCTACGGAGGGGCAGAATATTCATTTAGTAATAATATGGTAATTGTGATGCAAGTAAAAATTAATTTTATCATGTATATACATCCACTATTTTATATAATGGTAAGAAAAATCATAGTGATATAATACTGATAATGATATATTGGGCAAAATGTGAGCAATTTCTATTAATGTTCAGTAAGCATATATATGACATAATCTGATAATGAGCATTAACATCGTAGTGCAACAGGTCTATTTCAGTATCTTTTTGATCAATTATGTGTTCTATTTGTAAAGGAACAGAAACTTGAGCAACAAAAAACCTCTCTCTAGAATTGAATGCTTAGGAAATACTATCTAAATTACGATTACTACTATAATACTTTTAATACTAAAAAATAGGCTATAATATCCAACAAGTCAAGCAAATATTGGATTTTGATATACTGATTTATGTCTGCAGCACAAATATGCAGGAAATTAATGAAAAGGAGATAGAAAGTAAAAAGAAAATATGTATATTTTTGTGAAAAAATATCACCTTATGAAGTTATGATCATCTACTTATTATTTTCTGAAAATGACATTTTTCCACTTACAAACTGTGAGCTTGTGAGTGGGATTTTCGAGGGCTGTGTGAATATTTGTGTTTGTTTACTTTTCAGTGCCTTTTATTTGTCACCTGCTTCTTTAGCTAGTTTTTAAAAAGTCTAAATAATTAAAAAACTTGAAGCAAATATATTTTCGATTTTTTTGTATAAATTGATATTGAAACCAATCAAGTGGAGCAATTCTTTGCCCAGCACATCGCAACAAATTGGTAAATCTGTCACCAGGGGTGGGGGGAGGTGTATTAAGGGTGTGATGTGCAGAAATAAATTCTTCAAATACAAATAAAAAAATTAAAAAGCAAGGTGGCAATGGCTGATTTATACAATTATAGGTTAGGTAAATATTTTTTACCAAAACTGCAATTATTATGTTTAATAAAAGAAGTAATAAAACTGAATATTTCTTATTTTCCAACAAAGACGAACATATAGTTAGGTTTCTTTGTTTACCTGAGTCTTTTATTATATAATCGATGTTAACAGTTGTTGTTCGCCCCCTCCCCCACTATTGACATTTTTTTTTTCCTAGCAAGTTGTCATAACATATTGCAAGTAACTCGTGGCTACAATTTTCAAGGGTTGCACTCACATACACACTCATAGTCATATGGAAAACATTTTTAAAATAGTATTTCTCTTTAATGTTACATTTTAAGGAGCTGGTAACTACAACACTTCACAGTATAAGGACTACTGAAACTGTCGCTGTCAGTGCCAACAACAAATCACTGTAATTCATTTTCCCTATTCCTCTTCCCACCTCACATGCCCCAACCACCTCTACTACAACACACTTGCCAGTTCTCTTTTGCAACAGGTCAACCCCAATGCAGTCTGTGTATGCTTGCCACAAGAGCAGCTGCTTATGAAATATACTCATCTTGAGAAAAGGGAAAGAAATCAATTATGAAACAGGATGTGCTATTTTAAACTTAAACCTCAAAAGTCTCCAGTCATACAGTTTACTTTTTAAGTGTTAAATTTGTTATCCCAGTACAGTGAACTTAGAAAACAATGTTGCAGCTTTCAAACTCAAAGCAGACATCTGTTGGATTAACATTAATTTTAACCCTTTGCTTCATTCTTCAAAGATTTACTACTTAGTCAGTTAGTGCATCCATAATGTTAAAACAATATTTTTTTTTTAATTTTGAACCAAACAAAAGTGCATTTATATTTTTTTAAATACCATATAATTATATATTTTTAATTAGCCTTATGCCTTATGGTGGAAATCAATTAATAAAGGATAGTATTAATTAATAATAATATCTTTAAGAATCAATCTGACATTAGAAGCCAAAACAGTAAAAGAGTCTTACTTTTGTAGAAGTGATGGAAGAAATTGTATAATTCAAATAACAACTTATTAATATTGGTTATCAAGTGCTGACTAGAATAATTCCCCCTTTTTAAACAGAAATTTCTAAACATCTGCTAATTAGTCCTAGAATACACCAAGAATATATGCTGACCTCTAGTACTACTAATAATATTGCAGTAAACTGTATTTGCTTTCATCATTTCTGCTTTTCTCTCCAAACATTAATTCCTTTACTAATAATCTCAACAGCTATAGATACTTTTACTACTTAAGTGTAACGTTCATTCACTCCAGTCCCAGTATGCAAGCTGTTTCTTGTAAATGTATATATGATTAGTAGTTGTGTGCAAATGTGGTTAGATCTGTTTGACACTTTAATGATGATTTTATGACTTTTTCCCCAAGATAACAGATTTCTTTTTTAAAGTAAATGTGTAAAGCTCTTATAAAAACACCAAATCAAAAATGAACATGAAAATGGTCCCCAAATTTATTTAGATATATTATATATCCCAAACATGTCCTTGTATTTATTAGATCAAAGGTTGCACTGAACTGCTATTTAAATAAATCAATGTACAAACAGGAAAGCATTCTGCAATGTCCAAAGTTAACAAAAATTATAAAAGAGGATGCATATATATATAAATAATATATATACCTAAACAGTATGGTGTGATTAATTTAAATTATACTCTAAGTTACTATGCTAGCAACATTTTATTCCATTTAATTTTTTTTATTGTTCTTTTTTCAGGGGTGGTGGTGGGTGTTTCTTTGTTTTGCTTTTTCAACTTTACATTTCTTATAAATTTATTACTAAATACTAGTTATCTGTGAGATTTCGCTCTTTCTTTTTTGTCTAGTAAGCAATTTTGTACTGCAAACAATATATATATATGTGTGTGTGTGTGTGTGTGTGTGTCACTGTGTGTGTGTGGTGTGTGGGTGTGTGTGGGTGTGTGTGTGTGTGTATGTGTGTGTGTAAGCCAAATGACAGAAGTATTGGGTAGTTTCAGTTTGTTGATAGGATGCATAATGAAATAATATATGCAAATGCATAAAACACATCCAAATGTACTTAGTTCTTAATTTTTTTTTTAAACTTACATCTATTTCTTCTTTTTTACTGTATGTTTTCTGTTATTTTTATAAATTGCTGATGTAACTTTGCGACAATTGGGGTTAATAAACTTTGATACTAACATATTAATGTAATTTATATTCTAGTAGTAGATAAAAGAAACTGGTAGGACTGGAAAATGGAAGGGGAAGACCTGATAATGAGGGCCAAGAATAGAAAAATTATTTTACTTTATACTACTATTTTAAGACTATTTATTACTAGAACAATATTTGTCTCTTTTCAAAATAAAACTCTGGTTTAATAGTATAGGCCTAATCACAAAACAATATTTCAAATTAAAAAAAAGCAAATGCTGTGTAGCTCCACTATCTGTCCACCAACAATGAGCAAGGGTCAGCAACCAGCCCGGTGGTTGTTGGTGCGCAGAGTAAACACCAACAACCTGAAAGCGCAGGTTTATTGAAAAAACCTTACCCCTTCAGACAGCCGAACGTCGATTCCAACAAAGGCAAATGCATCACTGCACGATTGAAGCAGCCCCCATGATCATCTGCCGCTTGAGTGATGTCAAAAAACAGCGATTTTATCGTCTGTTCCCAGAGTAGGATACAATAGAAATTACTCTCAGTCTCAGCTGTAGATTTCGTGGGCTTCCTGTTCGTATGACGTCAGAAAATATGCAAAGCTACTTTTCTTAATATAGCCGCAAATCGGTTTCTCAAGCGCTTTCCTAGAAACAAATTAAGATGTTATGTTTTTTTGAAAGACTAATATCAAACAGCTTCGGGTTTATCAGTAAAAAGGTTTACAAATCAAACACAAATTAAAATCCCTCTAACAAACCATGAAAATGATAAAATCTTTTTTCTTAGGGTTAGAAAAATATACGATATGAAATTAAGACTGTTTACAACAGTGCTGAACAAACGATACGATATCAAATTATATATGTATATATATATAGTCATCTAGCGGCAATTGTAGTAATACATAGTGTTCGTTGGTATGATCACCTTTGAGTAAATATTGTTTTGTCATCTGAGACTGCCGTGTCGTGCCAACACTTTACACAAAGTAGTTCATACAACACAGTTATGTACCTTACTACATATACGCACCTTTAATAAAATTCAATAAAGTATTGAAAACACTTAATACATTATTTTCATTAAAATGATGGGCTTTTAAAACTTTGCTGTATTAATAATTTTCTTATCTTATGAATATATTTATGCTGCTGTGCCACTTTATCCGACATCAGTCGGCGTGAAAAATGCCGGGTGTATCTTGACCGTAGCAATAATTGCAAATATATCCTTTTCTTAAATAGGCCTGTACGTTGTATATGGAGCTATTCTGTCATTTAGCAGGCCTGTGACCCTCCAACCCACCAAAAATAAATAAAAATAATATAAAAAGATAGCCAGTCGCGGCCCTCTCGATTTGTCAGGTATATATTTATTTTTCCTATCCCACATATCCTCGCACATTAGTCTTAGTCAGGGGCAGTTTGTCTCCACCCTCTCGAAGAAAGACAAGTGCTTGAGAAACGCCGCAAAGGAAGTTGTAGATAAGTACTTACGAAACGCCTCAAACAAATACATAGACAAGCACTTGAGAAACGCCTCAAAGAAATGTGTAGACAAGCACTTGAGAAACGCCTCAAAGAAATATATAGACAAGTACTTGAGAAACGCCTCAAACAAAGACGTAGACAAGCACTTGAGAAATGCCTCAAAGAAAGCTGTAAAGCTCTTCAGAAACGCCTCAAAAAAGACGTAGCATTTGAGAAACGAGATGAAACACTACCTATACATTTCAAATATTCATAGTTTGTTTGATTTCTGTGAAAATTTATGGATTGTTTGATTGTACGTACAACGTACTTGAAGCTTTGACTCCATTCCCACGTCATTCGTACTGGGGTAAGAGTGAGGTCACTGTGAATTATAATGAATTATTCAAGACGGAATAATACTTTCTTGTTGTTTTAAAATAATGTATTGAGGAAGGGGTTAATTTATTTTTTTCAACGATTTTAAGACTGCTTCTTCCAGTCGGTGATACCACAGAAAAGAATAGGATATCCAGGGAGAAATTTGGGGATAATTAAAGTTCTAGACCTTCAAGGACGAGAAATTATTTGGTTTCATTTCGATTCGTTTTTCTACTAAGTGGGTTAGCTGCAGACAAAGTATTATAAAGGAGTAGAGGTGGTCATATGAGAGTGTGGATGGGCTGATAAGAGTAAGGGTTAAGGGTGGTCATATGAGAGTGTGGCTGGGCTGACAAGAGTAAGGGTGGTCATATGAGATTGTGGGTAGGTTGACAAGAGTAAAGGTGGTCATAAGAGAGTGTGGGTGGGCTGATAAGAGTAAGGGTTAAGAGTGGTCATATGAGAGAGTGGATGGGCTGATAAGAGTAAAGATTAAGGGTGGTCATATGAGATTGTGGGTAGGTTGACAAGAGTAAGGATGGTCATATGAGAGTGTAGGAAGGTTGACAAGAGTAAAAGTGGTCTTACGAGAGTGTGGGTGGGCTGATAAGAGTAAGGGTGGTGTATGAGTGAGTGGGTGGGCTGCTGAGAGAGAGAGTTGCTATATGAGAGTGTGGGTGACCTGGGTGGGGAGATAAGCAGGGAGGAGGAAAGTAGTAGTGTTTGGTTGATAAAAAGGAAAGAGTGGATGAGTTGCCAGTTGAGGCTTTGGTTGATGAAAAGGAAAAACTGGGTGAGTTGCCAGTTGAAGCTTTGGTTGATGAAAAGGAAAGACTGGGTGAGTTGCCAGTTGAGGCTTTGGTTGATGAAAAGGAAAGACTGGGTGAGTTGCCAGTTGAGGCTTTGGTTGATGAAAAAGAAAGATTGGGTGAGTTGCCAGTTGAGGCGCTTTAGTATAATGTCTTATTGCACACAGTGTTCTATTAGAACATAGGCAGCACTGAGGTTAGAGGTGAGCAAGAACATATTTATTTACATTTTGTCATCATGCATATCAGGAAGGTTATTTATTAAGATAACAGCTCTGGCTAGCTTTCTTTTAGGCGTACTTCTGAGATAGATATTCTTTCAGCAGTACCAAAACACCACAATTTTCCGAATATTTCATAAAATATTTTACAATAACAGCAACTAGAATGCAGGGTGCTAAATTAGTCGACAGGAGGTGGGTCAACTGGGGTCAACAGTATCAAATCTGCAAAATTTATGAACGACCACCTACAAAGACCCCAAATTCCAATACAATAAACTGCATTTATATTTCCAACGGAAGTGGAGATGAAGTAAAAATGAAGCCAGAGTAAAATTGTAATTAAAACAAAATTGATTTAAAATTCAAACTAAAATTAAAATAGCTGATATTATAATGTAACTCAATTAACATTAAAACTATTACAGTGAATGGAAGACAAAGTTAAAATAGGGGCTAATGGTTTTCTAGGGATGAACCTAATATATGCTAATGGATGGAATCAATATTACGAGGAAATAAATGACATTAATACTGAACAGTATCTACGCCTATTAGTAGTACCATAGCAAGGCATTTGCCTCCACCACTCCCCACCCGTCTTCTTCAGTTCTCCACATATTCCCGCATGAAATCAGCTTAGTCAGAGGCGCCTCCACACTTAACTGACTGAGTTTACTGGACATAATGAAGCTTCACTAAGAAACTGTTCATAATGTGAAGTAAAATGTCAGGGACATTTATCAAGTTTATAAAGCTGTTGTTTGAATCAATTGTTCATGGTCGTTTAAAAGTACTTCAAACATGTTAGTAGTCTCAAGATTAATCTAAATTTATATTTTTTATACATTTTTCTTTTGTTCCTTGTGTGACGCTAACGCCACCTAGTTAATGGTTATTATTATTATTTAATCACCCATACCTAATTAGTAGTGATGATAATTAATTTATTTTATTAATAATTCTCCAGAAGACACCACTCGTCTCTCTCATATGGCAGATATGCAGGCGCTGTAAATGTTTTCTCTCTTCCACAACATTAAAGACAACATTTACCGTCACACAACATTAAAGACAACATTTACTGTCACACAATATTTCCGAAGGTGGAAAACTTCTTACCAAAGGAGAAGACAAATCCGTCTTTTAATCTATATTCAGCAAGCACCCCATTCACCAACTGTCTCTCCAACATATGGCTATCAATATGTGTAAGAAGGTCAATAAATGTAACAAATAAATTTATTATATCAACAATCAAATATACAACATATGAATATAATCAAAAGAGTGTTGACATTTACATCACTTCACAACAATGTTCAATTAATGCTGGACAATCATTCAGTTTACCCTAGCATATACGTAAATAGTCAATTAATCTAAATACATAATCAAGTTCATGGATATCATTATGGAAATGAGAGTAGAGCTCAGAGAAATAATTAAAGTCAATTTACATAGCTTTTCAAAGATTTGGTCTGTTGCCAGCACTTGTTCACAATCACGTGGTTTGCAAACAGTCACTGTCTTTCTTACTTAGGTGAGACCCCATGTGTCCCTTCTAGAGGCATGTTACACAACTGTTCCAGAATCTTCTACATGCTCTCCAACCACACCATGGAGAATCATCCTGAATTTAACATGCTCTATCCAAGAACATCAGGAGAAATTCCACATGTGTTTACTCAACACACACAAAGAACATTCAAAATAATCTTTGTGAATTCTCGAGACCAAACTCGAACCACCCTTTCCACCATATTGGCTCTCTAATGGAATTCGCAGGAATCAACTAACAGCAATATGCTCTACTGATAAGCTGACGATAATGCTGGATTCACACACTAATGTGATCTGGTAGAGTACAGTAGACACTTCAGTCTGAAGCACTCTCCTTTCTGCAAAAGTCAAATTAAGGCAGCACTAAATTTCAGGCATATTTCATCTCTAAACTTCTCTCTTACACACATACTCAAATTACAAATCCTGCAACAATTTTCATTAGCCCAATACACATGCAGTATAAGAAATATAGCATCGATCAAAATTCACAAGTTTAATGTACAACATAATCAAATTAGTAAACATAGAAATAATGGTTCAGTTACACAAAGCATTCCCCAGTTCAAATCATAGATCAATAGCAATCATGTATAAAATATTTCTAAGTTCATTCTTTCTTTATCAGTCAGTTAACTACTTACCACAAGCTAACAATCGCCTTTATGACCGTACTATGTCAAAATCAAAGTGATCAGAATATAGAACTTTCTTCGACAAAATAACTTCCTGTCCATCCCCACTGGATGAAGTTGTTATGAACAAGTGTGAGACTATTAGAAAAACTACTCATCCACTTGGAACTGGTTTGGATTGCATCAGCAAGTTCTAGCATATTCTCCACCTGAGTAGTTTACTCCAACTCTGGCGCTTACAAAATTATCATCATAAGCAGTTCCTAAGGTCTGGTCACTTTAAGATTGGCAACACTATATAATTATTAAGTTTAGAATTAGATATAGGCAAATTTACTCCGCCACACTTAGTATAACTGCCAGTTGATTCTACACTAGATCTGTAATGATTTCACCATGGCCGTGATGAAGCTGAGCCACCAGAGTGATTTGTTTGGTGCCCTGACCCTCAGAGAGGGAGATCTGCGAAAGAAAAGAACAACTTATGATTGACTTTTTGCCGAATGGCCAAGTCCGGATGACCAGCTATCCTGCAGGAAGCGAGCAAAACTTCTTTCTTTCTTTTTTTTTTTTTTACTATAATTTCTTTTCTGAATCGTCTGATGTAATTCCTGTCCTAGTTATTCCTCTGCCATCACCATCACCCTCCTCCCCGACACACAGTCACAGTATTAGCACGTGTCTCTGTCTATTTGAACGTCAGTTGAAACTAGTTTGTATTTGTTTGTTAATGAGTTCAGCAACATGCGGTATCAAGTCTAACATAGACACTATACGGGCTTTATGCTCATGTCACGGCTCACGCAGTGAAACCAAGCTCTGACATTCCAGACTTCAGTCGTGAACCTTATTTTTTGGTTGTCAGTGATCTGTTTAATTATTGATGTGCGAAATCCAGATACCCTTAGTTTTGAGATATTTGCACATTTTAAATTACCAAGTGAAACACTGCTGTTTTTTTAAAAAGTATTATTATTATTTTTAATTCGTTTTAGTAGAGTTATGCACAGAGATGGTTGAGCCAGAGCGTCGGCGTTTGAGTGAAATCTTGTCACGAGTAACAAATCTTTCAAGTCGTGAGTGGTTAGCAAATACGCATAACGAACAAGCTAGCATGATATGCAGCCCTCAAGGGAGAGCAGTGACATCGATCTTTCCACCTGGCCCCTGATGCGAAACTCACTTTCCAGGTAGAAAAAATCGTGCAGGCGTTACCAGTTAAAGTAATTGGATTATTTTTTAATTAGGTGGCTCGATGCATGTCTAAAAATTACCAGGTATATTTTTTTTAATGCCAATTTTTTTGGTAGAATTCGTAATTAATTCAGTGATCCGATCCTTTGTCGACGTGGTTATGAATCAGAAAAGATACAAATAGGTATAAATGTCTACTCTTAGTAACTATAGTTTCCAATAATTTTTAAAAATCTGTAATATTTTGCTGAGAAATGTTTCGACTGAAAATCTCATCAGCAAAGCTAAGTGGATGAGTACACTGTACTGAAATGGGACAACCACAGCCACGTTTTTTTTTGTTTTTTTTAAAAAAAATTATTGTTTCTTTCTGTATCAAGAAAGACAAGGTGAATAATTTTTTTTCTTCCACTGGGCACCGATAGCTGATTTCGTATTTGCATTCACAGGTTAAGAGCAACTGGAAAAAAAACTACTAAGTGTAACTCTGTGACGTTCGATATTGTGACGTGAAATAATGTGACATTAGTATTGCAACGTGCGTGATACTGTAAAGTGCGAAAAGTTGTTCGAGGAACTCGACAGGTTATCATCAAATTTCGAGCTCAGTTCGAGTCGTGAACAATGGCCGTTGAATTGAGTGAGCCCCGTTGCTATTGTTGGAATGAAACGTACATTTCTAGAACAAATAATAGGGTGCCCACAAGCGGGAAAAAAATGAAGCTCCCCCGAAAGGGAGACAAATGTTATTTGCATTTGGATTTCCAGCAACAAGAAAGACCGCCTAACACTCTCTATTCACTCATGAACACAAGAGGAAACTGACGTCACGAATGAGAAAGTATAGCAGAAAATACCCAAAACATCAGACAGTGCAATGACACCAGTTTTTGAAGCTAGTGAAGTTGAATGTAAGAAAGAATGGAGTTAAAAAAAGGAATAAAATGGAAACTTAGTGTTTGCTCCCTGATTATATTTTTCACGGAAAAAGCAACCTTTCCTTGTTTTATCAGAATATCCAGGTTCACTCTGATTATAGACTGTTATGATCGTGAAGATGCGAGAGGTGTCTGCTGCAATGTATGTGTAAGGAATACACTGCACACCATTGATGTATAGTGACTACATCGATCAATTTTTGGTACAAGGAAGTTACTGGAAATTGCTACAATTTTTCTGCTTGAGGGAGCTATTATGGCAGAGAGCCAGATTAGCCTTGAGAGAATAGCAGTGAATCAGTTTTCTACAACATGAGGAGGGTAGCACATGGAATTGATGTGAGCAATAACTTGTGACTTTGTTACAAAAGCTCGCGAAAAAGACTCTTGTGACTTTGTCTATTACAAGGTTACAGAGAAGCTGTTATTGCTTATCTCTAATTACTCCATTTCTATTCTCTGATAAGAACTATCCTGTGATTTGTATTGAATTGTTTTAGGATTTAAGACTGTATTGATATTAAAATTATTTGAATGTGGTTCCATGCAAATATTGATGTCAAGTAATCTCTTTCATTGTATTTATTATACTGTATTAATTTACTGACTTTCTTACACACATTGATAACATTATGCTGGAAAAGAAAGTAGGTGGGTGGCATCTTGCTAAATATAGATTAAAAGACAGATTTATCTTCTCTTTTAGTAAGAAATTTTCACCTATGGAAATATTGTGTGACAGTAAATGTTTGTCTTGAATGTTGTAGAAGAAAAAATTGTTTTCAGTGCCCTATATCCACCAAGAGAGATGAGTGGTATCTGCTGGAGAATTATTAATAAAATAAATGAAGATTCTCATCACTTGTAATTAGTTATGGATGTTTAATTATTAATAATAAACATAACCATTGACTAGGTAACAGTGGCATCACATAAACTGGGTAATCTCTGGGGATGAGTTCAAAATTGTTAAACTAATTGTCATTGTGTTGAAATTAGTAAATGTGGAAAACAAGTGTTAAAAAAAATTATTGAGCTTAGAACTTAATGGGAAATTCTTGACTAAAACAGAGCTAGAAAGATTTTGACTAGTAAGACAACAGTAAAGACAAAGGTATTAAGAATGAACCAGTAGTAGTTGTGGCAAATGAGGCCATATTAAACATTTATTGCCCAGGTAACATAAATATCATAGAACTAAGTGGTGCACCTTGTTTTAATGCATACCTAAATGGACATTGTGTTTCAGTCCTCTGTGACACTGGTTGCAGATGGCCAATATCAATGGTGAGTAATGCCATTTGGCATCCTCCCAGAACCAGCTGTTTTCACTAAGATGATGAGATTGTTCATCAAATCTATGAGAGAAATCTGTCTCTAACTTCCTGGTGACATATTGATGGCTACCCAGACCTTGGAAGAACACATCCGAGAGTTAAAGAAGTATTCCAGCATTTGATGGAATGTAACCTTACTGCTCAACCAACCAAATGTTTCTTTGGACATTTCAAACTTGAATATTTGGGAAGCACAGTGGGACAAGGTCTCCTGTGGCCAGAGGCATCAAAAGTAAGAGAACTTAAAGAGATGGAGAGACAATGTTAAATCCTTTTTGCAGTTGGCTGGTTACTATAGAAAATTCATTCATAAGTTCAGTGTCATCACCTAACCACTCATTGATTTGAGGAGGAAAGGCAAACCTGAGATAGTGATTTGGAGTGAGGAGTGTGAAGCTAGCCTTGCTAGTTTGAAAGACTGCCTGTCACAAGCTCCTGTCCTCCATTTGCCTGATTTCAATGAGGAATTAATACTCAGATGCTAGCAATGTAGGGCTAGGCACTTTACTGATGCAGAAACATGGTGATACTCTGTATCCAGTAGCCTACTCCAGTTGTATATTAAATGCAGCTGAACAGAATTATTTGACTTCAGAGAAAGAATATCTTGGAATTGTCTGGGCAGTCCAGAAATTCCAAACCTATCTATATGGCAAGCATGTTGTCATTTAGACAAATCACTAACCTTTCCCCTACTTAGCCCACTCTTCTAAAGCAAACAGGCGTTTGACTAGGTGGTCATTATATATATAGATAGATAGATATACTGTGGAAGTCATCAGTAGGCACCGAGAATGTAGGGACCAACTATTTGGAAGTGTAAGGGTCCAATACATAAATCTCTTTAAATTCTGTGAAATCTCTATGTAAATATTTTGTATCTTTACAGTAGAGATGAACAAATAATCTTACCCAGAGTTCATTTATATATTGCTATCATGATTGTGTATGTTGTATTTTCCTATCACAAAGAGAAATTAAATAATGATAATGATTTTTGCATATGATTTTAGTTTGTATTCCTTAAGTGTAGAGATGTAATGGGTTGTCTCTAAATTATAACAAGGAAATTATGGTGATTTTTCATGGTAATTGTCCTTATACATAACGGATCATGTCCCACCTTATAATGAGAGAAATTAACATATTTGTGGACTATAGTATTTCCTATAACTGAAGAGAACATTTCCTAGAGCTGAATATGCTGTCACATTTATGTACAAGATTGTATGGTGCTATTTAAGTGATCTTGATCCATGAACAATCTACTTGTGAAGACTATGTCATGATTATTGCAAGGTTTTCACTTTTCATTATGTTTTTCTTCTACTCTACTTTCTTCTGTGATAGGAATTTTTACTGTTTTTGACAGAACTTTATTATTTAATTTCTATTAGTGATTATTAGTCTTGAAAGTGATTGATGAAAAGATACTGGTGTAATTTGCCACTCTGTTTTGGTAACTTGTGCCATGTGCTTCATAAACATTAAGTAGTTAAATAAATATTATTCGTTGTTTCAATATACATATACTTCTTACACATATCGATTTGATATGAAACAGAATTGGTGTGTGTGTGTGGATGGGTGGGTGTGAGGGCTATACAGATATTTAAATTAAACAGATCTATACAATTCCTTGCAGTATTTAAGCCCCTGTTGTTGGACTAGGTGGAACAGATAGTTTGCTTCTTGTGTGAAAGGGTAACTGCTTTTAGCCCATCTGCACTCTACCAAGTAGAGTTAGATAAGTAGTGATTATCAAAGAAGAGCTGATAATTGAAGTTATACTCCATCCTTTTAGTATAGCTGTAAAACACACATATCAGGACAGCCAGTTAGAGATGAACCTAGTAGCACAGGTTTAGAACAGGTATAGCCATAGCATGCACAAGTCATTGAAAGAGATGTCCCTGTTACACAGATTTAGGAAAGGTACAACTGTAACACGTACAAGTCAGGGATGAACCTAACAGCATAGGTTTAGGATAGGTACAACTGTAGTATACACAAGTCAAGACAGTCAGTTAGAGATGAACTCACTCACATGACAGGTACATCTATAAAACACACAAGCCAAGATAAGCAGTATGAGATGAACTCTAGCACCATAAGTTTATGTCTGGTATAAAAAAAGCATTAGCAAAAAGCATTAAAGGTACACCATTAAAGCTGCTTAAATTCAGAATAAATGGCAAGCCATTTTATCAGATAATTATGTCTTTATTATCTATCACATGAAAAAAACCTCAAAACATTGAATGTGCTGACTAATAAATAATGCGCCATTCATTCAAGATGTACACAACAAAAATTTGTAATCCAAAGCATTAAAATAATTACAGAACACATTAAAATGTCTTCTACATGTATGGGTAAAAGCACAAAGTAAAAATAATTAAAAAGAGCATGACTGCCATGTGATAAATATATATATATATATATTAAATTCTAAAATGATTAATGTAAACAATTTCTTTCTTTCCTTTCATTCATTTAACAAGTAAATAATTCATAAACATTCTCAAATCAAATTTCACACATTATGTCATCAGTGATTTCAACAAAGTGAAATAATGAATGCTTTTTAGCCTTCTGATACCAAACTATTTAATCAACTTCTGATTTCCTGTCAAAACATTGTACTTAAGTATATACAATAAATTTCTAGTATAAAAAATATTAATTTTAAAATTTTCTCAAAGGCTAGGTAAAAGTGATTTGTGGTTATGTAAATCTTTGACATAATGTGACACTAATACAACATTTATAGCCTTTTGATATTTTTAAAACTCAGAGTAAAACATTTTTTATTTTTAACATAACACTCGCAGTCTCCAAAAATGTTAGTAGTATATTTTTAAAATTTGTGATGTAAAATATATAACTAGAAACATAAAACTATGACTAAAATGCCCAACTAAAACTACCAGTAGTATAACATTTTTCTCCATTATAATACAGTTAATCAGAAATTTAAATTACTTTTATCATATTTTAATACTTATAGAACATTAAAATAATATAGATAATAATAATTAAATGATTATCAGTAAATGTAAGTTTGAAAAATCTGTCATATGGAGACAAGCAGTTTTTAAATTTTGCTACATGATTTATAGTGTGCAACAATACTATACATTGTATTAACTTAGTATGCAGACATATATTTGTCATTATTTTAAAAATTTGAGACTGTTCTCAACAAAAGATATATTAGACTGTTAACTTGAACTATGTTGTTTAGTGATTTTGCTATTGTATATGTCAGTCTGAATGTAGAGTCATGAGCTGCATTAAAACATGCAGTAGGTAATCTACTAATTCATCCAGTGTTCCCAGCAAGAATTGAACCCTTTTTTAGTTACCAAGGAAATAACTTTATAATGTTACAACTTTAAAAAATTAATATAACTTAGTTTAAACAACTATGTAGTTGATTCTTTCCTTCCTCAGAAAACATTTATGATGGATTGTGTACAATTCATCTTGTCATAAAATCTGCTGAAACTTAAAATCACAAAAGCTATCAACTGTTTGATATACATTTAGCAAAGGGCACGGGTGGTCCTAATGACATATATCATATAAATTAAATTGTATGTACATTAGAATAGTTACTTAAAAGCAAATGCATATATAAACACAATGGTATATTTAATTTTCTTTGGGGTGGGTGGGGTGGTAGACAGGTGCTGTTTTCCTTATAGATTTGTTGACTAGCAGATTTCTACAGTTTATACATTCTTGATTTTTTTCTAATAAAAATATCTTGTTTATGAGTATATCTCTGAATTGTTTAACTGGCTTATTTATTAGTTAACTTATAAATTTTAAAAGTTGGGCAATATGGAACTTTTAAATAAACAACAACAAATGTGTGGGGAAACTAGCATTTATTACTACACAACAGTGGAAAGAAAAGAAAGAAAATATTTCCTGGAATACAAACTGAGGCTAAAATAGTCCCAGAAGTAGAAAATAGTTCCAGAAATAGAAAAAGTATTACCACCTATGTTCCCTCTAAGGTGTGTAGCTCATTAGAAAATGCTGTGCAGCAGTTTCAAAATTCCGCAAACAACTGCCAGTTCTGTGCACACAGGAAAAATATTAGAGGGAACGTTGATTACCACTAGGAGCAGAAAAGAGTTCTATACATAAGTTCCTAGTTACACAAAGTATTTACAGAGTGGATGAACAAAAGGTCATGCATTGATGAACCACTAGCAAGAAAACCCCTGCATATGCAAAGGTGTACAAAGCAACCAATATTAAATGAACAACACAATTTAATTTTTTAGTACTCCCAGGGGCTGACCCTGACACCACCAAACCCATCCCAAGGATAAACTATGTCAATTCCTAGCTCTCTTCTGGTGATTGAAAGTAAAATTACTTGTATCATCTTATATTGGGAAGAGGGGACACCCCAGCAGCCAGTGACAGACTTTGATCTACATATTCATCCTAGGGATAAAGAAAAGCACCTTCAATTTCAGCTTCCTATCTCTCTCCCTCATGTTATTAGTCCATATTAAACAAGGGGATGGAAGTGGGGTGCCTTAATCTCTCACTGTCTATCCCAGGGGTAATTCATGCTTCACTGCAAACTTCTTTACTCGCAGACGTGAATCCAACATACAAGCGTACATACACCCATGCCCACTCACACAATTTCTGCTTTATGTATAAGATAATTTAGAGAACTGGGTTACCATGAAGTCTAGGTACTAGACTAGCAGGTAAGAGATCAGAGGATCAAAACCCATTCTAGTCACTTGAGATTTTTTTTCCAAGATCAGTACACTTTCTTCTTGCTGGGAGATTTGTCAAGCTGAGCATCCCAGTTGTAAAGCACTTGAGACTGTTTATGATATTAGATGGCAATAAAAATCAATAATATTATTGTTATCATTATAAACTGTCAGAACAAAATAAGCATTATACATGTTGAATTA
The DNA here is from genome assembly GCA_028829895.1 of Sinotaia quadrata. NCBI lineage: Eukaryota > Metazoa > Mollusca > Gastropoda > Architaenioglossa > Viviparidae > Sinotaia > Sinotaia quadrata. Next base: position 56,504,776 of record CM054182.1, read on the forward strand.
TTCCATAATTTATAAATTACAGTATGGCAAAAGTTTTACATTTAACTTACATAATCATATATATTTATTTATATATACATATATATTCAATGTTCTATGCAAGGAATAAGTCACAAGCATGTCAACAACAAAATAACTCACACAATTCATAATTTAATGTGATAACATGTTTTCCTAACGACCAATCGGTTTCTGCATACAGCATTTTAAGTAAACATTTATTGCAGGCACTAGTCACAAGTTGAAAAGAATTTCCTTTTATATTTTTCTCACTCCTCAATGCTCAGGTAAGGTCATTGACTCTCCCTCCTCTTGGATTGGATCACACATGGTTCGTGGACGCAGTTCATTCTCAAATTCTTGCTTCTGTTCTTCTGTCATCTGTTCTAAGAAATTGAAAAACTCTGAAAAGTCAACATAAGGCTTAATGCGGCCCTCAGAATCCAATTCAAGTTGTGTGTTAATCATCTGACGGCTTATAAAATTTCCTTCTCCACTGCTCTGTGTGGAATATCCACTTGCAAAAGTGCCAGTAGCAGTCTGGTTTTGCGAACTCATTGTTGATTCTGTTACAGAGTTGATGCTGCTAGTGCTGCCCAACCCACTACCACTACCACTGCTGTTGCTTCCTCCAGGAAAGCTGGGTGTGGGAGTTACAGGCGAGTCCATGATGGGATGAGGATAAGCTGTTGAGAGAGGAGTGAAGTTTGCAAAAGACAATGTTGAGTGGGGTATATTTAGCGGTGGGAGATGGTGTGAACTGAACTTGCGCACAAGGAGAGTGATGTCATCACGCTTCTGGCAAATTCGCTTTTGCGCTACTGTCCCTGTCAAGAAAGTGTCGTGATGGATTCGAACCACCTTGTCCACAACACCCTGGGCCACCCCATTCAGTGTGTGCTGCTGTTTTAACTCTGTAGCTACCATCTGGGAAATGAACAAATTAATACTAATGGAGTCCTTGTTTAAGGCTTCGGACAGTGCTTTGTACAGCCCATTGGACATGATGATGAGAAAACTGCAGTTGTCATCCACTGGAATTCCACCATCAACAAAGGGTTCAGGAATCACAGGCTCATTGGCAGCACAGCTGTAAGAAAAAGAACAGAGGGAATGAGAAGAGATGAACTGTACATAGAGGAGACAGATACTACTCACCTTTTTCCTGTACATTTACCAAGTGCAAAGTAGTCAGCATGTGCAGCTCAGGGCTTGTACAGTGAGCCCCACCATTTAATGTCATCTTACGTCCACATATTTAGGAATGATCATACACTGACTCATGTTTTTAAATAATATTGCCATCAAGTCTTTTTCTGGGGGTTTTTTGTTATTTTTGGGGTGGGGTGGGGTAGTTTGTCATCTGTCCATTTGGTATGTTTTATTTTTCTGGCCATTTTGCTCTTATGTCCCATTTTATGATTTCTAAGAGTGTGTTTGTAGGTATTTCTTATTGTTACTCTTGTAAATCATATGATGCTATGTTGAATAATGTTGAGATTATATTATTTAGTTTGACTTTAAGTGTACTTTCTGTAATTGTATATGTTTCCTGTTATTCCAAGATGTAATGCTTTGATGTGTATTGTTTCACATGTGGTAAAAAGCTTTTGAGATGTGAAGAAAGATGACTACTGGATGATTTCCTGCCAGTCATTATATTATCTATGAGTCTATTGGTGGTGTCTATTGTTGATCTCTTCAATCTGAATCCATGCTGATTAGGAGATAGTAGTTTCTTTGTCTTTAAGTGGTCTCTTGCTAATGATAGTTTCTAAAGTCTTTGCTAGCGTTGGTAGCAGTGATATTGGTCTGTATGAAGTTGGTTATTTTCCTCTTTTCCTAGTTTTGGAATTGGAATAACAATGGCTTGTTTTCTGATGACTGGTAATATTCCCTTTTCCAGTATTTTGTAAAATAGTGATGTTATGATGATTATCATGGTGTCAGGCAATCTTAGTAACATTTGATATGGTATTTTATCTTCTCCTGGCACAGTTTTCTTTTTGTTCTTTATTGTATTTAACTTCTATTGTTATTGGTGAGTTAATTTTACTTTGTAATTTTTTCTTTATTCTAATATTTTTAGTTTTTAAGTTATATGCCCATTTTCATTTTAAACACCCATCAAGAACTGATCCCACTCTAATTATTATTTAACTATATTTTTTTACCCCAAACTTTTCCAGGACATTTTACAAAATACACCATGCTGCTGTGCAATCCTGATGAAAGAAATCAGGTAGATCAGTTCCCAAAGACTTTACAATAAATCAAACACACTGAATGCTAAAAGCAAATTTTTCTTCCACTCAGCTATGTGAAGTCAAATATAGTACCTTAAATAATCAATGTCGCGATAGCCTCCCTTGACGTTGTGATCTCCAATGCAACGTGTGCAGTGGGAATTACCAATCTTATTGGTTGATTTCAATCTCTCTACATCTAATCCAAGCTCTGCCAGTCGAATCTGCTCATTAATTTCACTCAAAGTATGATCTTTGGTCAGTTGCAATACTGACAGCAATCCATCCGATGTTGTCTTAACCAGAATAGCTCGCGTGTCACCTATTGAGAAAATTATGAAGAAGTAATTATTAAGTCAACAATAACAATTTACTTAAATATACTTTTGATAATTAATGACTGAGGTTTAAAATAAATATCTCAATGATAAGCTGCAAAATGCAACAAAGTAAGGCAAAACAACTTTCATCAATATTTTTTGTCTGATTAAAACTGCATATTGAAGTGACTTGATTGTCTGATTAAAACTGCATATTGAAGTGTCTCTTGATTGTCTGATTAAAATTACATACTGAAGTTACTCTTGAGTGACCAGTATGAATGGGATAAAAGATATAACTGATAATCAAAATCCCATTTAAAATATCATCATAAAAATGTACACACAAACATTTATAAAATACTGCATATTTAGGAAAAAATTATATGTATAAACTTAAACTTATATCAAAGCAAAGAAGCTGTTTGTTCATTAATGCTAGTCAACAAACCAGATGATGAATTAATAACCCATTCCCCTTTCTTTTCATCTTAAAAATTCTTCACTTTTACTGCTCAAACAGCAGTGGATACCAAGATTCCTTCAGCCATAGCTGGTTGAATCAGAAACTATTGTTTCATCAAGGTCATCGTAGATAAATTTTTTTTACTGTTGTCAGGATTGAAATATCAGACAGAAACTCTGGCTAACTGAAATAACTTATGAACCAGGAGTCTACAGTATGAGTGAAGAAGTGGCTGGTAATTGCCTATTTTTTAAAATAAAGCACCTTAAATGCAAAGGGCTAAAGATACTTTTTGATTTCTTCAAATTTTTCTAATTAATTTAAATTCTGAAGTAAAGTTAGGCAAACAATATTTTTAAAGGGATTGTGAATAGAATGTTTTGATTCAAAACTCAAAAATGTCAACAAAAAGGAATAGAAACATGTATACAGTGAGTTCTCTATTTATGTGATTGGTGCATTCCAAAGACCCTTGAGAAAACAAAAATCTCATAAGTGGAACAGGATTGACCCACTGAAATATTTGTGAAATGTACATGTACACTATCATAACAACAAAACACAAGTGTACTTAGTCTGACATCTGTACAGAACAACTAACAACTAAGAGAATGAAAGTGTTGGAATTAGCAGTGCACTCTCAGGTTGACAGTTTCAGACATCTTGGTTTGCATTACTTCAAGCCTGGGAATCAAATGAAACAAAAATGCCTAAATCAGAGGTAGCCAACCTCACATTTCTGCATTTTAACTTAAATTGATCTGCAGCAAAGAGGTTAAATACACCCTCCATGGGCCAAAACAAATGCACCCCAAAAAATTAAAAGCACAGTATGTAAAGGATGCCATATACACATAGTATTATCAATAGTGTATATTCAAGTCAATAGCCCAAGTAATGAATGACAAAACATATTATAATTATATAAACTATATATAAATCTATATTCATAATTTATTTATGCTATACTAATCATATTACACTTCAGAACACTAGCAAAATTGAAAATTCATTACTGTACAAGTAGCTTACTAATTTGTGGAAAATGATCAAATTCTAAAACTGTTGACTCTTGGCTATTGTTTCTCTTTTATTTTTAACCCATAACTTACTATCTATCTAGATGACCTAATTTTGTCTTAATTATTCATTATAAGTAACTGAACATTCAGGGAAAACACAAGACAGAAATTGTAGGTAACCCATCAACGACATTCCTTTTACAGAGTTATATATCTTATATAGAGATTTTCTTCATTTAACAGACATTACATTTCCTTTATTTTATTTATTTTTTTCATTTTTTTAAATAAAAAATATTCTAAAATAATTATTTTGTTTTCAACTGACAGAACATCTACTGGCAAAGTTATAAAACAAAATAATTATTTTGTTCTCAAATGACAGAACATCTACTGGCAAAGTTTTCAAACATTATATTATTTTTTATTTTATTAAATTATGTTATGAAGAGAGAATAAAGTACTGACTGGACATTATGCAAGATATTTAATTATTAAAATGTATTTGTTTTCTTTCTAATTTCTGAGATGATTACTAACATTTTTCAAAAGTATAACAGAACTATATTTGTAGGCAGGCACTCAAAATTCTGATAAACATTTTTCAATGTTTAAACATCTTTTATTAGTGCTATTATTGTAACAAGTTTACCCTACTTTGCCAACCCCAAATATTTTATATAAATTAAAAAAGAAAATTTTAAAAATACTCAATAAGATATTATTTAATATAAGATCTCTCAAGATAAGAGGCAAACTCTAGTTAATGATATGATACAGTAATATGATAGATAGAATTGTGATTCGAAGATCTTACTGTCAGAAATGACAGAAAGCATCAGTGACTGCACATGTTGATTGCACATCATTTTTAAGTTAAACTTATAAGGATCTTTAAAGAAAGCTGATTTTATTATTCTTTTTCATTTGGGGTTTTTGAAGGACTACAGCATCAAACTACCCATGTAAATTTTCATTTAAATTGAATTTCTGAGTTAGAAATTTTAAAGTATGTTGTTTATCTTAAAGTATGTATTTCAAAAGTACATGTAATATCTGATACATGAGGCAAGCTGGAGAACAGGACCATGAGCTCATTAAAACTGTGCATTTAACATCCTTCTTCCAAAATTTTTCTTTCACTTTCTTAAATTATATACACATTTGTTTAGTACATAAACTTTTATAATTTCTCTTACAGTACTTAAGTTATGCAGCATTATGCATAATTCATGTAATGTAAAACTGGTTTTAGTTTATCATAAAAAAAACCCAAACAAAATATAATGACAGTTCATGCTACATACCAACATTTGCCACAAAAATCTTGTTGTTAAAAATGACGACCACAGTGGCAGTTGTTCCCCCTGACAACTGCTGCTCCAGCTGTTTGAGTTCATTCATAATAACTGGATATTTCATGTAAGCATTGTATGTGTTTATGCCCTGGTGGAAAATGGAAACAAACAAGCAAAGATAAAAATTATTGTTTTCTATTATTTGCTTTAGTCCTTTATCCATTTGATTTACTGATGGCTACAAACTTTATATTAAATTCTTAATAAGAAATTGTATTACTAACTAAAATCACCATTTTACTCTGATTCAATCATTTTTTATTTGTAATAATAAAAATATTGTTTGCCTGTTCCTTCAGAACCTTAAAGAATTCATTTGTATGGACAGTGCATGGTATGTATTAAAAAACCTAAACCTGAACAATCATAATTCTATCAGTGAAAGTTATCTATGCTACTTAGAAAGAATTCACATTTAGACCCTCTCATGCAGCACTGATGCAGCAATTTTATGCATGAATGAGAAGTTTTATGTGTATTCAACTTTTAACACTAAATAAAACATTTATTTCTACAAGTTTCTGACTTTTTAAATTTTGTCAAGCAAATCTCAAAAACCTGACATTATTTATAAATCCAAGGTTTTTAATTAAAATGAATTGGATTTCTCTTCAACTGGTTGTTAACTCTTTCAGCCCCAGGCATCTGCATGGAGATGCAATCATCACTGTTTTAATCAAAAAGAATGAATTATAAATCTGGTCCTGCAATCACCTCTCAGTTTTTTAGTCATAGAATGAAATCTAAATGTAGTCCAGGTTTGTTTTGCACTTGTTTCTGTTTTTATCACAGGGATCCACATAAAACAAAGCAAGTTAATAACATTCTTAGTGTTTCATGTAGCGTAGCATTTGTCACTTTCATTACAGCTTCCCTACTATATCACTTCGCATATATTGCATATATTGCAACAAGATTTAATCATGATCACTAATATTTTCATTTTCACTTGTAATTTTTACTGAAAACTGCTATATTTCTGACAATGGTGTCATCTTGTTTCCATTCACAAATACTTGTGAAAGTATAAAGGAATGAGCCAGTTTAAAAGATGAGTGTTAAACTAAATACACCAGTACAAAAGCTGAGTTCTAAATTGAATACACACACTACATATTGCGTGTTAAAGTAAGTACACACAGTATTAAAATCCATATTATTCAAAGAAACAAAGATGATCACAGGAGACCTAACAAAGAAATTATCATTTATAAGAATATTATTATTAAATTCATTCTAAACCAAAAATTAAAGTGAAAAAGTTTAAGTCTGATGCATTTATTCAGGTATGGTCTGAAAAACTTAGAATGAGACAAAAGCTAAACTGCAATCAAATGCCTGTATTGTGGCATCATAAAAATAAAAAAAATAAAAAACTCTACCTCTGGTAGCTGGTCCTGTTTTGTAGTTTTCTCAGCTAGTAAAGCATCAACAGATTCAAAGTATGCATTCTCAACTGCCAGAAATGCCTGAAAAGTTATTATAAATTTAAAGAAGTCTTCATAATAATTTCTATTTAGTTTTTAAAAAGTTACAGTAGCACTAAAAGCTAATGGCATCATATTACAGAATAGCAAAAGACATGAGACTGAGTGAAATTTACAAGTTTTTATGTTGCAGTCTTCTCTTTCTCAATATGTGAATTTCTTTTAAATCTAAAAAAAAAAAAATGATAAAATCAAAGAAATATTAGCATGCTAGAATATTCAGTACAAGTTTGGGGTTTTTTGGTACTGCATTTTAAACAGGCAATCTAGATAAATGTACTATTCTCCACATTATTTGCCTGACTGTGGGTATACATCCACATTAATATTCTGTCCACTAACCTCAAAATTTATTAATTTTTATCAAATTTTTGTTCACTCACTCACAAGGGTAAAAAAATATATTGGAAATGATAGTGTGAATTTCATCAAGACTTCTAATCTGTAGGACTAGAGAGAATAGTTCCCAAGGATTGAGCTTGAGAACTTTGATGCTGAGGTTGCTGCCAAAAGATGGTTTACTGAAAAGAATGAAAAACTACAGAATTATATAGTAAGATGATTCTTAATTTATGTCCATCATACTTCATAGGCAGGTTAACAGGAGATATATCAGTTAATACATAATGCATATAACTGTTTAAATAATGTTATACATTCTTATCTGGAGCTTTCTTATTTATGCATATATGTCAAGTTTTGGCTACTGCATATTTAGGAAAAAATTCTAATTGGCTGCTAAACTGAACTAAAACTAAACTAAATTATATAATAGCTGCTGACTTAAATATCAAATGGGAAGGTTTGAAAGTTCAATCCAAGTAGTCCTCTTGTATATCATAACCCTTCCAAAAGGCATGCTGATAAAATCTAAAATCTTACACACCAGTCTTTCATTTGTTTTTATTAAAATATATATTAAGACTATGGCTCCGAAATTTGCTGTATATATTCATAACACCAAACACTTGATTTAATTTCTTTTCATATTTGATTCCTCTTCATCTGGTCTTTAATGGACAAGGTCCAAATAAATTATGATTCTCATTACAAGTCTATTAAGAGATTATGCTGTCTTAATGCATTTTTCAAAATGAAGAGATTATGCTGTCTTAAAGAATTTTTCATAGTGTGCATCAGACTGGATTATTCATTACTGCAACCAGGTTAATAAATGAATGTGGTTTAGTGCATAAAACAGAATGAGAACTAAAACCTCTAGAAAGTAGAAGCTATTTGAAAGAAGATAAGTACTAGATTTCACTGAACAAAGTAAATGCCTATATAATGATATACTTCAACATTAACACTAGCATTCAGTAAACATCTGATATTTCTGTTTCACATCAAACCCACTGCTTGAAGATGAACACATGACATGAGTTTCATATAAACAGGCTTCAATATATAACTTTTAGCCACAACTCAACTAACCAGCATAATGAAAAGAAATCCAATAAACTTACCATATCAAGGTTTTCTTACATGTAAAATAATTAGATATAATCCACTTTATTTTTTGCATTTCATGTAACAAAATGGTACATTTGCCCAGAAAATGAGCTATATATTATAGTTCACACATAATTTACTTACTCAAACCATACTAGCAACTACAGAAATTATGAAATATTGTTCTTTTACTGACTTCATATGCAGTGGTTCTCACAAAATTAAATACCATGAATTATTTACTAGAATTTTACAATTTTCTTAAAATTAAATATTACAATAAAAACAAGCAATTTTAATGTAAATATGACCATAAATAGTGCTTTTTGATTTGTACTAACAAGATTAAATTTTGTCTTTTCATTTTGTTTTTCGTTTGATTTTATTTCATTTGCTGAAAAATTAGAAACAATAAATTGGCCAAAAGGTTTCTCTATTAAATTTCAAATTGGAACATTATTGGAACAAGAAAATGAGGAATATTTAGAAGACCAAAACTTTAGAACAATGATGATACTAATCATAATGGTTCCAGCTTTTCATCTGTAAATAATGCAGAATATGACCAGAATTATTCGGCATATTGACAGAATGACTCAAAGAATGATCAAAAATAACCATGTCAGGATTCAATTACAATGTGCATCTTTCGCTTTTCAGTCCTGGCAAGTTATTAACAAAAATAAATCTTAAACTATCTACTAACCTGCCTTAAAACATCGCGTATTTCAGCATCAGATGTAGTCTGTGATAACTGACCTAGCAGCAATTCAGCAGGCATTCTCTGTTTTGCAAAGTCAGCTACACGGCTTCCACCATGGCCATCAAACACTCCATATAAATAAACTGCATCTTCTTGTCTGTAATTCAAAAATACTAAAATCATCGACAAGGTTGTTTAAATTTAAAATATATTATATCAATTTCACATACATGACCCTAAAATTATAAAGGATAAAAATTTAAAACAGATTACCATCAACAACAAACTGTATGAAATATCTCCAATATCTCAAACAAATTTAACCGAATCAACTAATTGAAAATTTCTGTTAACCAGATTTCTGATGATCTCCAAATATAAATCTTTGCTCTAAAATTCAGAATAGAAACTTGAGATAGGATGTCATGTGACTGATATCATGAACCATACTGATACATCATACACAATTTTAGGAACTGCTTAGAGCATTGTGGAGAATCTGCTTGAAAAAATCCATTTATCAAATGGGACAATACACATATTGTCTTGTTTATTGAGTAGTTGTAATTGGTGATAGTATAATTTTAGTAATATGGAATTAGCAGAATAGGTTTACAACATCACAATGACACTAGAGTGGTATGTGATCATATGAAAACATTTGTGGTCAATGCATCAGCACACTCTTGAAGAGATCATAAAACAGTAACACCATATATGCTTCTTACTGCAGTTCATGTGTCTGCAAGAAGGGACACAAAAATTGGTAATTATGCTTTCCTGTAATAAATTTTTGAGAAAGTTCTTGGAGTTCAATTTGGATCAGCAACCTAGAAAGTTAACGTTGTGACATGCAATATCTCAATCAGGTAAATTCTGATTTACCTGTTTGATAAACAGGCTGGTAAAAGTGAAACTGTTGAACCATGGAAGTGTAATGTTAAAATATAGAGATGACTGTACAATAAAACTGAATAAGTATTTTACATTAGCAAAGTATTATGCATTTTCTTATTGGAATTAACAGATGCTCATTTCCTGAAAAATGTTACTACTATTTAAAGTAATAAAAGTAATAGATCTGAAAAAAAATCTGCCTATGATAATGTATAATTGCTTCCAACTTTGTCATTTGCTATGACAATCTGTTACTTATGTAAAGTTATTATTTGTTTGTTCTCCATGTCAATCTAATCAAATAACCCAGCTGAGTCAGAACATGCATATTTCCTTTTCAAATGAGCTGTAACTGTAACTGGTAACATAAGTAGGCTTAATTTGAGTCTTGTACAGATTTATAAGAAAATCAAACTGCTGTCTTCTTCTCCATTTGCACAGTGAAATATGTCTTAGTTACTCTTACCCACATCATTTACATCATTAAAGAGGTGGCATGACCCTGCATGACTGTTCATCTTTCTCTACTACTAAAGACACACACACACACAACACACACACACACACACACACACACACACACACACACACACACACACACATGTACATAATACATTTCTGTATGCTTCAGAATTCTGGAAGAAAAAAATATTGTAATCTAAAGTATGCATCTCTCAATGAGTCAATCCCTATAATTGCTTGCCAAAAAAAATTTTTCTGCAAATTTGATTCAAAAGTTTAATTCTCAAAGTTGCATGTTAATTCTAAAAATAAGAACAATTTCCAAGTAACCCTCTAATGTTTAGCAAGGAATTTATCTCAATATATTCTTCATAATAATAGGTTTCCTATGGTAGTGTGGACAATGCACCTTTAACAAAAGACTGATTTCTGCATTTGACAAAGTTACATAATACTACATGTATGTTAAATACTATCCTATACATTTCAACATCACTTTTTGCTCCACTGCAACTTTAACAAAAGACAGACTACTATATTAAAGGGATATGAATCTAAAATGCTTTACATATTTACATATATATCTTTGCTCTCTGAGACTGAAAGAACCAAAGAAATACCTGAAATGAAAATTGCGATCTTCAAACTCATGCTCTTCCTGTCGATTTCCATCTTCCCGATAAATCTGATTTGTTGAGAGACCTACACCAGATAAGTGACAGACAGGTAAGTCATCTGTCCAGCTCACCTGTAAAGTATTTAAGGCAAGAAAACATGCTGTACAAATTCAATAAGTACACTGTGTATGAGTGAGCAAATCTTAATATTGAGCAGTTTATCTATAATATTTAATAAATATAAATTTTATACCAAAACATTTATAAGTAATTTACTTAGTTTGTATTACTTTTTTAAAATGGTTATGAGACAAATTAGACTACTAAAAATGATATTATGAGGGGGGGGGGGTGAATGTAATAATATAATAATGTTGTGTACATGATAACTATGGAAACGTACATCACAAGATGGGTCTATAAATTGTGACATCACACTTTTTTCTATCTTTTTTGCTGTACAATTTGAACTGTTGTTTTGCTTTCTTTTGTGACTAACTAATCAACAAAGATTTTTTTTTTTAAAGAATTATACTGTACATAGCTTTAAGAAACATTCTTCACACAAAAAAATTAATTAATTAATAAAATATAAAAGCTTGGCTACTTTATACATAGCCCCTGAGATAATACATCAAAGCTGATGCCAAGATGGCTCAGAGTTCAAAGAACATGGCATCATTATTAATTATGATGAATAAAAATTACTAACATCTTCTAAAAGTTCTATCAATTATGCATATGGCTTAAAAAAGAAAAAAAGAAAAGAACATGTGACGAAGCAGAGTCTATATCAGTATATGTTTAATGTATACTGCATACAGCCATCTTAGTATACTGTTACTTCTGTTAGCTATAACTTATTTATATCTGAAAACAGTGCTGAAATTGTACATTATTACTTAATAATACTATTTGTATAATAATTTTACTAGTTAAATAATTATACTTTCAAATATCATACAAGACTATTTACTAATCAACTTCACATATTATTATTAAGCAACAACCTAGCTTCATATTTCAATTTGTAATTCAATTGTAATCAAAAGTTGCAATACTCTGATTAATATTGCACTCACTATAATTATCACTGACAATACCGTTTTTTAATTTAATTCCAAAAGTGTTTTAACTGTTTTGAAATAGTTCAGAGGTTAAATTATTCATTAAAAAGATTATCAGATAGTAGAGTACTAAAACTACTAAAAAAGTACTATTGTACACTACAGAGTATAGGAAAGTGTCATCAAGGTATTTCGAAATGATTATCTTATTTACATCTGACATTTAATGTCACCAGTTATAGAGATAAAAATAATAATGATGATTTATTTAGCAAGTATTCTGAGGTCTGAACGGAAAAAAATGAGAGAAGGGATGAGCGAAGAGTGACAATATAATTATAAATAAAATCTGACTAACCGATGGACGTGGGCCAGCAAAATTAATTTGTTGACCCTGAAACAAAGATTTATAAAACAAAATAAAAAATATTATTAGTATTCAAGAAATTATAAACTCTCACACATTTCTTATCGTGTAAGTTTAAGTTATTATTAATTCAATTTCAAGGCTAGAACATATAGCGATATCTAAGGCTTACTACCTGAATAATGTGTCAAATAACATCGATATTAAACTAATAATAACTTTCCAACACCCTTACTTGCATTCCTAGTCTCTGTTGGGAACCAACAACTCCGTTAGACACCCTGCCATTCGACATAGCCTTTTATCGATCTGACAGCAGCCAAGCCAAAGCCAACAAATTTGGTTTGAGATAGCGGAAGTAAGCCATTAAAGATTTAAGGGACGCAACTCATTTCAATCCAACAGAGTTATCTCATATGCCCGAGAGCTGCGATTTGATTGCACTTCACTTTAGGAGTCCCAGTAACATTAGATGTCGAAATCGAATCCGACAGTAGCCACATTTGCTCTCTTAACTAACACATGTAAAATAATATTGATACCGATAATGCCTTAACTCAGCATTTCTAAATGACAACAGAGACGATGCATGATGCGTCATCTAGCATCCATTTTATAAGCTGTCTGTGCAGGGTTGGTGTTATTCTCTTTTTACAACATCTCAACTGTTCGCCTTTGAAATTTTTTAAGTTTCTTGTGCTTTTAGCTTTTAGCTTATGAAGAGATTCCAGATTGCAGTATCCAAGTGTGTGGTCCGACGTATAAATTGAGATTGTTCTTTAATGTTCTAGTTACTGGAGTTTTTGAGTGTTTTACTTTAGAACAGCTTATTGCCTTCTTTAGCAATTTCATCAACATATGTTGTATATCGAGATATGACTCACATAATTCCTTTGGCTCTAGTGATTTATTTCTGTTGTAGCGATTGTTATCACCATTGCAGGGAATGGGTTTAGGGGAGAGAATGACCATTTTATGGGTTATAGTTTTACCTTATTACCTACCCTTCCAACTTAAAAGGAGGGTGAGGTGAGGTTTGTTGTTTTTTTTCCCCGATGACAGTGCCATTGACTGAAGATTGCCAGCAATTACGAAAAGATATCGAGGGTTATAAGCAAACATTAGAACAAAGAAAGGTAATCAGGTAACTTAGAAGTTTACATCACGTCTAGCTTTATCACAGAATTAATCTGTTGACAAAATTAGTTTGTTCAAAAACATTCATTACTTATTTTGTTTAAATATAACCGTAAGTTATATAACCAGAACATTAAAGGAGATATCTGTAATGTATTATATATACATCTTGAATACTTCAGTTAAATTTAGAGTCACCTTCACAGAACAAAAAAATGGAAATCCTTGAAATCATGCAGAGATGAGAGACACAATTTATTCTTTGAGAATCATAAGGAACTTCGGTGAGAAAAATAGTAAGCCCTAAAACCAAAGTCATAATCATGTAAAGCATGGAGCAAGGTAACTGACATCTCACTCATAATTCAGTTGCTGTATTTAAACAAGAAAATGTAGTTCTTTATGATTGAGGGGCATGTATGACTTTTATGAACCTGCTTCTAATGCACTTTTTCATTTGTTTATTCTTTTACTTGAAATAAAAAATTTCAGTTATTTAATACGTTGTTTGAGTTCACGATTATTTTATGGATTGACCATTATAATGACATTAATTTTGCTTACTTAATTACGTTGTAAAAGATTTACAAAGATTGGATGGATGCTTGTGATGATAGAATAATGCCCATTTTAGCTCCATCCTCACTTGCTGGACAAACATTTACATAAAGCTTTGCTCGTCAACAACCAGAGAGTAAACCTGACATGAGGCAAAATCCATCATAAACCCAGCTCGGGGTGGGGGTGGGGGAAGGCCAGCCCGTAAGTAAATGCTAAACTGATCTGATGTGCCCTACCGGAACCCAATGTGTCAAATATGATGGACATGTCCCCCTCCCTTCCACAAAATCACAACCACAAAAACATAACATTCCCACACACACACACACACTAAAGACCACGTGAAGTATTATGAGGAGGTCTCAGAAAATAAATGTCCTCACTAGGCATGCTTCTGAGAGGTATCGACACCTTTAACCTATTTTCTGGTAGCTTGCACTGGACATCGCAGCATACAGCTCCTAGTGCTGCGATGTCCATAAACCAAGTATGGTTTTTTTCTCGCTGACTATTCCCCACCAGGAGTTACAGTAGGCTTTTCATCCGTAGATTTTCTCATTCGTGGATGGCTTCTGTGGGGACCTTCACTATTTTCTGGAGAGCGGAGATTGGTTGGTTTTGCACTAGTGGTGGTGGTAGTTTTTTCTTCGCTTGCCGTTGGTTGTGCTGTTGAAGAGCTGCAGAATTTTTTCTCTCTCCTGGTTGCATAGTTGTTTTAGTTTTGTGGCAGTTGTTCTCTTGGCTTGTTCTGGTGCCGTTGTGTTGCGGTCTTTGTTTAGAGTTGGCGATTTTTGATGACTGTAGAGTGGGTGTTGCTGTTGAGCTCTGTGGTGTTTTACTGGAGGTAGACGGATGGTCGAGAAAATCCAGCTCTTTTCAGGGCTACTCCAGCGGATTCCTTGAATGAATGTCCTGATTTTGAAAGAAAATCTCACTTATCTGTCTTAATTAAAGGAAGTGTAAAAGTGGGTGGATAATTTTTGTTTATCTCTTGTAGAAAGAGTGTGAGGTTGGATTAAATTATGTCTTTTTTGTCTTTCGGTGGGAAGAGGAGAGAGTGGGTGGTGAAGGGCTTTTTTTTTTTTTTTTAGCCGTGTTTGATTCCGAATTTTACCCCCTCCCCCCCTTCCACGTCTGCATGTTCATTTCCAGCTGTGTTAAAGTGTGACTTGGGATCCACATGAATGCTGTTTCATGTTGTTTGTTAACAGCATGAAGAGTTCGTTGTTGACTTGACTAGCCATGTAAAGCAATGACTGAGAGGACCACCTAAATACCAAGACTTTAACCATTTAAAGACAAATTTATAAGTAAAATCATCCCCCCGCTAGCCATATTAATCTCATAAAAACCCAACAGCTAAAAGCAATAATTACCTAGAAAATAAATAAGAAAAGTAAGCAATTAACACTATAAACAACTAACTGCAACAGAACAAACATAGAATAAACATAGTTCCCTCCCTCCGCCTCCCAAACACCCATCAACCCCGCCCCCACTCCCCACCGCGAAATCGGCCTCAGTCGGAAGCGCTCCCCATAAAAAGAATATTTTATGAGAAAAGTAACAAAACTAGTGAAGTTTTGTAGGAGGTTAATCTCACTCTACTAAAAAATTCTGTCAACCAATCAAACAGGTTATGACCCATTCTTTATATAAAATCGGAGCAGAGTTATGAACTGATGTAGCCAAGTAAACATTTCATATACACGCAAAAAAACACTTAATGCTCAGTTAATTTGGTGATACAAATTTATATCCACAAAAAAAAAGGCAACCCAGAGAATACCCTTCCACTCCCCAAGACATTGTTAGTGAACGAAATGCAATTGCGTATTCAGTAAATCAAAGTCCTAGAACAGTTAATTTCGAAATAAATTCCACCTTCCTAGCAAACCGATTTTGTCACGGTTTTAAGTTTTAAAATTCTTGTGACTTTTTGCTTGTGTCACCACAGCAAGAAATAAATCGTTTTCCTTGAACAGACTCAGAAATTAAAGGCAATCAAGAGCACACATATTACCGATGACTGTCCAGGATGGCACAAGGTTTAGGCTACATTCGACGAAATCGTCTTGGTCTTTGTTTAAATTATTTGGGGCTGCATTCAACCAAACCGTCAACGTGACACACGGTACAGACTACATTTCAGACCGAACTGTCTTAAAACCTGACAAGCCATTACATTTCAGACCGAACCGTCTTGGATAACGCAAAGGTCCGTAAGTCTTCCCAAGAAGGATGGCACCTTAGGATTATATATGAAATGTTTCTGAATTTTAGGTCCTCTTTGCATATGTTAGCATTATGATTATGAATATAAATGCACACTTCTATTTGGGAGAGTACATAGTGGAAAGAAGCTAAAAGGATAAACATTAGACTTAGTAAGAATGAGTGAGCGAGTGTTAGGTGTGAATAAAGTTAGTTTGTCAGTTTGGTTGCATCTTTGGGCAGTCAAACTGAAGAGTAGTGTATCATAACTATAAAACAACCGTTAACTCATAATAAAGATATTCGATAGCTGTGCACCTAAATGTCGACCGGTAGTAAACCAATTGTCATCAAAGACAGACAGAAGCATATGTGAGGTTTCTTACGTTGGATGGGCCAGTAGCAAAAGGGCATGAGTTCAGTAAATGTATGGACATTAATTATTTCTGAGGTTCATCGAGAGGTAATATTAGTGACAATGAAACAAATCAACACCTGTAGCGCAGACACAACACAAAAATACTCAAAAAGTAATTTATTTCTTTTATTCAGAAAGGAAGAAAAAGTGTAAGGGAGACTCTAACATGTTTTATATTAAATTTACAATAATGAAAAAATATATTTTCTGTATACACTGACTTCATTGGTAATCTTTCTTTTTCTTTGACTCTACTGAATATAGTGATCAACCTTGTAAAGGAAGTAACTTTCATGATCGCCATAAAAATATTTACATCAGCCTCTGGTAATTAAATGCAAAAGAACTGGCGCATAAATGGATCAGAAAGCGCTCGGGAAGTCGAATAAATCTTCAGATACACGCAGAACATTATTTTTATTACAATAACAGTTTGCTTTGTTTGTGTGAACTCTTGCACGACATGCCAAAAACAAGAAGACTGATGCTGTAAGGTTTTGTAAGCTGATCTGATGTCGTAAGCCGATCTGACGTCATTGCTACTTCTGCACGCTGTAGGGAAAGAAATATGTAGTGAGTTGGTCGAAAGTCTTCGCAGGAACAAACGGCTTCACGCGTGCGAGAACCTGCAACATATTTCATGTATATTCTCTTATATGTAATAATTGTGAATAACCTAATAACATTTACCAGCAATTCACTGAGCAGCTGATTGACACGCTATAATCGGTACATTTTGCTACACTTATTTTGAATTGAGAAGAATCGGACCACCACTGAACAGAAAACTTTGTTAATTGCCACTTAAAAAATGGAAATGCATAGCAGTTGTCAAATGTACCCATCTAAATCAAGCTTAACTAGGTAACTGTATCAGACACCTGTGTAACCCTTCTGTCCCTGTCTGGCCGTATCGGCCATAGCAGCATTGCTTAAAATCATAAGCATGTAAACTTGAATATATGCATATGCACTCACACAGCTATATATACACACGTAAATTTAAATATATACATATGCACACAGATATATAAACACGTTGTGTTGGAGTAAATTGCCTATAACCTATATCTAGACTTAATTGTTAAATTGTCGAAGTGACCTGACATTGGGCACTCCTTATGATGGTACTTTTGTATGTGTCAGAGTTGGAGTAAACAATTCGAGTTGAGAATATGCTCATGCAATCCAAACCAGTTCCAATTGGATGAATAGTTTTTATTATCCAATGGTTAAGATTTAACAGAACAAGACAAGCCAATGGGCTAAGATCAAAAGTTTACCAGCTGTAGAGAATTCTATTGTCTAATCACTTAAATTTGGAGTGGCAAGAAGTCCAGTTATGAAAGGTGGCCATTAGCTTAACGGGAATAAGCAGACTTTCTTGTTCTACCTGAATCTCCTGGTTTATTGATTACAAACCACCATGACCCTGGTAGACGTAAGTATCTACTGCAGTGCATAAGTGTACGGAATACACTGCACTCTGTTGCTGTATGGTGGCAAAATATGCTGACTATATCAAACAATTTCTGGTACAAGGAAGTTACTGGAAATTGCTATAATTGTTCTGCTAGAAGGAGCTAATATGGCTGAACACCAGATGGCCTCAAGAAAATAATGGCTAGTCAGTGTTATACAACATGAGAAATACGTAGATATTAAAATTATTTGAATGTGGCTTCATGGAAATATTGATGTCAAGTAATCATTTTCATTGTATTTGTTATATGTTTATTTTATTGTTGATTTAATAAATTTATTGTTAAATTGATTGACCTTCTTACACATATTGATAAACTTATATGTTGGAGAAGAAATTGGTGGGATAGGGGCTCGCTAAATATAGATTAAATCTATGTCTAAAGATTTATCTTCTCCTTTAGTAAGAAGTTTTTCATCTACGGAAATAATGTGTGACCTTAAATGTTTTTCTTTAATGTTGTAGAAGAGAGAAAACGTTTATAGTGCCCGCATATCCGCCAAGAGAAAGAGGCGAGTTGTGTCTCTAGAGAATTATTATGAACATAAATTAAGATTCTCATCACTTGCAATAAGTTAAAGGATGATTAATTACTTAATAATAATAATAACCATTAACTATGGTTGGCGTCACACACATAAACTTAAATGTATACATATACTTTCACAATATATGCCACATTTCCTACATTCTTACACACATTAATGCTTACACAGTATTTGTCGAATAAGGAGTTTGAACCATCCACTATGTATCGGATCTCAGGGTCCCCGGAAGTTAATGCTTCCGTCATGGCATTTATGACTGGGGTCAAGGTCGGACAAGTTGTGGCAGCAGATGATGATTCCGCGTCCGCTAGCATCTTGTCCAAGTGTTTCTTACTGAACATCTGCCTGACGTCATCAGATGCTCCCTCCCACATGAGGTCGAAATCTTTTCGAATACGTTTCATCTAAAGACATTTTTTATATATAAAAAAAAAAACGCGACTCCTTCACACAATATATTCAAGTCTATTTTGTTCATTAACTAATTCATTTTCATAAGCTTGTGTTGCAAGAGAGAGCTTAAATCTCATATCTAAACTTAAGCTTGTGTTTCTAGAGAAAGATTAAGTATTGCAGTTTTAATGTCGGTTGATTGCCAATAGTCTTTCAATAGTGTGAACAATCAGAACATAAATTGTGTTTTGAGCATTTAATATACGGTAAATACTAGGGTACAATGCTTTAAGCAGTGATATTTGATTCTAATAGAAAACTGACTATATGATAAACGTGTTTTGCAAGATATACCAGTGGTCCCTTTTGCTAATCAGAGAAGACAGATAGTCTTCTTTTCCTTCATTTCTTTTATCGTAAATTTCAATAGTGCATATTCATTTTGAACAGTTTATTAGCACACCTAGCTCGCTGTCAAGCATTTTAGTAATCTTTAGACTCTCCAAAATCTCATTTTAAGATTCTATAATTTAAGGCAGATTTATACTAGTATCGAACAAGGGGCACGAATTCTGAACGACTCACGCCTTCCGTGTTAATACAGCCTGTGGCTGCACCAAAGTTACCCGGCTCGATAACAATGACCTTGACCCCAAATTGTCGCATCTCCAAGCGAACGATGTCAGAGAAGGTCTCCCCTCCGTATTTGGTGATGTTATAAGCGGCATTCACAGGGGTTGACAGTAACCCCTTAATGCTTGTAACGTTTACTATGCGACCTGTACACATTGATTAGTGCATTAATAAAGTTGAAAACTGTACACCTCTTATTAATTTTTTTTTTAAAGCATAAAAACATTTTCTTTCTTAAACTTTCAATACAACTTATTTTAAAATAAATTAAAGTGAGATGTCTTGATGCTCACCCTTCAAAGATAAGATCAGATATATTTATATGAGAAAAAAATCTATTGTAGTAAGCGAGTGATCGGCCTTGATTAAATTGCACTATATGAAATTAACAAATTTCATTATAGATCAAGCTGCTGTAAAAAAACGAAACATTAACGCTAAAAAATACTTCTCGAGTTGAACAAAATAATATATCATGCTGTTAATAAAACGATTACATTTTTATATTCTTCCGTTGTTTTTTTTAATAAAAAGGAATTGTGCTCCTAAAAAAAAAATCAACTTAATTTTACATTCAACAATAACCAAACTAACGGCTTTTGAGGAAAAGTTTTCAACTTATTTGACCTTTGGCCTGTCTAAGGAGAGGGAGAAAAGCCCGCGTGCAGCGCACCATTCCAAAGATATTGACGTTTGCGATGTGAAGGTACTGAGCCATTGTCGTCAGCTCCACCTCGCCCATGAAGTTAATGCCCGCGTTGTTCACCAGACCCCAAAGACCTGCAG
Organism: Sinotaia quadrata; assembly: GCA_028829895.1. Classification (NCBI taxonomy): domain Eukaryota; kingdom Metazoa; phylum Mollusca; class Gastropoda; order Architaenioglossa; family Viviparidae; genus Sinotaia; species Sinotaia quadrata. The sequence continues at coordinate 56,525,413 of CM054182.1, forward strand.
AGTGGACGGCAATCAGGTCAGTTTGGGTAAAGACGGGAATAAATATTTGTCTACACAAAACGGACATAGATAGGTTCAGTCAAGGCTGACAGAGCACTGGTCAATTCAAAACGGATATTGTATTAGTTCAATTATGTCAGTATAGCACTGGTTCATTCAAAATGGATATTGCATTAGTCCAGTTATATCAGTATAGAACTGGGCCATTAAAGATGGGTATAGTAATGGTTCAGCGAAGATTTTGAAACAATCTCAATTATTCATTAGAACTGTCGTGCTAATAAAAAGACAGATCACTTATGGTGCAAACGGAAGTGTGTGTGTGTGTGTGTGTGTGTGTGTGTGTGTGTGTGTGTGTGTTCGGGCGTGTGTTTGTGTGAGAGAGTAAAAATATATACTTAATAAAGAAATAAAACAATATAAAAATAAATCTCTGAATTAATTTGTGAAATGGACTCCAAGGACATTACCAGACGACTCCAGTTATGTGAATGGATGTGCTAGTGTCAATGATTATTAAATGAAGATGATATTAAAATATGAATTAATTACCACTCCACTTCCAATCCGTCTACAATCATACACTAGGTCCACGACAGGGTCTTTGTCTTCTGCAGTCTGGGAGTGACTAGGTCAAGCCCTGGGGTACGTCATAAATTACGTCTCCCACCCCAAGTGTTACCCGTCCAGATAACCGACTCCTAACTGAACGAATCTATTCTTCAGTCTCAGCCGTTACCAGGCCCTCACAATTTCTCCCCTATTTAGGTGACAGACTTGCTCTAAGAAATGTGTCGCGACTGTCTTTGTCAAAACGTAAATTACGTCAAATTTTACGAGCCCCCACTGTCCCCTATTACACATTTGCCTCAGATTACGTAATTGAGTGAGCAAGTTATTAAATTTAACAAAATTTATTAAAATATAAAAGAATGATAACAAATTAAGTTACGAAGTTTCAAATGGTTTCACATAGGCAAAAATCCGAGATTCGCAGATCTCACAAGAAAAAATAACATGTTACTTTAGAAAGAGTATTCCCTGCTGTCTGTCTCTCATAACAAATATATTTTTAGTAATTCTTAATTTAAAGAAAAATGGATGACAAATTAAGGTTACAAGAATTTGAAAATTGAGATTTAAATTAGAATTTCTCCTTCACCCTTCAGAAACACGTTATAGAAAAAAAAGATTATTATAGCAACATTCATAAGAATTAGAAGATAGGAAGAACAATACAAGAATTAACAAAAATCACAGAACATTTACAGGTTTTCACGAGACAAAACAAGGATTTAGATCACCTGATAATTTGCGTGTTCCCGGCCAGTATGTATATCCATAAATTACAGCTTGCTGGAACAGTTCAGAATTACCACAAGTCCTTAGTCTCACGAATGTCCGAATTCGCACATGTCCCGAATTTATCACAAAATTCCAGTCCAGTAATGACAACCAACGTAGATTAACACATCAACGCTCCAGGTCGTCCTAGTTTGACACGTGCGCTCACCCCTCGACAGGTAAGTGTTCGTAACTTCGTCCTGATCGCCCCGTTTACATCGGTTGTGGCCAGAGATGAATTCCTCGGTCGCCCTTCATTCAGATTCCTCTTCCACCTGTGCGTCACAGTAGCGTCAGCAGACTCCAGTAACTTCACGGTAGCGGTTTACCGTAGTGTCGCCGTAGCGTAGGCGTCCTTCAGCTGTAAATATACAAGTGATTGTTTGCCACGCATCAGTCTCGTGAATTTAAATATAATAAACCTGCAAGTTTAACATTAGTTCTCATTTAAATTCTTTTCACATACGTTACTTCCTTCTTGCTAGAAAAATACAGTTATAGGTTTACAATATTAATTAAATAAAATCTATAAGTGCAAATGAAAAGATAAAATTTATCTAAGTACAAAACTTAAGTTTTTACCATCTCAGACAATCTGGCTTGCTTCTAATCGTGGAAGGACGCGAACACGAGATTCCTTGGTTTGTAACAGAATGAGCTGTCAGCCCCGAGCCGGACTATTTAAACTATCGCAAGATTTCTCGTACTAATCTGCCCTGAGGATAGACTTCTTTACTCTCTGCTGACTATTGTTCTATAGTGCCGCTCCAGTGCGTCTGCAGAAAGGCTGGCTTGTTAGTACCTGCGGTGTAGCCCTTAGAAGTTGCTCGATCTGAGATCGCTGGTCGCTCTTCCCTGACGTCATACGTCTCTGTTACGTAATCGTAAGTGTCTTCCCTTCTCACGCGTCTGCCTGTACCTGACTGTGAGTGGTTCGTCTGTCTTTGAGTCTCCGACTCTATTGTGAGACCAAAGCGTTCCCCGTCTTTAGAAGTATCGTCGTCATTGTCTGCCTAGAGATGCGAGAGTGTTTCTGGTAGCTTATCTACCCCTGGTTAGGTGTCCACCCTCCCACACCCTGGTTAAGTCAGTTCGCTTCTAACCGACCTAAACATGTGTTCTTTTGTCCTGGCTGCCTAAGACAGTTACTTCAAAGACTTGTTTTCTCATGAAAGAATTTCTCTTATCATGGGAAAACTCTTCTAAATATTAAGAAAAGAAAAATTAAATAATTTCAAATTTAATATTTTTTACAGTTTGCAATTTCTGCGCCACATAATTGTTTTGTTTAATTAAATTGCTTATTTAAAACGACAAATAAACACAACCTGTGCTTTGACACATGACCTTAACAGTCTTAAGACAGGCACTGACGCTTTCGTCACTGCTGACGTCAAGAGGAATAACAGTCATCGTTTGGGGAGATAATGCTCTCAGCTCCTTAGCGCCTGGGCCTTCGGGCAGTAGCACGGTTGCGATCACGTGACATCCCATCGTATGCAGATGCTTTGACAGTGTCAGTCCAAACCCTGAATAGACAGTCGTCTAAATTAATTGATTGATTAAATTCAAGTTATAAGTCAGTAAATTCGAGATAATAATATACATTTTATAACAATGACTACAAAATACAACTCAATATGTTGAAAAGACATACCGAAAAAGCCGAAAGTTACTGAGTTGTGTTGTCAAAGAAAGGGAGAGTATCACATTGGCGAGGCATATACCAGCGAATTTTAAAGACTCGAGGTTATAATTATTATTTCAGTCATTAATAAAGGCGGCTTCGGCCGCCCCCCCCCCCCCCACACCGACGGATGGCGATTGAGGGTGTGCGCCAAATAGGTGCGACATGTTTCACCCCCTTCCGGCAGCCCTCCTGCCCTCCACCTCAGATGCACTGTGAGGTTGTGGGGTTCCCCCAGAAGCAGACCAAGACTGAGAACATCAAGTAGATTAAAGATCTATTGCGGCTTCTGGGGTGAGTGTGAGCGAAACACACACACGCACACACGTATTTTTATTAAACAGGTAGGTTCGTGTAGGTATATTTCATTCATCTATACATGCAAAGCTGTGCCTGTGTTGGAGTCAATACTTAATGCATATTCACACGCATATTAAACATATTAGAAATGTTTAGCGTGTATATACGCAAGAATCAGATTTGCATGCCTTATTAACAAAAACAATTATTCATTCTTATTTGTGCATGAGTACACTTAAACATAAAATAATTATAGTTAGGGACAAACAACCTTTGTATGTGCGCGTGTTCGTGCGTAGAGACCGTATGCTAATAAAATAAGCTTCAAGCATGTACTCGTCATACATAAATTAAATACAACATAAGCTTAATAAATACTTAAGCAGAAATAAATGTTACATACACTATAAATTAAATGCTTCATCCTATATAAAATTCAAGCGCTGTCTAATAATTACACATAAAATACTCAAGATCTTTATACAAAATTCTTCCAAAAAACTGAACATAACAAACAAACGAAATAAATCTATATGAAACATGACAATATGTACACATTTTCAGACCTGACCTAAAATTATATGTTAAGATCAATGATATTTGTAAATCCCCATAGTTTTTGCGGTCAACTTCCGGTTCTGCGAATGTGTTACTGACAAAAGTATATTCGTTTTGAACCATTCGTTAGAAGTTAGCATTTTAAAATGTCAGTAAACAGGAAAACTTTGTAAGTAAGATTAGATATCAAAACGATATGTTAAGGAGGTGTTCAGATGGATTAGCACTCGCATCCGTCAGCAAATTATTTTTTCCCCAAGTTTGATTGGTATGTTTGTACATAGGTCTAGAAAGACACTTTCTAGGTTATAACTTGTACATGCATTTGCAGCAGACGACATTGTCATTGGACGCCTCACCAACAATCGACGCTTTACTTTTATAGCCAAGATATAACACTGGTAGAGGGTTGTCATGTCAACGGTAGGCGTTTTGTCAGTGAAATGAAGAGAGCAAACATAAACAGCCTGTGGAAGATTTGTCAGCTGCAAAACAGACAGCCACTGCAATGATGTCTGGTTCCAATGGTATGATACAAATCGAAGGGCTTGTCATATTGACAGTCAAAAAGTTTGACTGAAGAATGTTCGAAACAAGATTGGTTTAGTCTCTTTGAATGTTCTCTAGTTGTTTTTATAGTCATGCACCGATCTGCGTTCCACGTTCATGGCTTATAGCTTTAAAAAAAAAAGAAACTTATTAGTTGTAGGATTATAACGTGAGCAATGAAAACCAGAAGATGACCACATAAATCTGTTTTTATATCAGTTGTTGGCAACGCGCTTGCAATTTGATCTATATGTTCAGGAAAATAATGGTATAATTTAAATTTATAAACATAAACATGATTTGAGCAAGGACATAGAAGAGATCTTGTTCTTCTTTTTGTAGTACATACATTGCATAATTTACATATAAATATTGTATTTTTTGTGTGTGTGTGTGTGTGTGTGTGTGTGTGTGTGTGTGTGTGTGTGTGTGTGTGTGTGTGCGTGCGTGCATGCGTGCGTGTTGGATTTTATGTTTTCTGAGTCGTGCAAAGACAAACCCGAATCACACCCGGTGATGAGGACAAACTTTCCTAGTAGATGGATGGTGCCTGCGTTCCGCTTCCTTACCCATCGGTACACCGTCCACAGTCCGGACAACACCACCAAACAAACAACAGTCCGAGTAGTCAGAGCGCAGTAAGCAGTCAACATCGCCATGGCCACCATCACCAACTCCAATGTATTCAACGTATTAAAGGCCATCGCTGTAAATAACGGCTTTCAATTGCCGCAAGGAAATAGCAATGAAAACCCGTTTAGGACATTTAGAATTTTGAAAGTAGACTAGAACATTAAAATGTGCGTGCGTGCATGTGTTTGTGTGTTTTGTGATCTGGTCACATAATTTTGCATAGACTTGTTATTCCAATTAATTTTTTTTTAAAGTCCACTTATCAGTATCTTTCTATGGTAGTTAATGTGTGGTGAACACTCTCCGCCCCCCCCCCCACTCCCACCCCCATCTCCATTATCACTACACTATCGCCCCGCCTCATTTCTAATGACGCTGCCAGCGTTATCAGTTGATATACACTTGTCACGGTAAACACTTGTTTTACAATTATATTGTTAAAAGTGTGTTAATTCTTTACGAAGCAAAAATAACATTTGATTTACAGTTATGGGGTTTAAATTATGTTAATTCTTTTCAAAGCAATAACATTTGTTTTACAAATATGGGGTTGAAAGCATGTTAATTCTTTAGAAAGCAATATAAAATATGTTTTACAATTATGGGGTTAAGAGTATGTTAATTCTTTAGAAAGCAATATAAAATATGTTTTACAATCATGGGGTTAAGAGTATGTTAATTCTTTAGAAAGCAATATAAAATATGTTTTACAATTATGGGGTTAAGAGTATGTTAATTCTTTAGAAAGCAATATAAAATATGTTTTACAATTATGGGGTTAAGAGTATGTTAATTCCAAACATTCGTTCCAGAATTCAGCAATGGTAACGCAGAAGCAGACGTTCACTTCGGTTGTCTCAGCGTGATTATCAGTGACGTCCTTTGCCTCGTCTGCTTGAGAAGGGGAGTTAATCAGTCAAGCTGTATTGAAAATAGACGGTTTCCTACTTACTGATATCAGCAAAAGTTAAAAGTTGTGTGTTCTATTTAATTTCCGATTTTGACTTATTGGTCCTCGAATCTGTCTGAATCATTGCAAAGAGACATGGGTTTTCTTTCAATGCTTTCTCTCGGAAATTATCATTTTGAGCAGATTATTGAAAAAAAGCGACAGCTACGAAACTGATTTATTTGGGAGTAGCTTGCAAAAGTACAAAATGACCTCGCTGAAAACCGGAAATCAGTTTTGGACGGCCTACTGTCTTAGCGGCAGGATAAAACACTAATCAAACACTAGGGCCAGTCTTCATACAAGCGATTGAACCTAAAGATGGACAAACAAATAAGTATTCTTCAGTTATTAACTGAACAAATGAAACCAGAATTACCTGTCCCGTTAAATGAATAAAAGTAGCCGTTCCGTACAGTCACTGGACCAAGCCAGCTGTCAATCCCTGAGACCGATGGGGTCATACGCACAACAAAAGATAACAGGGCTCACATATCCACATTCATCCGTACGACCTAGTTATGATTGTTTATAAAAGAACGAATGCATGCTTGACCCTGATTTGAGAAATGCCGCGACCGGATACAAAGACAATAGCCTACATTTGAATAGAATGTCGTTTACATGATTTCAGATCCAATCTATCTCCACGTGCATTACGTGGGTAGTACGATCTTCCCTCCTATCCTTGTACTTAGTTTAAAGCAAAAGTAGATTAATAATTTAGTAATGAATATTGTTCTCATTTGACACTCGTAAAGATGTCTGCCGAAATGGAGATGCCCAACTTATGCTAACATTGAAACAGAAAGCGGACTGGAGGATAAAGACCTTTAAATAAAAGTAGAGGCTTGAAAACAAAATGCTTTTAATTATAAGGACAGTGACTTATAAACAAGATACTTTTAATTATAAGAACTGAGGCTTTGAAACAAAACCTGCATTGATTTTATAAAACCAGAAATCTTACAACAAAGGCGCTCTTCCTATTACGAATGAATAAAACCTAAATTAATACAGGCTTTAAAACCACGGTTGTCTGTAGTTATAAGACCAGGTGTTTATACAACAAAGGCTGCTTTTTCGCATTAGTTATAAGAATAGAGGTCTTAAAAGAAAGAATGCTTTTCTTATTATTTATAACAATAGAGGTTTTAAATGGAGGGCTGTTTCTTCTTTCACCATTTTTGATATGTATGCTGTTTTTGTCTGTCTGTCTGTCTCTCTCTCTCTCTCTCACTCACTCTCTCTCTCTCTCTCTCTCTCTCTCTCTCTCTCTCTCTCTCTCTCTCTCTCTCTCTCTCTCATGTTCACCTGACCTTTTGTATTCAGAAAACACGGCAGTTTAGCACATCAGTCCATAAACTTAATTTAGTCTTTCAAAACGAAATATGTGGTAAAACGAAATTACAAATACTTTTAAACATGGTTTTTATTCCATATATACTGAACAAGGGAAATAATAAAGTAGAACTCGATCGAAAATCCGTTCAGGAATGAAAGGCTTCAGTTTAGCTAAAACCTGTCGACAATATAAAACAGAAATGAACAATCTAACATAACAAAGCAAAGCAAACAAGCAGTCAAAGAAAGAATTCCTTGTTTTATTTCTATGTTTTTTCACCAAAGTATTTTATATATCTGAGGAAACATGTGGAAATAACACTCACTTTAAAATTATTTTTGTTTATAATTATAGCATAGTAACTATTTAAACAACAAACAAATATTATTTTGATGATAGGAACAGATATTGTAATATCCATAATATTGAAATACTTTACTTTCTCAAACTTAAAATCTCTCGTGCACTTAATACCCCAGAGAGAGGGGCGAAGCAAGAATTCTTTTTGTCAATTTTAAAACAAACAAAACTTTCTTTTCTCCAGTCTCGTTGAACTTGAACGTAAGCACAATTTTATTAAAGGTTAATATTTCCTCGAGATAGGAAAACGAGCCAGTATAAAAGAAATAACAGTCTAAGGACAAGTTTATTACTGAATTCGAAAAAAACCATTATGCTTACATTTGGACTGTCAACAAAACTGTTAGAACCTCCAACTAAGTAACGTATTTTAGGGTCATTAGCAGTCAAGGCGTGCGTCATGGCCTCGATGACCGGGGATAAAGTTGGACAAGCGGTAGTTGCGGCAGTCTGGGCCTGCTCCAACACCTTGTCCAGATGACGTCGACTGAACACCTGTTTGACGTCATCAGAGGCAGCCGCCCACATTTCGTCAAAGTCTTTTCTTATTCTCTTCATCTAAAATCGTCCAGAATAAACATGAAAAGCAGACAAAGATGGGAGCTCTTGACATTTGTAATTTCGCAAGCATTTAATAAACTTATCATCTCGATTTGTTATATATGGTTAAAATCCCCCCCCCCCCAAAGAAAAACAAACAAACAAACAAATAAACAAACAAAAAAACCATTATGGTGGCATGGATTTTAGTTTAAATTAATTATAAAGTAAATCAAATATATATTTAAAATAAAAGTACGCCTAGAAAGGCAATGTGTTTTGGATTTGTTTGTTTGTTTGTTTGTTTTTTGTAGGTGGGGTTCTGCTGCTTTTCTGTTTTTCTAGACATTAAGCCTATTATTATTATCTGCTTCTCTCTCTCTCTCTCTCTCTCTCTCTCTCTCTCTCTCTCTCTCTCTCTCTCTCTCTCTCTCTCTCTCTCCTTCTCTCATGCCCAGACTTACACCAATGGACACATTGACAATTACCCCTTCTGTATTGAGACAGCCAGTTGTCCCTCCAAAATTTCCTGGCTCAATAATGACTACCTTGACACCAAACTGTTGCATTTCAAGGCGCACAATGTCAGAAAAGGTCTCGCCGCCATATTTAGTAATGCCGTAAGCGGCATTCCAAGGATTTGGTAAGCGCCCTTTAGTGCTGGTCACATTAATCAGGCGGCCTGTGGAAGAAAAAAAAAGTTAGAGCAGCTTTGTTTGTTTGTTTGTTCGTTCGTTCTTACGTAAGCGCCCTTTAGTGCTGGTCACATTAATCAGGCGGCCTGTGTAAGAAAAAAAGTTAGAGCAGGTTTGTTTGTTTGTTTGTTCGTTCGTTCTTACGTTCTCTTAGCAACTTTTGTTGATTTTGCAGACCGGTGCAAATGCTGGCTTTTTTATTTTTCGGTCTGAAAGGGAGATAAATACATAGTGCCAAAGGTAAAGGGAGAGAAGGATTGAACGGGTGTTATGGTCTGAGTGGACGAGGTTTATCATCCAGTCCGAGGTATAGAGGCAAATCCTGCCACCATGAACTAGAGAGCGATGATGACTAATTAGGATGATGGCAGCTACCGACCTAGGTCTATGTCGCTGCTTGGCACGTCCGATGTTGGGAAGGTTGAAGATGATGATAGAGTGAAGGGTGATTGACAGGAAATTTATAGATGATCGGTTAAGATCGCTCATATATATATATATTTACTAAGCGAGATTCTAGTATTTAAACCGCCATTTCTGCATTAGTGATAGTTGGTATTTTTAACGTGCACTGCCATCGTTCATTGATTTCGCGGACAGGTTTTGAATCAGTACTGCACGCTGTCCTGTGATAATGTTTGTTGATTTTTATTACGGCTTCAGTTATTTTGATTACTTTAATATATACATTGTATAACTTTTATCGTATTATATATAGATCATTAGCATACATTAGATTTGCTTGGTCTAGATTTGAATCTAGATAATATTATGTAAACTATTAAATTGTCTAATAGATCATTAGTATATATTAGATTTGCTTGGTCTTGATCTGAATCTAGATAATATTATATAAACTGTTAAATTGTCTTCGCTCGAGATGAGTAAAGCACTAGGTCTCAACTCAAAACGGGTACGCAATTATAAGTCTGGAAAACACTGATATACAAAATCAGTCATATACATAGTCAGCTTACTCTTATAATATATGTCTACAGATTTTAGCATTATCATTCCAAATACTTTCACTCAAAACAACTCTTCACTCAACGCTGCTTAGCTAAACTAGCGGGACTAAATTTATTTTTAAAATGTAATCTATAATTTCCCTGTAAATAAATCAGCATCCAATAGCAGAGTAAAGCTGACTTTACGTCTTGAGAGCAGCAGCAATTAAAAGTAATATTTCTTCAGTTGATTATCAGTGGCGATATTTTTTCAAGGTATAAGCGATAACACCAAGTGTCCAGGATTCGACCCTAACTCTTGGCGAAGAGTGGTGGTGGTGGTGTGATGTGCTCGGTAGCCCAAGGTCAGCAAAAACTGGGATTGGCCGTGAACCCAAGTCAATTAATAATACAACAAGAAAAGCAAAAAAGATGTCATTATATTGATATAACCTCACCCGTAAATATATTTTCCTTCGCAAATACACACACACACACACACACACACACACACACACACACACACACACACACACTCGTGTGTTATAGTCATTGACCTTTGGCCTTTCTAAGGAGAGGGAGAAAAGCCCTCGTGCAGCGCACCATTCCGAAAATATTGACGTTTGCGATGTGAAGGTACTGAGCCATTGTCGTCAGCTCCACCTCGCCCATGAAGTTAATGCCCGCGTTGTTCACCAGACCCCAAAGACCTGCAGAGTGATCGCAGTAAATTTTACATGAAAAAAAAACAAACATTCATATTCTAAGTAATTTATTGTACGCAGATAGTTATGCATATTCTCAGTAATTTAATGTAATTAGATAGACATGCATGTTCTAAGTAATCTAATGTAATTAGACATACATTTTCTAAGTTAGCTATTGTAAGTAGACAGACATATAAGTTCTTAGTTATCTAGTGTAAGATGATAGACATACATGTTCTAGGTATTCTAGTGTAAGTAGATAGACATACATGTTGTAAATTATCTAAGATAAATAGATAGACATACATGTTGTAAATTATCTAAGGTAAATAGATAGACATACATGTTCTAAATAATCTAATGGAACTTTGCCCGATTTGCTAGAATCACATTTAAATGTTTAGAAAGTGTAGAGATGAAACTGAATTTACGTGCAATTTAGATGTCGTATAGGTATATTGCTATGCTCATCCTACAAAGAAATTACTTGTATTGTGCGTACTAAACACAATCAAGAGAGTCATGTTTTCCTCAACGAAAGAGTCATATTGGCAATCTCGGTTAAAAAGATCACGTTGCTAACCTCAGGCAAAGAAAGTCACATTATTAATCAGATTCAAAGGGTCACGTTGTAGATTCCAGTCAAAATGATCACGTTGTTAACCTCAAGTTCTTTAACTGCAATCCCAAGGACAACTTTGTTTAACTGCAAATTAAAGGATCACCTTGTTGAGCTAAGTTCCATAGTGATCAGATTCGTGATCATGAATGTGAACAGTGTTTATAAATTAATAGATATGCCTTCTCTTTCCTAAAGACAACAAACAGGACGATGAGGATGGTGATGTAGGCATGTGTGGAGAGAAAGAGAGAGAGAGAGAAAGTAGAATGTTCATGCGGGGGGGGGGGGAAGATGTTGAATGATCAGAATGACTAACCTGTGCCTTTGCACAGCAGCTGAACCGCCTTAAGACACGTGGCAACGCTGTCGTCACTGCTAACATCAAGCTGCAACACTGTCATCCTGGAGGGACCCATTCCACGGAGCTCCTTGGCTCCCTGGCTCTCGGGCTGCAGTACTGTGGCGATGACGTGGCAGTCCAAGGCATGTAAGTGTTTGGCCAGGCATAAACCAAAACCTGGCATCATTGAAAGTGACGTGTGAATATGTGTGGTCTGAACCACTTGGTCTCGATGCTACCCAATTATATTTTACGTTTTGAGCACGAGGAATATTTTTGTTTAACTTTCTAGAACTGGTTAACATCTTCCAGCAATTTCTTAAATGTTCATTTATCATAACACGCTATATTTGAAAGTGTAAGGCAAAGTTAAAATCTGTCCATTCTACTGGTCCTGATAGCAGGTATTCAGACTTCCAAGATCACCCAACATAACGGAGTGCATACATTTTTCATTTGTGTAAATTCAACAATGCGATTACGCCAATACACAATTGAACAAACAGCAAACCTGAGTCACATCCTGTGATAAGGACATATCTGCCCGACAGTGGTACTGGTGTTGGTGCCGTGCGCCATTTTTCCAGGGAGTAGACAGTCCACAGAGCTATGGCCGTCGCCAAGCATGTCAATGTCGTCGTAGTTAGCGCAAAGTACAGTGCCAGCATAGACGCTGCCACAATTCCCGCTTCTAACATGTATTCTATGGTAGTACTCATTCCAGCTGACTAAAATCCAGTGTCTGGGTTCCCAGAATGGTCAGGTATTCTCATGCTGCAAAGTAAAAATAGACCAAGTGTAATTTGAGTTACATGTTTTTAGTTAAAGTTTGCTTGTCTCGTGTTGTGCTTTCAGCAATGGGATCAGACATAATGTACTGACCGGAAAAAAAAGATTACAAGCAAGTGAACAAACAAGAACCACATCTCAGCAATAATAACTTAGTAATAAATTTAGTTTTGGCCGACAGTTAACGCTCGTTTTATTTTCTTATTACAAGTTGATCACGTTTTGTCACAGATGAACAATTTCACGGAACACACTTCAAACGCAACAGTTCAATTGGCCACATAATTAAATCACCTCAGAAATTTAAAATAAGAGGTCACTGCAGTAAATAGTCTAGAGGGTCGTATAAAAAAAGAACACTTTCACTAATGGAGACAGATACAAACCACACTCCTTAAAACAAAACTGAGTTATTTTTTTAAACCGGCCATTAATCTACAAAGTCTTATATGCCAACCAAGCAAAGTCATGCTAAAGATCATACTGAATAGACTGAAGCCACAGGCAGAGGAAATCATAGCTGAAGAACAGCAGGCTTCACACCAGGGCGAAGCACAAATGAATATATTTTTAATCTGAGACTGCTGTGAGAATTACATTCAGCACCAACAAGACCTTTATCATGTCATTTTAGATTTTAAGAAGGCGTTTGATAGGGTGTGGGAAAATGGGAAACAGAATTAGGCAAGCCATTGGGCCATATGAAGAGCTATTGGCCATTGTGAAAAAACATAAAAATGAAATGGTATGGCATGTCACACGTTCAACAGGGCTTGCCAAGACAGTCATGCAAGGTACTGTGCAAGGAGGGCGAAGGAGAGGAAAAAATGGGAGGATAACATCTTAGAGTGGACAGGACTGAAACTGAGCAATACTGTAAGATTAGAAGAGAACAGAATGGAATGGAGGGAACTGGTTGTCAAGTCTTCAGTGGTGCCCCAAAGGTCGACAAGAGAAGGGATAGATAGACAGATAGATAGATTAATCTACGGAATCCGCTGGAGTGGCCCTAAAAAGAACCAGATTTTCCTAATCATCCATCTACCTTCAGCAAAATACTTAACAGAGCTCAACAGCAACACCCACTCTACAGTCACCCAAAACAAGAAATCGCCAACTCCACACAAGGACCGCAACACAACTGCACAGAACAAGCCAAGAGAACAACTACCACAAAAATAAAACAACTGTGCACCCACAGCTCTCCAACACCACAACCAACGGCAAGCCTACGAAAAACTACCACAATCACCAATGCAACACCAACCTATCTCCGCTCTCCTGAAAAGAGGAGACACCACAGGAACCATCCACGACTGAGAACATCAATGGATGTAAGTCTATTGCGGCTCTTTTGGGGAATAGTCAGCAAGAGAAAAAAATTCTTAAACGGTAGATCGATAGATTAATCCAATAATTACAAGGTAAAGTACATCACCACATAAATATGGCTGACAGCGGAGAGAGGACATGAAACAATACCAATCGCTCACCAACAGCAGCGATGCACAAGACTTGAAACTCGCCCAAGTCAGGAGTAAATTTCAATCGGAAACTAACAACATGCAAATCTACTGGCTATGTCATTATTTCACAATCGCCTGGCGTAGTCAACGATACTCATCTATGAGGGTTAAAAGAAACATAGCTTATCTGGAATCACACAATGTGCCTTACAACCTTCGAATCCCCCTTATCAAACTGGGTGTACCACTTTCTTCCATTTCGAGGTCATACGACAGCGCATTTATTGCTAGAGGGACTGGTGTATATTTTGTTTTAATAGAATCTGATTATCAAATACATGTATAATGCTTGACACCACACAGACTTATGAATTACATTAGTTAGTCTATATATGGTTTTACACCGGCTCCCGAACTATATTAGTCAATCTGTATTTGGTTTTACACCGGCTCCCGAACTATATTAGTCAATCTGTATATGTATATATATTTTTTAGCACAGGTTCACGAATTATATTAGTCGACCTGTATTTGGTTTTACGCCCAGGCTCACGAATTATATTAATGATTTTATACAGAGTTGGCATAGTTGTGACGAGTTCACTTTGTATTGTTGCATACATCAACAGCTGTTACAATTACATCAATGCGTATAACCGTTCTGGTATTACAGACTCATAAGACCACGCACATATGACTTTCCATAAAAATAAAAAAATAAAAACATGCAGGTCACGTGTCAGAAGCCACATATAGTGAATGGATTTAATTTAACTGAGTAATATGTTGGTAAATCTGATTATTAAACACAGAGCCAGAAGTGAGTAATACGTTAGTAAATCTGATTATTAAACACAGTCAGAAGTGAGTAATATTAGTAAATCTGATTATTAAAAACAGAGCCAGAAGTGAGTAATATGCTTGTAAATTTGATTACTAAACAGAGCCAGAAGTGAGTAATATGTTAGTAAATTTGATTACTAAACACAGAGCCAGAAGTGAGTAATATGCTAGTAAATTTGACTACTAAACACAGAGATAGAAGTGAGTAATATTCTAGTAAATGTGATTACTAAACACAGAGATAGAAGTGAGTAATATGCTAGTAAATTTGACTACTAAACACAGAGATAGAAGTGAGTAATATTCTAGTAAATGTGATTACTAAACACAGAGATAGAAGTGAGTAATATTCTAGTAAATGTGATTACTAAACACAGAGATAGAAGTGAGTAATATTCTAGTAAATGTGATTACTAAACACAGAGATAGAAGTGAGTAATATTCTAGTAAATGTGATTACTAAACACAGAGATAGAAGTGAGTAATATTCTAGTACATGTGATTACTAAACGGTCAGAAGCTAGTGAAACAAGAAGTATCGTGCCCCGTGAAGATGGCAAGCAGTGTTTATTTATCTAAATCCCGCAAATTTACGATCCTCATATTAAAGATCGTTTATCAAGGATGTCTAGATCAGATACTTTCCGAATGAAAAGTGAATAGGTTTATAGAGAAATATGATATACGATGAAATCCATTAGTGATACAAAAGTCAGAAAGTTTGTAACATATTATCGAGAGCCTTCCATAGCATTACTATTAACACAAACAAGTGAATACAGCTTCAAACGGATTGATAATATCGAAGATTATCTATAACACAAGCATTTGAATACAACTTCAAACGGATTGATAATATCGAAGATTATCTATAACACAAGCATTTGCATACAGCTTCAAACGGATTGATAATATCGAAGGTTATTATAAAACCAGCATTTGGATGCTTGACTCGGGGTGTAGGCTGTCGGTCTTGTAGTCGTCTTCGTCTGGAATTTTTCTTTATAAAATTAATTTTTCTATGGTACAGTTGGTTGAGGTTAGGTGGGTCATGTAGAAAATCAGATTCTTTTCAGTGCCACTCCTGTTCAAAAATAATTATACTAAGGAATTTTATATCGACAGATGTTTGGTCGTCGGTCATCATCATTATTCGTGTTCTTATTCCTTTGCTGCATAGTTCAGTATTCAGTCATTGAGTTTTGATAGCTTTTATGTTAATTATAAATCACACTGTAACACCAGAAACTGCAAATAGCGTAAGTGATAATTAATTATTATATTTTTTTCTTAAACTTTTGAATTTAATTAAATGTTCATTATTCTCGTTTAGGAGACTTCGTGTAAGCATGAATACAAAATAATTAATCTTTAGAGTATTGATCAACGGTTGGACTGTCCATTCTTGTTTAGGAGACTTCGTGTAAACATGAATACAAAATAATCTTTAGAGTACTGATTAAAGGTTGGACAGTCCAGTCTAGTGACATATGCAATTGTGTAATTGTATTATTTAGCTATTTTAGCAGACCTCCAGATGTTTGCCGTAGTCATGCATGAGCAGACATTAATCGCCAGCAGCCATGTCACTCAGACTTCATAAATAGAAATAAATTTCTCATGAGTGACTGACTTGAAAACATGGGACAGAAGCCAGCTGGCATTGTTACGACTGTTAATCTGAAAGATTATCCTTTTAAAAGACAGATGTCTCCCCACTTAAGAATTCGAAATAAAAGACATACATCTTGAGGGCCTTATGTCGGCCAGTCAAGTTAATTAACCATTTCTTGGCCAATAAAATTAATTAACCTTTTCTTCTTGGTTTAACAATGGAGTTAGATGTAAACTAGACCAAAATTTGAACAGACCACTTGTCTGAGAATACACATTCCAAATTTGTGGTTTGATTCAGTTAACAGCACAGTGGGTATGTTTGGAATAGTTAATATTTTTTTTTAATAGAACTAAACTTTTCTTAAGGATCTTATTGTAATTAAAATTTGTTGAGTTAATTTGTATAATTGTGTTTTCCATTTTTCAGAAAACCCTTTAACCTGTACATTTGGAAAGAGAAACTTCTCTTAATAAAATTGTATATTTAGCATGTACAGATGTTTTCGTTTTTTGCTAAATGTGAAAGATTTTAACTGTATTTTTCTCATTTAAGGTAATCTAGCAGTTA
The DNA here is from genome assembly GCA_028829895.1 of Sinotaia quadrata. Lineage (NCBI taxonomy): Eukaryota > Metazoa > Mollusca > Gastropoda > Architaenioglossa > Viviparidae > Sinotaia > Sinotaia quadrata. The sequence continues at coordinate 56,542,272 of CM054182.1, forward strand.
TATATTTCCACCTATTTGTGGCGAAATGAATGTATTATGTGTTAATTAATTTTCTATGTTAACGATCTTTCGTCTTAAGTCTACCACAACTTTAATAAACTGCTGCATATTCTACGCTATGTTTTTCATAGACTGTAATGTACATTCTACAGTCTAGATTCTCTCACAACCAGTTGTGTTAAAGGACTTCCTTAGAAAGTGTAAACGAGTTTCACATTTATGTACCCAGGCAATGACAGCAGTTCCTGACAAAACACTACTGTCCGGTTGTGAATTTATCAAGTACACTGAGAGCTTCTCGATCTAGGATACTACTGACGCGTCCAACGAGATAACTCCATCTATGCTGCTTACATCAGGTGATTGGCTTCTCACATCTAAAGTCCTAAATTTCCACACCTGACGCCAACACCAAAACCACCGCCAGCGCTCCCCGAATACTAGTGAAGGGAGCAGGTCCCACTGGAGTATTACAGATCAGAGAACGTCTTATGAAATGACCATGAAAGCTCTAGTGGCGACCTTAAATATAATCGTAACCACCACCACCTGTCAACGAAACTGCTAGTACTACAAAGTGTCAAGAGATTGTGTGCGTACAGAAAAAACAGTAGTCTTTTAGCATACGAAGAGTTGTCTTTTGAGAGACATATAGCGAAGAAGAGATGTTCTTGGGGGCCCGCCGGGAAATAAAAGGTCTCTCAAGTTACAGTGTTGTGTGTAGATCTCTCTGCTGTGGCTGTCGTCAATCGTGTGACGTATAGTCCTCTTTCATCATCATCGTTTTCTTCTCGCATTCTCTGGTGACCCATAACACTTCACCCGACAGTAGATTTATGGGAATGCTGATAGTTGGAAATGGAAGGGATTGTTTATGGGGTAGGGTTTGCTGTTGTGGGGTGTATGTAATAAGGCTCAGCTAAACATGCACCAACTGAAATGCGTTCTATCTTAATCTAGTTGAAGATCTTTTTAACGCAAAATAAATTACAAGTCCGTGATAACACAAATATAATTTATTTTGTAAAAAGTGACATGCACACACCTGAAATTAAAGGACATAAATCTATCCAATAAATATTTTAAAAAAATAAATAAAAGCACCAAAACCACTTGCATCTCAATTCAAACACTAATAAGTTAAATTTATTAGGTACTTTTTTTTTTGCATAAAAATTCATATCAAGGATGACACTCAAACAAATTGCACCTTTAATAAAAGCATGATCAAGTAGTGAGTGCTTAACATGTGATGTGTCATGTGAAAATGTTTTAATAATAAATTCTATATCTGAGTCAAGATAACAGAACTGAGACTAAAAGTGTTATGATTAAATAAATAAAGCAATCAGATGTAAATTAAATTTTCACTAAACAGATGTACATTTTAAGAATTCCCATTGACCGTGCAAAACTTTATAATCATAACACAGATAAGAAAATTTAAAATATCAAAATACTAAACATGTTTCCAGCTTGAAGAGAAATTCAAGAGAATAGAACAGATATCTTCTGCCTCCATACCATCATATGAAGCAAACATAACCTTATGCATAACAACATAAATTAATTAAGTTTGATATATATATACTCATTCTTATATAATAACAAAACTTAACTGAATATTTAAATGAAATTGATTTATTTGAGAAATAATGTTTATAATAAAAATTATTATATTCTCAATTAGCTGTTTGATAAGAAACAAAATCATGTAAGTATTTAACAGCAAAGGTACTGCTTTGTTTACTATTTCTGTTTGTTTTCTGATTGTTTTACATGACTTAAAAAAAAAAAAAATCCAAATTAAATTAAATAATTTTCACAAATCTGCATATTTGTTTGATAAAACAGATTACTAAAAGAAGATGAAAAAAATGAAAAAAATCTTAAACATCATTAAAATGACTGTTTAAACAAATCTATATGAATTATAGAATTTTTAGAAACACAAAAACAACAATTTCAGCTCTTGATTCTTAGACACACACATGCATATGTATTACGAGTTAGCCAAGATGATGACAATCAGAATGAGATCATTATTTTTATCCTTAACCTGCTTTCCCTTTGTAAGAAATTTCCTGTATCAACTACTTAATCTACCGCAAACAAAAAAGTACATAAATTAATGTCCAATATTAAGTGCATGTTACATAAACCTACTGAATTGTTTATAAATCTTTATTCAGTGGAGTTTACTAATTATCAATAAGTAATAAGAATTCATATCAGATCTTTACCAAAATACAATTATTGCCAACACCAAACCACTATCATTCAGATATTCTAACTTAGCATTTTCTTTTTCAGAGTTTTTCTTAGTATAACATACTCCTACACACACTTACAGGTACAAAAACACATTTACAAATTGCAAATAATTTCCTTCATTGGAAGTCTTACTATAAAATCACCTATACCAACTACAACATTCCACATTCATTAAATTATCAACAGAATTTTAATAAAGATTTTCTGATAAAAATATTGCATGCAAGTTGGGAAATAAAAAAAGAAATTTTAAAGGGAGGAAAAATCAGAGGAAAGAAACAAGAAATCGTATACTGGTACTTAGATTAGTAATAGTATACATTTATATATTATATAATATATGGATCAGTTTTCCAAATGAAACTATAATTTGTATAAATCAAGGCAACAAATTATGTTCTTCTTGACTTTTACTACTTATTTTAGAGTTGATATAATAATAATTTTAAAATGATTATCACAATGAATTATAAATGTACACCCCAAATAATATTGCATACAGAATTTTGTAATTAACAATAGTGTATAATATAGCAGGTTGTTTCAAAATATTTAAGACTAAAAATATGCTGAAGAGATGTGTGGTTTAAAAATTACGTATATATTGAAAAAAAATTGCAATGGATAGAAAATTATACAAATCTAAAAGGATATATCTACATTATAAAAATCTATAAAAGAAATAGAGAAATATAAAAAAAATATTAATTTGTTTCTTTCTTAGTCTAAAAATTGAAAGAAAATAATTTTTTAACAGTTAAATATGTTTATTTTGTAAAATAAAAAATAAAGAATAAAATGCAATTTTAATACACATTTTAAAATTCAAAGTACAAAAAAATGAAAAAGTTATTCTGGGGTAACCAATTATTTATTTCCTTTCATTTGTGGCAGATAAGAACAAATGACTGTTCTTTCTTTCTACAAATGTCCAGAGTACATTTCACAAAACAACGAAATTCAAGGATTTTTTTGTAGGACAAAGCTACATAAAGATCTAACACTAAGGAGCAATTTGATTCACTGAACATACCCAAACACACCTGCAAACACAAAATGCAGAAGTAAAAGCACTGATTAATATAGACTAGTTTTGCAGGCAAGTGTCACAATTTCTTTAAAATGGAAATAACACAAGAAAAAGGATTACACAGAAAGAAAAAGATATATCATAACAAAACCTTAAATATTACACCCAGTTTTGTTCACATTAAATCCAACATACAATGCCCTTAATAGTGAGTATAATACATTGCTGACAGAAAACTTGCATAAATTAAAGCAAATTCATCTTAAATGCAACACTGATTGTGGTACAATCATAATATCAGAGGACTGTTAGAACTACATACATCAAGCTTTTCCTGGAAGATATAAAAGAAAGAAACAGTTCAATACATCTCAGCAAGAGAGTATATTTTTAAGTCAGTTTATTATGGGACAGGGTTGTGAGTTTTCTATATATAAAAAAATTCTCACAACATATTACAAATAATATTAGCAGAATTGTAGTTTCCTGTTGAGCCACAAAAATAGGAGACCAAAACTTGCAACAGTTTCAAGCAGGGAATGTTTGCAGTTGGATCTTAAAAAAAAAAAAGGAATAGTCTAAAATAAATAAACTACTTCTTGGACATTAAAGACCATTACAGAATTATAACTTTCATTTTTACTAAAAAGTGAATAATTGACCCCAAATTTAGAAAATATAATCTATCAAATGTTCTTCTATTCAAGAAGTTAGCTGATGTGTTTGCCATTATTTAACATTAAAATACCCAGCAATATCATATTATTGGTAATGATGTCTGACCATGGGAATATTGTTAAAGACTGATGAAGAGAGAGTAAGAATGAGAATAAATAATTAAATTAGATTTATGATAGCAATAAATCCCTTTCTTGGAATTACTAAAATTTTTGCCAAGCTTACACAAAAAGTACTATATAAATAGACTAAATAAATAAATTAAGTATAAAGTATACACCAGTCATAAAGGATATATTTTCTTTCTTGTGTGAATGCAGACATTAGTGTTCAAACATTCAATCAAAACTGTGAATAATAAATATATTAAATCACAGAAACAGTGGTATTCTAGGGAAGATTCAAAATTCTTGAGATGACGCCATTGACCACTTCCATAGTCTGATCCTGAACAATGACAATATCAAAATGTTCTTTGTAGAGCTCCAAACTATTTTCCACCTGTAAAGCAGGATAAGAATATTAATCTTGATATTAAGTATATACTAACAAATTAATAGTATTCAAGAAATACATCATATGCAATGAGACCACTTAAGTAAATTTAAGTTATAATAATATGAAGCCAAGTGGAAATGAATTTAAAAAAATAATAATTTTACAAAACAATACATTAAATGATGAGTTTCTAATCTCTGAATAAGAGTTTGGATGAGGAAATCGTCTAAAAAGTCTATTGTTGATGACTGTCAAGAAAACTATTTTTTTTTAAAACTTTAGATACTGTCAACAATAACCAAATAAATGATGGGAGTTAATACTTCCATGAGAGCCTTTTTCACTGACAATATCTTGTAAGATAAATTAAACTATTAATTTTGTTAAGAATAATACTTATTTTTTTCAAATCCCAAATGGACAATGGTATAGTAGATAGTTTTAAATATTATTTTCTTTAATTCTCTGGTGGAAGAGAATCAATATTCAATATGATATAATTGGCTTATGTTTACAATGTGTTTCTTGTGCAGAGTTACAGTGATACACGAATGCTTTTTAAAACCCTTCACAAAACTGGCAATTTGTAGGTAAATACTTTTCTTTTACACCAAAATTCATTATTTTCAAATAAATTAAAACTTCTTAAAAGCATACTGTTTATCAGATTGGTTACTATAGATAGTTTTTTTCTGTGCAATATAGGATTTATATATACACTCAGAAAAGGATTGTTCTGTTTTTAAAATTCAAAATACACAATATGATTTTAGATCCATCAAAATCCTTTGTTTCCATTATGGAATTGGTGAGGTACAATAAGATATGACAACAATCTTGCATTTTCATAATGGAATTAATGAGGTCCAAGAAGGTAAGACCAATTACAGAACTGAACCTACTATCTGAATTCCAATAATATTGAAAGATAAAAAAATTCAAAATGAAAAACTATAGCATAAAATGAATGCTAAAATGCAGCATATTAGAGATTAGACTTGAAGATCTAAAAGTCTGTAAAATTAAATATGCTAGCTGCCATATACTGTAAGATTTGTAAACTGAATATTAAATATTGAGAAGTGTACGATGAATACACTTATTTGAAAAAGCATAAAATTTATTTCTACAGACATTTAATATTTCTATCAATGTGTATTAAATAAAAAAAATTAGGAATCAAGATTACATTAACATCATCTACCAATTTAAAATAAAAAAGCAGCTCCCTGCAGGTGAATAATAATTTAAAAAATAAACATTCCTCATTAAAGTGAAATTTTGAGAGAAATTAAAGTGATCAGATTAAAGATAATCTTTCATTTACATGTAAGAGCTTCCAAATCACACATCAAGAAATGTGAACTGACACTATGTATTTGGTCCCTGAACTGACTTGAAGACAGCAGGCATATATTAGGTACACATTAGACCTAGGACCAGAAAATCTAGAAAATTCAAAACACAGATTTCAATTAGTTCAGATTCTGGTCAGGTATTGTAGCTGATAAATTTTGAAACATTCAGGTAAACATACATTGAAATTAAGAAAGCCAATCTTAAGGATGAACTCCAAATCCTCTGCACCTTCAGCCATTCGTAGGTCTCCAAGAGAGTCACCCATAAGAAGCAAATTTCCCCGATGTTTAATATTCTCAAAGTAGTCTGATGAATGGATAACATTTTCGTTTTTGTTGTACACATGGATTGTGTCACCTATAAAACCAACAACCTTTCCCTGCAGAAAAAAAAATACCCCAACAACTAAATTAATGAGAAAGAAAGAATGGATCAACAAAATAAAATAACTTATTTCAATCTCAAATTTTGTGTTGTTGATAGGACAACTATTTTCTTTTTACTTCATTGTTTAAATATGCAATATAATTTTAATACCAAAAATTAATTCAAAATAAAATTAAAATTCACAAACCAAATGCCCATTAAGAGAAAGTTTTAATTATGTCTATGTACAATATTTGTATTATTATTTTAAGCAATTTGTAATCATACTGAATTATATTAAAATTCAATATAACATTTTCAAAACTTGTAAAGATATAAACTGCCACCAGAAAATAAAACAATATTTTAAATTAAATTAATTTATATTTACTTCTGAAAATAGATATCAAAATAAATTAACGGATTTTAATACTAAATTATGTGTGAGTCATGTGACAGAAGAATTCAAAGATGAAATATTTCTGAGAGAAAACATAATGTGTTTTTCCTTAAAAGGATTTTTTTTTAAAGTAACAAGCTTTTGCTAAATACCAGATGTGCATACAATAGGATGAATTAAAAGTATTATGAGCATATTAGCTCACCATGGAACAACTAGGGGTTATTGTAGTCCCCAGAACAAGTCTTTTATCACACACACAAACATACACTAATTTTTTTTCTATTTAGAAAAAGTGGTAAAAGTGGTTGGGGGAAATACTGGTGACATTACATACAAAAGGTAAGGTGTGGACACGCAGTTCATCACCAGAATTACAACAGATTTAAACAAATTTTCAGTACTGAATACTCTACAAGAAAGATATTCCTCTGGAAGTGGATACAGGAATTATTTCTCAAATTATAAATTAATAAATTAAGCATGACTTAAACAATAATGTAATAATATAAAGGAAGTCAATTTACTTATAAGTGAAATAGGAAAAAGTTTTCAAATGCAGTTTTTAATTATCTGTTAATTTACACAGCAAAAATCACTAACCACCATTAGCAAAACATCACCACCAACAAAAATAAAAGTAAAAATGAAGTACTCACAGGTAGCTGCAAAACTTCATACTGCAAGTTTCACAGACATACTGGAACTTATTAAATCAGAGCAATAGGAATGACTCATTAAAGCTAGTTAGTATGAGTTGAATATCTTTGAGTGTGTGTTGTAAGAAATGTCACTCCAATTTTCTGCTCACTGCACAATAATAGAGTCTTCAGAGAATAGAATTTTCTATAGCAAGTAAATTGGCTGGTCTCGTTCTTGTATATCATAATCATTGGATAATAAAAAAAAAAACTACTCACTGGTTTGCATTACATCAGCAATTCTAGAATATTCTTGCCTCGAGCATTTACTTCAACTCAGACATTTTCAAAAATACCTTCATACCATGGAGTGCCCAAGGTCGAGTCACCCTGACAATTTAACAATTTAGAAATAGGCAATAATATACACAAAGGATGGTTTCCTGCTGCACAGATAACTGACAATAAGGGTTAGTAATATGATTCTTATAAGTACGGGAGCCAAAATAGGTGTTGCCTCAACAGTCACCTGCATTTGGCTAACAAATATTAAGTGAGTTTCTAGAATTGTGCTTTGATTGGTTAATTTAGAGTGAGTGTCTGGAGCATTCAGGTATGTTTCCATCCCAGGGCTAAGGGTCAGCCTTTCTAGAAGGTAGGTTTGCATATAGTCTATTCTTAGAGAAGGGTGGGTGTGGGCTGCATAAGCCATTATGTAACTGATTTCAATAGTTGAGAAAAGGGGTGGAGTCCTTTGGTACTAATCAAAGAACTTGGGGAAAAAAGTGTCACATTCCTTATTGGAAATTGACCTGGCTACATGTCATCCACTTTAGTTTATCCTCTTGCACTAATTTATACATGAATATGAGTAAGTCTGTGAAGATAAAAATTACTCATTTTGCTGGATTCTCTTACCTTCTCCAGTGTGCCAGGATGCAACAAATCTGAGGGGTGATATTACAGATTTAAAAGAGGGGTTGTCCACTCACCCATTGCCGAGTACAATGCTCAAGAGCAATGGGGTACTCAACAAAAGCCTTCATGTACTTATGTACTTTTATTGTTTTTGTCTGATATGGAGTGGGAAGTGCCAGAACAACCCTCCACTAATCATACCCTCCCAACAGAAAAAGGAATGTTCCAAAAGGACTTATGTAATGCTCAAAAAGTCTGATATAACTCTTTGGTCTGTCTGCATTTGCAAACAAATTGTCTGCATACTTAAGGATTTCTACTTGTGTATACACAGAGGCAAGTATCTGACTGTTCTCATAGTCATGCTTAGTGTTAAACAAAGATGATCAGTGTTGTGATTATCACCTTTATAGAAAGGGGTTGATACATTCTTTATAGCTTTATTTTTTCAACTTGAGTTGCAGCAGCATTCACAGGACACAAGATTCTCTCACTCTTACAGCCCATATACGCAAATGAGGTGAATGTAACAAAATTCCTATTTGCATGCCCCATGGATAAATGAAAAAGGCTGCCATGATGAAAACAAGAAAGAAAAACATCCAAGCTGTCAGGCATGTCCTAAGTAAGAAAATGTCAGATTTGATGAAAAAAAACAAACTAAGGACAACAGGAAGGAATAGCATTATAAAAAATACAAAACATGAATTGACACTGACACAGTAATGAAATTCTGTAAAAATGCAGTCATTGGCAAGTACATAACCATTCACTAGACAAAACAAAGGACTGAATCATAAGACTTTCCATATACAATTCTGAGTGGATATTATTATTTGTCAATGCACTCTGGGGACTAAATGGACCCCCTAGTTCATTCATGTGATAGCTATGTTCAAACCATCTTATTGTATGCACCTTTGATTGAAGAAAAAGGTTTGAGAACTTAAACGAGGTTCATATAAAGCTCACAAACAAAAGATTTGAAAACTTATTAACAGTTTTAGCTTGCACTCTTTCAAATACGGATAATTAAAGTTACAATAATTTCAAAATTACTTTCTAACTCAAGCCCACCTAAAGAGACCAGAAGAAACCATTTTTAAATGGGCTCATCCAACATCTTCACATGATGTGCTATAAATGTTTTTAAATATGGAATTTCTTCCATAGTATTTTCTACCCCAATATTTTAAACTGTTATAACCTGCAAAATCTACTAAGATGATGCAAAAAACAAAAACAAAAAATTAAGCAGAAATACTGTAAATGTTATACAGCACATAAAAAAAATATTCCATACATCTTTATCAAATTCTAAGAAGTTAGAGACTATCTTCATATTGTCATAAAGAGTGACTTGTTGTCCTATGACTTCAAAGATGATGTCGCCTAGACCAGCAGAAAAAATCAGAAGTGGGATCTCATGTATATGAAGCTGTTCAAAAAACCAACGGCATCCATCCCTAACAATTAGAAAAGAAAAGAAAATTGCAATAAATATTGTTATCAGAAGTGAGACCCCAAAAAAATAAGTATAATTATTATTCAATTAAAATGAAATCAAATAGTATTAAACATGTATACTGAATATGATTTAAAAATAAAAGTAAATGAACAAACACTGGCATTATTATTTTTACTGTATTAAAATTCCTATATTAAAATGATTAAAATTCATGTTCACAGAATGATTATCTGATGCATTTAAATGTAGGACTAGTTACATTTTAAATCATCAAGTTGCTAACAAAATATATTAGTAATAGATTTTTAAAAATAATTTACAGCATGATTTATGTGCTTTCATTTAAATGCCAATTATACTGAAGAAATGAAATTCAATTTGCACCAATGTGATTGTTTGAATACCTACAATGGCTTTGCTGACTTTGATTCATGTGAAGCTCATGTATGTTTTGTTACAAAATTAAGTATATAAATTCATTATTTGAAAATTGTTCGAAAGACTCATCTGTTTACTATTCTAACACCAAAAAGTATCTTTGATTTTTTTCCCCAGCTTCTTTTTACATCAAATCCCCCAGGATAGCATCTATGTTGTTAATATCTGCACTAGAACTAAAAGTATAACATTATATGATATAAAGAAGTCTTAAAACATGTAAATGCATTTAACATAAAATTCCACCTTGAACATATATTCACTGTAACTATGTATCACTCATCACAATAGCCTTGGCAAATATTACTTTTAAAAATAATTATGCATTTCCCTCTCTCTCTACTTATCTTCCAAGGTAAAGGTTTACCTTACAAAGATTCTTGACTAACAAAGTGCTCAATGAACCAAGGAATGCTCATTAGTAAGTTTATATCTATATTTATAAACTTAAATAGTCAGAGTTATGAACTTGACAGGAAAAAATAAATAGTCAGGAAATCCATTTGAATATGAATTTTGAGAGCAATGAACAGAAAATGAGAAATGACCATTTTCCACACCAATGCAATTAAGTATGAAAATAAGCACATATTCCTCTGCAACTATGCATTAACTGTCATGGTATGACACTACATAACTGTTGATTTTTTTTTTTAGCCAATTCTGATAATCAACCTTAATGGACAACACATATTAGATATCTGATGGACTCACAAATTCATGTTTGCTACTAAGATGGCTCTCTATAAGTGATACATAATGTAACACTCTCCAATGACACCTTTCAGACCATGTGCTCATAAAGACCTCAGAGCAAATGACTTTTTGATAAGAATATTGAGTACTCACAAACCAACAACACACTAGTCAGTCAATGATTCTTTTATTAATGTTATTTATAATTTCTTGTTTTATAATGTCAGATGGCATGACTGATCATCATCTGTCACAATGAACTGATTTGCATGCAATTTGTGTCAGAGTAGGATTCTAGTAACAGATTGTTCAGTGTAGTTTAACACCATTATTGCTTGTTCCTTAAATGTAACCCATTCTTCCTAATATGTGTGAACATTTGAGAATTCTAAATATGCGGCAGTTTATATACCTATAACTCTCAAGAATGAAAAGGGTTGTGCATCTAATGTTTCAGTTACAAACCATTGCATATTCTTTCTTAAAAAATACTTCTTTGACAAAATAAACCACTTAACAATTTTTTTAATGTGTTCTGTTGATTTTTGAATATAAAAGTTTGCTTACTAAAGTATATCACTGTAAAATGGTTGTAATGTAAATGAATGTATACAAGATTCAATAATTCTGAAATTAAATCATTATGACACAAAGTTACTGTCTAAACAATCTGTTAGAAGATAATACTCAGTTGACAAACATAACCTAGTAACAATATATGCAGGTAACTGCACACATCCGTATTTCAGGCTGCAGTGGAGGGACTACTGTGCTAATCAATAGTGCAAAGGATAGTATAACTGTTTTCCATTTCACTAGTATAAAGTAAAAATGAATTTTAAAATGTATAACTTGAACATTACAAAATACTTTATATTTTATCAGTCAAATTTACATTGCTATTTTACTGATCAAACTTTTTAAGTACTAACTGAAAATACTGGAGGAAAAATTTAGTAATCCTAAGTTATTTTTCATAACTCCAATCACTATATCTATTCTGGAGATAAGAAAACACATGGAGGTGTTGGTATTAAGTTTAAAGTAATCCTAAGTTATTTTTGGTAACTTCAATCACTGTATCCCTCTGGAGAAAAGAAAATACATAGAGATGGTGATATTACATTTAAGGTAATTCTAAGTTATTTCGGGTAATTCCAATCACTATATCCAGTTTAGAGATAAGAAAAAAACACTTTGCTTGTTAATATAAAAAAAATCTAATATTCAAAGCTGAATGTTAATAATTTTGTAAGACAAGTTTTATTTCATTATATACTTAAAGAGGCATAAAAGAAGTGAAGTATTTTGATGGAGTTTGTTCTTTAAGAAACTACTAGAACCTGTGTACTGGAAAATAGAAACTATGATAATGACATAGATATATGACAACAATAAATTACATTGTTAAAGACTAAACTCCTAGGACAAAAAAAAAATGCAAACCTCAAATGTGCTGTTGATTCTTGCACTATTTTCTTTAGCAAGTCTCTTGTTAGATGAGTTGAAGTAATCAATTCATGCCCTTGAGCCCACCTGAAAATAATTTTTTTTAAAATATAATGATTAACAGACTCAAAAGAAGGGCAAAACTGATATTTAGAACAACTAACATAAAGGAATGAGAGAAAGAAAAGAAGAAATAAAGAAGAGCATGTGGGCAGGACCATAGCTCATGGATGAGTGATGGCCCTGCCCATTCAATTCAGGTGTGTGCTGTCTACTTCCTATGCTCAAATTATCTTATTATACTGGTTTAGAATTAAACCTTTTATGATAGCAAATCATTTTAAATACTGAAGTGTTTAATTTGGGTGGAGAAGATATTTTCATTCCATTAAATTTCAAAATTTTAAAATATTATTTAGTGTCCCAAAATTAATAATGATGAACATCAAATGTAGAAAAAATATTTATTTTTGAACAGATCTGCTTCATTTAACAATAGAAAAAGTGAATTAGGAAGGATGGGATAAGAGAAGGTATGAATGATCAGGTCTAAAATGAAGATTTATTATTTATACTATTTTTCAAGACAGCACACTTTCTGAACCTAAGGGCATAACCATCGCTTACCATGTGATCATGTAAGGTATTTTTTCTTCAACAGATTTTGAGCTATCAAACTCAATTGGCATATATCTATCCTTTAGCTGCTTGGCCTATAAAAAGTGCAGAGAAAAATGCCATCAATTAAAAAAATATATATATTAAGCAATCATATTATATGTATAAATTAAGTTTTAAATGAAGTGTCATGAAGATCAGGTTCAGTAATATTAAAACATTACATTCAACTTTCAAGCTATATTTGACTTCTGCAGACAAAAAACAGAAATTTTTGCATATCTCTTGTCACATGATATCAATGCAACAGCACAGTTTAAACATCCTGAATGAGGACTATTAAAACAAGAACATTACAACTGGGACAGAATGCCAGAGTAATGCATATGCTCAGATTTCTCCTGAAATTACTCAGTCATATAGATCTTGGAATGGACAGGGATAAAGTGAAGATTTCTTGTAATTCTGTAAAATGCTATAAACAAAGATCATTCAGATTATCTAACTGTACTGAGGAGGGATAACAATGATAATCCATAAAGTATGGATAATGAATAAAACAAATAATAAAATGTATTCAAAATATTCTTTTAAAACAATATCACGTGTTTGGCAGTTCTGAAGTTTTATGAACCAAAAAAAGAAAAATCACACTCCCACAGGCACACACCAAAAATCAAAGTTTTCTCATTAATATCAACTCATTAATGTCAACTCTGAACTGTAGTAAAACTATCTGCCAATATAACAATGTTTTTTTACTAATAGTAATACACACCATTTGATGACAAAGTGATGTGACTATATATATTTTCTACTTAATAAAGTCAGAAATTATATATAGTCCAAGATTCAATTTTTCTCTTCTTGGTTTCTATCAGTTCACCTATAATAAATTACTCTTTTACTGATAAAATTCAGAATATTTTGGCATTCAGAAATCAGTGTATTGTTCCAGGAAATTGAGTATACTTATATATGCATTTATTTTGCCTATATAGTATATTACATATCCTAATATCATACATTTGAAAACATAATGATATTTGTAATGAATTGTGCACTGATGTATATTTATCTACATTAGTGTCATGAATTTTATTTTGTGACATGATTCTTCTTCAGGAATGGTAAATTTGCAACCCAGATATGCAAGAGTTGATTATAATTCATGATTACTATTTTACTTAAAGTACTAACAAGTAACAGGCAATATTTCTTTTTACATATATGTACATATACATACTGCTTTTTTGAATTCTTCAGGCATTAAGTAACTGTCCTCCAAGACACCTGCATGGAACGAAAAGCTGAATATTAAAGCATGATCCCAAACTGTGCAAAATTATGAACTATTCCATAAGTCATTACTGCAATTATAAAATAATTATTATAATTATCAATATGCAGCTTTAACTAAAAGTAAATGGAAAATATGTGTAATGGTTTTAATTAAAGTATTTTCAGAGTGCATATCTGTATTCTTTTAAAAGTCTGATGAAATGAATAAAGAAAATTTTACTTTTTGCATAAAGCTTAAACTGCACTTGGCAAGCAGTGAATGAATCAAATAAGCAGGTTAGCATAATAATTAATATGAACTAAAACAATGAGCCTGAATAAGATGGGTGGACATTTTAAACAGATATTCTGTGAAACATATTATTTCATTCTTTAAATGATTAATCTTGTAGTAACAGAGCAATAAATGAATAATAATTCTTTTGTAACCAAGGTGACATTATGCAGGTTACACAGATTTAAAAGTGACATTATTGACTGCCAAAATATGTATGTTGAGCAATACAATAAATTAATGTATGGTTAGATGAGTGAAGAGGAAATAAATTAATAAATAAAAATCAAGACTAATGAAATTTTAACCCCCCTACACACACATACAAACACTAAAAAATAAAAAAATCCAACAAAAATTGATGCCTTTCAACCAGTGAAGTCATACAGACGGGCTGGGAGTATGATTGATTGTTTTTTGCTCATAAAAAAATAAATGTATTGAATTATATATAACAATATAAGCACATAAACTGGAGGTAGAAGTGGGGTGGAGTTGAAGAGAGATGGGACTGGGTATGGCAGACATAAATTTAATAAACAAAAACATTACCATGAGTTGTTGAACACACCCTGCCATTGTGTTCATACTTAGACAATGTTCTGTCAAAGTCTGCAACAACCTGTAAATTCCACACACAAGCACAATTATCAAATTAATTGTACATAATAAAATTAACCTACTAATACTTTGTAATAGTAATACAAATTTTAATTTAAACAATGAAATAAAACAGCAAATTACATATTTCAAACTTCTATAACATCAACATTTTTATCTTCTCTTATGTTTTAATGTTGTAGACTAACATGCAAAATAATTAGATTTAATCCACTTTACTTTTTTGCACTTCATGTAACAAAATGGTGCATTCCCCGGAGAATAAGTTATATATGACTGGGACCAAACAAGATATATATTTGTGTATGTGGATTCCCCTTCAACTAATATTTAATATAATTAAATAAGAAAACCACTTATTCCACCGTTTACCTGTAGCTTGTGATGTGCATCAATCATCATCTGTTTCAAAACCTTAGTCACATGATGTGGATCCCTTATGTGGACATGGCTCCTCTGCAATTCTGGCACCTTCATACGACAGAATTTAATAGTTATGTAAATTACACATGCATTGTTAGAAATCCAATCAAATTTTTATCAATGTACATATATGTATTACTATTATATCTCACCCAACAACAACAAGTGTTTTTATCTGTGTGTAAGTCTTGAGCAAGCATATAAACTGCATACTGCATGCAAATCAAACAGTAAGTCTTAAAATTAAATGTCAAGATAGGAAATTAAACTGAAGTTTATATTAAATTCAATAGGTTCAGCTATCATAGTATCAGACAAAAATTTAAAAGCCAACAGAAATCAAGAATTAATATACCAATAGAAATTTATAATATAAATGTATAATGAAGTGATATGCAATATAAGTTTACAATGTAACCACATCTATGAGTATGACTATGAGACAAGAGTTTACAAAAAGGAAAGATTAGAAAACATAAAAGTGACTAAAACAATAAGCATCCCAATTCCCTTTTCATCTCTCTACCTGTTTATTTAAAAATATAAATTACTATATTACAAATTATTAGTAGGGCCTATTTATCACTGTGCAAATTATATATGATATATCTGTTAAATTCAGTATCTGACTGAGTTACTAACTTACTAGCAGTAGCAGTATCATGATTATGGAAGTATCATCATTAGTTTATCCCTGTCTGTAACAACTAACATGTTTATATCTTTGTTTTGGTATATAAGTGAAGTAAAATTCAATATATAAATAATAATTAATGTTTACTGAGCATTTGATTAACGGAAGCTATTTTAGAAATACTAATATAGTAATAAGGTAATATACTAGTAATAACGGAATAGGAATTCATAACACTTAACAGTAAAACTATGTGACTTCACATGTAGACAGCAGATAACATTTCAGCAAAACTAGAATTCAGAAACTGCAAATAAATATTTGATTTCAATTTAAGTTTTTCTTTTTAATTAAAGTTTTTCATATTAAATGCTACAAGCATGCATGTCAAGTCCAGGAAATGCAAAAATATAACTTTCATTTGAGATTTAATAAAGATTTATGCTAATAACAAATATTCTTACTAATATAAATTAAATAAAATTATAGTTTTATCGTAATTAATGCAATTTAGACCATTAGAATTTAATGTATCTTAATTATTAATATTACTTAAAATAAAGGCAAAGAGTTGATTGTAAGCTTCACACGTAGGCCTACATAATAAAATGAATATACATCGATTTAACTTATTTATATATATATGCTGAGTTGAACACTGATATCAAATGTCATTTTATTATATTTTATGTAATTTACTCACCAGATCCATGGTAAAGGGGTTTACAAAACGAATGCAAAATCCCTGTAATAATATCACCGTTTGTAACCTTCCATTCGTTAGATTTAGAGTTTGCAATGAATCGGAAAACCGTTTGTTGTTTTCATGATAAAAGAGCTTCTAAGAAAACCTTTGAGAAACAGAAAGTCCAACGAAAACGTTCATAAATATAGTGTTATCTTATATCAGATAGGTAGAACGATAGCCAGACAGAGATAAACCAATCAAACTATACAGCATATTCATCCTACTAAATGAATGTGCGTTCTTCGCCTGAGTATATGTGTTACCGATGACAGTAGTGTAACTTCGAATTCTCCTTCCCGTAAAGAAGAAAAAAAAAAACAAAAAAAAAAAACAAACCCTATCCCCTCCCCTCTTTTTCCACACACACACACACACACACACACACTTTTCATTGTCCCGAAAGCCTTTACAATATTCATAATTATATAGGTGATAGTATGTCTATTTTAAGGACAGATCTTGCACAGAGGTAAACAGGAACTAAATCTGGATGGTTGGTTGAATGTTCAGTTTTCTGCGCAGCGACCGTCTGGCTCGTATATTACATATATATTATAATATTATCAGCAGTTATTGTTTAAAAAGTATTTTGGTACATGATATGACACGGCATTCACCAGACATGGTGAAATATCACATCATATTTATTTAATTCAATTATCGGTAAAAATTGTAATATTCTGTTAAACACTGCAAATTAAATTCATTAAAAAAACTGAAAGCAAGTATTTAATAAATATACTTATTCAGAGAAACTCACTTAAGACCCGATTTACGGCTGGATTCCAAATATTCAGTAGAGGGCTTATGTACCTGTTATATATATGCCAGGCTGGTCCAACTAGCAGCCCGAGGGCCGCGTGTGACCCGCTACGCCAGGTTTTGCAGCCTTGGAGTCAAAAATAATAAAAAGGACAAAAATTGATCCTTAAAATAAATGACTTTGTGGAAACTGTATTGATCGATGATTCGTCAATAATTCAATGTTTTGTATTGGCTGCCCTGCGCGCCATGTACTTATCATTTCGGTGAAGGCATTACTTTCTTTCATCATCTATTCCCTCTCGTGCAGGCAACTGTCTTGATTTGGCAGAAAGCTGTAGTCATCTTGGTGTTTTCGCCACGTGTTTTGGTAGCTTGTGAAGTTTAATCATTGTATATATGTAATAGTATTAATACTAATTTCTGTACAGTTTTCACTATTATATTTTTATTTTTATTGCACGAAAAACAATTGATGAAATACGAGGGAGCTGTAGGAGCCGTATTTTTTCAAGACTATAAGTAAAACTAACACCAGACGGGTCAGTTTGTCTAGTTCTCTCCTGAGCAGATCACAGCGTTAAGTGCTTCATACAGCGTATCATTGAAATTTGCAAAGAACATGAAAGCTTTTAGGTATGGTGAAATTGTTAAAAAGAGTGTAATTATCATGGCAGAAGTCTGTGGTGAAAAACACTTTTGTGAAAAATTAGCAACTGTTCCCTTGTCTCACCAAACAGTCTCAAGAAGAGTGCACAGCATGGGCGAGCAAATAAGGAATATTTGAGAGGCAGTAGAAATATGCAGCTACTTTTCGCTGTGTTTCGACGAAAGCGTTGACCAGATGGATACAAATCAACTCCTCATTCTCATACGTATGATCGTTGATGATTTTTTGACTCAAGAAGAACTGCTTGGCTTGTGTTTTCTGCGTGGGAGTAGCAAAGATAAAGTTATTTTTTAAAGCAGTCGCCGAAACAGTGCAAATTTTGGTTTTGATAAATGTTCTTGTATTGTTACTGAGAGAGCACCATCCATAAGAGGTGTGTGTGTGTGTGTGTGTGTGTGTGTGTGTTTGTGTGTGTGTGTGTGTGTGTGAAAGAACTTGTAGACCTACTCACGAAAAATAGTGTGAGGTGCCCTGTTTTCCTTTTTATTGTATTATTCATCAAGCTCTATGTCGGAAGTCAGTTAAACAAAGTGATGCAATGAAAACTGTAATCACCAAGACATATGGTGGCAATATGGAATTCTTGGACGAGATGGAAGCTTGATATGGAGAATTACTTCTGCATGCAAATGTACTTTGGCTAAGTACAGGGAAATGCATTCAAGAATTTAAGGAAAGGGGGTTCCATATATTTTTGAAAGACAATTTGAAAGACTGCGAGGATGTGAATCAAGTGGAGGGCCCTGAATTTCTAAGAGAGCTTGTTTTTATGCCTGGATGTTTTTGACTCAGTACCCGAAACTTAGGATAAAAGATCAGACTAAAGAATGGGCATATCAATGGCTTTCGAAATAAATTGAAAGTTTTACAATCAAGTTTAGCCCAATATGATTTTCCATGTTGTCAAGAGATGTCAGGTGACACAGAAGAGGGGGACTTTTCTGAGTTTTGTGATATTATTGAAGTGGTGAATGAAGAATTCGGATCAAGGTTTGTAGAATTTGATGACGAAAAATAAACTGCATCTCTACAATGATCCTTTGACTGTAAATATCGAGGAGCAGCCGTCAGAGTTTGAACCGTGTGATCTTCAAGCTGACCCTTTATTAAGTCAGAACTTTTTCAATCTTCTTACTAATGACAGGTTCCGACAGTTAAGAGATTTTGTTATGCGGGTCCCCTTCGTGTTTGGAAGCACCTGAGTGAAAGTGCATTTTTGAACATGAAGTTCATAAAAGAAAAAAGTGCAGGGGGCTGGCTATGTGATGGTTCTTTGTTGCATTTTGAAAATGATTACAATCTTGGCATATTTGTGGTTTTTAATTAACGCGTCTTCTAAGAAATGTGTGTGGCCCTTGAAGCTTTTAATCTCTTGTAAATTGCACGTTTATAGTGTCGCTTAAAGGTGTGAATGATTACCCGCCATGACCATTATGAATGCGCGAAAGCGACCTATGTCAGAAGCGTTTCCCCTAAAGTTATTAGAATTTTCGCAGACTGTAAAACCACCCTCTTTCCACCCCCCCCCCCAAAAAAAAGGTGGGGTGAATGAAGATTTGAGGATGTATTTTTAAAACAATAATTGTGACCCAAGACATAGGCCTACTATAATTAGGTACTTGTACTTCCGCTGTATAAGTAAAACGATCCGTTAAATTTAGTTTGAACAACGCATATGTCCTATTTATCATATCCTTCGAAGTAGACACTACATCCAGCGAGGGAGTAGTAAAGTCACCAATATTTATCACCTTAAGAGGGGATCGAACATCTTAAATATACTGTAAAATTAAAACTAAAACAACTGGAAAACTCGCAACTGACTCAGTTAAATGTAGGGGGGCGCTTCCGGCTTTCCGTGCTGGGATAGGTTGGTGGGGGGGAAGGAAGGGGGCATTCTCGCAAGCTGTATACTAAGTTATAAATAGCCAACACGCTTTTCCTTCATTTTCGTACTACAAAGTACGCGTTTTTCTTTTAAAACAGAAAATTTAATTGAAATAAGTAAAATACAACAATAAATAATATGCATAGATTTGTATTTTGTCGTATTTTATCTTAAATATTACGTTATTGCGGCCAGTAGTATTTGTTTTGGTAGATCAACATAAACTAGAGTGAACCGAAAGCACCCAGTATTGATAGCAAGAGCACGTACAAGGAATTTTTCACGTGAATTTTGTGCATGAAATGGTAAATTATTTTTGTTATACAAGTCCATTTTGTACTTGTTCAGAATTTTATAACATTATTATTTTGTCGATATATGGCAACAGTGTTGTTTGTGACACCGTCTGTCTATTTTAGGTCACTATGCAAAATACTATTTTAATTTAACTGTTTTTGTTATCGACCATAGATCTTTTGACTTTATGTTTTTTAATTATAATTTGTGTAGATGCGCCACACTCCTGTAATATGTAGGCTTGTTCGAAAAATATGAAAATAGTAATACTAACTGAGTATATAGTAGAAGAATTTTACTCTCCCTGGAAGAGTTATAAATCCTGATGATGTCAACAGGTAGGCCTACATAATATTATTATTAATAATAATACAAATTAACAGCAACTTCATACTTCATTTGTAATTGTTGTGCTAATAAATTGTATTACGACAAAATGTTTATTTTTACTTTCTTCATTTTCTGTTTATAATTAACAAAGCAAAATTCAGCTTTGCCAATCTATGCTAGTTAACTGATTCGATTGTATTTTTTAGTGTTTGCAGACTTGGACTAAACATGAAAGTTAAATAAAAGGATTTTAGGATGCCAATTTGTCAGTAAACGTATGTGCGTTTGGAGGTGTACATCTAATTTTCCCTTTTCTGGTTTCTCCTTCTACACTATTTTGTAAACTGACATAGACAGTAGATGGAATCTATCAAGATCAGTATTACAAGACTATCATATTTTAAAAAAATATTCATGTTATTTCTGGAAATACCATACTTAACTTTTTTCAAATGGAGGAAATTATTAAATATGTAGGGCAGTTAACTCCTACCATTCTGTGATTTCATATCTTTTGCCTTTAAAAAAAAATAGAAAAGAAAATTTAAATTTCAGAACTGAATCACCAAATATCTCTATATTAGTGGATATAACACACAAAGAGTCAGTGATAAAATTCTTTCATCTCAATAATAAGCTAACTTGTAACTATTAACAGCAATAGTATAATGAATATGTTATTATTATTATTATTAGCTAGTTAAATATTCTATGCAGTGTTAGTGCTTTGACTTAAGTATTCTTTTATGATTACTGTTTCAGCCAATGTGGTATTAATTTTGTGAGTAACTTACTTAGTTACTAGCTTTACTCTTTCACTTAATGTGGTAACCATTTGTGGAATAGCCCACAAGCCTCACTCAGTCACTGTATCACTATTCACTAATTCAGTCAGTGTAGTTCTAGTACTTAATAGCAATATTGTGAAGTAGCTTACTAGCATTACTGTTTCATTTAGTCTAGTAACACTTTATGGAGTAGCTGTATTAGTGTATAAGGTGCAATACGGCCTGGATCAAGACCCACAAACAACTCCACAATCATAAAAACTTTGTAAACCCTTTCCTTTCTCCACCCTAGCGTGATATTATATAGTTTGATTCCAGAGATTGTAAAGTTCTGAAAAACATCATTGATTTAAAATGCTACTACTTAGTACTTACTAGTACTGCTATAATTTAAATAAATAAATAAATATGTCAGTTTTTATTATTTATGGATTTTTATTATTCACATCAATGTCTCTATAATTTTGCATTTAACAATTCATTGATATTTAATGATAATCAAGATTGTTTTCTTCTAAAGTTTGGCACATTTAGACAGGTTTTTCTTCTGATGCTTTACTCCTTTAATTAAAACTTATGACAAATATTAGGACCAATTACTTTTCACATGAAAAGGTTCATCAGTTTATTAAATTGAATATTATAATATATAATAAGTAAAAATTGATAAAATAATCATTTAATTAACCAAATCACTGCAGGGCTGTATGTGAATCTATTAATTAATTATTATTGAGTGCATTGTTTAAATGTTACTAATTTTTACACACTACAGTACCGATCCTTTTATTTTAAAACTTAGTACAAATTATTTTCTTGTCAGTTGTACTTGTAGACAGTAGAGTGCTTATTTTCTTTTTTAAATTTCATGTTATCCATTTCCAGATAGCAGATCACTACTCTCTCTTAATTTAAATGACTGTGATGTGAAGTGAAGGGGTTAAGACAAAATCTCCTCTTTGTTATATTTAGCTAGTATTTCAAATGAAAATTTCATATATCAGATATATGTAATAATGTATATATGTAATAGTATTAATACTAATTTCTGTACAGTTTTCACTATTATATTTTTATTTTTATTGCTAGAAAGTTTAATATTTTTACATGGAGTAGTTATTTTAGTATAGAAGTTTTTAAAATGAAAGTTTTTAATGTGAAGTTATTTATACCTCTGTTACTGTGTTAGATGTGTTGTGATGTCAGAGGACAACAGCCAACATGACATCATTATCCTCAGTGAAGAAATCAGACTCTGAGGAGAACTTAATGCACGCAGCACAAACAGGTCACACCGATGTCATCAATACAGCCACCATTCAGAAGTTTCCTATTAGACGTCTTAGGCCTTCCATTCAGAAGTTTCAGATTGTGTTAGAAATTGATTTGGATAGGTTACAGAAGCACAGACTTAATATTGATAGAGTAAGTTTTCCTTTTTTTACTTATTAATAATAATATTGATTTTTCTTGTCAAGTCAACTAGATGGCATTTATGAAAGCCTATTTCCATTTTTAAATTTTCAGAATTAAGTAATCCTACTTAAGAATTCTTTGATTATTTAAAGAAATATTGCTTCAAACTGCCAAGTGTTTAATTTTTTTTTAATGGCTTTCATACTATAATTGTAAACTTTAGTGTTTCTAGCAAAGTTGGTTATTCTTTTGTTTTCTTTTAAATATTAAAAATCCAACACACTCAGATTATATTTCTTTTGAATATGAATTATGATGATTTATATATAAAATGAAAAGATTTTGTCATCTTTAGCTGTAGAACCAATTAATTCACATTGTTCTTACATAATATATATGCTATATACCAACTACAATCAAATTTTAATTTTAATTTTAAAAATCATTTTAATTTTGTCTTCTTATTCATGTACTGTCAACTGCAAGCAGCTATTGTATTTTCCACTTTATATGTCATACATATTATTACACTAAGACTTTTGTATGATGATTTATGATGTTGGGAAATTGTTATTTATATATATATATATTTGGAGGGGGGTGGGGATGGCAGAGGTAATGAGATTTTGAAAAAAATATGATGTCTAAGAAAACATTGTTTTTAACTATTCCCCCCCCCCTCCCCCCTCTCCCAATTGTTAACCATTGAAAAACTAAAACTTTTTAGACTTGTGAGTTGTGGAAGGAATTTCTCAATTCTGGTATAGACGGTATAGACTTCAGATTCAGAAACACTGTTTAAATGCACTGAATGATTGGAAAATTTGAAAAGCATAATTTATGACAGTCATAGTCTAAGAATGTTTGAATGCATAAAAACCACAGATGTCTTTTACTGCAATGTTTTATACAATGCTCTAATCTGACTGCATATCCAGGAACCAACCAGAAAATCAGGGCTTTCAGATATCAGTTCTTTTTTCTTTGTTTGGTAATTAAATTTCATGACACTGATTGTGAATGAAAACCACGTTGTGAAACATTGTTCAAAGATGTTTTTTATGTAAGCAAATGCAGGTGAGTTTTGGATATTCATAACTGAACAAAATGTGACAGAAATATTTTTAGTATATTTTACTTCTCTGTTCATCTTAAGACCAGTCAGTTATATCACCAAGCTGATCTTGATCACACTGGTCGATTTATTTATTAATCTCTGGGTTTTATTTAATATTTAACTAAGAAGTTATTGCTGTTTATCATTATTAAATTACTTTGAATAATTCTTTTCCCGAGCAAGGACAGGATCTTACTTTTTTTTAATTCCAAAAACACTTATATCCTGTTTTGCTGTGGTCCCATTTGACGATTTTGAAGCAATGGAGCGTAACATGTACATGATGTTAATGCCTGCTTGCTTATGCATTTTTTCTGCTGTCTCAGTGTATGGTTGCATTTTTTTGTAATTGTGGATTTTATATTTGCTTGTATGATTGTATACTTGTGTGTGTCTCTCATAGGCATGCAGTGTGTGCATATGTGTTTATGATTCCTTGAAATCTCACATGTATGTCATATTGGTGTGTGTATAATACTTAATAGTGTATGTATAATTGCATAGGTCTAGTTTCACTGGGAGTGTATATCACTATACGCATTTTGTTTTTATTTGTGAGTTTGTATGTACTTGTATATGTTAAATGGTTGTATAATTTTATTTTACATTTTCCTTCCTTAAATTGGTGCCTGTATGTTCACAATTAATTGTTGTTGTTATAAACTTATATGATCATAATTACACTGCCACACAGATCTTTTTTAGTTTCCACTCAAAGAGAAACAACTGTTACATTGTAAGCATTCATTGGGTAAAGAAAAAGGGTTTCTTGAATATAGCTACATTATCACAGCTATTAAATTCTGTCAAATGATTAAATTATATAAGCATTCATGCACTCTACAAACTTTTATATTTATTCTTACGACAAGAAAGAAGAATATGGAGCAACCCTTAACTGAGGATGAACATGATCATGATGTATGTTTAAATTAGAAAAAAAAGCTGATGCATTTGATAACTGACATAAATAAAACAATCATAAATAAGCCAACTGTCATAAAGACATATTATTTGCAGCTCACAGCAATTGAGGACTGGGTGGGGCTGCATAAAGAACAGGTAAATGCGTCACGAACTGTACAGCAGGTCAAGGCTAACTTGCGTGAGCTGGAGCGTGCCCGTGCTCAGGTTGAAGATGAGGATGTGGACAAATTTGACCTTCAGGTACAAAGTGTGAAAATGAAAGCTATTGCTGCAGTGACCAACTTTCTTCAGATCAGTCCTGTGGAACAGATTTTGCCAGATGCTGGCTTTAAAGCTTCACTTGTCTCTGGTAATATATTTGTTGTTTATTGTTTATTTTTTTATCTTTAATGTTTGTATTTTAAACAAGTATTTAGAAGGGAGAATGAATTGAAAGCATTTTAAGAAGAAAATATTAGCTTATTTGTGTTGGAAATTTCTGCTTATATTCCTAAGAAAATTTTATTTAAACCATGTAATAATGACTCATGGGTATCTTGGTGGCTTTTTTTTTTTAAGATCAGATGGATTATTTTGTATTCTGTAAAACTTTTCTCTATTTATGAGATAAAATGAATTTTGATTGAAAATTAATCTTAAACATTCAGGGCCTCTTGGTTTTAAACATTACCAGTTTGATTTAATTTGTTATGAAATGTGACAGATAAACATATAAGAAAAAAAAGAAATGCAGCTTACTCTATTACAGTAAATTAGTATCTTAGTATGTGAGATATTTGGCAGAAACACATTTAAATTCTCCTGTAAGTAAACTCATGTATTTTAAGTGCCATTTGAGCATGACCAGTGTAATCTACTTGTTATCAATGCTGTTCAGCCCTCTGAACATGTGTAATCTGCTGCCTTGGTTGTGGGTCCTGTTATTATTACTTGTTATCAGTGCTGTTCATCCTTCTGAACATGACTAGTGTAATCTGCTACCTTGGCTGTGGATCCTTTTATCATTAATTGATTGTTATTAGTGCTTTCTGCCCTCTGAACATGTCTAGTGTAATCTGCTGCCTTGGCTGTGGATTCTGTTATCAGTGCAGTTCAGCTCTCTGAACATGACTTGCGTAATCTGCTTCCTTGACTGTAGCTCTTGACCATTATCAGTGGTGTTTAGTCCTATATGATTGTTTGATAATGGAATTATTATTATAACTTTACTAATAGCAGTATAATGTAACATTCTGTATTTACACTTTCATTTATCAATGCAATTTATATATGTATAAATTTTCTTTGTGGTTAGTGTGATCTCTGTATATAAACTTATATATGCATGAAACCTGTATGATAGGTTTTTCTGTAGCAATTGTTGGTTGGGCGAGTAACTGTAATAATTGTCAGTGACACAGTTGTTTGTATAATAAACATTGACTAGGAGAGTAATGTGTCAGCTACAAACAGTCAACTAAGACAAGTTGTGATACCTTTATAACAGACACTAACAGGGAACATGAGCCAGGAGATAGCATCAGCTTACCGGATTGCTTGCCACAGCTTAACACACAGATACGTCTCCATGTTGTGCCTGAGAATTCACAGGCTGCTGCATCTTGGGAAGAGCTGCAACAGGTGTGATTAATTTTTTTCAAAATCAACTAATACAATGAAATGAAGATTTGAAAAATTAAAATAAATGAATTGATATTTATTTTAAATACCAACTTATGTGCTGTAATATGCAACACTTTTATTAGTTATTTTTATAATCGTGATAATACAGCAGAATCAAGGTATGAAAGAAAGTTATGATATATATAACTGCAGGTGTGATTTAGTTGCAACAGGTTTCCTTATTTATTTTTATAATTTAAGTTATCCTTCAAAACTAAGATATAAGAATGCAAAACATAACAATTATAAAGAGACAAAAAATTAGCCTTTAATACCACTTTAAAAAAATGTTAATAGCTGCTATTATTCTAATGCTAATTAACTCAGAGATATTCTAATGCTAACTAGTTCAGAGAAGTTAATAAGCATTGTGTAACTTTTCACTTTATAGATGGTTACTGTTTCTAATTGCTAGTGGGCTGTTAAAATTCCAAGTTTTAATGATCACTGCTGACACTAATGATAATGCATTTTTTTTAAAGCCCTTGAACTTTCAGTATGTTAAAAGACTGAATTAATAAGAAATCTATACCCAACACAGAAATTATGAAAACCAAATAATTAATTTCCTAGTAAAGTTTAAATGGTGATGATCATGAAGTTTAGTAGGACAGCTATTTATTTGGAATTTAAATTTAACCAGTGAGGCAAATCTGTACGCATTCTGACACACACTGTTGTTTCTGCACAGTTTCACTAAAGCAGTATAGAAACCATTTGGCAACCTCAGCAAAGGCTTCATCATATGCCTGGGTGCGTTCTTGTGTGGGAAACCAATTATTTAGTATAGCCCATTTTCCCTTGCTTCAATGTGTTATGTTAGCAGGCACATATCATCTGCACAGAGCACTTCAGCAAGTGAGGTCAAGAGGTGCTCCTTTGTTTCATTCATGCAATATGTTTGTGTGTAAACATTGTCATTGCTAAATTTGTAATGCTGTGTTTGAGTACATGTGTTTATTGTTATACACTGTTTTAGCTAGTTATTAACTGAAGTTGACGTTTATATATTTAGATAGGAAATAGCTTGTATTTTTGTATGCTAGTTTATATTACTTTCTTTGTATATTTTATGATTTATTCATGTGAGAATGCTTTTTATCAGGTACATAAGTATATTCATTTATTTTATTTTGTACCTTATCTTGTAAATTATACATTAGGAAAGAGTTTGTATTTAAAGAGTAATTAATGTAGTTTCTTTAGATACTATAATCATAACATAGCTCTCAGAGTTTAGAAGTAATCATATATAAACGAAAGTAAGAAAGCACAGAAAAGACCTTTATATGCCTTTGTGTAACTAGCCTGGCCAATTGCTTGGGGGATTTGCTTGGCAGCAAGTTCTGAGAGTATATTGCAATGGCCAGAGTGTGTGTGTGTGTGAGTCTTTTTCATGTGTCAGAATGCTTACAGAGAACTATGTAGCTAAGAGAGAGTTTGATGGCGTGCCTCCATGAATAAAGGCCTCATGTAAACTGTAAATACAGTGTTGCATGTTCATCTCTGGCTGCGGCTGTCATCAAGCATGTGAGGTATTGTCCTCCATCATCATCATTGTTTTTCATCTTGCACCCTGTGGTGACCCACTGCACTACTACTTACATCACCCATCATTCTCCCCATCACACTTGGTTCTCTCCCCTGCTGCATTGAAGGTACATAATAAATAAAATTATAGTGTAAACAGAGTTCTGTTTGAGCAAGTCTCATATATTTCATTCATTCATTCTTGTCATGACATCATGATCTGGGGTTGTTGACATTGCTGACATTAACAGTAATCTAGAAACATGTCTGGTTTCATTGCTGATGTTAAGATATTAACCCTTTCCGATGCTTATTTACCTCTCCATGTCTACAATTATGTAAAACATTTTTCTCATTAGTTTATAAAGTTTGAATTTCTGATATTTCTTTGCTGCCATTATTTTCATTAGAACTTTTTAATCAAATAAAAGTTGTCTTGAATTTCAGAACATGGAAGAACTTAACGAGATGGTTCATCAGTTTGCTGCCATAGTTCAGGTTACATATTTTCCTTTTTGAATCCCTTAACTGCCTTGAACTTAGTATGCACATTCATTACATTTAATAGTAAGGATGATATTTGGCAAATATTATAGCACTCGTTATCTTCACTCTTTACCGTTATCTCAGAGTATAACATCAACATCAGTTGTACTCAAACTGGCAGAGTTGCCACTTAATTCATTAACAAATGTAGACCCATCACCCTCGTTCTTCCTGAAATATACTTATATACCTGTCAAAATTGGGTCACAGAATCTCTGCATTCGCAGGATGGTTACAACAGTCTGTGTGCACTTTAGACGCTGTGTAAGCACACATTCCACACATTCTAAAGTGGAAAATTGACCACTCAAATAGATGTCTTAAGACATACTTTTAGTTATATATTGTTTCATACTTAATTTTACTTCACTAAAATGTTGATAATTTACCTTCTGACTATGTGTACACTCTTAGTCTTACATTAGTGGCATATGCTTTCATTGTAGTGATATCACTATTAAAAAAATGATGATGGGAAAAGTTTTCCGCAAAAAATAATTTAATGGTAAAGGGGTTAAATACCTTCTATAAGAACAAAACTCATGGTCATAATTCTTACTCGTAAAGGGTTTTGGTATTGGAATGAATTGTTATTAGAACTCAACAGATCCAAAAAATTCTATTATAAACATTACCAGTCTTTAGTTTATTTTCTCTGCATGTGTCATTATTTAATTGATGTAGTTGTTTAAGTGTCACACTAATTAAATTATATTTATTCAACATTTGCATTAGATAAGTTCAATAACACAAGTGTTAATTTTGTTTGATTTTTAATTCTTATTCAGAAACAAGGAGAAGCTGTTGATAGAATAGAGGAAAACATTGAAACTGCTCGTGAAAATGTTCGTGAAGCTACTCTAAGTTTGGGGGCGGTGAGTAGTGTTTTTATTATGCCATCATTTAGAATTTAAATATTTTGCAAATGGATTTTTCATGCTTCATTGTGGATATAAGGAATTTCCACATGAGCCAACTAAGAAATCTGTATATAAATAATTTAAAACATTGGATCCTAGTTCCAGAGTAAATAAATTAAACATTTGATCTATCTGTCTATCTATCCCTTAGTCTTGTTTACCTTGGGGTACCACTGATGACCTGACAACCAGTTTCCTCCATTCCATTCTGTTCTCTTGTAATCTTACCATATTGCTCAGTTTCAGTCCTAACCACTCTGAGATGTTATCCGCCTATCTTTTCCTCTGTCTTCCTATCCTTCGCCCTCCTTGCACAGTACCTTGCATGACTTATTGGCAAACCCTGTCAATCATGTGATTTGCTTTAATACTTTGTCATGAAATCTTCAGAATAAGATGTTTTTGCTCATCATTTCTGTAATTAGTAATAATATTTTTCTTTAATATCAATAGCATGCACACATACTGTGATGCTAATGCCACCTAATTAATGGTTATGATTATTGTTATCAATTAATCATCCACAACTAATTACAAGTGATGAATTTTAATGTGACAGAGTTGCTCTGCAAAAGTCAAATTAAGGCATCACTAAAGTTCATGCATATTTCATCTCTAAACTCCTTTCTTTCTTTCATACATTCTCAACTTACAAATCCTGCAAATATCCCCAAATATCCCCAAATATTTCTTTGAGTAGCACTTATTTAACTACCTTGTATAACTGTACCATGAATGTTTGGGATTGCAGAATGCTTGGATTGGCCCCAAATTTTGTTGTTCTTTAAATCTTACTTTCTAAGAAAATTATTTAGCAGCTAGCATAATGATTAATTTATCTTTGATTTTTCCAGGCTTCCAAATTGAAGTCAGTTATGTTTCCAGTGGCTGGGGCATTGATTGGAGGTGTAGTGGCAGGGCCTGTGGGATTTCTGGCAGGGATAAAGATTGGTGGAATTGCAGGTGCAGTGGGTGGCACTGCTGGTGAGTTTGAAAGTTTGCATTTAGATTCATGTGAAAGCATATATTAGTTTGATTTGTTTTCATAGATAAGCTGTGTGCAGGTTTCACCAAGTAACTTTTATCTCTATTATTTCATAAAATACTCTGGCTAATTAATTCTAAGCTGTTAAGACACAGCTACCTATAAACTAAACTAGGAGACACCCCTTCCAAAACACTGCTCCCTTAAACGCCACCACCACCAAAAAAACCCCCACAGAATAATTAAACTTCTTTTGCAACTTCCTCTGCATCATTCTTTTTTACACTTAGCATAGCTATTGATTTTTATATTTATATTGGTGTGTTCTTTCTCCCTCTCCCACAAATAGGACTGTAATTACATGTGAAAACTTAAAACCAATAATCTGCTTATAGATGATGGTTCTTTTGCTTAATTTAATGAGGGTCTGTATTTTAATATAATTATTTTATTAAATGTATCTGATTTAAATATTAAAAGAGATAAAATTTCTATCATACAAAGAGTTGTTAGAATCTAGATAAATTTTATGATGCATCTGGCGAATATGTTAGAAACCACAAAATAAGGTCTGTTGTCATGTAGGCATATTTTCTCAACCCCAGTTCTGTCTCCCAATGCAGGCCCTTTCTCTATTCTTTCAAGAAAATAAAAAAATAGATTCTAAGTGCACCCATCCACAAAATCAACAAATATTAAAAAGTGAGGGTTACTGAGAAATAAATCAAACAATCGATTTTTATTTATATTATCAAATGTATTTAAATGGCTCCCCAGGCAGGTTTCAAGGGGTTGATGAAACATTTTCCTCACCCTTTTATTTCAGGGATCAGTATAAATTTTGACTATAGTAATGACAGTAAAGGAGTCAAAATGGTTTTTCTCCATTTTTCCTTGGAAGATTTTAGATTTTTGTAATTCTGAAAAAAAATTGATAAAAATTCTTCTGTCATTGTTCATTCATAACCAAAGAACATAAAAAAAAATCTGGGTTTTTTTTTTATGTGACTAAGTAAATAACATTAAATGCATTTGTACCATTGATTGATAGTTTATTTTGTGTGTGTGTATACATGCATACATACATATCATCCAATTATAAATTGAAACAAGAAATGCTTGAATTTGTAATGCATCTTATGCTATTTAAAATATATGTTTGTATTGGTCATAAATAGAAGTTTTATTTCACATTTTCGATAATTGGTAGTTGAGTTAGCTATACTAAGAGTAAGTCACTCAGTACAAAGAAATTAATCCTATATTTTTATTTTATGCACTTTGTAATTTGTGAACTTTTGTTTACAATTTTAAAGTTGCATCATTCTGTAAAATTGTAATAAAATCTTCAAGTAAAGTTAGATTGTAGGCACATGATTGTTCTGAAGTTATCACTGCATTTAGTTGATGTAAATTAATGTCATTGAAAATTTATAATGCAGGCTTTGTTGGAGGAAAACTTTTGAAGGACCGACAGCAGAGAATTGTATCCATGGAGATGCAGAATCTGAGTGAACAAGAGCAGCAGAGTCGGGGCCCACAGCGATCCACATCCACCCCGGAACTATCCCAGTCTTCGCATACAGAGTGTAATAAAAACACCTCACTATTTAGCCGATTATTTTCTTGGGGAGAAAGTGAATCCCAAGCAACAAGTGAAGGATAAAAACTGTGAAGTTTGTCATGTTACTGATATTTTTTATTTTGAGTTTTATTATCTGGTGAAGGTCATTGTTATTTTATGGGGATTGAATGTGTGGACTTGAGGCTGAGTTGGAGAGGGTTATATGGAATGTGCGATAGGTATTATTGAAGGGAAAAACTGTAAAACTACAGAAAAATTTTCAATCACATTTCATTGAGTTTAATTAGTTAGTTAATTATAAACTTGACTATGTATTCATTCTCTCTCTCTTTATGTAGTATAGGTATAACTATAGAGGGCTTATCCCTATTTTAGAAAATATATTGAATTTTATTTTTTCTTTCGTTTCTTTTTTTAAACATAAATTTTACTTTTCAGGAAAGAAGTTGATCATTTTGCAGTTGTAAAGAATTTTTCATTTAACTGATAGTCAGAAACCAAGTGCTTTAAATGCTTGGAATAATTTTCTGCCATGCTTTAAAAGAGTGAAACTTATATTAAAATATTTTTTGTTGATAGGAATGGTTTAGTAAATTGATAAATCTTACGGGTTTGTACAATTTTGCATTTTGGGTTTAATAGTTTTGTTATTATATTTGACTATTATTTTGTATGTATCATGTCTCAGATTCACTTGTGTTGTTATGTGATTTGTTACATTGAACATTTTTTACACATCTTTATATGCTTTTGGTCAGAATGGTTGTGTTGAATTTTTATCACTTTTCAAATTATTATTGAAAGTTTTCAAAACTTTCATTATTTATTATTAAAATGTATAAGAAATTTAGTTGTATGTCCACTTTTTGCTTTATTCCCCTATTATTATTATTATTATTTTTTTTTTACGGAAAATGTCTTCTTTAAGAAGAACAAAAGTTGTTTCACTAAAATTCATGTTTATGACCATATGATACGTGTTAATATAGAATATATTTGATTGTTTTCTTCTTTTTTTCAGATTATATTCCTTTCTTTGAGTGTTTGTAATGTCATTTGTAATAAAGGACCAGTATGTAGTAATGGTGTTCTCCCTTTGCAGTTTGAAACTGGTCAGTAGCATCCTTAAGTGTCAAATATTGTCTTTTTAATTATTCCCACGTTTTTGTATTGCTAGCATTTCATTGTTTGTCTTAACTCTTCTGTTTTATTATTTTTTAATTAATTTATTTTTATACAATCTGTATATTACTGTGAATGATGATTATAAGTAGAGAACTCTTGGGTGCGATGTATTTTAATGCGGATGTAATGCACTATTGTAGGTGATTAGATTTTCATTCTGGTTGAATGAGCTAAAGCAAGTACATCATACAGTTTGATATGAAAATCATGTATTTTACAATTTAATTACATTTTTGATATATCAACTTTAAATATGTTTGCTGTACAAGTCATTTGAAGTTTTCAATTCTTTTCAGTTGTCCTATCATCCCATCAAACAGGATTGGTTTTTCTTTGAGGTATTATTTATCTTTGATCTTGTATTGAGAATAATCATTAAGTTGTCAAATGTGTTTTATTTAGTTTTTCATTTATTTTTCTTAGTATGTATGGGAATGTGTGTATGAAATGGCTTTTAATTATTTCAGGATTTTGAATCTTTGAATGTGAATTTTGAATCATCTTTGAATATCTCTCTTGAAATATTGGTATATTGTTGTTTTTCCCCTAAAACAAACAAATTTGGATATATATCAAATTATTATAAAATAATTTTTTATTGGCCATTTGAAGTCTTCAGTTTAGCCGTTAATCTACTGGGATAATGAAGAATGTAATATTAATTTGTAATTATTTTAATAGGACATTATTTTTAAAAATCATGCTGAAAAACAATTTTAAACTATTCTTAACAATTGTTTTGTTTTAGTGATGTTTATATTGTGTCTGCTCAATAAACTGTTTCCTAAAGCTGGTAAAACCCTTTATATAATAAAACTTATCATAAATCCAATTAGGAACAAATTTAGATTGATACATTATGCTACAGAATATTTTGTAAGAAAAGATATTTAAGTGTTTTTTGAAAACTTGTCTTTTGATATCATATGCCAGCATTCTTATTACTGAAAAATAATAATTTGTGTTTGTAATGTTTAGTGACATGTTCTGTAAAAGAGGAAACAACCTTTTCAAAATTTCGATTTCAAAATCTTGATTTTACTCTGAATAATCATTCAGTATTTGTTCACAAAGGTGAACTGTACCTGTGCTGTTTAGAAAAATTACGATGTGTGTCCTTGACACATGGATGAGCAACTAGATTTACTGTTGATTTGCTAGCTTTTGGTTGCTAGCTCTTGTTCCTTTGAGTTTCTCTCTTTTAGGATAGCAGAAGAGGGACATACCATCTATGGATATGAAAAGGGTTGTCTAGTCAATTTGAATCTTTTAGCATGCTATAGGGCAAAGGTTTTGTAAAAGAGATCAGTGGAAATTCAATTTTTCTTTTTAATTGTGCTATTTCAGTATGCTTAGAGGATCTGGGAAAGTCAACAGAAAAATAAGATACACTTTGAACGTTACAACCTCAGCAATCTGAATTATTTAAAGTAAAGAGTGCATTTTGCTTATCAATTTTAAAGTAAAAATATACATTTTTATATATAATACATGTATTTCTTTTAAAATTTCTTTTAATAGGTATATAGGCTGGCTGTACAAGTGTAAAACAAACTACATCAGTTATATCAAAGTTGAAAAATCATGCATAAAATTGTAAGGTGACTTTTTAAAACTTAGTCTCACAATTTATTGATGGCATTCTTATTCCAAATTCGTGTACATGTATTTATTTTAATGTTTTTAACAACTGAGTACTTTAATGTAAAAATTTACTTATAATCATCTTGTTGAGAAAATATAGTGGATACTTGCTTTTTGACATCCATCCAGAGACCCCATCATGTTGTGGAATATGTTGTAATATGAACCATTGATGCATTATTTTTGGTGGTAGTCATAAACCCATCTTAAAAGTGCATTCTTTTCATGCATTGAACCTTATTTTATTATGGAAAGTCCATCTTAAAGTAATGTGATTGTAACTGCGTCACTTGTAAAGTGGGAGTCCACAGTTATGCACAAATAATGTTAAAGTGTCATACAGCCAACACCATATTGTTTATCTTAGATAAACAGTTTATGCTCACATTTGAAAATGTGAGCATATATATATATATATATATATATATATATATATATATATATATATATATATATAAGAAGTAAATATACTTTGCTGGATAAGAGTAAAAGTGAGAAAATACAATAAGATTTGGTTGTTCGTATTACTGAGTTTTGATTAACATAGGTCAAATCACTGGTAAAAAGTTAAGGCAGCAGACAGATTTTTAAATTAGGAATACATGATTTGTTGCACAGTGGAGAAACAGTTTAGTTAGCATAACATTTTAAGGAAACTCCATTAATATTCATCTTGTGTTTGCTCTTTAATTGTTCATTTTGTAATAATTTCTTGTCATATGTTAATTAAACAACTGTTCCACAATCTCAGTCCAAACCACAGTCTTTTGGCTTGAGCGGTTAGAAGATGTGAAGCAAATTGATTGCACCTTCAATAATATCATTATCACATTGATCTCTTTATCTATTCATTTCATGCTACAGTCCTTCACACTGACCAAATAGGGATGATGAAGTGTATCATTGTCATCTTTCGAATTGTTAATTTGTTCATGAACATTATCTCCCTTAATTTTATTTTAGAACTTAAAATGCATGAATGGATTTTTTTATATTACTATGTATGTTTGCACCTTATATAGAAGCTCAAGAATGATCACCATTTAAGACACTTTGAGAGCATTTAATTCACTTTAAGCTTATTGTCTCATATTGCCAGCCTTGCTCTGCAGTCAACAGCATGGACATCTGTTAAAGCACAAGCAGTAATGCCATTTCATTTTTTTCTTGTTCGGTCAATTTCTTCATGCTGGCACAGTGTGTCTGATGTTGAATTAAATATACTCTGCTTCTGTAAACTGCACACATAACAATGTGGGCCACATATGTCAATATAGTAAAAGCAAAGTTTTGACAACATAACCTATTGTAAACATTTGCATTGGTCAGTGTATTTGATGGGAATGATTCCAAATTTAGTACTACCAATTATTTATTATTATGTTTTGTTATTTTTCATATTGATTCATGTTAAATTTCAATATTCCTTTGCATATGTTTTTAAACATTTTCCATTGTATAGTCTCTAATTTTGTAATGAATAATTATTATCATAAAATCAAAATGTAAAGTACAGATT
This sequence comes from Sinotaia quadrata, assembly GCA_028829895.1. Taxonomy (NCBI): domain Eukaryota; kingdom Metazoa; phylum Mollusca; class Gastropoda; order Architaenioglossa; family Viviparidae; genus Sinotaia; species Sinotaia quadrata. The sequence continues at coordinate 56,578,878 of CM054182.1, forward strand.
GTTGATGGAAGTTACTTAAAATGAATAATGAATAAATGAATAATTTTATTAGTAGCTTTTAAAATTTAAGAAAAAATTTTTTACTTACTAATAATGCATTTTGCTTGCTCATAAAATTAGTGATAATTTTCATTAAACACAATCCTTTCACCTCATGGTAATAATTTCATTTCACTGTTAGCATACCATTCCAGTAATCTTTTTAAAAATTTTTATGCAAAGCATATTTGTTTTAATCTTTGTTTGAAATGTTTTTCTTTTAAAGGGTTTATAATGTTATATGTAGTGTTTCTGAATGTTTCATGTGATGTGAATACAGTTAGGTAATGATATTTTCATTTGTGTTTGTGGAATTTCAGCTTGATAAGACTTTTCATGCATAATTATTACTGTGTATTATATAAAATACTGGTGTATGCTTCAAGCACTTGTAGTATTGTGAAATTTTAGGGGCATCTGCTCACTAGTTACTGTGTGATTCTTAACATCAGTACTCTTTGTTGTGTCCTGCTAATGCAGTTAAGTTAAAATCATGTGTATTGATTATACTTTGTATCAAAATGCTCAGTATATTTAGTCTTTTTGTTGATTGTCACAAGAAATTTTGAATTGTATTCCATCCTTTTAAAGATTGATTCTTTTGGCTGGTTACAGGAATGATGATTGCTTTGTTCTTGAAATGACATTTTAATTTAAATATGCAGAAGACCCTTGGTGTTCAATTGGATATTGTCACATATATCCTCAATGCAGAAACAATATAATAATATTTTGAGAAGAAATTTTGGTGGCTTCCAGAAATCCCATTTTCCAGTACTCTTCTTCCAGATAATTTTCAGCAACATTTATAGCGTGAGGTCAATTAGTATACAATGAGTAATGAATCAATGAGTCTTATCTGCAAAGGGAAGACAGCAAGAGTGTCATTGTGGAAGGAACTCTGGAGTGCTGTGTGCAGAAGTTGTTCCTGAGGATGAGTCTTGTGCACTCCTTACTACTACAGAATGCAGAAATTAATATGTACGTTTGTAGTTACACTGCAGACCCGGAAGATGAAAGAGTCTTGTGTACTCCTTGCTACTACAGAATGCAGAAATTAATACATACTACTATGCATGCTTGTAGCTAAACTGCAGACCTGGAAGATGAAAGTCGTGTGTACTCCTTACTACTACAGAATGCAGAAATTAATATATACTACTCTATAGGTATGTAGCTACACTCTACAATCACTGGAGACAAAATAAATAGTTAGACATTTTATGATTAGAAAAAAACTGGTTGTGTGTGTTAAGCTGCATGCACTCAGCATATGACTGTCAAATTGGTGTCTTCTCTCTGCACTTATTGGATAGAGCTGTTGCCCCCCCCTCCCCCTCACATTACACTTTTACTTTAATGTTTTGGTCCTGGAAAACTAAAGTATAAATTATTTGATATATCGCTCTTATAATTTCAAAGAGTCATTTCATTTTAAATGATCCTTGGATAGAGAAATACAAGTAGTATAATAATAATTTATAGTATGCAAACTGCAAATGAATTAAACAGTCTCATATTCATACAGAATAGATTACAAACTATTTGCAAATAAGTAAAAATGCAAATATTGAGACCTCAGTGTTAACAGAACATTTAATATAAAGATGGAGATTAAATCCAATTCAGACTCTTAAATCTTGTGCATTTTGTATTTATATTTTTTATGTTTACTGTCTGTATTTCTAAAATTATCTTAAGGTGCATATAAGTAATGTATTTCCCGCAATATCTGTTTGATGTAACTTTTTACAAAAATGATTTTTACATCACTGACCTACTCATTGTAAAGTACTTCTTGGTCTTGTTTCATATATTAAAAAATACAGTTTTGAAATGATGCCTTTTGCTTATTAGAAATTTTCTAAAATGTTCACAACCCATTTTAGTTTAATTGCTAAACTCTGTAATGTAGTTTAATCAGTCATCATGTTATAAGTCTGTAGTCGGTGTGTTCTTTAACATTTTTTTTGTGTGTGAGGGGGGTCGTTTTCCTTTAAGTTCACATGAACAAACCACTTACAAAATTTTTCATTAACTCTTCTTTTTTATTATTTTTGTTTCTATAGTTTTTACTGGTAAAAGTACACATTTAAATAAAAGTTCCTAAGGAGAGAGTGTGTGTGTGTGTGTGTGTGTGTGTGTGTGTGTGTGTGTGTGTGTGTGTGTGTGTGTGTGTGTGTGTGTGTGTGTGTGTGATTCTGAATAGGAAAGCAGAGTAGGGAAATAATATACATATCTCAATTGGAACTATAGCAGTTAAAGCCCATTTTGTATGTGTGTGTGACAAAAAAAAAGAAATATCCACAACTGCAATACATACATATTTCAGTCAATCATTATCTTAGTATCAGTGGTTTGTCTGATTTCTTCTCTAGGTCTATTTTTTCTTTTTCTGGTTTCCTTCAGTCAGTCTGATTTTCTAATTGTCTGGTTTCCTTCAGACTGGTTTCTTCTCGTTTCTTTTCTTTCATTGTGCCCATCACCCAGTCTGGATTGTTTTTTCCTGTTTTCAATTATGTTATTTTTCAGTCTGACATTTCTTTTCAGCTTTGATGTGGTTTTCTTTCAGTCTGACTTATTTCTTTTCAGCTTTGATGTGGTTTTCTTTCAGTCTGACTTATTTCTTTTCAGCTTTGTTGTGGTTTTCTTTCAGTCTGACTTATTTCTTTTCAGCTTTGTTGTGGTTTTCTTTCAGTCTGACTTATTTCTTTTCAGCTTTGGTATAGTTTTCTTAAATCTGTTCTTATTTTTGCCAATCTGTCTTCAGTCTAGTTTTTCCACTTTTGACTTCTTCAGATACTCTTGTTTCCTTTGTCTTTTCTGGTTTCTTTTGAACTTTCTAATTTCTACCAGTTTATCTGTATGCTTTTTCCTATCTAGCTTTCCTTCAGTGTGATTGGTTTTCTTCTACCCAGGAGTGCCTGTTTTCAATAAAAGTGCTTTTGTATCCATGCTTTGGGTCAGTGTCTTATTGTCTTCTGCATCTTTCAATCAGTAATCCTTGGAAAAAGCATGTTTTGAATGATTAAAACTAGACTTTTTGGAAATAACTCAGTATCAAAATTAGGTTGTGACATTACTATGATCTTAAAGACGTTCATGTGAGGTATTCTTTGCTTGTAACTATGCAAATGTTCTTCATGAATAGACACCCACCCACCCCAGCTTGCTGGCACATTGTTTCTCATTTTGACTTGTATATTAAAAAACTAATAATTGGATTATTATAAAGACATCTGACTGGAGTCTTAAAACATCCCTGGAGAATGAGCCAGGCAATCAATATTCTTGGTATCTCTCGACATATTGTCCGTCGTACTAGCATTTCAGTACACACTGACCACTCTCAAGAGGTCGATATGCTCTGTGCAATAGTTCACTCATTTTTGAGTGCATATAGATTTTGTTTTCATGATCTTTAAGTATTGCTCATCAGATCTATTATTTAAGAAATTCCAAGGTTGTTATCACGATTCAGTTCTAACTTTTAGCTCTTAGTGTCCAAGTTTTCTAAAAGATGTATTGACCTGCTTCTTCGAATATCCCCTACATGTTTAATGACAAATGAAATTAAACGTAAAAAGTAGACTGCACCAATATTACTGGTCAAATTCATATCCCTTCAATTTATTTTACCCAGAAGTATTTTAGTATCTCTCATTTTGAATGATAGTCATAGAACACGACATCAATTTGAATATCTTGAGTGGAAATCATTATTGAACAGAATAGTATAAAAATTGATCGCGCCCGTCCTCCAAATCTGTGCAAGTCTTCATTTTTTCTCAAAGAGCACAAAATACAAAACACTACATGCTTCCAAGTTTATTAGCATTGTTCAGATCAAGAGAGACCTATACTTTTTAAGTGATCATAGCTCTTGCATTTATTCTTTTTGTTTACTTCTTAAAATATTACTAGATTTTTAATTTTATTTTAAGGAATTGCATTTTGTTTACATGATTGCATCTGGCATGATTGCAAATTTAACTGCACGAACGTTCATTTTAATGAAAGGCATGTGTTTGTGTCTTTCTTCTCTACCATGCAAACAAACATTGTTGAATCCTAGTGGCAATAGAGATGACTTGTTGTTTAGATCATTGAACGTATTACATATTATTTTTCTCTTGTAATTTTTACTATGAATGAACATAATTTGTTGTATTCTGTACGACTAGACTAGCGATTCTCAAAGGGTGTGCCGCGAGAAAAAAACGAAAAGTATTTTTATTTTTAAAAAATAGAGATAACGCCTCTAACGCAGTGCTGCCACCTACTGTACGGGTGTGCTGTAATTTCCCAAACGGCGAAACTGTATGCCACGAGGTAAGAAAGTTCGAGAAACACTGGATTAGACTATACGATGAAGTAGAAGAAATAGCCACAATTGATTGCAGTTGTATTATGATTTCTTTAAGCAAGACACCAATGCAACATAATTTGAATTTTGTATGCTTTTATTTCAATAACAATAAATATAACTTTGAATAGGTGCATATCTTAAGTTCTCTCAATACATGCACTTATGTGATAATCACCGTAATGGGATGTCTAGGATATACTGCAGTCATTCGGAAAATAAACACGCCAGAACTACCTCTGGTTTCTTGTTAATTTTTTCCCTTTCTTGTGCAGGTGTAGTGCATGTGAACTCTGAATCTGACAAAACCATTATGTAACGTTAACGCCAGCCTAGTTAATGGTTATTATTATTATTATTATCATTAATTAATCACCCATAACTAATAACAAAAGATGATAATCTTAATTTAAGATATTAATAATTCTCCAGAAGACACCACTCGTCTCTCTCACTTGGTGGATATGCGGGCACTGTAAACGTTTTCTCTTTTCCACAACATTAAAGACGAACATTTACCGTCACACAATATTTCTGTAGATGGAAAGCTTCTTACCAAAGGAAAAGATAAATCCATCTTTTAATCTATATTTGGTGAGCCCCTATCCACTCCCTATCCTTTCCAACATATGGTTATCAATATGTGTAGGAAGATCAATAAATCGGTTAAATCAACAATAAATATACATATAACAAATACAATGAAAATATTATTTGACATCAATATTTCCAGGAAACCACATTGAAATAATTTTGATGAGTATACAGTCTTATATCATAACACATAATTCAACAGATTAGTGTCAATATAAATCACAGGGTAGTTCTTATCAGTCAATAGAAATGGAGTCATAGAGATTATAGTGATAATAATTTGTACGTAACCTTGTCTAAACGATTACCACAATAGTCATTTGCATGACCGTGATAGAGTTATTTTGAGATTTAAAAATGGAATTCGATCCACACATTAAAGGCAGTTCTCAGTAAAATGTGTACTCAAGAAGTTAGAGGAGGAATTAGAAATAGAATTAATTTCCATAATGTTCAGAATGGTAAGATCATTTAAATGAACATGAAATGTTTTCAGTCCTGGTATAACTGAGGCAGCAAATATATTTCTTGAGTGGTAAGACAAAACCATGAGAGTGCGTGAGTTAACCTTTGAGCTTGAAGAATTAAAAGGAAAGATCAAGAGAGGGGGAGGCTGGACAATTTAGTATTAGGGAAGTTATGTGATGAGGAAAAAAAGTTTGAACATAGAGATAAGACAAAAGTTGGAAGGATTAGAACTCAAGAAGGAAAATGATAGAAACTGAGTGTGAGAGACTGGTTTTAGAAAGTGGTGAGAATTGCTGGATTCTAGTGTTTGTGTACTTACACATAGACACTCCACACAAGAATCCACAGCAAAAGATGCATTTGAAAGTATGCATGGTGAACCAGAAAGGATTAGTAATGCATGCAGAAATGACACAGTGATGACTCCAGCATAACCCATCATTAGTGGGGCATGTCATCAAAATGCCACAGTGGATTCAGTCATGGCAGAACAGGTAATTGTTCCTGACTGCCAGGAGTAACTGACTTTGAGGGGTAAGTAGGTGGAAGAGCCCTATTAAGAATGGCACAGTTGTCAGATGACTCTCTCAAGAAATATAATGAGTAGACTAAACTCTTGATGTTGTGTGTATCCACAAGCTGTTGAGTTTCACTGGAAATATGATGTGGTGGAGTAAATTTGCCTATCCCTACTTCTAGACTTAATTATTATATAAATTGTTCATTTTTCAAAGTGACCTGACCTTGACACTCATTATGGTATTTTTGTGTCAGAGTTGGAGTAAACAACTTGAGAATATGCTAGAAATTGCTGAAACAATCCAAACCAGTTCCAACTGGATGAGTAGTTTTTATTATCCAATGGATAATTAAGATTTATGGGAATGAGACCAGCCAATGGGCTGAGATAAAATGTTTACTTGCTATAGAGAATTCTATTATCTAATCAAGTTACTTGCTTAGTAATACCATTTTGAGCATTAAATTGTTTATGTTTATGTTAATAGGTATAACGAATTTCCCGCTGTTCTAGTGTCGAATTTTCAAATAAATAGTCTACTTGATAACTGTAAACCTACTTTTGGGCCACCCTGTATAACTAAAACAGACTACATCGACATTTGCCGAAAACTCTTCTCTTTATCACAGATCGTTATGTATTTATCTATTATTACACGTGTACACTCCTGCGAGTTGTCAACATTCCGAAAGCAAAGGATAAAATACGACCAGTGTTCAAAAGGCTTATCATGGTTCGCCTACCTGGATATTTTTGTTTTTCGTGCAATTTTGCAAGGAGACCATGGACATTTTCAAGAGGGCTCTCAAGATTACATATTTTTCATCTGCAAAAATAAAATTGCATTGTTTATTTAGACTTCATATTTGTAATATAATTTTATTCATGTCTCTCTAGTTATAGTAATTTATTCTATATTTCAGGGTCATTTTGCATGTAAATTCTTTTTGTTTTGCAGTAAAAAGTTTATTTTTCATTTGTGTTTAACTGTATATTTTATGTGTAATTATTGGACTGGAACTTACCACTTATTGTATTAGAACGTATACATGATTAAGTGCTTTATTAAACCTTCCTTCATTATTATAATTATTAATCAAGTCTATAACTGTTGATAATAGTCAATTATGGATGAAAGTGTTACACTTATGGACCATTACCGTTGAATGCATGCATTAACTGTCCTCTAAAGAGCGACTCTCGATTCTTCTTTCCCCATGTCAATTTTTAAACGTTCAGGGTTTGACAGTTTAAATGCGATTGCCCTTGAGAAGTCTAGTACAGATAGAAAAAGTAAAATAAATGTAAAGATTGAAACATGGGCATAAGTATTGGATTTTATACGCATTCTGCTCAATGAAGGCTTCTGTATGTTTAACTGGAAGAGAATTAGAAAAATGTCACATTTGCCAGAATACTGATATACTGATGTTATAGATAATTTGTTATGTGTATACACACACACACACACACACACACACACACACACACACACACACACACATGTATGGCTATTTGTTAGTATGTGCACACACCTTATTATATCAAGTTGTCTCATTATTGTTACATTGAAAGCGTTATTTTTCTTTTTCATTTGATATTGTACACACGCACACACACACACAAACACACACACACACACACACACACACACACACACACACACACACACACGCGCACACGCATAGTTATTTGTTAGTACGTGTACACACATTATTATCGTATGTCTAGTTGTATTCGTAATTGTTACTTTGAAAGTGTTACTTTTGGGGGGGTGGGGGGAGTTGACATTTGCACCCTAGTCTCGTGACACAATTCAACGCACTGCTAAACAAGCAGTGGTATTGAATCAACTCTATTTTAATCACATGCAATGAATGAAAGAAACAGAAAGTAGATTTCCCCTTTCTCGCTCCTACCTCCTCAAATTATTCGACAGTGTGAAAGGGAGACAGGCACATAGCACGTTTACTAACGAGCAGATGTTGTAGGGAGACAGTGAAACGGTGCTTGTACCTAATGCAACTGTTCATTAACTATAAGGAGTTAAAGGGAGACATTAACAAAGCACGTTTACCACTCTGTGAAGATATTTAAGGGAGACAGTGACACAGTGCCTGTATTTGATACAGTTGATAAGGGGTCTGCAAAGGAGACAGGGACACAGTGCCTGTATTTGATACAGTTGATAAGGGGTCTGCAAAGGAGACAGGGACAACGCAAGTTTACCACTGTGCAGGTATGCATGAAGCAACTATTGCCATTTCTATTTTTAATTCACAGCGAAAATTCTGTCTCTGTTTTGAAATACATTAATCCGAATCAGGACTGACATTGTTCAGCGAATACTATAGGCAGGCTAAGAAAAAAACGAATTATTACAGTATGATAATCATGTGTAATTTAATAAAATATCAGATATGTAACAAATGAAGCATTTTAAAGTAGTTGTAAAGTCACAAAGAAACATTATTGGACCCAATAAATCCGAATTCAATGCCCAAATTCAAGAGGGAAATGCAGACTGGAATTGTAGGGCCAATATTGATGACAAAGAGTAAATAATTACAATCTAAATCGGTTAACCAAAGAATAAGACTCATCTTCTCACCCTTTCCGCGTTTTGCAGTTGAAAAGAAATTGTATGCTGGATTGGATAGCTGGTGTTTCTGCACATATATTTATTCTTCAATTTCCGTCTCGTAAGTTACACACTGTTACAGACAGCATAATAATTTAAAGACAAATACCATGAAGCTGTAATTTGCCTCTGTGCTTTGACCCTGACATTGCAGCAAGTCGGCACTTTTAAAAATTGAAACTGTGGTGATTGTAGAAGTCTAACATTACCACTCACTAAAAGTTGACAGTGTAACTTACTTCCTAGTCAGGTACCCGATCAGAGGTTGGGAAGTTTAGCTAAACTGGATTCCTCCAGCGTATAGGGAATATGATATGAACAAAAGCTATGATTATATTTACGCACTGGGTTACAGTTATCGAGACTATCCTTCTATAAGCGTTACCACTTCGCTAATAATTACAATGTCTTATATCCTACATCCAGACATGGAAAGATAAGTACTAATCAATTTAATTATCAAACAACAATAAACGTTTTATATATTCATAAATAAAATATTCAAATTAGGCACTGGTTCAAGAATGTCTAGCATTCAGACCAAACAAACTGTTAATTACATATGTGGCTTGTCCACTCAAATTATTGCTTTAATTCATTCATACACAAACAACGATATGAAGACAAAAATTATATTTTAAATGCACAACGAATTGTTTGCATGCAACACGACATCTAGCTTCAATTAGATATAATATTGTCTCTGTGGTGCCAAATTATCAGTCCAGGCACACTTAATTAAACAACAAATATGAAATAATTAGGAAACACAGCGAGGGACAATAACCACTATTGTGTTGAATGCGAGATTATCCTTCCCTGAATTTTGCAAGTGCAATGTCAGCTAGGTCGTCTCATGCTCGGAAGAAGAATGTAGATAGGCGACATTGCCACTCACTAAACTCAGCAAAATGAACAAATGAGTTATCCCAGAGACATGTAACGACTTTCAATAAGCAATTTATAAATATTTTCTTTCAATCACAAGTATATAATTAAGTGTGACTTTCATTTGCAAATTTTAACTTTAAAGCAGCAAAAAACACCATGTGACTTAAATGCCAAGTTTTCAGTTAATCCAAAAATAGTCGTCCAGCACTAATCCTGAAACAAGCGCATCGTAGCAAAACACCGACTATCTTAAAACAGTGAAAGCAAACAAAACCAGAGAAGCCTAAAACCACCGACTCATTCCTGCAAAACAGAAAGAAACACCACTAAATTTCTATCTTAAATATTTCAGAAAGAACCACACAACTTTCATAATATATTTAGCACGAGCTAAAAATGAAAATAAACTTATGGAAACAGAGTAAAAAAAAATCATTCATCCTATTCCTGTTTGAGTTTGTCACATGGATTTCCTCTACACAAATTCTTTGGGAACAGCCTACAGTCACGGTAGAGTGGACTCATTCTATGATTTTCATGATGGTCAGGGAATAAAAATGAGCTCTTAACTTCCGGTAGGGATTAATAGATATCATCTCGGAAGTTAGCCACCTAGACATTAGATCCAGTTATCCAGCCCTCACACATTTGACAACTCCCCCCCCCCCACTCCCTCCATCCTACTGATGCTTCTCTTCATTCGCTAGACAGGTAAAACCATCTTCCAGTACATCACCGCTACATACGTCGACCTGGCCATGGTAACTTGCATAAACCCTAATGGCCTAATTCCCACGTTTCAACTGCCCTCACTCAAACACCCTACGACCTTAACACTATTTACACCTATATGAATGTAATAATGAATTTAAAAGATTGGAATGAAATAAGAATATAACATGCAAAATTAGTAGATGATTATTATTTTACATATAGAAAAATTTAATTTTTATATTTGTTAGTACACTCACTGCATTAAATTCACTTCAAAATTCTCAGCACATTAGAGAAACGTCTAGCACTCAACATTTCCATACATTTTAAATATAAAAATAGAAATTCAAATTATATGAATTTATTTTAGTATTAATTCTTGTTGAATTTATAGTATATAGGCCTGCATATTTGTGTGTTATGTACATGTGCGTGTATGCATGTTGTGAAGGAAACTAAAATTGTTTCTGACTTTCAGTTTGAAATGAACACCATACACACTACTGAGATCAAGCAAGCAAACATGAGCAACGCTACTGATCCATCATCAGACTTGACGGAAGTCGTCATCCACAACTACAGCTATCGTGCTGAGCAACCTGACAACCAGCCATTTCCGGTATCGGAAACAATCGTTCACACACCCAGAAAGAAAAGTAACATATGTCTGGCACTTTGGTTAATTGTAGCGATAATTGAAGCGATAAGTACGATTCTGATCAGTTGTTTCTGGTTCACGCTGACGCGTTTCCTTAGGTTATTCTGGTTTCTCGTGCGTACCATCCGAACTGTGGTGAACGTGTGCCGGTTTTGCCATAAGTGGGGGAAATTTATATATAGATTCATACTGGTGTGTACAATAACACTTTTGGTACTTGTAATCTCTATGGATCTATAAGGATATGTGACAAAGAAACTAAACTGAATTTTAATGGTTTTTTGCTTTTGTTTTTTCTGTTTGCAGAATTGAGGTAGAAATCATAGAAACTATAGGCAGTCACTTAAATGTATTTTGTCTTCGTATGCGATATGCCTAAATGTACACTATTGTTATGCAAGTAAGTGTACACTATTGTTAAGTAATTTGTGCACGTATATTATAGGAGAGGGCCACACGCAGATTATTAACTTAATATAGAACAATAATTATCATTTAATGGAATTAACTAACAAATTAATTATTAATTATATAGAAAATAAGTGAATAAATTACTTGTATTCCTAGACTTTTTTGCTACTTAAAAATATATACGTTTGTTTATCTGTCTAAATATCTATCTATCTATCTATCTATCTATCTATCTATCTATCTATCTATCTATCTATCTATCTATCTATCTATCTATCTATCTATCTATCTATCTATCTATCTATCTATCTATCTATCTATCTATCTACACTCACTAATTGTTGCAAACAACCCACTAGTCCCACACCCACTAACTGCTGCAAACAACCCACTAGTCATCCACTCACTAATTGCTGGTAAACAACCGACAACTCATACAGCTCATTTAATAAATCAATCCCCATTTCCTCCTTGAAAAAATTAAAACAAAAAACTGAAACAAACAAAACAACGAGATGAAAAGAGACAAGAAAATCACTGACTGTTATGAAATAATCATTTAAACTTTTTAAAAATATTGTTAAGACTGAGATTTTTCTTTTGTTTTTCTTCTGAAGTCTTGGTAAAACCTTACTTTCACTTTCAGTATCTTATGCGTAAGCATACGTGTGCTGTTAAGCTGACGCAAAAATGATATTGCAGTGTGAAAGTGAGCTATTGCATCATCATTGCACTGTGAAAGTGACGTATTGTATCATCACTGACACTGCACACAAATAGCGAGTAGAGCATAATTTTATTCTGTGTGCAGGGCTACATTTGTTGACTTGTATTCGTGTGAGTGTGAGAATGAGGCTGTTTGAGTGTAGATGGTACAGACAATACAACATAAAAAAAGGAGATAGGACAGACCACACTTGTTCTCTCAAAACAAAATAGCCAAGCTTATAAATTTGAAGAGTGAAAATTTGTGTTCTTTATCTGAGAGTGTTTCTTCTCTTTCGTGTGGTGATTAATCAATCATTTCAAAGATATTCACAAATATACATTATGGGTTGGGAAATGATGATGAATGAAAATAAAATTAAAATATTAAAAAGGTAAACAATATGTCCAGATTTCACAGAGTGGAACTTCCTGCTATTAATAGTTAATCATAACATTACATTCAAATTATATTTTAAGATAATTAAGATTTCTGGTACTAAAAATTCCATAAATAAATATTATCCAAGTTGATAAAAATATTTAATGCTCTAAACAAAGTATCTCGAATCCCTAACCTATGTGCACTGAGGTTTTCTAAATATGATATTGAGTTACTCATGAATGCTGTTTGATGTGATCGTGTTGTCACACAAATTGTTGACACAAAGTCCTAGTGTTGAAAAATCTCATGGCCTTCCTCCTGCTGCTTATACCAAAGAGTTATTGCCTTTATTCTGTCCCACGGAGCTGGCCTGCCTCATAGTAGGTTATTTTGAACAAGAAACGATTCCAATGCCACCACTCTGTGACAATGCTGATGTCACGGGTCACCATTGCAATGCTGTGTCATCGATGCCTGTGGCCTTTTGCCCATCTGTCAAAATGGCTGCTTGGACACAAAATGTTCCACCCTCAGGATAGACTGGTTCAAAGTTCCACTATTTCCAGATAAGATGTCCTGTAGACTATTTTATCCACACATCAAAATTAGCTTGCATATCTTGCCATGATTAGTAGGGAAAATATGTTGAAGTCCAATGAACTTGCACTGAGTTGGAATCATATTTATATTCACTTTGTTTCCAATGAACAACAATGGTGATGAGAGAGAATGCAAGGGGGGAAATAAAACACTCCTTACCCTTGTCCACCACTGTGTACATTGAATATTTTGTATCTCTCTGAAGACTCAAACTTTTCTTTTCTGTTTTATCTCTCATTTAAGTTTTACAATAAAAATTCTGCTGAGTCGACTTTTCCACACAATAGTGGAGTTGTCAAAAGTCCACAGTTCTCTTACTTGGCACGAGCTAACATGAGAAGCTTACTTAAACCTCAGGCATTCCAATTCCTCAAAGACAACAGAAGAACAGAGGAAAATATGGCTCTACATTTCAATGCCAACCTGGAATCCTCAACCGAACTCCAACCAAGAAATGGAACCAAAAATGGTACAAAAATCTGGAATATAAAAGAAAAACCCGCTCTGAAACAATAGGAATTATTTCCATTAGCGATAGCCTATAGTTCGCTAATCCGTACATAGTGGCAACAGACAATAGGTGTCCTATTACAATTGACCTCAATTCGTATTTTTACAATGAAGATACAAATGGTTTAAACCACGCACATGCGTGTTACAATTAGAATAAAAATATGTCACACACAAGTGGGTTATAATTATCATATTAGCAAAAATGTTTCAAACGCACACAGTATTTTACAATTAATTGTCAATTTAATCATTTCTTTAGTGGAGATAAAATAATATTCCACAATATCATTATACATTTCATTAAATCATTAGAATTATGGGACGTGTTAACTTGGTCACTCTATTATCTGGCCACACCTCAGGAGAAAATAGCAACAAATTCATATCCATCACAATAAAATACACAGAATCATGCTACAACATTCTTATTAAAATATAGTTAACAAATATTAAGAAATTGATGTGTTACCTTGTCTGAATATTTAGCGGGCTTATCTTCGATTCACAGAATACCTGCAGCCTCTTGTAAGTCTAAGCAAAGTCTCCTAGTGAATAATTTTCCAATTCGGTTTCATGGTATTTATGCACATCTATGAATTAACGGCGGGAACTCTGTCAAGCATTGAGTTTGAACAACAATCCCACCCCCTCTCTGCTATTGTTTGAGTGTATTATACGTAATCTGCTTATAGTGATCGACCTTTTTATTTTAACATGCACGGCTCTCTAACTGCTCATAATCCCACAATAGTGCGATGCATACAGTTACATAACTTGGCTGTGATCGCTAGTGCAAAGAAATGTATAATACACAAGATGAAAACATCAAAAGAGCTTAATACTACAATGAAAATAATTTTTAGATAGGAGGTCAGGTATAATTTGCATTTGACCCATAACAGTGAATATAGTGTACATGTCTCTGAATACAATGTTCATGCCTCTATGTGAATACAGTGTACAGGTCTGTATGTGAATACGTACATATCTGAATACAGTATACATGTCTGTGTGAATACAGTGTACATGTCTCTGTGTGAATACAGCATACATGTCTCTGTGTGAATACAGTGTACATGTCTCTGTGTGAATACAGCATACATGTCTCTGAATACAGCATACATGTCTCTGTGTGAATACAGTGTACATGTCTCTATGAGAATAAGTGTACATGTCTATGTGAATAAAGTGTACATGTCTATATGTGAATACAATGTATATGTCTGTATGTGAAAACAGTATACATGTCTATGTGTGAATATAAGGTGTACTTGTCTCTAGTGAATACAGTTTACATGTCTATGTGTGAATAGTCTCAGTTCGACAGTAGGCAATACACCATAAGTTTGTATTGAACTATGTGGTTATCTTTTAATACTAACGCACGTATGTAACGATTACATTCTAGTGTGTGTTGTTAATCTGAGGCTCTTAAAACTTGATGGATTACGCACACACGCATACACATGTATATAAACATACATACTCTTATGTATAAAACCTTGTTAAATTCCTTTTCGATTCAACCTAGCAATAATTAATTTATCTGCGTGATTATAAGATATTGCAATCTGAAATCTTTTCTCAAGAAAAGAATAGAAAGAGATCTGGAAGCTCATATAGTTTTTATAATATACAAAAAATACCATATCACAAGAATGTCAACATATGATTACAGAGGAGCAATTCTGATTAAGCCTGTTAAATTAACTTCTTCGGTTTGAATTCATTTATCTCCCCATAGCTGGTCTCGGTAAACGCTATTTTAAAAATATAATCGCAAGTGATCATAATTCCTATTTTCGACAACACACGCCTGTTTATTATGCAAAGAAAACCCGGGCTACTAGCTAATCAAATGCAGTGTAAATTTTAAGTTTGTTTATAACTATTTTAAAATAGTGAAAGCACTGCAAAATAAAGATCTCTCTCTCCAGTAAATTTAGAAATTTCCTTGGAAGAAGTTAGCAGTACTAATGACGACAGTAATCTACTGAATGCCAGACAGTCTGCCGATAAGATGAAAATATCACGTGAATGATGACGTCAGCCAATCTTGTAACTTAGTTCATTAAACGTAGTGGCTGTGCCAGAAAGACACCGTTCAATATGTGCTAATACAAACAATGCTAGTCTCTGTCCCTCAAAGCACAGCACTCCTGTCCGACAATGACTTCTCACGCCTTTGTCCGTAAGGTACGTCATTTTTGTAGCTATACATTTTCACTAGTGCAGATAATGTTGTTTTCTTTTTTCTTTTTTCTTCCTTTATAGGCATTGTTTTCTGAAATCAGGGTAGCGGAGTGCAAGTTTACTGAAGAAAACACCCTTTATTGTTTGTTTGAAACGTTTAATTGCTATAAACATTGCATCAAAAGTGCACATTTAACTTTAGACTGTTTATAGTGAGGGGCACTGTAAGGGAAAACATATTCACTACTGAAGTGACAAAGAATAGAAATAAGCCATATAACTCAACTTTCAGCATTTCATATATAAATACACTACACATAAACAATTCTCAGTTGAACGAGTATATACACATAGCTAAAGTAAGACACTACACATAAACAATTCTCAGTTGAACGAGTATATACACATAGCTAAAGTAAGACACTACACATAAACAGTGCTGAAATGAACGAGTCAGTACTCATAGCTAAAGTAAGATATTGTCCAAGAAACGAAGGACACAGTAATCACCACCCCCGAAAGCAGGGACGTTGCTCCCAGAAATATAAGACATTGCTACCATATACTAAGGACACTACTCCCATACAATAAAGACACTCCTCCATAAAATAAAAGACACTGCTCCCATAAAATAAAGACACTGCTCCCATACAATAAAGACTCTGCTTCCATACATGAAGACACATTGCTCCCATACATTAAAAACAATGAAAATGTTGAAGACAAAGACCTCACTGAGAATAAAGATCGAGCCACAAACCAGGTGATAGGAGTAAGCCATGCTCTCCAGAGATGATTTACTAGGCATACAAAAATAGAAACAACAGGTGAGACTCAGACAACAACAACGCCGACCAGAGAGGTGGAATCTAACACTTCCACCATGCGGAAAATTCAACCAAAAATGAAAGTCAACCCTTCAAAGACAACCAGACAATTCAAGGAGGCCTTTCACATACTACAACAACTGAAACTGTGAAGAAAAAATATCCATTCACTAGTTACTATGACTGACGACAAACAAACAAATCAGACAACGACCAATACGAAAAAGGAGGAAAGAAAGAAACAACATAAAATTGCCAACACACAGACTAGCAAAACCGAGGTGAGGTGAAAAATAATAGAGGCAGAAAAAGTAAACGCAAAGAAATCAGACAAACAAACTGAAATATGTGCCACACTGTACGGATTCGCAAATTTGCTTTGAGACCCTACCGCTCTCACCCCTTGCCAGAGACGCTTCCAAGACCACCACCTTCAACAACAACAGCAACATCAACACCAGAAGTCCATACTCCAACTAAAAACAAAACGAGATGGAAAGAAATGACGACGCTCACCATAGCATGTGATAAAACAACAACAGCATCTCCAACAGCAGCCACACCAACAACGGCCTCAACAACAACGTCGAAGAAACTTATCAAAAACAACAATGACAGTATAGTGAGCAGCAGTTTTTGCAGTGGGTATATTTTAATCACCCCATTGAGGACATGATCAATTGCTCCTCCACCACTTCTTCTGGCCACCAGCGCCCATCTACACGCATCCCAGCGGACACCAGGGTCAGCCGCGACATCAGCAACAACGACGACAACACCACTAGTGAGGAAGAAAGGGTGTTGAACATTCCGGGCGTATGTACAGATTTGGTGTGCTACTAGCCTGGGCTCCTTAAGATACCCTCACCTACTCTCCAACTCCAACATCGGGAGCTACAGCAACAATATCCACAACTACTTTAGCCCACGAAATACCGGGCTTAAGTCTGCCTTTGCCAGCCAGACTTGAACGCAACGGAAAATAGGCCAGTATACGTCATCACCTCTACCACTTTCATATCTACCACCATCCACTCTGTCTTTTTTTTCACCAATTACTCTACCAACAGCGGCATACCTTGTGCCAAGCAGTGAAATCGACATAAGACGGAAACTGCTATAATCCTAATAAAAGAAGAAGACAATAAAGACACTGCTCTTAATCAATAAAGATCTTGCTCACATACAATAAAGACACTTCTCCCACGCAAAAAAGACATTGCTCCCCAGAAGATACTGTAGAAATTTATACAGACTCTGCACACACAAAGTGAAACATCTCCCCCACCCCTCCCGCAGCTGGAAAATAAAGACACTGTCTCCAGAAAACAAACATTACACACCTTCAGAAAGTAATTACTGTCCCCAGAGTAAATCACTGCCTTCAAAAATTAAAGTGTTTTTTCCTAGAAAGGAAAAATGCACACACACACACACACACACACACACACACACACACACACACACACACACACACACACACACACACACACACACACACACACACACACACACACACACACACACACGCACACACACACACACACACACACACACACACGCACGCGCACACATATACACACACTCAAGCCCAGAAGATATGTAATCTGCCTTAAGGAAGTATGGACGCTGCACTCAGAAATTAGTCATTGCTCACAGAAAGTAAAGGCACCACTTTCCAGAATACTAGGATATTACTTCAAGAATGTAAAGAAACTACAAAACAGAAAGTAAAAATGATATTCTAGACAGTAAGCCACTTTCCTCAAAAAGCGACGACTGCCCTCAAAATTAAAAGTATTGTCTCCAGAAATTAACGTCATTGCTCCCGAAATGTAACGACGTGACTATCAAGAAATAAAGATACTGCATAGACAAGAAAAGACATTGCACACAGAAAGTAAGGGCACTGTCATCAGAAATAAAATCTCTGTCTCCATAAATAACGGTAATTGCTTCCAGAGAGTAAAGACTTTCCTTACAAAAAAGTAAGGAAACTGCTCGCAAAAAGTATAGACATTACTTGCAGAAAGTAAAGACATTGCTCTCAGAATATAAAGACACTGCTTTCAGAATGTAAAGACACTACTCTCAGAATGTAAACACACCAAGCACAAAGTATGGACACTAAATGCACAATTTAAAAACACTACCATCAGAAAATACATTAGAAAGTAAGAACAGTGGTCTCAGAAAATAAAGGTACGGAATGCAGATAGTAAACTTACTACTCTCAAAAATAGATATTGCATGCAGAAAGTAATGTAGAAATATGTAGAAATGTAGAAATAAAACAAACTGGTTTTACTTCATGCAGAAAGCTAAGATTCATCAGACTTCTCAATGAATATTTTTTAAAAAATCAGTACATTTAACATACACTTATCAATGTACATTTCAACAAACGTTTCAACGCATATTTCAACAAAACTTACCAAAGCACATTGGAACAAACTTATCTACTAAAATTAAAAATAAATACGTAGAAATAAAACAAACTGGTTTTACTGTATGCAGAAATTTAAGACTCATAAAACTTTTCAAATGAATAAATAAAAATATTGATCAGTTAATTTAAATTACACTTATCAATGTACATTTCAACAAACTTTTCAACACATATATCAACAAAACTTACCAAAGCACATTAGAACAACCTTGTCCATACATATTTTTTAAAAAAATCTGATCAAATTATATTAAAGCAAACTTGCGAACGTACATTCCAACAAAGTTATCAATACGTATTTCAGCCCAAGATGCCGAACCAAATCGAGATGACCAATTTTAGACACATTTGGTCTGTCGTGTCAAATGGCAAAGCGGAATATGTCGGCGCCACCGTGGACTACAAACGCCGGAACGGAGAACACCAAAGTGAAGGGTTGTTGACGAACAACAAGATGCTTGTTACTGAGACCGGAAACATGCATTACGCCAAAAACATTCTGCTTGGCTTAAGGAACACGCGTTGGAACATCCACCAACGGAGTAATGTGCCACCAAATCCCGGCTACGTCTACGCTTACGTCAGTCCTAGCAGCGGCAGCGGCAGCACACATCTGGATCGCTCGGAGGAAATGAACAGGCAAATGGCCTACTCAAAATTGGCTGGCGGGAAAACCGGAAGTCCGCCTCATGGAGCAGATGAAGTGCTGGGACGCGAGACTAGCAGTGCACGTAAAAGGAGTAAAAATAAAACCAACACAGATGCTTCCAGAAGGAATATTGACCCCGAATTGGTGAAAGAGGCGTCTGGTAAGTCAAAGACCGAGGACGGCAGCCACATGAAATCTCCAGACACCCTAAACACCACAGCACCAGAAGGCAGTATGATGTCGGATGGGAGGAATATAAACAAAGAATACAGCGGACAAAAGATGCCAGACCACGAAACAGAAGGAAGCAGCAAACAACATGAGGGGACCAGTGGAGTGTGGTTGATATTGTTATCCTTGGCAATAATAGCACACATAGCGGCCATCATCGTGTACGTTTACATAATGTAGAAAACACAATACTTTAGGAGTCCGCTATAATACAGAAGGAAAATATGCTGATTTTATTTCAGACAGCAATTCCATGTCATTATCTCATTATGTCATTATGCCATGGTGGCATTACCTGTCACGTGACAGTGATATTTACAAGTATCATCATTCAGATATTAAACATTGGCGGCATTGCCTATCAAGAAATAATGGCATTTATAACTGTGTCATCATTCATGAATGAAAGTCTGGAGACATTAAATAAACAATAAAATTTATATTAGTGTCGTCACTGGTGACAGTATCTATCACGTGACCGTGATATTTATAGAAGTAGCTCTGTCTGAGAATGAAACCTTGCCGGTAGTAGTTTCATACAAGAGCGACAGTTGCAGAAGTATCGTCATTTCAGAATGAAGCTTTAACGGCAATATCTATAATGCAATAGTGGTGTTAGTGTACATATCATCATTGCATAAGGAAGCCTTTGGAGATATTTTCTCTCAGATATTGACAAATGTCGCCAATCAAGAATGAAATATATGACGCACTCTGATATATAATAGTTTTATAATAGGAATTTAAGAATGAAATCTATAAAGTACTATCATTTTATAATGTAATATTATAGGAATTTAAGAATGAAGTCTGTACACTAATGTTATCAGTAGTAATTCAAGTAAAAAGATCCATTAAAAATAATCCCAACATCATAATGTATACAGTGTACTTTTTTAAAAACCTATCTTTAAACAAACCCTAGGATCATTGAAATATAAAGCAAGAATTAAAAAAAATTACATAATTTTAATAATTGATAAACAAAACATATCAATGCAACACACACAGAGACATCTCTGCTCTCATGCATAATTCTTATAATAGTAACTGTATTTTATTTTCTCTTTTATTCGTGTTTGTGAGCAGTTGCTGTTCCACTCCGTCAGATAATATAATTAATAGGATAGTAACTAAGTTAGATTTCTCATTCTTTTGTGCTAGAGGCTTTTTGTTTACTTACTGTCTTTTATAAAAAAAACAAAACGTCTTTAAATTAGATACATTGGTTTAATTTTTCTTTCATCAGTTAGAGTTTTTCCGCATTAGCAGTTTTTATGCTTGTTGGGTTAAACTTAGCTTTAATAGAAACTAATAGGTGATTATTAAGTTATCGGGTTAAAATAAGCTCTTAATAGAGTGGAACAGAAACTAATAGGTGATTATTAAGTTATCGGGTTAAACTTAATAGAGTGGAACAGAAACTAATAGGTGGTTATTAAGTTATCTGGTTAAACTAAGCTCTTAATAGAGTGGAGCAGAAACTAATAGGTGGTTATTAAGTTATCGGGTTAAACTTAATAGAGTGGAACAGAAACTAATAGGTGGTTATTAAGTTATCTGGTTAAACTAAGCTCTTAATAGAGTGGAACAGAAACTAATAGGTGGTTATTAAGTTATCTGGTTAAACTAAGCTCTTAATAGAGTGGAACAGAAACTAACAGGTGATTATTAAGTTATAGGGTTCCAGGTATTTTATAGGTCTAGCACATTTTTTAAAAAGGCCGCATACGCTCAAACATTTCCACCTATATTAATCTTGTAATTAAGTTATTTTGTAGCTGCATTAATCATTTAAGACTGAAACTCATTAATCTTGTAATTAAGTTATTTTGTAGCTGCATTAATCATTTAAGACTGAAACTCATTAATCTTGTAATTAAGTTATTTTGTAGCTGCATTAATCATTTAAGACTGAAACTCATTAATCTTGTAATTAAGTTATTTTGTAGCTGCATTAATCATTTAAGACTGAATCTCATTAATCTTGTGATTATTCTTCTAACGACATTAATCTTCTGACTTATTTTGCCGCTCTAATAATCTTGCGACTAATTTTGCAACACTAACTAATTTTATCTAATATATTAATCTTTTGACTTATTTGTCACTCTCTTAATCTTGCGATAATTTTGCAACACTAATTAATTTTATAACTACAATAATGCAGTCGAAATACAGAAACTAAATTTAATTCACTAATATGTTTGTAAATCTCACACTTTCTTCCTTCTTTTGTTTATTTAATGACAATTTTTTAAAACTTATTTTCTACTTAAGACAAAGCAAAACAATAAATTAAGCCAAAACAAAAGTGCACAATTTCGGTTCACTTTGACATTTAACAATTTATATAAGAATTAAGTTAGAAATAAGGATAGGCAAATTTACTTCATCACAATATGAAACATCTTACTCAGTCGATTTTTTAATATTAAATCAAATATTGGAAAGTAATTAAATAACAACAATCTATTTATACCAGATATTCATTGACAATTGATTAATTGATAGTTAGTCAATCATACTAATTTTCATAGTTATAACTGCAAGAAGTATCTCTTTTAATAATTCATTACAACTGCTTTTAGGCATTTGTTAATGTTTAATTCTGCCTCCGAAAAGTATTGCTTTACATTTCATAGTCTTCGTCTTGGAAATACTCGCTGCACAATATCGTATGTGCTTGCGGATGAACGTTTTCTCATTTCATCTTTGTAATCCACCTTTCTTCGTAATTTGTGATCTTTGGGAAATGTAAAAAGTGAATGATTTTAGTTCGTCCACTGTATATAAAGCTATACGCACTGCAATGTTTAACCATGTTTTGTATTTCAAACTATTTGTTTACCGCAAAACAGTATGTCGGACAGAGTATGCGGATTGTAATTCCCACTCGTGACGTCACATGTTATGTTGCTATGGTGAAAAGTCAATCTCGCAAATGATCGAGAGCTTTTTAAAAATTTCTTTTAGAAATATTGACTTTCAATACCAAAATAAATGCATTTATAGAAATCTTTAAAGTTTAAATTTTGCAGTCTTGATTCTAAGAATGGGAGCTATTCATTTCAGACAGATTTAATCATCTGTGGTGACGTACATGAAATTTCACTTGGTCTTTAAAGGCTGTGAACACTCACTCATTTTCAGTGAAGATTTATAGCACACGTTAAGGGCTAAAAACTCTCTTTTCTCACAGTCACTGAAGACTTAAAGCACATGATAAGGGCTGTAGACACACACTCTATCAGTCTCGGTGAAAATTTAAAGCACACGATTAGGAGTCGTGCTTTCTGGTCACCTCAACCTTTTAAAAAATATGTTTAGCCAAAGGAAATCTCGTTCTTACTTTAAAAAAATAAATGATTAATACTTTGGGCTGTGTGGAGGAGTACATTTACCTATCCCTATTTCTAAACCTACTTCTTATATAAATTGTTAAATGTCAAAGTGACCCGACCTTGGGCACTCCTTATGACGATATTTTGTAAGTATCAGAGATAGAGTCAACAGCTCATGTCGAGAATATGCTAGAAATTGCTGATGCAATCCAAACCAGTTTCAAGTGGATTAATAGTTCTTCTGACTAATATTCTCACACTTGTTCATAACAATTTCATCCAATGGGGATGCACTGAAATTTACTTTGTTGAAGGAAGTGTATATTTTAATCACTTTGATTTTGACATAACTTGAGTCCGGTCATAGAGGCGATCAATAGTTTATGAGAAGAGTGCAATTTTTTTTCTTTGATCCACTTCAGACTACAGTTATTACTGAACTCTACCGGATCACGTTGGTGTGTGTGAATCCAGCATTGTCGTCAAACGTATAAGTAACGTGATGCTGTAAGTTGATTCCTGAAATTCCATTCGAGAGCCAATAGGGCGAAAAATTCAGGCTTGAATTTGGTCTTGAGAATTCCTCGCTGAGTAGTTCCTGCTGCTGTGCTTGATAGTGCATGTGAAATTCTGGATGACTCTCCACGGTGTGCTTTGTGGGTGCATCAAATATTCCGGAACAGTGACTGCTGTAACCCATGTGATTGTGAACGTGTGCTAGCAACAGCTGTCATCTTTGAAAAGATTATGTACATTGACTATTTATAATTATCTCTCTAAAACTTCACTCTCATTTCTGTAATGGATTAAATCCATGAATTTGGCTATATATCTTTGTTAATTTGATTGCTGAATCTATGTTAGGATAAACTGAACAATTGCCTAGCATTAATTGAACCTTGTTGTGAAGTGATGTAAATGTCAATGCTCTTTTGATTATATTCGTGTGTTGTATATTTCATAGTTGATTTAATAAATTATTTGACCTTCTTACATATATTGATAACCATATGTTGAGGTGATAGTGTGTGGATGGGGCTCGCTAATTATCTATCTCGCTTAACGACGGATTTATTTTCTCCTTTGGTAAGAAATTTTCCACGAAATTTTTCTACGGAAATATTGTTATAGTAAATGTTTGTCTTTAATTTTGTATAAGAGACAAAACATTTACATTGCCCGCATATTCGCCAAGTGATAGAGACGAGTGGTGTCTTCTGGAGAATTATTAATAACATAAATTAAGATTCTCATCACTTGTCTAGTTATGGATGATTATTATTATTAATAATAATCATCATAACCGATAACTAGGGTGGCGTTGTGTCACAGGCAGTGAAAGGGTTCAAGTCAAGGTTACTCTTAACTGAGTTCTTAATTTTGAATTCTAACGTCCACGCAGGCAGTGAGGAAGCCGTCTTGAGGCAAGAGTTTGTGTCCCAAGTGCTGGTTTACTTTAACATTATTGTGTGTGTGCGTGATAGCATAATATTTATTTCTTTTTATTAACGTCTGTCGGCATGACTTTATATTATATCTATCTATCTATCTATCTATCTATCTATCTATCTATCTATCTATCTATCTATCTATCTATCTATCTATCTATCTATCTATCTATCTATCTATCTATCTATCTATCTATCTATCTATATATCTATCTATCTATCTATCCATCCATCCATCCATCTATCTATCTATCCATCCATCCATCCATCCATCCATCCATCCATCCATCCATCTATCTATCTATCTATCTATCTATACAAACAGTGTACGAGTGGATATAATGACAGATAATATAAACTACATTGATAAAATATTTTTTAATTAAAACGAGAAGAAACAAAATAATAATAAATAAGATCCATTGCATGTTCTTTGGATCCTATAAGAATAATAGTTTATGAAGTGTCCTTCTATGATGAGTAACCCAAATGAAAGACTTATTCCGATAACAGGCATTTAAAGCAATCTCCTAACTTGTTACAAGCTCGCACTTGGCAAAATAATGTAGTATGGTCTGTTCTGGTGCAATCTGAGCAGTCTGGTGCAATCTTCCACTAATAAAATATAGCACTTGGAATGCACTAGGTAGGCCTAGTCAATTTAGACTTTCCTCCCATTGCTAAGGAAATCGAATGTTCAGGCAAATTTCTTCCTATATTTGAGAGAACTGCAATAAATTACATATACTATAGTCCCATTTCTATCCTCCTCCTCATCATCATCATCATCACCATACCACCACCATAATCATCGTCGTCCACATCGTTGTTATCATCATATAATTGTTACCGTTATGACGACGACGATAGCAATTTATCATTACAGTTATCACCATCATCCACAACATACTTTTATTTCAATATTACTCGAAAGGATCTCCTTCCAAGAGGATTCTTTGATACTTATACACCGATTCCAGCGCTCCTGACGCATCTAGATGCATTCTCGACAGACTTTGTTCGGGGAATTCTAATAGTTCCTGTGTCGCATAGGTACGAAATATATTGTTCATTCAATGATATTTTCCCTTTTAATAAACAAGTATAAATTAGAGTTAGAGAATTAATGTCAGTGCTACAAGAATATTACATACGAAATAAATAACTCAGGAAATTTTCATCTACTATCCTGATAATAGTGTAGAATGAATATCTGCCCTATATGTTCCGTAACAGTTAACGAGTTTGTGTATGTGTGTGTGTGTGTGTGTGTGTGTGTGTGTGTGTGTGTGTGTTTGCATAGCATGTGTTGCTAAACATACATCCTTTATTCATTCATGACATATATTGGAGAAGATTTCCTAATACGTTTGACCGACAACACTAAAACGTGTTCTGTATAAATGTTACATACACAAGTGAAAAATGTACTATCATGCGGGGCTCATTATTGTCCTTATTAAGGTCGAGAAAACAAAAACTAAAATAGTAAGCTCTAAACTTAAACCAAGTTTAGGGGCACTGTTTAATAATAAATTTGCCCTTAAATTAAATCGGAACTTATTTGTTCTGTTCAGTCTAAACGTTTGCTTATGTAGCGTATTTCTCGCTCAAACGTGACGTCATTTGCCATGCAATCATTAACCTTTCTTCTTGTACGGTGTCCCAAAACTAAGCTGCAATGCCCCCAAATAACTGGCAGTTAGGGCAACTGTTTTCCTCTCCCCCCTGCCCTTCTCCTTTTTATCCCCGTTGCGCTACCACTTGATACAGTTAAAAATGGTATAGATTAAAAATAAAATAAAGCAGAACCACTGGCTGTGTAAATTGCAGGTGTACATGACATTTAGGGAAACTCCGTATCTAAATATGGAAACACGTAATAGTTGACTTAGGTCCCATATCTAGGCCTAAATATGGAAACATGCAATAGTTTAGGAATGGTTAGTACTAAACTTTTACATAAGTAAGTATTACATAAGTAAGTAACCAAAATCATACGAATTATAAGTTATTAATTAAATTTAAAAAGTTAATTAATGCAGTTTACAATAGGGAAAATACCCTTAAAATGACATCTACTCTTTGTATAACAAGGATGCGTCATCTAAATTAATTTAATATTTTGTCATATTTAATGAGAACAAAGTAACAAAAGTATGGTTTTGTATACGCATTTACGTAAGTCCCAGGAAGAAGTGTAAAGAGTTAGTTCCCTGTATTTGGAGAAAGAAGACTTTGTGTTCCCGCCTTTACCCCAAGCACAGCTTGCCAGGGCATACTGCGTGCGTTTCTCTATCCGTCCAAGTGTGTCAACGTATGACGACGCAGCACCGCCGCTAAATTCGCGCGCAACGCGTTAGATTTTTCTCGTGTCTGCTTAAAACTAAGAATCAAAGGACATTTTTCTCATTTCGCTATCGAGGAAGAGAAGTAAACTTTGAATTGCTCTGAACAGTGTCTATACAAAAAAGGACTCACTTTAGAGTAAAGGTAATTATTATTATTTTTGTTAATGTTAAGAAAATAGCGTACGATGTAAGAGTAAAGGTAATTATTATTATTTTTGTTAATGTTAACAAAATAGCATACGACCTAAAAGTAAAGAGAAAGATAACGAATGGATTATTCGAGTGTTAATTTTCTGACTGGTTTGAAAGCTTGATTCCAATAATATAGAGGGGCAGATAAACCACACTTCTAATAATGTAACTCTGAAATTTGTTAATGTGCGTTAAAATTACGATATCTTAAGTAACACTACCCGATGTCCGTTAAAATTACGATATACTTAAGTAACACTACCCGATGTCCGTTAAAATTACGATATACTTAAGTAACACTACCCGATGTCCGTTAAAATTACGATATACTTAAGTAACACTACTCAATGTCCGTTAAAATTAACGATAATATCGTTATTATTTATACTTGCTCCAAACTGCCCGATGGTCTACATTCATTCAGTCAATTTAGCCGGAGGTTCTGACTTGCCGATATTATGAGTAACAGATAATCAATAAGTATATATTAATATAAGAACTTTTATTGAATATATGCTTAATAAATGGTTCTTTCGAAATAATATTATTTAAGCTGGTGCTCTTTGTTCTTCAAAAGAAGACCCAAAGCACAAGATAATATCTGTGAACACACTCTTTCAGACCCATTGAAGGCTTCAAGCAAGCGATAAGGCATGTGAGCACACTCTATCACACTGAAAACTCAGGGCACATGATAAGACTTGTGAACACACTCCTTATCAGTTTCATTAAGGACTTAAAGCACGTAATAAGGCCTGTCTCTTACTGTCTGAAGACTTAAAGAACATCATAAGACCTGTAAACACTCTTATTTTCTTGCTCTCTATCAGTCTCACTGAAGAATTAAAGCAAATAAGACCTGTGATCACACACACACACACACACACACACACACACACACATACACACTCTCTCTCTCTCTCTATATATATATATACATAAAGCATATAATGAGGCCTGTGAACACCGTCTCTCTCTCTCTCTCTCTCAGATTCACTGAACATTTAAAGCTAAGATAAGGCCAATAGACTTTCAGACACAGTGAAGACTTAGATAAACATGACTAGACCAGCGAATGCTCTCTCTTTCAGACTCACTAAAGACACAAAGCACACGATACAGGAGTTATGTTAACCGTGTAAGAAATAAATTTAGCCAAAGAATATCTCATTCATACTTTTAAAAAAATGATTAATACTTTTGGCAGATAAAAGGATTCAAGACGAAGATAACTGGATTCTGAATTCTAACATCCTAGCACGAAATAAAGAAGCCTATTTGAAGTAAGAGTTTTGTGTCCCTTATTGGTCGTCGACCGTTTGTTGGATTTTTGTAATGTTCGCGCGTGCGTGTGTGCGTGTTTATTTGTGTGTGTAAAATAATTAGATCTAGTTATAAACTTATGTCGGATGTTATTTTTTTTAAATTTTTGAAATACATATGTCAATGAATGGCGCATCTTTTTTCCAAACAATATATAGTTGTACGCGTGGACATATTGATTGAGAATGTGGGCTAAATTGGTAATACTATTTTTTTTTTAAAACAAGAAGCAAAAGTAAATAATAAATAATATCCTATGAATTTTCACAAGAATACCACTTTTTTAAAGTGACCTTTCATGGTGTGTAACTCAAATGAAAGATTTATTCGGATAACAGGTACAAAGCAATCTCCCAAGGTATTACAAGTTATCTCGCTTGACAAAAGTAGTATGGACTGTTCTGATGACAGCCTTCAGATGCAATCTACCAAATAATTGAAATATAGCGCCAAGAATGCATTGGGTACACAAAACAAATTTTGTGGAACAAACTGGAAGCCCTTAAATAAATTTTTAAAAAGTGAAAGAAACAGATGCACTAGAATTATGTAGATTGAATGATCTGAGCAATCTTTCGCTGGACTTGATTTCTGTTCCTTTTTAAAATGAGAGAATCTGTAAGTTTCCTGTACACACTGTAAAATACAAAATAAGGAAAAGATTTAAATAGATGCAAATAAAATATTATGAATCGAAGCAAGGACAATAACTAACAGCTACTGAAAAGAGCGTTGTTTAAACAGAGTAATGTCCTCTGACTGAACAAACGTTTCAATTGGGGAAATAATGATGTCACTTTTAGGGAAATACTTAATCTAACTATGGAAACACGTAAGAGCTGAGGCACGCCCACACTTAAATATGGAAATACGTAATAGCTGAGGTATGCCCCACACTTAAATATAGAAACACGTAATAGCTGAGGCATGCCCCACACTTAAATATGGAAACACGTAATAGCTGAGGCAAGTGCACACTTAGATATGAAAATACGCGAAAGTTTAGCGATAGCTATTAGTACAAACTTTACATAGTAGTCAAAATTTTTTTCCAGTTCAAGTGCTAATTTACGCCAGTGTATGATAGGGAAAATACCCTGAACATTACACCAACAATTTGTAATATCAATAGCATGATAAGAATTTTAAAAAATCATATTTAAATAATGCAAAACAAAATCAGCAGCATGTTCATGTATTTCTTTGTTCTTTAACTGGGGTGATGGCAGCTTTTGGCCTGGGCCGATTTTGGTGGACGGTCTTTGCGTTTACGTAAGTTGCAGGAAAGAGTGAAAAGAGTTAGTGCCCTTTACTGAGAGTAAAGCACTAAACAAGACGTTTGTGTTCCCGCCTTTATCTCAAGCGTGACTTGTGTGAGCATACTGTGCAAGTTTCCTTAGTGATAGTAAGTGCAGTGACACAGAAGTGCACCACCATTACTAAAGCCACACGCAACGCGTTAGATTTCTCACGTCTGCGTGTGTCTGCTTGAAACTAAGAATTAAGGAAATCTTTCCTCAGATCCCTCTTGAATTGGAACAAGAGAGGTACACTTTATATGTATCTAATATGCACTGTACAGTCTAACTGGAACAAGAGAGATACACTTTATATGTATTTAATATGTTTTACTTCAGATAGAATAGTAGTAACTGGGATCCTAAATTAAAGAGTGGACAAATAAGTTTCTGTCTCATAATAATTGTGTTACTAAGCTGCTATCTAACAACATAATTAGAGAGGTTTTAAGATAATTAATCATAAAGGAATATTACATTAATGAATAGACCAATGAGGTCTCAGACATAACGATTTTAAGTGATGCACTCTGATTATTTATACACATACACATCTTTAAACAATCACTCGTACTTTAATAAAGAAATAAAAGTGCAAATTTTGTAAACAGAGCAATGATCTAACTATATAATCATATTCTTTGCTTCCAATATAATTTAGAATATAATTACAAACATTGCACTTGAGATTTTTGCAAATGTACACAAAGCATTAGACAATGTTCCATAGGAAGAATTAGATTGCAGCTATGCTCTACAATAGAATCGTAAGCTATTTATAAACTTTGTGCACGAGGAATTGAAGCATCTGTGTGTACATTATAATTACAAACAACTGTAAGGAAGTCAGTGACTACACATTTACTACGAGAAAGAATGCAGTATTTTACAGTTGCAAGAATCGTAGTTGTTTACGTGATATTTTAGTACCCCACCATAGGTATATAGTATATACTATGTCATAATGTTGGTGATGTAGGTACTATTCGCTTGTCAATTTAGTATATACTATGTCATAATGTTAGTGATGTAGGTACTATTTGCTTGTCAATTTAGTATATACTATGTCATAATGTTAGTGATGTAGGTACTATTTGCTTGTCAATTTAGGTACTTGATACTATGTGCTTTGTTTTGCAGAAATCATGGGATGCATAAAAAAAATGCCATATCGAAAACTGAAAAAGTTTGGGAACAGGCGAGGGGTGGAGTATGAAGGAAGTACTCGAAACCCTGATAAGAGATTTGCCCAGCACCGCGCCAATGGATTAACTGGTAATATGCTGATAGCTCCTGTATCCGATATGAAGAAAGCGGAAAACGAGATGCTGAGGAAAAAAAAGGGGAGAAGAAACAAACACAAAATCAGCAACGCTCGGAATAGACCGGGTTTTGTCTACAAGTATCTGTTGAGAAAACGCTCGGGCTAAACCGGGTTTTGCCTACAAGTATCCGTTTTGAAAACGAGGGCGTACGGCAGAGCTCCAAAACTTGGCCATGTTCGGAGGGTGGTTGTGGAGAATTTGAGAATTCGTGATGCAAACAAATAGTTTTTATGTTAATCATATCTAGCACCATGAAAAACAACACTTTACCACCAACACCACCCCTAACCCATGCCTTCTTAGAAATAAATCATTTATAAAATGAATTGCAAGTTGTTGCTAATTTCTGTATCGTTACGTTTTACTATATTCTTGTATTTTCCACTTTTGATTATTCCTGTATCTTTACTTCTTTATTCTTGTATTTTCCACTTTTGTTTATTTCTGTTTCGTAGTGTTTTTCTATATTCTTATATTTTCCACATTTTGTTTATTTCTGCTTCGTAGTGTTTTTCTATATTCTTATATTTTCCACATTTTGTTTATTTCTGTTTCGTAGTGTTTTTCTATATTCTTGTATTTTCCACATTTTCTTTATTTGTTTTGTAATGTTTTCTATATTCTTGTATTTTCCACTCTTTCTTTATTTCTGTTTCGTAGTGTTTTCTTTATACTTGTATTTTCCACTTTGTGTTTATTTCTGTATCTTCCAATTTTTGGTTTTTTTCTGTACCTTCATATTTTTCAAAATTCCAGTATTTTACACTGTTTGAGGAAAGCAAGTATTTCATTTATGGTTTGGTCCCACATTGTTCCAAATGATTTCATGCAATGCCCATGAGTAGTGAAATAAATTAAACCATCTGTAGGAGAAGCCATTAACTAATAGTTAGGGAATTAATAGTGGATGGTATTTTGTAATTTCTTTTTTTATTCCTTCTTATAGAGACAAATTTACATTCACACTCACACACACGTATACACGTACACACATATATCTGTGACATACTGATAGCTGTGAATAAAAATGATGAATGGCAGCAATGAACAACACCCTCACCTCTCATCCTAAACTTTATGAAGTACAGTGACAACTAACAGCATATGGTTAGATAATTATTTGACAGAAACAATAGATTTTGGACTCCACCCCTCCCCTCTATGTCACACTCAGTGAATGCTAAAATTCAATTAAAACAATTTTATAGGGTTCATTTAATGATGGTAATGAAATAATATTGCCTGCATACAACACGAATATTTAACATCATTGAGAAAGATGTTAATAAAAGCAGCAGTAGAGTTCCCAATGCTTATGACACTTCATGTGAGTATTAAACACTAGATTATTACTAGTGTTCGATGAAGCACAAATCATCGTGAGAGCAGAGTATGTACTTTAAAGATGCACTCACCTCAAATGCATATAAAGTCTTCCCTGGGACCAGAGGTCTCGAGTTTGCAGTAGTAGTGCAGAAAGCAAATGTTATCTCTGTCAGTCTATATAATGCACGACGACGACGACTATTGAGAGGATAGTAACTGTCACATTGTGACGATCACCCACATAAACCCAAGTACAAACACAGAAATATATTACCAAGTAGTACCACGTTTCCAGATATAGTTTCCATTAATGTCACAAGGTGTATTCAGAACAACAATTAGTAAACGTATAGAATTACATCATCATTTCCCACTATTTTTCAACTGACAATTAATAAACATGTTAAGACAACTACCAATCTCCCCATAGAAATACAAACTGTACATGACATAATTAGGATTCCTATAACAGAGAGATAACGATCACCTTGAACTGTAAGACAAACTGCATTTGATCGCGCGGACTCATCAAATCTTGCACCAGCCGATTTCTATCAAGAACTATTGCTTCTACTCAATCTACTGTGAGTGACTTTCAAGTAAACATTACGAACATTTCTTTCACATGCTGCTTGGGGTAGCTTGCATTTATGCGATTTAGATCAAATCACTCCAGCCCTGCACACTAAATCCACCTATGTGTGCCAATGCAAACAGTAAGACTTATTGTTTATGGAGTGATAGCCTGATATATTTGACTCGCAGAATAAGTGCATGAGAAATGGATAACAATAAACAACAATGATGCTTATGTTACAAGAGACTACAATTATAACATGTATTTACACTTATATCAATAGCTATATTAACAAGACATGTATGAATTGTAAAACGATTAACAAATACAATTTAATTATAAAAAATCATGAAAGCTTAAAAATGTTTAGACAGGATTTATCAGTGAAATGCTTCTCTCAATATTCCACTTACACATTTTCAAGGGAAGGGACACAATAACTTCTAAAGAAAAATAACTCAGATTTGCACAGAAAGTAAACTGAAGTAACTTAACAATATTCTTTCAAAGTAAATAATAGATAGATAGATAGATAGGTGTATTTATTAGGCGAGTAGGTATCATAAATAGGTGATACAAGTCATAACAAATATTAATGTGATGAACAATCATAGAGCGATAATATTTTGATTGCATACCACACACACGCAAACACACACACTCACACACGCACGCACGCACAGTGTTGTGTCACGAAACCCACTACTTAGAAACTTTATATCTCTGTTGATATATTTTTTTAGAATTCCTCGCCTTAAAATAATTCCCTATAAGGTAATATACTGTCAAAGCTAATGCAAAAGTACATTTATACTTACGTAAAACACAAATCCTTATCTAGATAACACCTTAAACAGTTGGCATACCGTGTGACATCTGTCACTTAAAGAGGACACACTTCCTATTGCGGTCTGCAATGAAGTAGTCAAAGCAAATTTACACGAGACTAAACTAACAGACGAGATAATATTTCGAATGACAAACACAAATTAGTGTTTTAAACTCGTCATATAGTCTCATTGAACGCATTTCTTTGACACATTTCTTTTGAGTATTCACTCATGATTCACTGGGATGAGCATGCAATATTTTTCGTTTCTTTGTGTAACAAGTAGGGTGTAAGTCTTGACTTGCTCTCTTCACAAATCTATTACTCTGCTACACACATTCCAGGGAAGAAAGAAGACTTTAGATTCATTGAGATTAATGCACTAATCGGACATTATATCAACAGTACAGAGCATAGTTAACAATTATTAATATAACACAGTGATATGTAGTAGCTTTACATACTTAATAATATAAAGACGTGTGTGTCTCTAAGGATATAAATTTGAGTAAGAGTACATAAATAAAGTTGATTTATAATATATCCCGGGAACTGACTTCTTTTCTGCTATGAAGACAATTGGGCACAAGGTTTCTGCCTGCAGTCTTGTGAGAGTTGCTATCTTTTGCGTCCTATATGTAACTGACGACTGCGATTATAACTGTTTGATGACACTTTATCTGATCACCTACCAAAACTAGTATTACACAAACTCTGTCAGCCTCACACAAGTACTTTGTAAGATTGTGTGGCAGCCTCACACAAGTACTTTGTAAGATTGTGTGGCAGCCTCACACAAGTACTTTGTAAGATTGTGTGGCAGCCTCACACAAGTACTTTGTAAGATTGTGTGGTCAGCCTCACACAAGCACTTTGTAAGACTGAGATGCTCTTGTCATTGAATTGATTGAATTCTAACAAGTGCATTTTACAACTCAATCACTCTTCTGATTGTTATCAATTGCTTGCATTCCTTTTCAGAACAAAGAGCCGAGACTATTATTTGAATTTAAAAGTTGTTTCTTCTGTCTCATTATGTATTTGAGAAAGAAGTGTAGTATATCAGTAATTTTGTTTTTAATCACAAGTGTATTCATAAAATTGTATTTCGTCTCTTTCTCTATGAAATATTACCATTAAAAATTGTTTTATTGTAGCGTTGCCATGTCAACACAAACGACTGTCGAGGAAATTCGACTATAATTACTTAACTGCATAACTTTTTCAAATTCTGCGCGAGTCCGCTGACATTTAATAGTGACCAGGCTCGCTTGTCTTGTGTCAGCGTGCGAGCAGACGTTCAGGTGTCTGGTGAGGATAATTTCTAGTATTCTTGACCTACATTAGACTGTTAACATTAATTTCCCGGTCTGCACGGCTTTGTTTGTCATTTTTTTACATGTGTTTTTGTCAGCTTTTTAAAATTTATTACTGATGTATTTATTTGCCGTTTTTGTTTGTTCATTGTACTGAAATTAAAGAAACATTATTTACAGCATTTTGTTGCGGACGACTGTATGGCTGGTAACTGAGTTGTGTTCTTTCTTTTTCTTACTCTTTCGAGATTTAAACTAACAGGGGAGTATCAACCATTTGGTTTATACATCCTTATTTTGTTTTTTCTCGTCCTGCTTTTGTCTGAGTCGCGTACTCATGTTGTGCTCTTAACGAAATACCACAAAGGTTGAATATTGCATTAATTCACTCATACTCATTTATACACACTCTCTTATTCAATCACTCTTTCATCGCTAAATCAATCGATTATTCAACCAGTTAATGAAATCAGTCTCTATAAGTGAAACATAATACGAAGCAATAGAGATGTAGGTTCTTGTTTGAAAATATCATTTTCATTAGATTCGATCCACAGTATGCACTTTTTTCCTTTAAGCATTTTCCTGGTCTGCAGGTGAACCTGTCAGGTATTTGATGAACTTCCTCGAATAGTTACAAAGCAGTGAGAGTGATCAATAAGGGAAAGCTAAGAGAGCAAGCAAGTGAGGAAATAAAAGTTGAGAACGTATTCATTACAAAACATATTTTCTGCAGCCTTCATCGTAAATGGTAATAGGTAATTATAATATAGTGACCAGGCTTGCTTGTCTTGTGTCAGGCTCGCTTCTCTTGTGTCAGGCTCGCTTCTCTTGTGTCAGGCTCGCTTCTCTTG
Organism: Sinotaia quadrata; assembly: GCA_028829895.1. Taxonomy (NCBI): domain Eukaryota; kingdom Metazoa; phylum Mollusca; class Gastropoda; order Architaenioglossa; family Viviparidae; genus Sinotaia; species Sinotaia quadrata. The sequence continues at coordinate 56,614,915 of CM054182.1, forward strand.
TGTCAGGCTCGCTTGTCTTGTGTCAGGCTCGCTTATCTTGTGTCAGGCTCGACTGTCGCGTGCGAGCAGACGTTCAGGTGTCTGGTGTCAATAGGTGTGACCCTCCTTTGCGTTGATGTGACGGGGCAGCAGGTACTGTCGTGCCAATAGAGTAGATAGAAATCTGATTCTAAAACGCACAATATTATTTCCTAAATTTCTGCAGGACACTAAGATAATGTCTGGAGCAGCAGAAGCATGTCATTGATAATTAGCAAATATGATGGGACAGATGTTAGGTGAATGAAAGAAGAAAACAGAAAGAAAGGAATTATATATAGAATATACATAAATACTTACAAGCAAAACAGGCACAATCATAACTTCTATACAGGGTTGAATCACAGGTTCAACCTGAGGTGACCTTTCTTGGCAAAATGAAAACTTTTTACCTGTGGATATCTGAGAGCTTTCTGGGTGATGTGTCTGACAACGACTGGATTGACTGATATTTCGGGGCCGATTTTGGCGCAAACGGAGTCAGACCCTACCGGTCATGTGGTCAATCGAGCTAAATATCTTGCGAATTATTACAACGTGATCGACCAAGATTGTATAATACTGCCAGCTATGGACAGGGTCTTCGAGCAAGAGAAGAGCTAACGGATAGATGTAAAGATCTAAACCCAAGCCCGCTCTCACGAGTTTCACAGAGGATGGAAACCCTGGAAATTTTGAAAATCAGTGAAATGTTTGGCGACCATCACTTGTACGGTCACAGTATTTGATGATTATTTGAGAAGACAGTTTATTGACCAAGCGGCTTGTTTACTAGACAATAAAAACAATCAAAAGCATATATTTATAATTTAGCACATATAGGGATCTGGTGCATTTGAAGCACTCACAATGAGTTTGTATATTAATGAGAAATTTCACACAAATTATTTACAATCATTATGCAAGAATTTTAATACATTAAATCACCTTAATTTATTTGTTTTGATTATAAGTTTAGTATAAAGCACAAGTTAGCAGTTATTTTAAAACTGATATTATAAAGTAACGTATTATAATTTCAGTAATTAACCTAATGGCTTGTGTATTGTAAGCTGTTGTATAATGTGTTCCTTATATGAAAATTGAGTTTATGCGTATGTCTATGAAATCTATTGAAAATGTAATATATGTGCTTGTACATAAAATGCATTCTAGTTAAATTACTCGCAATTACATGAAGTACATTTAAAATTTAGTTCATGCATATATACCTGAAGCAAAATTACATGTAATTATGCGTGTTTGTAAGAAATATATTTTTATTTAGTTTATACATATGTATATTTCATTAACTTGTTGAAGAGTTGAAATGGAACGTAATGTATTGAATTATGTATACATTTCAGCATTTGTGCATAAAAGGGTCTGGTGCTTTTATGACAAAATTTCATTTACGATTTCATGAAAAAAAGTGAATAAACTTAATTCTAAAGTAAGTTTCTTTATCTTTAACTTGTGAACCGTTTGAACACTGAGTATTTGTGCACACGAGCGTTTGTGAATACGATATCAAAGAAATGCAAGAAAGTGTTATCTTTTATCAACTAATATATTTGATAAGTAGATTAACTCTTTCAACCTTGTCCTGTATAAATACTTTTCAAAGTTATATAAATTTAATGTAACTCACTAGCAGAATTTCAGAGTTAGGCCAAGTAATAAAATAAAGTTTGATTTTCAAGACAACACTAATCATTTCATAAACATAGCTCAGACCACAAGCAGACTTATAATGGGCTGGAATCGGAGACATTATACTCAAGGAGTCCTGTCCTGCAATGAATTTTGTTCAAAAATATCAAAATATTATAACTACCCCAGCTTTAATGAACAAGAACATCCCAGCCAGCCATTCTCTGCCCGTTGCAATCGATTCGCCACGTCCAGTATTAGTTTCGAAAGATAAATTTAGTAACACCGTTTTCCGCCTGTAGATTTATAAAATCAATAACGACCTACCAGTTCGCTGAAAGCCACGGACGTACCTGTGTCTGTGAAATAACCTTACATGATTTTCAGGTAAGTTTAAGACAATAGGAGTCTATTTTTTTTCTTTTTCAGATTTTGGTGAGGTTGAATATATATGTCATGTTTAATGTTATTCAATGGCAACATTTCAACATTTTTTCCTTACGTCAAAACGAAGTTTGTCAATCTAACAGAAGTATTTTTACATATTACTTCCTTGAACGTCTCACTAAATATAGCGAGATACCTGTGTTGAACAGTCCTCAGTATACGTGTACATTATTACGATTTTGTATAAAAATTTTTAAAAAATTTTTAAAAATTCCCCACTCACAAATGTACAGTCAAGGCATCTTCCGCTATAAAGGTGAATGAAAACGAAGATTTCATGTAATGAATTAAAAGTGGTAGTACAATTGAGACTTACTACGACAGACATTGATGTATGTATGTTTTATCAAAAATTAGTTAGCTCTGTTCATTTCTTACAAGTAGTGTAGAAATGATTGAGTCATTTCTATAATCTTCAAAGGCAAACATTTCATGACGTCATCTTAGCCAGTGAACATTATGTACGTTTCATCCAATTAATTTATATGACGAATAATTATAATAATGTAGTTAAACAGTCATTTAAGTCACTATGTATTGTTGCTCAGCATAAAAAATATATTTATTAAAAGGTTGTTAATCTGTTTGTAATGTTTGACGTTGACAGGCTGCCCGAATCATAGTCTTCTAATCCTGAATTTTAATTCACGAAAATAGCGTTTTGATACAATATATATTGTCCTTAAATAAAATATTACTCAAAATTACTTTTTCCTTCAGGAAAATAGTTTTTGACAAAGCATATAATGTATTTCACTAAAATAGTGTTTTGACCAAATATATACTATCCTTAACAAAAATATATGTTTGGCAAAAAATAGAGTGTCCTTCACTAACATAGTGCGTTTAATAAATCATATATAGTGTATTTAGATGACAATGAAACACTTATGAATAATCTTTTTGATAAGTAATAGCAAATTTACAATGACTCAACATTATTCTATTCTTGAAAATATATTAGTGCATATTGAACAAATACAAAAGACTGACAGAAGATATTCTTGTCTATTTGTATAAAAGATCTAACATCGACAAAATGTTTAACACAAATATGACAAAATACATTTACACACCTTTCTCTCGGTTGCATTATACATTTCTCTATTTTGTGACATTTGGATGAATAAGCACTATAATGATCTATCTATCTATCTATCTATCTATCTATCTATCTATCTATCTATCTATCTATCTATCTATCTATCTATCTATCTATTTATCCATCCTTCTATCTATCCATCCATCCATCCATCTATCCGTCTATCTATCTATCTCTCTAAACCTATCTAAGCCTATCACACTATCACTATATTCTCTTTAAAGATGTCATATGCATACAACACTTGCTTTCTCTCTCATTCGCCGTACTTTCTCACTTTTGTTTTCACTCACTCTCTTCATTTTCAATCTTCATCCTCCTTTCTTTCCCTCTATTATTGTTAAAGGTTTTAGTCTCCTCCGTCACTGTAACATTTTAATAATGTACAATGGAATTTAATTTCGTGAAGATTATTCAGTTATAGTTTAAACTGTTCCTCAGACTAAAATTCGTAAAGCCAAATTGGACCCAAACGAGATGTCCCTAGAATGTGTGACGATATATAATTAAATTCAGTACAATCTTACTTCTTACATTTCAGCCGGAAATGAGCGTCATCGACGAAACGACATTCGACATCCTGTACGAAGAAGTCTCGCAAGGCAAAGCCGCGTACATCGGCTCAACTGACAACTTCAGACGTCGCAACAAGCAGCACAACCGAGATGGGCGCTTCTGGGACTGCAAGATGCTGGTAGCTAGGGCCGAGAACATGACACATGCTGAGGACATGCTGTTACTGTTACACGTGAACAAAGGGGAAGACAATGTGCATCACTTCAGCAACGCTCAACCGAAGCCGGGGTTTGTGTACGCGTACATTCCGCGATTTGACGAGATGTTGAACTGGCCTTGTAGCGAACAGGCCAGTCTGTTTGAGAGGTACCCTACCTTGCTCGCACGATGGCTGGACAGAATTGGACAGTCAGATGAGGACAGAGAAAGGCGAGTGTCATCATATAATTGCCCGTCGCATTGGAACATGATGTTGATGTGGCCTGCTCACATACCTATGGAATTTTTGTATCTAATAAGGCGAGCTACTCACAAAGAACGGAAATTTAAGAGAGATAAACATTCAGAATTCATGACAACGAGTGTTCAACCCACGACAAGAACGAATATACAACCCCTGGTAAAAGTGAATGTACAAACCATGGCAACAGCAAACGCGCAAACCATGACAACAGCAAACGCACAACCCATGGTAACAGTGAAAATACAACCCACGGCAATAGGGAATTTACAACCCATGAACACAACCAAAGGAAATAAGATACAAGATAGAATAATGGAGAAAAGTGAGATACAAGATAGAATAATGGAGAAATGTGAGATACAAGATAGAATAATGGAGAAAGGTGAGATACAAGATAGAGTAATGGAGGAAAGTGAGATACAAGATAGAATAATGGAGGAAAGTGAGATACAAGCTAGAATAGTGGAGGAATACATGCTGCAGGAATATAAAATAATGGAGGAAAGTGAGCTACAAGATAGAATAATGGAGCAATACATGCTGCAGGAATATAAAATAATGGAGGAAAGTGAGATACAAGATAGAATAATGGAGAAAGGTGAGATACAAGATAGAATAATGGAGAAAAGTGAGATACAAGATAGAGTAATGGAGGAAAGTGAGATACAAGATAGAATAATGGAGAAAGGTGAGATACAAGATAGAATAATGGAGAAAAGTGAGATACAAGATAGAGTAATGGAGGAAAGTGAAATACAAGATAGAATAATAGAGAAAAGTGAGATAAAAGATAGAGTAATGGAGGAAAGTGAGATACAAGATAGAATAATGGAGAAAGGTGAGATACAAGATAGAATACTGGAGGAAAGTGAGATACAAGATAGAGTAATGGAGAAAAGTGAGATACAAGATAGAGTAATGGAGGAAAGTGAGATACAAGCTAGAATAATGGAGGAAAGTGAGGTACAAGATAGAATAATGGAGCACTACATGCTACAGGAATATAAAATAATGGAGGAAAGTGAGATACAAGATAGAATAATGGAGCAATACATGCTGCAGGAATACCAATTATATTTCGAAGACAGTGACGTAGAAGTGATTAGTGATTAACGATAACACACACCTACACACACGCACAAAAACATATATACATACATATACACATTCACTCATGTTCACACACTCGACCATATAAATAAGATTAATAAAACATTGACAGAAAGCGGACGGAAAGAAACCCACTGGAGATGAGGATATTAAAACTTTGAATTTGCAATAACATTATTTATGATGATTGTTATCACCATTTAGGAGGTTATTGAGTACTATATTATTATCACGAGGTTATTGCTAACGTATATTTATTGCACAAAGTCCTGCGTTTGTAATTTAAAAAAATATATTCTGCTGTATTTTCGAAAAGCAATTACTGGTATGTATTATTTATTGATTTAATTTTCGTCAAATTGAAGTTGAATGTGTAGAAAATAATATAATTAAATATCTACATATGTTAATTATATATTATATACTTATTAAATTACTATGAATGATTATGATGGTAATAATGATTATGATGATGATGACGATGATTAATGTCATCATTTATTGGATGAAAGATGTTTTGTTAGGCAAATAAAGAAGCGCTGACAAACAAGTAAAGTTAATTTAACACATATTTGCAATTACATAAGCTAATGATTATGTATTGTATCAATAAATTGACAGGATGTTAATAAGGTTAAAAACCGTCGTAGCATAACGTCAGCGGTAAATTAAGAGAGAAACGTGTAAGTGTAGCCCATCCATGTCAAACACGAATCACGATCATTCAGTGATGTAAAAATCGTGACTTAATATTTGACTCGTTGTGGGCTCGCAGGAAGCGATTCAACCTACATATGCACTAAGGAAAACAACTGCGTCACTAACAACTAAACACAAACAAACAAACACAACACTCCGTTAAATGACGCTAAGAATGAATTTTATACCTGTTATAATATATTCAACTTTATAAAGTGGCAAACGGAGAGTTAGTTTGCACGCTTTACAAGTTTCAGCATTTTGCACGCTTACAGGTTTAACTGTAACCCTTATCAAAACTCCGAGAATAAGTGTCTGCACTAATGGAAGTAGCGAAGTAGAGCGCCTGTGAGTAAATTAACGCTGAAACTTTGCAGAAGTATTGATTTTATTGTGCAAGCTTACTCATGAGTTCAAGTAAGAATGCTCGACCTAAACATTTATATAAATTATAGATGTAAGGAAAACTTGATTCAGTGAAAAACAGTAGGATGGCTTGTCACGTGACATTTAGCGAAGAACAAATGAGCACCAATAATTGAAATAATATTATTTTAAAAAATCTATTTATCAAGCATATATAATATCTCAATAGTTCCGGCTATTTTAACAGTGTTATTGAGGCACGTCATTGATAAGAATCAAATCCATGACGTCACACTATTTAAATGAAAGGCTGACTCTTCTGAATGCACACATTATGATCTGTTATTGCGATTTAATACATTTCATTGAAAGAAGTGAGTAAGTAATTTTTATTTCCTCAATAGTATTCCATATTTTATATACATTTAATTCTTGTAACGGGTAGATTGAACCATTATGAATCTTTTTGTTCCTTTACATTGAACATTTATCATGAATATATTAATGCTTTTATAGTGTTGAGAGAAGGGCTTTCAATACGAATATATTACTGCTTTTATAGTGTTGAGAGAAGGGCTTTCAATACAAATATATTAATGCTTTTAAAGTGTTGAGAGAAGGGCTTTCAATACGAATATATTACTGCTTTTATAGTGTTATAAGACGGGTGTTTAATACGAGTCTATAAAAGTTTTAGTGTTATAAAAGGGTATTCAAACAAATATATTAATTTTGTTGTGGTAAAAGGGCATTTCATACAAATATATCAGTGTATTTGTAGTGGTAAAAGTGCATTTCAAACAAATAGATCAGTGCATTTGTAGTGGTAAAAGGGCATTTCAAACAAATATATTAATGTTGTAGTGGTAAAAGGGCATTTCAAACAAATATATCAGTGTATTTGTAGTGGTAAAATGGCATTTCATACGATAAATTACTACTTTTTTCGTGGTATCAGAAAGGCAGTTATTGATGATACAGGATTATTTAAGGTATTTAATAATTAGCTATTAACTACGATATTATCACTCTGAACACTGAATATAACACAGAAAATGAGTTATAATACTCATGGAAACCACTTTTTAAATTGTCAAGTTAGATGATAGAGGAAGACTTTTTTATATTTGAGATAATAACGGAAAGTCGTCTTTATATACTAATTAACCATTAATTAATCATTATAATGTATAATTTATGAACACTGTATTTATTGGATGAATAAAATACCTAGCTCTCAAGGAAGACTAAACATGTCTGTGATTGGAGAGATTCTAAGAAGCAGTCACGTCTACAAAGTAAAAGCATTGGGTGATATTTTTTCGAACGACATTTAAATATTAATTGTATGTAAAGTTTAATTTTCATTTTACTAATGACTACACTAATCGTTTTTATTAAACATATTTCTATCTAGTGAATAAAATATTTTTTCAAAGAGAATACAAATGATTTGAAAATTATTTGTTGTTTTGTCTTTCTCACTGTACACCTGTGTGACGCACGAAAACAAGAAATGGGTCAAACAGTTCGAAAAGAGCCCTCCCTTACTCTTACACATTTCATCCAACCCTGTAGGCCTATTAAAGTAATTTTACATGAAATATAAATTGCTTTAACCCTTTTGTGCTTGGTTGTGACATGTGATAGTGAAATGAGACTGTGGAATAGTGTTGTGTGCCACACTCATTCCTATTGCATACAACAGCTAAATGCACACATTAATGTGTTTGGTAGAACACCAGACAAGTCAATTAGTTAACATCCCTCACTTGCATTAAATAATACCTAGTCAAGCATGAAAATACAGAGAGAATGTACACAGAATTTCATGAACGATCTCTGATTAAGTGTAGATTGAGATCTTTGACAATACTAAAAGGTTGATTACAAAAACAAAATGCTTACATTTGCATAATTATAATTGCTTATATTGCACGACGATCAGACACAGAGTAATCTGCACAAACTTCGAACTTTGATCTATTTCATTAACGTGATGAAGTCAGGTAGGAGAGAAAGTTTCAAGTGTGTGTGTCTGTGTGTGTGTGTGTGTGTGTGTGTGTGTGTGTGTGTGTGTTGTGTGTGTGTGTTGTGTGTGTGTGTGTTTGCGCGCGCGCGCGCGCGTGTGAGTGAGAGAGAGAGTGGTTGACATTTAATTGAGACATAAGGGACACATGCTCTGCATAATGCCATTGTCTCAGATTAAGATCACAGTCTTCATACCCTTTGTAGATTGAACAGTTGGATAGGGAGGTTAGAAATTGCTTCTAGTGCTATGAGTGACTTTTTAAAACATTCCTAACATGTCCAATTCCCTCTCATTCACCGTCACGTACAAGGTAAAATATTTTCAATTGCTGGTTGTGTGGTCACAATGTTTACTCAGCTACATCTACAGTCAACCGATTGTTTGCACAAGGTTATTTTACACTTTGGAAATTTCTTTCGCTGTAGATATGCATTTGGATTTTATCTATGAAAGATATTACACACAGGGAAATACTTTTATACATCATATAAATGCATCAAAAGAATTTATATATTTTTAAAATGCTTTTCTCAATATTCTACTCCCAAATGTTCAAGAAATGGGTCTCAGTAACTTATAAAGAAATATAACTCAAATTTGTACAGTCAGTAAATTAAAGAAATTTAACAATATTCCTTCAAATTAAATAATAATTCTTTACATTTATTATTGAAAAAAATGATCGATTGCTTTATGATATCTGAAAAACACTGCACTAAACATAACACATCATAGTTAATTCAAATTGTATTTTGTTACTGTTTTGCTTTTAGACAATTATTGAACTGTGTTAAATAATGCAGGGGCAGATTTTACATAGATTATTTATTCAAAACTATATTATGAAGTTAATATAATTTAAAAAAATTAAAATACTTTATTTGCATTCCACTTTGATGTTTGTGTATTGAGATACCTCATAATGATTTCAGAATTTTAATAATAACTGCGATAGTGATAATAGTGAAGTGGATGGGACAATTTAAAAATTATTCATATTCATTTTGTACATGAACACCTATTTGAACGAAATGTTACTGTAATGTTAAAATATGGTTGTTCCCGATAGCTTCAATGGTATAATTGCTAAATATCTTGCACTTTGTCATATTAATTCCATTTGCAAACTGAACATAAGTTGGAAATAGCAGACTTGAAACCAAGACTAATGTAAATTTATATCACACGACAGTGTAAATTACCATCTTGTCACTTCTCCTAATGAAAGAAAAGATATGATGGCAGTCAAAGTGTTAAACTTTGTAAAAGTATTTAGGCTTGTATTATATATGTTCCTTGTTTCTTACTGTATTTGATGGACTTTTTGTGTCTGGATTGTGCAAATGTGCTTTAGGTGGTAAAGACTGAAGGGTCACTAAAATCTATGATTGAAAACACCCCTTCCCTCCTTAAATATATTTGATTACTGATGTTTGATTTATTGAATGATTTATTAAGTGATCTCTTGAGTGAGTGAGAGGCCGAATGAGTGAATGATTGTCTGATTGATATAGTGATTGATTATCTTCTCGTTGATTACTTTAATGATCGTGATCAACTGATTGATTCATTCACTTTTGGGTAACCGGGTGGGTCAATTATTCATGTTGAATGGTTACTGATAGATCTATTGACTGACTGACTTACTGATTAACAAATAACTGACTGACTGAGTGAATGATTGGCTGATTGATTTATTGTTTCTTAATGTAATAATCGTGATCAACTGACATTGATAGATTTGTGGATGCTTGGGTGAATGGATGAACGACTTTCATTATTATTTCCATTTTATTTTCGTTAAAGTCGCCATCTTTCGTTGAGCCCAGAAAGAATAATGATTGGTAAAGAGAAGGTAGTAATTGAATAAAAAGATCGTGAAGAGAAACATTGATTTGGTTATTGTCAAATACTTGCATATATTTATAAATGGATTTTAATGTGTGTGTGTGTGTGTGTGTGTGTGTGTGTGTGTGTGTGTGTGTGTGTGTGTGTGTGTGTGTGTGTGTGTGTGTGTGTGTGTGTGTGTGTGTATTATATATATTAATGGAAAAATGCAAGTTAAAAGCAAATTAATGTGAATTAAGGTAAATAAGCAACCTCCTAATATATCACAAATAAACCGAAGTTTAGGAAAATGTGAAATACTTCGACAATTAACTACATAACAAAAGAAACATACTAAAGACAGACTAAAACAATCTGATATAAGTCTCTTGTAGAAATTGCGTTGAAAATATTCCGGACTGTAACTTAATCCCGTAGACGTCCAAACTGAAACGTAAAACATTTTTACGTCGGCCAGCGAGAAAGGAATGACGGGTGTGTTTGCATCAGTGCTCACGCACTTACACACGAACACCTGTTGTTACCGAGTCTCGTTTACTGCCTGTCCATTATACTATGTACAATCTGTCGATATGACCAGCATTTAGTATTCATAAATTTCTAGAATCATCGACTAATATTTCATTTCCACTATTGATTTTCCTCTTTGTTCTGAAATATTTAATAGTAAATAGAACGTGTTTTTTTTTAAATCTATGTCAAACAGCACACGAAATCTGTGTGGAAACAAACAGTTATAGGCACTCATATAATCAATCATATGTCTAAACACTCACAACATAAATACATACATATCCTGCAACATCACTCATAGATAGATAGATAGATAGAAGGAGATAGATAGATAAATAGATAGATAGATAGATAGATTGATTGATGTCACAGGAAATGAGGGACCGAAATTATATTTTATTTCATTTTAAAAAACCGCTAACAAAACTAATTGAAGTAATCCGAGTTTTGTTATTTTACATATGTAGCATGTAACTTCCAGTAACGGTCACCTAAGATCTCTTTAGTAGACAGACGTTCGTGACGCAGTGTGTGTTAATTATCATATTGAATATATATATTAGTTTATGAAGAATATGTATGTTAAATAAATTGGGACAACTGCGCAATACCGTCACATGTTGTTGACGAGTGAAATGGCCAGTGCGCATTAGAATTGACCACAGAAAAGCGTGCATCACGATTACCACTATATATCCAAGGCAAAAATCATGTCACAGGACATAGCTTCTGGAAGTTTTGGAAACCTTCAGTGAGAGCTATATAAGAGGCAAAATGAAGACTTTACTCTCAATGTTGAAAACGTCGATTCGTCTGAAGCCAGTCTAACTTCACGAATGAATTATCTCATGTACAGAGATTTCATAAAGGAAAGCTGCAATAATCTCTTTCCATCCGTTTTCCATCCGTCTGATGCCATATATTGAGTAACGAGGCAAAATTACTCAGTATAACTTTTGGCAAAGTGGAAAGTTCACTGTCCAGAAAAACCCGATGCATGCGACGCTGGTTGTATGCAGTTAACGACACGAGGGATCAACTTGTTCTCCCCCCTGTCTGAGAGTTCGGTTGGACAGATCTATCCCGCTATTGGGAGGCTAGCACCGAGATTTCTTACAGACATCCGGATTTCTACACTCAATGTAATGCGACGACACATCCCACGGGACGACTCCACCCGATAATGCTAAACGTCGTTGAGGTGTCCGTGTCCACGACAAACAACGATAATTATCGAGGCTGACAGCAGTCAGCTAAATTTCAGATTTCTCCCCAGTGATAATCTGAAAGTGGTGCCTAGATTCTGCAGAATCTTCACCTGTAATGCGACGCCTCAATTGCGCCGTGATCTTCACTCTGAAGTGCCGCTTATAAGTGACGTGTGAGCTTACGTCATCTCCTTGGAACTCTGACATTAATAGTGAGTAATCATTAGCACGGCTAACGCGCACATACTTAACGCTAGGACTCGAAGAAAATGAACACTATTATATCGTTTGCAAAATAAGAACTCTAATGTTAAAAGTAATGCTTATTTTACATGTCAACTATTGTTAAAGCGGCCCCATTTGCCGCATAAGAATTGTGTAATTAATCTTTATTTTATATTTTGAATTTCATCATTTTCATCTCCCCTTATTTCCCACAGAGTGTATGACATTGGAAAGTTGAATGAATGATTAATCACTGTGCGAAAGAGTAGTGCCCCCCTTTAAATCGGGAAATAAATAACCTGATTTAAACATCTTTCAACTCTCTTGTTATTCATAGTTTTTGAGAGGGACGAAAGAATTTGTACTATTGTTTTGCACCGTTCGTCTGTTCGTCCATTTATTCACATTTATGATACACACTCACAACACACACCGCCAATAAAACGTTCCTTGGCATGACATTAATAAATTGGGCCCCACCCAAACATCAATGGTGTATGTCATGTGTGTCTATGTAACAACTTGACGCGACGTAGTACTGGCACACGTCACGGGCTTTTCTTGGAGGTGCACCGGAGCAGGCCAAAAATAGACTTCACCCCTTGCATCTCTAACTTCAGCTCGGGTCGGCTTGTAACGAGCCTCCCGTTTTGTGACATCTGGTGACCACTGACCGTGATCTGACAAGGTAAATTGTGTTGTTGTAAGAAAGTGTCATCTCTTTCCTGCTTTTCTATCTCATCACCATTATGCATTGTTTATTGCATGTTAGGGCTTTGCTATTGAGACTTAGGTGAACTGGACTTTGATAAGACTTATTATTGTGTTGAAATAAGTTTTATAATCTTTACGCTATTATCGTTAACGCGTACCGACTCGTGTTTAGACGTACATAGATCGATATTTTGTACGCTACATTAGCAACTGTTGTTTTGCTAACTTTGCAAATTTGTGATTAGGATTTCTTTTATTCGTGTTTGTCATAATCCTAATCACGTGGTGGCTGGTGTTCATACGCACACCATTGCACCACTTGTGACCGACAGAGGTCAAAATCCCGCGAATATTCTAAGTCACTTTATCCATACTCGTGATAACTAGCGATTTTAAAAATGGCCGAGCTAGTAAACATAAAGAAAGAACTCATGGCTATGGGTAGAGAATTCGGGTATGAAAAAGCCGAGTTAAAGGAATACGTGGATGAGGAGATAGCTAAATGGTATGTTGCGAAAGAAAATGAGGCGAAAGAGGCGAGAGAGCTAGAGGATAAGAAAAATGAGCTAGAAGAAAAGAGACAGGTAGCTAAGGATTTAGAGATGCAAACTTTGAGAGAGCTAGAGGAAAAAAGATCGAAAGAGGCTATAGAGCTAGAAGATAAGAGACAGTTAGCTAGACAGCTAGAGATGAAAGACCTGAGAGAGCTAGAGGAAAAAAGAGAGTTAGCTAAACAGCTAGAGATGCAAAACCTGAGAGAGCTAGAGGAAAAAAGAGCGAAAGAGGCGAGAGATTTTAAAGAGAAAGAAATCCAAGATATGAGAGAAATAGAGTTATTAAAGATTCAGTCAGCTAGGGATTTAGAAGATAAAAGGCAGGAAGTAGAAGAGAGAAAGCTTAAGTTAAAAGCTAGAGCACATCAGGAACAGCTTGAATTAGCTAAGCAAGAGGTAACAGCTAGAGAGAAGTTGTTAGATGGGACTGCTAAGCAACAGGCCGAGTTAAATAAACCCCGTACACGGCTAGCTTTCTTTAACCCTGAAGTCGAGACAATTGACGAGTTTTTGACACGCTTTGACAGTTTCATTGCCAACTTTAATTACACTGACATTGAAAAGAAACAACAACTGGGTCAAATACTTCAAGGTGAAAGCTCGCGCGCATTTACTGATCTAACGCGCGATCCCGCTATTACTTATGCAGATCTCAAAACGGGTTTGATGCGTACTTTTCAATGTACAGCAGAAGGTTTTCGAAAAATGTTTAGGAGAGCCATACCTAAAGCAAATGACACCATGCAAGCCTTCGGTACCCGGTTACGCCATTATCTTGATAGATGGATTGATTTGACAGACATCCGGAAGACATATGAGGGCCTATTTGATTTGATATTAAGAGATCAATTTCTCCATATTGCTCCGCCTGCAATGACGACATATTTGCAGCGAAATCCCCCGACTAACTTCAGTGATATGTTGAAGTTAGCAGACACGTATAATGATTACCCTGATCCGGTAATTACGAGGAGTGCACCACGCCCTCCTCCTACAAATCGGCAGAAGTATACACCGAAACCGAACCGACCGATGGCGAAATCGGAAAAACCCGAACCGGTACAACGGACATACACTAAGTCACAAGACGTACGACGTCACACACGTGATTCCCCGCCTATGACATGTTACACTTGCAAAGGGAAGGGGCATAGTTCTCAGAACTGTCCCAGTCCACGTGATGTAAAGGTATGCACTGAAACAGGTGCAACTCTAAAGACCCAACAGGCTACAGTAAACGGACAAAAAGTCAAAATACTGGTCGATACAGGTGCGTCCATAAGCTGCATAAATGCTAAACTTGTACGCCCTGAACAGTATCTAAGAGGTAGTGTCCGCATTCGATGTGTTATGGGACACCTTAGTACATGTCCAAGAGCCACTGTACATGTTACGTCACCCGTATTTTCCGGTACAGTCACCGCCGCGGTAATAAGAGACATGCAGTTCGGATTCATACTATCGCCCGAACAGTGTGACGCAAACACTGATGACATCTATCCTGTTCTCCCCGTAACCACTAGAGCACAACGGGAACGTAGTAAACAAGGACCCCCAGCTCTAAAGATAGTCGAGAATACATTTCCGCAGTTGACCCCAAGTCAACTCAGTCACCTGCAGCAGGAGGACAAAAGCTTGTCCGCAATGCTAAAGCTGGCACGGAAAAACACTATTACGTCCAGCAAATACGCGACAATTACGTATTTCCTGAAGGACGGACTAGCGTTTCGGCGCACCGACTTTAAGGAAAATGATACTAGAAGCACCACGTGTCTATTTACCCCTAAACCACTCAGACCGCTGATTCTAAGCTTTGCACACGACTCAATCATGTCCGGACATCAGGGCGCACGTCGCACTGAACAACGGATTCGCGAGGACTTTTTTTGGCCAGGCCTGAGTAGGGATGTTCGCTCGTACGTTCGTACATGTACGCAGTGTCAACAACATATTGACCGAGGGCGTGTCAGTCGAGTTCCCCTCGAGATAGTACCAACAGTAGAGGAACCATTCCTAAAAGTCGCAGTAGACATTATTGGCCCAATCATTCCCGCGGCCGAAGGAGGATATCGCTATATCCTAACAATCGTGGATTTTGCAACACGATATCCAGAAGCAGTCGCATTAAAGGGCATCACAGCGATCGAAGTCGCAGACGCTTTAATAGACGTATTTTCTCGCACGGGCGTTCCCCGAGAAATATTGAGTGACCAGGGCACTCAATTCACCTCAGCAATGATGGCTGAAACAATGCGTCTACTAGCGTGTAAACAGTTGTTCTCATCACCCTATCACGCTCAGTCTAATGGTGCCGTTGAACGTTTCAACGGTACAATAAAGAAAATGTTAATTAAAATGGCCTCGGAACAACCCGACCAGTGGCCGCGTTTTCTAGCACCATTACTCTTCGCGTATCGCGAACTCCCACAAGAGAGTACGGGCTACTCACCGTTCCAACTACTATACGGCAGGCAACCTCGTGGTCCCCTTAAGCTAATAAAAGAAACATGGGTCAAGGGAGACACTGTGACCGATGGTAAAGATGTTCACACGTACGTAGCCGAACTACGTCAACGTCTGACCGAGACATGTCACTTAGCACAGGAAAACATTCGCGAAAAACAACCCCGATACAAGTGAAATTTTGACCGTACAGCTGTGGAACGTAACCTCGAACCAGGTCAGCTCGTGTTACTCTTGCGGCCCACGCATAACAACCGCATGCAAATGCACTGGCGTGGACCCTATCGCGTTATTAAGCGTGTGAAGCAGAACGACTACAGCATACAGATAGGAAATAAGCAGAAAACCTATCACATAAATATGCTCAAGCGTTACTATGAACGCAGCGACGAACAGATACAAAACGTGAATGTCGCACTGATACAATTGGAAGACTCCAATTTCAGTACAGACATGATGTCCGCCGAAACCCAGCCTAACTCTGCAGTTACAGTCGATCAAGTCGAGATTGACTCGAACTTAACTGTCGAACAGCGCGACGCAATGTCAAAGCTCTTACACAGACACGCGCGCATATTCACCGACCAACCGGGCCACTCAGATTTGGTTGAACACCGCATCAAACTTTTAAGCGACAAACCGATACGCTTAAGACAGTACCCACAGAAATATGAGAGCACAAAGTACATAGCAGAACAGGTGCGTGAAATGCAAAAACAGGGCGTGATTGAACAGTCAATCTCCCCATATTCATCACCGGTCGTCTTAGTTAAAAAGAAAGACGGTACGCTTCGTTTTTGTGTGGACTACAGACAGTTAAATGAGATAACTGAATTCGATGCGGAACCTATCCCAAATCAGGACGAATTGTTCGCAAAACTAACCAAGGCACATTACTTTTCAAAGTTTGACATGTGCAAAGGGTACTGGCAACTGTCAGTTGCTATTGACGACAGACCAAAAACAGCCTTTCCAACCCCGCTAGGCTTATTTCAGTTTTGCCGACTACCGTTCGGACTAGCGAACGCACCCGCAACATTCGCGCGCTTCATGCGAAAATTACCGTTAGAGAGCGTTGACGCATTGAATTTCTTTGATGACATACTGGTAGCAACAGGAACATGGGACCAACATTTATCCTCAGTGGATGGTCTACTTGACATTCTCGAGCGCCATAGATTGACCGTGAAACCCTCCAAAGTTCGCGCGGGCTTTCGAGAGATTGAGTTTCTTGGCCATATCATAAGTGACGGACAAATAGGCCCAAATCTAGACTTGACTGCAGCCATTCGTGACATGACCTTACCGACTACAAAGAAACAGGTCAGGGCAGTTTTGGGGCTAGTGGGGTACTACCGAAAATTTGTCCCAAACTTCAGTACGCTTCTTAAACCACTGACGGACTTAACTGGGAACAAACAACCTACGAAAATACGATGGACGGCAGAGTGTAGCACCGCCCTCGAAAAAGTGAAGGACATCTTGACCAGTAAACCCGTCCTACAGTTACCAGACTTTGACAAGAGATTTATTGTCAGGACCGACGCATCAGACGAAGGCCTCGGTGCCATACTTCTCCAAGAGACAGATGACGAATACCTACCGGTAGCATACGCGTCTAAGAAACTGTTAGATCGTGAGACACGGTACTCTACGATTGAAAAAGAGTGCTTAGCAATCGTATGGGCACTCAAGAAATTTAGTGCTTATCTGTACTCTAAACCATTCATCCTGCAGTGCGATCATAAGCCGCTTACATATCTGCGCACTAGCATGTACGATAACGCTAGGCTAACTAGATGGACACTCCTGCTACAGGAGTATAGCTTCGTTGTCGAACACATCGCGGGCAGAGAAAATTCGGGTGCCGATGCATTATCCCGGCATGCCATAACCGCGATATAAACAAGAAAGAGGATAGTCTCTCCACAGATGCGCATATAATTCCTGTGGGGACTATCGTGTGAAATAAAATTTTTTTTTGTTCCTATTTGATTTCCACTTGAGAGCTCCAATCAATTTTAAGAAGGGGGTTGTCACAGGAAATGAGGGACCGAAATTATATTTTATTTCATTTTAAAAAACCGCTAACAAAACTAATTGAAGTAATCCGAGTTTTGTTATTTTACATATGTAGCATGTAACTTCCAGTAACGGTCACCTAAGATCTCTTTAGTAGACAGACGTTCGTGACGCAGTGTGTGTTAATTATCATATTGAATATATATATTAGTTTATGAAGAATATGTATGTTAAATAAATTGGGACAACTGCGCAATACCGTCACATGTTGTTGACGAGTGAAATGGCCAGTGCGCATTAGAATTGACCACAGAAAAGCGTGCATCACGATTACCACTATATATCCAAGGCAAAAATCATGTCACAGGACATAGCTTCTGGAAGTTTTGGAAACCTTCAGTGAGAGCTATATAAGAGGCAAAATGAAGACTTTACTCTCAATGTTGAAAACGTCGATTCGTCTGAAGCCAGTCTAACTTCACGAATGAATTATCTCATGTACAGAGATTTCATAAAGGAAAGCTGCAATAATCTCTTTCCATCCGTTTTCCATCCGTCTGATGCCATATATTGAGTAACGAGGCAAAATTACTCAGTATAACTTTTGGCAAAGTGGAAAGTTCACTGTCCAGAAAAACCCGATGCATGCGACGCTGGTTGTATGCAGTTAACGACACGAGGGATCAACTTGTTCTCCCCCCTGTCTGAGAGTTCGGTTGGACAGATCTATCCCGCTATTGGGAGGCTAGCACCGAGATTTCTTACAGACATCCGGATTTCTACACTCAATGTAATGCGACGACACATCCCACGGGACGACTCCACCCGATAATGCTAAACGTCGTTGAGGTGTCCGTGTCCACGACAAACAACGATAATTATCGAGGCTGACAGCAGTCAGCTAAATTTCAGATTTCTCCCCAGTGATAATCTGAAAGTGGTGCCTAGATTCTGCAGAATCTTCACCTGTAATGCGACGCCTCAATTGCGCCGTGATCTTCACTCTGAAGTGCCGCTTATAAGTGACGTGTGAGCTTACGTCATCTCCTTGGAACTCTGACATTAATAGTGAGTAATCATTAGCACGGCTAACGCGCACATACTTAACGCTAGGACTCGAAGAAAATGAACACTATTATATCGTTTGCAAAATAAGAACTCTAATGTTAAAAGTAATGCTTATTTTACATGTCAACTATTGTTAAAGCGGCCCCATTTGCCGCATAAGAATTGTGTAATTAATCTTTATTTTATATTTTGAATTTCATCATTTTCATCTCCCCTTATTTCCCACAGAGTGTATGACATTGGAAAGTTGAATGAATGATTAATCACTGTGCGAAAGAGTAGTGCCCCCCTTTAAATCGGGAAATAAATAACCTGATTTAAACATCTTTCAACTCTCTTGTTATTCATAGTTTTTGAGAGGGACGAAAGAATTTGTACTATTGTTTTGCACCGTTCGTCTGTTCGTCCATTTATTCACATTTATGATACACACTCACAACACACACCGCCAATAAAACGTTCCTTGGCATGACATTAATAAATTGGGCCCCACCCAAACATCAATGGTGTATGTCATGTGTGTCTATGTAACAACTTGACGCGACGTAGTACTGGCACACGTCACGGGCTTTTCTTGGAGGTGCACCGGAGCAGGCCAAAAATAGACTTCACCCCTTGCATCTCTAACTTCAGCTCGGGTCGGCTTGTAACGAGCCTCCCGTTTTGTGACAATTGATAAAACTGTTTGTTAATGTGTGTATGCGTATATGTGCGAGTTTACGAGGTCGTGCATGTGTATGTGTTAGTGGTGGTGCCGCATATAGGTTGGATGAAACTGATGTAATATATCTGTTTTTACTGGTCCAGTTGCTGACTTAATGTATATTTTCTGGCCGATATATTTACAACCACTGATTTATATGCTAACGAAATCGGATAAAAATAAATTAACAAAGCAGAAGGAAACAACAAACAAAATTATGATATAACTATCCATGTGAAAAACGTTTTCGAACACTTCTAAGACACACACTGTCACTTTCAACCGCGAATATTGATCCGAAATTGGTCCTGACAACTCTTGTTTATATCACTGTTGATTTTAGGGTACTGCGGAGTGCTTACAACAAGGTTCTTGTTTATATCACTGATGATTTTAGGGTATTTTAGAGTGCTCACAACAAGGGTTTTTTTTATCACTGATGATTTTAGGGTATTTTGGAGTGCTCACAACAAGGTTTTTGTTTATATCACTGATGATTTTAGGGTATTTTGGAGTGCTCACAACAAGGTTTTTGTTTATATCACTGATGATTTTAGGGTACTTTGGAGTGCTCACAACAAGGTTTTTGTTTATATCACTGATGATTTTAGGGTACTCACAACAAGGTTTTTGTTTATATCACTGATGATTTTAGGGTACTCACAACAAGGTTTTTGTTTATATCACTGATGATTTTAGGGTATTTTGGAGTGCTCACAACAAGGTTTTTGTTTATATCACTGATGATTTTAGGGTACTTTGGAGTGCTCACAACAAGGTTTTTGTTGCTGTTTCACGGCGGCAATTTTTCCTTATTCTGACAGATAAGCGTCATGTTTCGTGCATGTGCAAAATCTTAACAAACAGACAAAACTATAAATTTAAAAAGATAAAATTATCCATTGAAAACAGATGAAAAATTACTTGTATCGAGTGTGTTGTGCTGCTTGAAACGTGGTGTGTCATTGTGTCAGTAGGCCTACTAGCATTTGTTTAGTTAATTTCTTGCTCTTTGTGCTGTCAGTGAAGGCAGTGCTACTCATTCCAGTAATATCTGTTACCACTGCTGACGTCACTCTATGAAATTAATTAAATATTAAAAACAGACAGGGGGCTCTTTCTAGTGATGATTTTAATTCATGTTTGATTGAAATTGAAATAAAATAAAAAATTTACTGTCCTTGACAAGTGAACAATATTGTAGAGAAAGAAACTCATGAGAAAAATTTCGCGTTGTTTATTTTTTTAAACAAAAATGTTTTCAAGGATTAAAACATGATACCTTTTGAGATAAAGTAATCAAACAAACCAGAGTAGCTATCACAGCTTGACTGTATAGATTTTCTTGTAAATGAGGATGTTGGTGCTTGTTAAAACTCCAGGTAAATACCAAAGCAATGACTGCGTACATGTGCACTTCAAGATAGTGAGTTTTCGAGGAGTAAACGTAACTGTGGAAAATCAGATATTGAGGAAATCATTCGCTTATAGCTTTAGCTGGAAGGCTAGTTTTATTTTCTCTTTACACTTTGTGAACTAACAGCCCTCGGTGACACTTTAGCCAATGGCAGTCTAAAACAATAAGAAAATCATTCGCTTTTAGCTTTAGCAGCCAGACTAGTTTTATTTTCGTTCTTCACTTGTGAGATAACAGCTCTCAATGACTTTTTAGCCAATGACAGTTTAAGAAATACATTTTTAGACACGATGTTGTTAAATATGAGTCACACATTGCCACACACATGTACATACACACACATACACACATACTCCCATATACACACATTCATACTATACCTACAAACATACACTTATACAAGCATCCACTCATATAAACATACCACATATACAAAGATACATACATACACACGTGCACACACATACACATACATACACACATATGCACACACACCGCACTCAAATATATTCACAAAAGTAAGTACGTTGGGTTTATTTATCCAGCTTGTTCCAGTTAGAGTACATCATTTGAATTTATTAAAAGTTATTTCAGATTAAGGATGAAAAAGATCAATTCTCAGACGAACTATTTACATCTAATGCAGGTGAATAAGATCATTAGCGTGTGTAATGTACAACAACTATAAAATAAAAATGGCTGGTTAATAAATACTACTGTTTCAGTTATCACTACAGCTATGACAGTCACTATCACTGCTGTACTAATATTAATATTTTCCCAACGTACAAGTATTTCTACTACTACTATATCACTGTCACTTCATACACAAAAAAAAAGAAATAGAGGAACACACACAGAGAAGACTCAAATAAGATGTCTATGAGATAAGACGTCAGCTAGTCACATTTCTAGGTCAAATGACGTCACTAGCTGCCGCCACCTCTAGGCTGACTAGTGTGATGTGTGTGTGTGTCGAGACCTGTTCGTATCACTATTGATTTCCGGGTACCTCGAAGCGTTCATATCTGTGGTTCCTTTTGCAGTGTTTGACGAAAACGGAATTTGTTCTTGTTCTAACAGGTATGTAGCTTGTTTAGTACAGTCAAAATCTTAGCAAACTGACAAAAATGTACATAATAAAAATTTAAAAAATCTCAAATCTACTAGTGTAACAACACACAGACACATATTCAGAAAGGTTTTTTAGAACTGTATGGAGGTGATCACTGATGCCAAAGTAGTTTAGTGCATTTGAACTAAATACATTGCAACGTAAGGAAGGAAACAAACACAAAAAAGAATGAACACAGACAAATAAATTGTTTACAATTGTGTACATTTTTGTCAGTTTGCTAGTCATGTGGTTATTTTGGTCAAACTGAGAGTCCTGAATTAAACGGAAACAATGTCGTATAAGATAAGTGAATAACATGTTACATACACTTCAGAATGCTGTTCTGAAAATACAAGTGAAACTATCGCATAAATCAGCCATTATTATGACTCTTTTTATGTTTGATAAAGGAGATAACAATCTGACAATGGGCAAGCCAAAATCTTCGGGTGCAAAATTCAGGAAGCCAACGATCAAGGTTGCGAAAATCCCTAAGCCGAAAGCCGTCCGTAAGGTCCCAGCCAAGATCCCCAAACCCAAAATCTACAGACCACAAGTGCACCAGACTATCAAACAGACAATCACCACGACTCTACACAAGCGGATTGCCTAAGAGCAAGAAAGAGGGTGAAGGGTGGTATGTGGCAATGTTTTGCTCGAACTTTTTGCTTGTAGAAACTGATACAGTGTAATTACTAGCATGGAAAGGGAAATAACTTTAAAATATTATGGAAAAACACCAATATTATGAAAATAGAATATGTTTATGTTGGATTTATTATTCTGTTCTAAACAATTTTCAAAATAAATCAATTAACAATGATTATATGTTTGGTGAATATTATTATGAGCATCTGATCTATGAAATAAATTTTGCTTTGAGTGTGCCATATATATATTGTGTGTGTGTGAATGTATAGGTGTGTATGTGTGTGATAAGTGTGAGTTTGTGTGTGTGTGTGTGTGTGTATGTGCGTGTGCTTTATTTTTCTTTTACTGTGGCATTCCATCATTTTGCTGTCTTATTTGCTTTCATTTCGCACATAGTTCACAAGCTCTCCAAAGCACATAGCGACCATGAGGAGTGCACACCACAAACCATCTCTCGTCAATATCTATGTTCATGCTAAGAGTGTGTATAGGCTACAGAAATTCTTATTTTTGTACTTATTGAATACAAATATGGTCGTTGTTTTGTAATCATTATTTTTTGGTTTACTATATGAGCTTTTTTCATGTATCTTATGATTTCAGCCTATATCTATTAAGACATTATTGAGTGTGACTTGGGGGCACGCCAATTCTATATCTATCTGCATGGCAGACTCTTGTGTGGCAAGTCACGTCTTTGCAACTGTAGCTACTGTCTAAAGCTGTGGCACATGAAACCAACGTTATTTTCACTTACCAGTATGTCACATGCTCTTACATATGCAATATTTCTCAAACTAAGTCTTTTTTAGATTTTGTGCAGAATAAGCACATTGATAAGTAGACAAAAATGACTTAAATACATATTCATAATAAATACACGAAACAAAGAGATTAGGTATTCAACCTAAATCAGCGCTACTTTCAGTTTCACAGTTCTTTCTAGAAATAGCCTACCAATTATTATTCGGCTTTGTGCAGCCAATAAGAATCATTGTTGCATTAAAAAGTCAGTTACTGGTTTGGGCTTCATAACGATAAGGCGGATAAGGGAACTGTAGCAAACCCTGCTGGAATAATTCGTTCGAGAAATAAAGTACGGAAACATCCGTGAAGAGAAACAAAGAACGAATGGCGTCAGGAATGACACGCGGGAAACCTTTTCTCGACACTCGCCTAACGTGTGCCTTATGCATGGAACCTTTTCGGGGACGCAACCCCAAGTTACTTCAATGCTTTCACACTTTTTGTCTTTCCTGTTTAACAACCCTTGCCGAGCAAGCCACTGAAAAGAAATTTAGGTCAACGGATTACAAAGGCGAGAGCAATGTGAAAGATAAAGAAAAGTTGGAGTCTAGCGAGACCGTACTCACTGATTCTTCTAAAGCAGACATTCGCAACAAAATACATATCACTGAGGATAATATCGACGATAATGAACGCAAGAATGATGACAAGGAGACGGTGGAGGTCACGTTCCTCTGTCCAACTTGCCGCACTCCTATCACGGTGCCAGAGGGTGGTGTAAGCTGTTTGCAGGTAAAAAACAATAACATCAAGCAAGATTTTTATTTCTGTTATTTTCTTTCTCTTCGTATGTCGGTCAAGAACAATAACCCTGCACAATGCTCCAGTGACTCATATCTTGAATGAACGATCACGGTTGTCGGTCTCTTAATATAATATAATAATGAAATAATTTAATTTCGAAACAATTTTAAGCCATAAAATATTACAATGAAACCTAACATCTACATCCAAGTATTGAGATAGTGTTTGTTTGTGGGTTTTTTGTTTTTTTTTTGGGGGGAGAGGGGTGCAGTTTGTGCAGATTTTGATATTTAGACTTTACTCAAAACACACGACATATGATCATTATATGCCCCGAAACACTATCAATGATTTAATTTAAGGGTGCTCACTTTTCTTAAACATATTCCCCTACCCTTCACTTATCATGTATACTCAGCGAGATGGTACTAGGTTTAGTCAGACAACACCTATTCTTTGACATCAGAATCAGAACTCAGGGGATCTACAGTCTTACAGAGATGGGAACCTAGAGGAACTGAGTGAAATTCAAGAATGTTTATACTGGAGGCACTGTCCACAGTCTACGCCAGAAGTCGTAAGGGACCACAAGAGGCCGCTAGATTTGTTGTGTGACATCAGGGCCACATCGAATAATCAAAAACACTGTTCAACTGTCATAAGAACAATAAGATAAGTCATAATACCAATAGAAACACAACTCAGAGACAGTGTGTGTTTAGTTATTAGGGCCGCGTGATAATACACTCTTGTTAGTCGCAAATCGTAATTGTTCATTTTTTTTCTATTTTAATTGAATTGTTATTAAATTTATTTGTTATCTTGCCCGTTGTTACATAATTGTTTGTAGCACGACCAGATATCCAACTGATTGGGGGCGAACCATAATAAAGGGATAAAGAATCATAAATTTTAATTTATAAATAAAGGGGGATAACATTATCAGTTGAGGCAAGTCAACTGAATTATCTGGCGAGGTGTCGTGAATAATTGGCCGAATATTGTGGCATTTCGTGGACGAAATTGTTAGAAATTATTCAATAAACCAATATTGATAACTAGAATCTAAATTAGGACAGGGTGGTTAAACGTAGACGGGACATGTGACAAGTATGCTAAACATTTGACATTGTTTCTAGTGTTGTATGGGGCTAATAAATAATGTTGCAAGAAACTGTAAGTTAAGACTTGAATGTAAGAAATAAAGGAGTTAAAAAGGAATGAACTGGAAACTTAATGTTTGTTCCCTGATTATATTTTTACAGGGAAAAATCAACCTTTTCTTGTTTTATGGGAATCTCCTGGTTCACTGATTATACACTGCTATGACTGGTAGACGCGAGAAGTGTCTGGTGAATATGCAAAATGGAACTATTTATTTGCCTTAATTGTTCCACAGCTCTATTAAAATGCCCCTGTATGTGTGTGTGTGTGTATGTATGGTTCCAGTATTAATATATATAACAAAATACACAAATAATTTACAACATTGCGCGGCAATCTTTTTCATAATTCGAAATTTTTTTTTTTTAATGTTCAGCGTAATCGCTTTTATGTTTGAAATTTTAAATAGACAGTTTAACTCTAAAAACATTTTATGAAAACTACTTGTTCAAAATATATAATGAAATAGTTGTATAAAACAATTAGTGGAGAGTTGATACTGTTGTTAGAACAGTATAAAATCTTACTAGCGCAGCACTAGTAACATTTTAAATTATTTTTATAATACTTTATACTGCTTTTTACATTTTGTGAACATTTTAGCCAATTATATCAGACACCCAACATTTGTTTTACTATTGTTTCTTAACTTCAAATTTTGTTTAAACAAAATTAATTTTTTTTCATTAATTTCTCTGGGCATTTTTCTAGACCAATTTTTACCTGGAAATACCTGACCCAGTTTGGGAGACTCCCGACCCTTTATGTAGTTTGTGCGAATATGGCGACCAGCAGAAAGCAAGCCATGCATGCGAGGAATGTGAGATGCAACTTTGCACAACTTGTCGTCGTCGTTATCATGACTCAGTGGCTGGATCACGTGGTCACCATGTGCGTCCAATCCACCCTGACAAGCTCCAAGTCTCCAAGCCGTCCAAAAAAAGATGCTGTCCCTACCATCCGGACCAGCCGTTATGCTTTCACTGCCGCCAGTGTGATGCAGTTATTTGCTTGCATTGTAAACTGACGTCACACGAAGGTCACGTCACGGAAGACATAATGGCTGCCACCATCCGCGCGAAGGGTGAACTGGTTCGTTTAACGGCTAAGGGAACAGAACAGGTAAGCATGAAAGTTATAGTCGAACATAAATCATTTGTGAGGTTTCTCATCCTTAGACTCTCTCTCGCTCATTTTACGTACACACACACACACACACACACAAACGTGTATTCCGGCCTCTATGGGTTCATGGTCTGCACATAGCAAAATGGGAACCCCTATTTTCCGTGCTTTTTTCAACAGCAAATAGGTTTCCCGCTAGCTACTGGTACTAGACGATCATTTTGCGCACATATGCCTCATGATAACTAAGAAAATGTGTGTGCTAGGCAAGATCAAAACAATGGGTTTATTTGCAGACAGTGGGTTCATCTAAATTTAGTAGCACCCATTTTTACACACACACAGGTGTGTAAAAAATAAATGGGTTTATTTCTTTATCATTTGATTTATTGTATAAGTAATTATATTTTAAATTAAAATAATATAATTTTTATAGTTTTTATTTTTTAATTATTAAGTATAATGGCCACTTACCATTATTATATGATATTATTATTATTTTATATTATATTGATAGTAATATGAGTTGTGAACTTGTATCTCTCAATATTTTGTTTCAACACTATTTAAGACATATTTTAATACATTATTTTTAATTTAGTATTTTAGTGTCTTCTACCCTCTGAAGATAAAATGTTTATCTGTGGTTTGGGGGTTGAAAAAAAATAACATGTACATGCTGTAAAAAAGTAACCTTGGGTATTGGATTATTGGTATGTGGGAGTGGCCCTAACATTTTGTGTAGTTAGTTATCATTTAAATCCAATATTTTTAAGTAAGAAACTGGCAGTATTTTAGATCCAGCTATTAGAAATTATTTCTATCTTTATTATTGTAGTATGCATTCAGTCTAAAAATGAATCATACATTCCCTTATTCTTTTAAACTATTACTAGATGTTTTTCTCATTCACAAATCCAGTTAAGATCAGCAATGAGAACAAATTTATTCTTCACAAAATTAATATAACAATTCAGGGTTTGAATTAATTATTTATTTACTAAAAAATAAAACAATGCAAGAAACAACATCAAAATAAACTTTCAGGATATACACTATTAATTTAATAACAGTACAAACTGAATTTTTTTTTTAGCTATGCTCTTTTTCAAGTAAAAATAAAACAAAAAATAAACATAGATACAAAAATCAAGGTACAAATTCAGCATGCGCTCTCATAAGTAAAAAAGAAAGCTACTCTGATTAAGAAAATATATAAATGGCAGCATAAGGGTACGGTTTTACACTGGCGAATGGTATAATCTTAAAAGTTCTAGATAGCTGGCCCGGTGTTAGTATATTATGACTTTGTAGCCCTGAGATCACCAGTTTTGTATTGAAGGGCTTAAAACATCACAACATAAGATATTCAGTTTGAAGCTCTTAACTGCCATAGTTTATAATTATTGAGACTGATATTAATCATACCTTGTCACCAATATCTACTGACAGTAAAAAAATTAAGAAAGAAAACAATAGCAATTTTATATATGTATGGTTATAAATGTTTACCTGCAAAACAAGACATAAAATTAGCAAAACAATACATAAAATTATACATTCTTATTAAAATTATTATTAATAAACTTTAAAATACCCCCCAAAAACTTAAGATTAAATCAAATAAAAAAAATAAATTTCTCCTATTAAAACTTATGAATATTTCAAAATATTTTTTCTTAAATTGCATATAAAGTCCAAGTGAGAAACATAAAAAAGTGAT
Organism: Sinotaia quadrata; assembly: GCA_028829895.1. Taxonomy (NCBI): domain Eukaryota; kingdom Metazoa; phylum Mollusca; class Gastropoda; order Architaenioglossa; family Viviparidae; genus Sinotaia; species Sinotaia quadrata. The sequence goes on from CM054182.1 coordinate 56,643,387, forward strand.
TATAAGAAATACATCTACCAATATATTGATATAATAAAATAAAATAAAATAAATTTGAGGAAATAATATAACAGAAATTATTATTTTTTAATCAACAAAGTATGAATATAACAGCATCTATTATATTAATTGATATGATAAATAACAAAATTTTCACTGTTCTCAGCAGAACATTTTTCTTGCTTGTGTATTGTGTTAAACTTTAATACAAACAAAAAGAACAAACATTAAATCAAATAATACTCAAATATTGTAATTGCTTACAAAAACAATGAAACTGTAAATCTGACAATTAATAAAGAAAATATGAATCATTGCTGATCTAGGTAGCACAATATTTGACTTGGTAAATAAGAATATTTACCATTTTAAGCTGAAATACTATTTTCATGATGAAAATTATTTTATTTTAAATTTACTAAGTAAAAAATACAATAAACCAATACTTGACACTGAAGAAAAGATAATTGACTTATTATTTTACATATTAATTTATAAATATTTTCTGTCCCAAGCAGAAATATTACTTTGCATAAAACACATGCACTAATTTGACATAAATTTCATTAAAAATTAAAAGAATATCTGCTTTTTTATCTGCACTAAGAGGTAGAAAGAAAAAATGTAAAAAGTAACAGTATATTAAACAAGTAATATTCACTGATCTAAGCAAAACTATTATTTAGCATGATCATAACTGCATTATGCTAACAAAGAAATAACCACATTAAGTAAAATAGAAAGAATTGTCACACTGCTAAGTTCTATGGAATTATATTTGAGTTGCGAGGAATAAAAAGAAATCACTCCTCAACCTCTTGGACCTGAGTAGTCCTGTGATTGTTAGAATTAACTTACAAAGTAGAATTATGTTTATATAACAGCAAGTCCCATATGCATGCACTTGACTTTTCAGCACACAAAGCTGGAAATACTGTGTTATGGCTGTACTATCAGCATCACAAGAATCTGGCACAATTTCATTTTCTGTAGAAATTGATGAAGCATCACTTTCATTTGCTTCACTGGGTACAAATGATGGATCACTCTGGAACAAGTCCTCGCTGTCTGTACAAATTGTCAAAACAACTCTTACTTGTTTCACTGGGTACATATGTGCATCACTCTGGAACAAGTCCTCACTGTCTGTACAAAGTGTTGAAGTGTCACTTTTACTTGTTTTACTGTGTACATATGTTGGATCACTCTGGAACAAGTCCTCGATGTCGCTTGAGTCTGAATCTTTGATGGGTTGACATTTGTAGCCAACATTTCCTGAAACATAATTATCAATCCACCGCTATCATGAAAAGATAATAATAATAATAATAATAATAATAATATAAGAAATAAATACATAATTTCAAAATTAAATATAAAATTATTAAAGATTACATACAATTTCTGTCTTTTTTAAATTTATTTTTGTTTCCTTTTTCTTTTTTTTTTAGCATAATGCTACAAGGTATAAAATCTCAACTGACAGTTTTATTGCACCATGATATAATTATAAAATCTCAAAACTTGTATTTGTACTATAGTTAATCACACCCATTTTCTTGTTAATTGCACAATGTGCATATGCATCTACATGTTTATTTTTAAGTATGCAAGTGGCTTTGACATTGGTGACCTGTGCATTTATCTGTGCACTGCAGCACCTAGCATAGAGTGAAGTTGTAACAGTTTGATCAACCTGATAGCTAATGTTAAAACTTTGGTTAAAATAAATCCCCTCTTTTCAATCTGCTCTTAAGACTATAACTAATAAGCTTGCACACTAAACTATTTATAGTACAATATGTGAAGTGTAAACACATACTATTTACATCTTTATTGTGAATTTGTGATAACATTTTAAATATTGTTTAAAACTTTACCTATGTTTAATTATAAAATACAAGTATTTACTTTTAGACATGACTGATTGGTAGTAATTAACAAAATTATCACAACACATTTGAAGCTAAAAATTTACTTCCATTTTGCCAACAAAGGAATACATTTAATCTTGAGCAACAGTATATGTTGAGAATGAACTGAAGATTTTATTGTGACATAATATTAATAATAATCATGCACTCGCCCAGTCCTTTTCTGAAGAAGAATTGTGAATGTATCCACTGTTGCATTGTACTATTTATATAAGTACATTTCCTTCAATAGGTTAATTATAGAATATGAAATTACTTCAGTAGGGACTTGGCTAGTCCATGATTATGCTTTCATTATTAATTTACTGTTTTAATTATTCACACAAGTTTATTTTTTCTTAGTCGTTTGGATTAGATTTAGAACATGCAACACTATTAACTTTAGACAGAAATCAGTGAAATGCACCATATCAGAAATAAATATAAGCATACTAAAGATTACATACAATTTCTTTCTTTTTTAAAATGTATTTTTGTTTTCTTTTTGTTTTTTTTATTTTAGCATAATGCTACAAGGTATAAAATCTCAACTGACAGTTTTATTGCACCATGATATAATTATAAAATCTCAAAACTTTTATTTATACTATAGATAATCACAACCATTTCCTTATTAATTGCACAATGTGCGTATGCATTTACATGTATATTTTTAAGTATGCAAGTGGCATTGACATTGATGACCTATGCATTTAATCTCCACTGCAGGACCTAGCATAGAGTGAAGTTGTAGCAGTTTGATCAATGTTAAAACTTTGGTTAAAATAAATCCCCTCTTTTCAATCTACACTTCAGACTATAAGTTGGCACACTAAAATGTTTACAGTACAATATGTGAACTGTAAACACATACTAATTACATCTTTATTCTTAATTTGAGATAACATTTTAAATATGTTTTTAAAACTTTACCTATGTTTAATTATAAAACACAAGTATTTACTTTTAAACATGACTGTTTAGTAGTAATTAACAAAATTATCACAACACATTTTAAGTTAAAAAAATTACTTTCATATTGCCAACAGAATAAATTTAATCTTGAGCAAAAATTGTGTTGTGCTTGCAGTCCATACGAATAGGCATATAATAAATTTAATTTGTGAGAGATGCTCATAATTTATTAGGTTGTTTGTATGCTAGCCAAGTCAATAAATAAAGCAATAACAGTTTGCATAAATCAAATGAATATTTTAATTTCTCATTTCTTTGCCATGGTAAATTAAGGTGGTAACAGACTTTCAGTAATATACTATATAATATAATAAACATACCCACAATCCAAAATTTGACCCTTAAACAAAGTACAAGTAGTTCTGGAATTGCAGCTTAAATGTATGTTGTAATCATATGGTTCAAGTATTATGTATATGATGTATTACATCATCTTTGTAAATAATATCACAAATGTAATATTTTTCTATAATATAATTTCGCCTAGTGGAATCATTAATTATTTTTTTTGTTCTTACTTATTTTTTTAATTATATGATTGTTTTCTTTGAGACAAGTCTGGCTAGATCTTGATACATGTACTAGTTACATTCGGCTGAAGTAGGACTAATATTGATACTACTAAATTAAATATCTCCAACCTTTATAAAAGTATTTTATCATCGAATAATTTTAATATTAATTTATCTTCTTTAGTTAACTGCTTCCACATATTCATGCATTCAACTTTATTTATTTATTAAATATAATTTTGTTTCGTCTGCATGTGCAAATCTTGTTGAACATCGTACATTTAAATTGTTCATTTCTTTAGTTGCTCGCTTACATTGTTTCACTCGTTCACACCACAAGTAAATGCTAGGCTTCGATCTTGAGATAAACACTTACAAGCAAAAAAATTACAATGATTGTTATGAATGAGTTCGATCTGCTTTTCGCTGTCCGATATGTCGTTGCTAAGGCACGCCAGGCAACCGAACTGCTCGACGATTGAGCATGCGCAATAGGTCGAATGTGCTCCAAAGCTACTTCATCAATAATCGGCAAATCTTTTAATATGATATCTTTTAATAGGTTATCATCATTGAAAATTAGTAATTTACATAAATAAATTATAAGAAATTAAATAATGCAAGAACAAGATTTATTTACTTACCGAACCATTCCAAGCACAAAGTGAGGCGCCATATTAAATCGCGTCATGTGGTTTTATGACGTACGTCAAATGGGTACTGCGCATGCTCCAAATGGTCTTCACACACAACCTTGCAAAAACTGATTCGACATACACCAAAGTGTGTATGCGACATTTCACACACGACTAAAAAAATTGGGATTTTGGGTGACTTGTCTGAAATTAATTCTGGTGCCTCGTGGACCCATTTTATACTAATTCCAATCGTTAAAAAAATGGGTTCATACTTTGACCACTCATTTTTTTTTTAGGAACCCATTGCTTACTGAGTGTATCAAGTTGATGAACCCAGTGCAACGAGATTACACGCTCACACACACACACACACACACACACACACACACACACACACACACACACACAATCTCACACACAAACTTTAAGGGTTGTATACAGCTAGAAAGGAGTATTGATACAGTCACACTACGACAATTCCTGGAAAGCTTTGTAAACTGTAGTTAATTATCTTTTGCCTTTTTCTTAACCAGATTCTAAAATAATAACAATAATAATAATAATAATAATAATAAATAATAATAATTTGAAATTTTCATGAGTTTTGTTTTGTGTGATATTCACTCTCTTCTGGTCCAAGAGCCGCTGTTCACTGATCATATCATCTGGATGGTGTTTGAGCCAGTGTTCATACATTCCTTTTCTATATCCTCTTGTTGTTGGTTGGCTTTGATAGTAAGAGACCATGAATTGTATGTTTTCCTCTCTGGTCCATTTCCTCCGAGTTTTTGCTTGCGTTTCAGTAGCCCATTTTCCACTAGAACACCCCGAAACATCAGTGCCTAGCGCAGACTTTGTTAACCCGGGCGAAGTTTGATCCGGTATTGAATCAAAGTTTGTTTTCTCCATCATGAATGGGATGGGCGAGCGTGTAGTTTGGAGGGAGCCGCTTTTCCCTCCCTCGATAGTCCAGAGTTGGGATTTGAAGCTGTCACCCATCCATCTTTTAGCATAAAATATTCCTTTCAACAAGTTGTTCTGTCTCAAAATCTGAAGTAAACAATCTACAAAGACTTATATTAAATACTGCTCTTAACGTGCAGAGCATAACCTCTACTTCAAATATAGTTCATTTTAATCACTCAAAACAAGGAAAAATGTACTACAATTTGTATGCAGATAAAATTCATCTAAAAGTGGTGAGATGTGGGGTAATAGTGAAAATATTTGTCACACTCTTTGCATCATAAAAACTACTTATTTATTATTTTGCATTATGTTATTTTAATGGATTGAAATGGCGAAATACTTTGGCCATCACACACTATGTTTTAAAAGTAACAGCTTCAAACGGACCTCATATACTCAATAAAGTCTTCAGTCAAGAAATATCGATCTATTTCTCTAAAAGGAAACATACAAAACCTCACACATACTTATGCGCACACCCATTTATACACACTGTTACGTTTCCAGTATTTCTTTATAGATCCTGCCTAGGATTTTCAAGGACTTTAAAATGATTAGATTAAATTAATTCCTTCTCTCTATCCTACACAGACTGGTTGCCCAAATTATCATTCGACTAACTTAAAAATGTGTCTTGTAGTGCAGACGACAGATTTACGAACTGACTGACAACTTGCATACAAAAGCTGGCTTGGAGTCGTTAAATTCCTCTTAATTAATATGCATTCATTACGTCATTCAGCTCAATCTGCCCCCATCCAAACCACGTGTTAATGTTAGGTCTATTATGCATAAAAATGTACTACAAAGAGGGTTAACAATTAAAATAAGATTTAACAATTAACAAGATAATCAATATACGAGCGCGAAGTCTAATTCTACTCGTGACTTATGAATATGTACTTAACAGTCCAAGTTAAATGTTCGAAATGTTCGAGAAATTTGCCACAAAAGTTCCCAGTGATTTTTGATCAATCAGCTGTTACTTAGCTGTTTGTTTGACGCCACGTGGGTTCCAAATCCAGTCCAAACCGGTCCACCTCACTCAATCATCACCAGCAAAATGCACATAGCATAGATAGAAACTGTCTCTCAGTTCACACCGGACGAAGAATGCAAGTGTAGACAAGGGTTGTGATGACCTGCTCATCACCACGTCACAATGGCAGTATGACTGTAATCGGAGTAGAACTCGACTCTAGGAGTTCAGAACTAGGCATCGAAAATAGGAACTAGGAACCAAGAAATAGGAACCCGGAACCATGAACTAGGAACCGACCTGAAAACAAGAATGTTCCTATGATCGTTCTGTGTTTTATGTTTCGCCAACCTAAGCACGTTCATATTCAAATGCACTGAGTTAGAAATTCGACTAATGCGTCGTTTACAATTTAGATTTGAAGATATAAATGATTTCACGTATGTTACATTTAACAGTACATGACGTATGAATTACCAAATATTTACAACGTTAAAATTTAGAGTTCATACAAAGGAACAATTCAAATCAAGCAAAGCGCTTCACAATTTAACATTAAAATTACACGCAATAATTTGAATTACAAGGAATTCATGTCGTGCACAGACGCTCCTGGCACTAGTGAATTTAAAGTTATATAAATTAAAGTTACAATGAAAAGGAGTTACAATGATTTATATACAATAACTTATAGGTTTTGTCATTTTACAAGCGAACCGTGCTTAGGCTAAAAGGTAGCAATGCATAGCACAAAATTACATACATGGTTCAAAATGCAAGATACAATTAATAAATGCAATACCTTTGCAAGAAGTTGACGTGTTATCTTCGGAGCAAAATAGCGTCGGTGTTCCTCTATCGACTCAACGAATGCGGCAGCAGACGATGTGCACTATTTGCCGTTTTGGATCGGAGTGCCGAATTGGCGCGCGACACTGTATTTATTAAAAATGCATAGACGCGTCACGTGACGGGTCACGTGGTATGTAGTTGGTTCGAGAATCTAGACAATGGCCTAAAGTTACATAACGTCCTGACCTCTTTGCTAGAAGCTTCTCGATACTGATGTATCACGGGAGAACTTTAACAAAGGAGTTCTCAAAATTTGATTTTTGAAAACAGCAAGTAGGTTAATAAGTCATGACACAGATTTTATCAGACTCGTAACACACACCCATTATACACACCCATTCATACAACCCCATTCATACAACTCTATGCAAACATCTGTTTGCATTAATATTAGAAGACTTTCTAAACATATATTTTTGATAAATATAGAATAGTTCTCGACCTCAAATACAAAACAAAAAGAAAGAGAAGAAAAGAAACATAAATGTATGAAAACATATTTAAAACATGTATAGAATATCCATTAGATTTGAAGATATAAATGATTTCACGGATGTTACATTTAACAGTACATGGCGTATGAATTACCAAATATTTACAACGTTAAAATTTAGAGTTCATACAAAGGAACAATTCAAATCAAGCAAAGCGCTTCACAATTTAACATTAAAATTACAGAATTTATTAAAGAATAAATCAGTATTGATTAATGTGAAAGATGTTTTTAAGAAGCAAATTGATTTCTTAGCTAATTTCTTGTTTCAATTTTTTTTATAAAAATTATTTTAAAATAGATTCGTGTGATGGAGACGGTGATTGGTCGACTGGAGCGCAATGAGAAAGAACTGGCCCGCCAGAAACAGGAGATAGCCTATGGAATCAGTGCGCGCTACGAATCCATCGTGACGTGGGCCGAGCGAGCACGTGATGAACTGACGCAATGCCTGACACAGGAAGAAGAGTCAGCACGGAACGACATCCACGCCGATAAAATGGCGGCGCGCAACACAGTCGACAAGCTTTATAACCTCGTGTCTCGCGCGAATGGCGTCTCCCCTGAGGACGACGACACAGATCTTGTCACGCTCAAGGCCGAGTTGCAAGCCGCAATGCTGAGTGAGGAAGCACTCTACCGGAACAGACAGCTCGTGGCCAATGGCGGTGTGCTGCCAGTGTTTTTTGTCTGTAGTCATGACGATTCCGCTCTGGAGCTGGACTCGGTGCGAGCATTCATGGGAGAACTGATGGCCAAAGATGATGACCCTACAGATCCCAGCTTGTCTTTGTCACTTCGGGAACTGAAGAGTAAATTTGTGGAGCTGTCAAGAAAATTTACTTCTGAAGTTGAAGAATTAAAGTCTGAGGTCGTCATCTTTAAAAATGAGTCGTCTTCCTTGGAGGACAAATTGAAATCACAAGTCTTTGGGAAACTTGATGACCTAGCAGCGCGCACAGGTAAAGTAATACTTTTTATTAAGATTTTTGTTTTTACAAGTTTAATAACGTTTCGAACAGAAAACGGAAGTAATATTTTTCTCGATGTTAGGTCTTTATAAGGTTCTGCTTTTCTTTTTTCTCTTTTAAATGTCTTGAAATTCGCTTATAATCCTTCTGTTTCATTTTTTCTGTATGAAATTAAATTTTAAATTGAGTATATGATTACAATCAAATAAAACGGAAATATGAAATTGATTTAAAGTGGAAAGACACTGTAAATATATTTATTTGACCAATAAATGTTAGAAGTATTCCAATCAACAAATTATTTAATGTCTTTTGTTCTGTGCAAACAAACATATCTCCTTTTCTTAAACATGTACATGTTTCCGTTTAAAAGTAATGTATAAACTTTGTTTTCACGCTTCTATCTAAAATAATTTTCAATTTCAAGAAATTCGCGTATGAAAAGTCAAAAAGATAACAATTGAATGACAATGTAGATTGAAACCTTAATTTTATCATTGAATGTATCCCTCAATTTTATACAAAATATGGTTAATTATTTATTTATCAATGCAAAAGTGTCTGTATGTAATTTATATGAAAGGGCTTACAAAACATTGATAAAATATCTCCATACATACAACATAATATATTTACAACGATACATTTCATATTTTTCATTATTTTTATATTTCTTTTCATTTTCTGAAGCGAACACGACAAAGCTGCTTCTATTTTGTCGTTTGAAAAGCAGCATTACTTCCATTGCTAATCAACCAATAAAGTTCAATGCTGTCGACTTCATGGACGAAAATTTGTACGATGTCAACACTGGGATTTTCACAACACCAGTCGACGGAAAGTACTTTGTGCACGCCGTTGTGGTCAATACAAGCAATGCACAGTTTTTCATGCATGTGGACAACAACAGGACTGATTCATCCACCATTTCTGGACAGTACTCTAACCTTTACTTTTGGTCTGTAAATGTAGTTAAAGCATTAACTGCTGGTCAGCAAGTGTCCATGGTGCTGCCGGGTGGGTATGTTTTGAATGGTACGGACAACAACTACAATACGTTTTTTACTGTATCTTTATTAAATTAATTGCTACGTGTTGGATTTATAATAATTACATATTTGTCACCTATAACTCTTTGCAATTGTTTTAATATCATTTTCTCTCAGTATAGTTTCTATATTATATCTCATGATAATGAGACTAGAAAAATATCTGATTAGTATTTTTGTTGCTATTTCATTAATATATAATCATTTAGTTTTTCTGCTTATAAATAAATTCACAGTCATGTTATTTCTAAAAAGATTTAAAATTGTTTTCAGAGGAACACGATTATAGTTGAGTGAGCCATAGGGAAAGGGATATTTTTTAAGTCAGAGATCTATTATAGTGTGAATATTTGGTCGGGATGGAGACTCAAGTTGTTAATTTATCCGTCACCCTGGATTCTCCATAACCATAGGCTAGTCCCCCAAACACACCTTTTGGACAGATTGGAGGATAACGGTGCAGAATAGAGGAATGATACACAAAAATGGTACTGAGCTCTCTCATACATTACAGCCAGATAATTAGATAGTGTTGTATTATTCATTAATAGGATAAAACAAATCTCAGAATAAATCGATTAATCAATTTTATGTGTTTTATAATGATCATATACCTCCACGCCATGTATGATATACATCTTTCTTATCTTAGAACACGTGACGCAATGTATTATTCCTGATATTTGCTTCGAAACCGTTTCTTATAATGTGGGAATGTGCGTGTGTTTGCGTGCTTTCTCTCTCTCTATGGTATTTACATAATTTTTGCTGTCAAAGTTTTCCTAGTTACCGGTACACTCCAAAAAAGAATGGAATGAATAATGAAGACAAATGAGAAGTTAGCCCTAGAAAAACTTTCTGCGAGCGACCATGTCATTCTACAAAAATATGTCGTTACGGTCAAGAACCAAGATGGAATACGTGAAAGTTATTTACCTCGACATCTGCTATTCTATGTACAATGTAAGCTCTCATAAATGACAAAAGACAATATTTCATAATCAGATAGATAGATAGATAGATAGATAGATAGATGGATGGATGGATGGATGGATGGATGGATGGATGGATGGATGGATGGATGGATGGGTGGGTGGGTGGGTGGGTGGATGGATGGATGGATGGATGGATGGATAATCGGATAAGCACAAAATAGATAAATAGTTCAGATTACGAATGGACTGATTCTTGAACTGATGGATACAGTGAAGCGCTGTTTAACAGATTATCCTACAGAAACCCTAATCTGCTTAATCCCGCCCGTAAGGCTCTTTGCGTAAGGCTCAGTCAGGCCTCAGAGACATTAACTGTTAATTAATTTATCTCCACCTTGTCTCTGAGTTTTACCCGTTCATAATTTCTTTCTAACTTGTAAGCTCAAATGCCTCTTGATCGTATAGAAATTCTGGTCCATACACTCTCTTAGGTCAAGGGGATGCTTTCCAAGATATGTTATTGTTGGATTTGTTAAGAACAATTAAAAATTAACATACCCTCACCCCCAAGAATGCACGTCTCCTCCTTTGTATAAATACAGAAGTGAAGGTGTAACAAATAACAAAATATATTCAACGCAATAAAAATTTAAACAAGAAAAATATGCATAATGGGCAGTAGTCACAAAGGCAAAAGCTAATCATGAAGTACTGTTCTTATGACATAATTTAGTGGTTAGATCAAAAGCCCACAAACTGTCATGCTATTAGGATGACAGTTTATGGGCTTGTAAGAATGTTTATGGCTAAAATGTAAACAGTTCAATGGCTCTGAACATCTTGGCTTTTTTGAGGAGCATTAATGTCACTTTAACATGCAATCTAACTATTTATGAAACACTAACTTTTACAGATACTACTAAGAATTCTAAAAGGTGGGAAGGTACATCATAGTGATATTCATACGAGGCATACATTTACAAGTTGATCACCTGATTCAATGTATATTTGCAATGGCAAGGTTGTCTCTCTGTGTGTCAGTGGGGTGTATTGTATGCTGTCATGAAATGTTGGTTGCTGTGTTGTAGCAGGTTTGACTTGTAGACATAGGCAGCCAAACGACATGAAGTGTTTCATCTTGAGCTGTACTGCAGCAAGACTAGTGAAGTAACAATAAAGACTTTGACTGAAGAATTTGGTGCAGAATGAAGACTGGAAGAATGAAGGTTTCCAAGCACTATTGAAAAAATAGGTGGCAGAGATGTGTTATTGCATATATAATTAATTAGGCCTCTCACCCCCCCCCCTTCTCTCTCTCTCTCTCTCTCTCTCTCTCACACACACACACACACACACCACACACACACACACACACACACAGACATATTCCCGTACATTTCGTACCTGTGAATTCTCTTGACCCATACATCATTCAGACACATAAGAGTTCATGAAAAATATATAATCAATGAGATCCCATAAGTGAATAAAAGAAATACAATTAGAATCTTCTACACAGAGCTGCAATGAGAATTATAAGTATTACAAGAATAACACTTCAGCTAAGGAAGTCTACTCCACACTTACAGTATTACAAGAATAACACTTATAAGTATTACAAGAATAACACTTCAGCTAAGGAAGTCTACTCCACACTTACAGTATTACAAGAATAACACTTCAGCTAAGGAAGTCTACTCCACACTTACAGTATTACAAGAATAACACTTCAGCTAAGGAAGTCTACTCCACACTTACAGTATTACAAGAATAACACTTCAGCTAAGGAAGTCTACTCCACACTTACAGTATTACAAGAATAACACTTCAGCTTAGGAAGTCTACTCCACACTTACAGTATTACAAGAATAACACTTCAGCTAAGGAAGTCTACTCCACACTTACAGTATTACAATAATAACACTTCAGCTAAGGAAGGTTTCCACTCCACAATTACAAATGGATTTCCTGAAAATGGATAATGCAATTATACAGACTTAACTAAACAGTTCTAGTTACAACAGCTTAACTATACTTCTCAAAGTCTGACAACTCAACTCTATCATAAAAAATGTATCAAATTCGGCTAAATCTTTCAGAGTATGAAAAATTAAAATCTATAATTTTCTATGTGCACAAAGGTTTAGTTAGAAAATATTAACCATTCCAGACATACCAGAGGTTTGCATCTTTCACCAAGTCCAGCCTCAAGATTGGGATTGAGTATGATACATATATGTGTATGTATTTGCTTTACATTGTTCTATCTTTAATAAAGAGTGTTTTCAAGAGCCTGGTCCAGGTGACGGCCTTGAGTCATGCTCTCATTGTTATCATTTCTCGAGTGGAGACACGTTGCCCGCTTGAAGAAGCATGTGATTGGTCTGATAGCTCTTGAAATTCCTTGTGCATAATGTTGGTCCACATTTTTCATGCTTCAATTAGTTATGAAGAAAACGTCAGTTTGAACACATGGAGATGGCTGTAGGCAACTTGTATCTACTCATGCATATCTGATGACCTATAGAATTTATGTCGAATGACCACGGCACGTAGAGTTGATTATGTAGCTCTGTAGACATCGCCACACTGGACTGTCCAACTCTTAACTAACAATTAACACTTCAACAGATCTTTTGTAAACTATCTTAGCAAACGGTTCAAAAAGAAATCTCAAAAGATGAATGAGACAGACACGTAATTAAATTGAAAGATTAATTAATTAATAGAAATATAAGAATTAATTATTACTTATGTCAATTGCATTTCGTTTGTTAGAGATACATACATACATTAATGCATAGACTTGCGCGATTGTCTACGTATGCATAAGGGGTGATTTAGTAAAGCTAGTTCCTAACTATCGATAATGTTCATTCCATACTGCTAAATAACTGAAGCTAAATGATTTTTATTCTTACTTATGAGAAAAAGGCATATACTTATTTATTCTTATTTTATTTTGTTTGTGTGTAAGTGTTAGAAAATAGGATAAATAATTACAATTTTTCTTTGATTCAGTGATAACGTGCTGTTTTGAGTATTTTCAAATGAGTTATTTAATAAGCTTATTATATTATGTTTAACACATTTATTGTCTGTGTGGCTGTCATTTACCAATATATGAATATGCATATATGTATGCTTGATTTGCGTGTGTGTTGGTGTTCCTGAATGTAAGTGTATATGTGTGCGTGTGTGTTGTAATGGGGTTGAATGCACTTGAAGTTCTGTAGACACTGCAGTTATCAAATAGCGGAATTATGACGTCACTCCATTGCAAATGACGTGAATGCCCGTCTGTCCAGTTCCAACTGGAAACAACTGTGTGCAGACAGCGTAGTCGGCTATTTCCCCAAGTTTGTAGGAGCATTATATAAACTCAGAAGTTTATTAAAGTGCCACTTCTTCAAGTTCAGAAACACATATAATCACAACAGTTTATTAAAGTGTCGCTATTTCAAGTTCATAAACGCATATAATCAAAAACGTTTATTAAAATGTCACTTTTTCAAGTTCAGAAACACGCTGGTAGTTGTATTCTTCAGAGCTGGACTTGAGATTAACATTGGTGCACACGCAGTGAAGCTGAACGCAAGCATGGATTCATTGGTTCTTTTGTCACTTTCACATTACAGGACACTGGCAATTCATTAACTGAACGTTAACTAGTGTACTTTGTTTATCACATCCTTTCCGGTTTTCTGGACAGATGTTTGAAAAAAGCCCTCTCTCACTGAGTACTTCCGGCTTGAATGTTTATTGAAATGCTGCTGCATTTTTCTTTTATATGCAATACCTTACCGTCAGGTGTCAATCTATAAACCTCCCTCTGATTTATAATGCATGGCGGCACAGTTTACTGTTCGCCCTTGGCTTCTCACTGCTCGATGCAGACAGGCGACCAAGATGTGTAGAGTATCACGCTCATTAAGTATTTAGGAATTAGTTCTGTTCAAAAATTCAAATTCGAATGTTTCTGTTTAATTATTTCATTACACAACGTTCTTGCAAAATAAAATATATTGTAATAATATGGATTTAATTATCCAAGACAGAAATCCCACTTTATGACGTAAGTTAGAGTGTTAGAGTGGAAGTAGAAAAAATAATTAATCAAAATAATTGAAACTATGATTCTTTCTTTTTTCGTTAAAACAACGTTTGAATACCAAAATCTATATTAGACAAGCAGTTAAATGCTCACAGTGTATGTATGATATGATTACAAGTAGATACTTAAATTAAACATCTTAATTTAACATATTTGAATAACTTTAAAATAATAAACTTTCTGAAGTAAAAAGTTTGCTAAATTTTGAAGTGATATAGTTGAAATATTTCGAATTATAAACAGTTATGACATACTATTGTAGCAATTTGTTTTAAGGTCAGGCCGCATTTTACTGTAGACTGCCTGGACCACAATGCAATGTAATTTTTGAATCTTATCATCATACAGAAATTGAAACCATGTTGGCACAATATTTGTGTAAATAAATTTATACAGTAATTATGTTAAATACGCATATTGATTAATAACAAACAAATTTCCCATAAAAATAGCACTACTTTCAGTTTCGAATTGATTGCTAAGAAATTTACTACCATCCATTATTGCGCTCATGCAGCCAGATAGTATAACTGTTATGTGGGTGCTGCTTGCTGGTGAACTGACTTGCACTGATATTCTCTCTAGTGGCATTTAGTTAAAAATATAGTAACTCTATTGAAAACCTAAAGGCATAATTACTCGAAATATAGGTTGGATTCACCGTACAGCATTAAAAGTGGAAATTGACCCAGTACTGGAATTATCAGTTTATTTTTTTTCTGAATTATTCCATGATAGAAACCATCAGAAGATCAGCCATGCTTGTAGCGCATGTTCAGGGCGCCTTTGTACAAATTGTTGTCGCTATCACGAGACAGGTGATAGATCACATGGTCACTAAGTATGGCCAATCAGTGCTGGAACGAGAACAAATACCACTAAGGTCTCCAAACAGAAAACGTGTCCAAACCATTCAGTAAAGTTACTGTGTTTTCACTGTCGCAAATGTAACACAGCTATTTTCTTGCACTGAGCGGGAGAAGACATCACATACGAGCAAAAGATGAACTGGTTGGTTTAACAACCAAGACTAAAGAACTGGCAGTTATTATTCAAATGTAATGTTTAATATTGACTACACATATATACACAATATATGAGCATGTACAGACACAGAAACGCGAATAAATGGGTGATGAGTAAACAGCCTACAAATACAAAACTATTTCAACGATTCTTCTACCTACAAAAGAAAGTAGACTCCTAATGATCAAAGAGAAGGTGAGCAGTTTTGCTTTGATCCCTAGGATGCATCCTAAACATCTGGCAACCATTGTTGAAGTTAATTGCTAAAAGATACTGCAGCCCATGCAGAACATCAGTGCTCTGTTAAATGCAAGACGATATAAAAATTTGTGAGGCTGTCTATGCGATTAATTGCATGCAGACAACATATGCAATGTGGTTCCAACTTTATAACTTTGAAATATTCAAGCAGCATAAAGACTATGAGTTTTCTTGTTGATTGATTTAGCTACACATGCCCTCTGACCTCTTTTTACTGTCAGTGAAATAGGGTAATATGGCTGGGTGGTTGGAACATTGTCAATGTCATGATGCGGCGTTTTACTGCATCAGTGTACCCCAGTCCTCATCAGAGATGGAACAGACATGCCTGAATTCTTATAGCTTGTACGTCTTATCAAAATTATTTAACAATACAGGTCAAGGAACATGCCATTGTCCAGCCATCATAAATATTTGAAAGACTTGGCTTGGCTCGTCTCATAAAACTGTTTGGGTACAATGCTTGATTAGGAACTTTAAACCATCCATCTTTTTGTATACAAGAGCTATTGTGTTGTGCCTGTTGAAATTTACCAAACTCTTATATATGCGCACACGCCTGGCATGCCGAAAATCACAACCGTTTGGATGTGAGTTTTAATGCCAGTAGAAAATCTCATTTAAAATTAAGAATACTTGTATAGATGTTAAGACTAGTCACTCGAATTCACAATTCTGAACTCCTTTGAACCCGTACTGGAACTCAACCTGACGATCTCTCAATGCCCCGTTTGATGACCTCAGATTCATGTATTCCCCTGTAACGGTTGGATCTATTAAATAAGAATTTTTCTTTTATCCTGCCATTTTGCGACATGGCTTAAGACATTCATAATATGGAGCGCAACAAGAAGGAGATGATCCGACAGAAACAGGAAGCAGCGAACGGTGTCAGTGCGCGCTATAAATCTGTCTTGATGTGGGCCACAAGAGCACGTGATGAAGTGACCCAAACCTTGTCCCAAGTCGAAGAGAAGCAACGAACAATATCCTTGCAGAGAAAATGGCAGCGCGCAATATGAACGACAACCTCTACAATATCGTGACTCGATTGAATGACCTTTCTTTTTTTTTTAATTGTGTAATTCATACACTTTCGTAGTTACTGTTTATTAAGACGCACCTGAAAATTTTCTTGAACGAATTGAATGTCATACCGTTAATTCAAGACTGGGTGAAAGGTGATCTTGAGTAGATGGAAAGATTGAAGGATGTCATGAAACAGTTCAAATAGAATCATAAATATCGGTAAATTACCAGTAGCTTTTTCATCTAAATGGAGACACATTTTAAGTATTGTTGCTAATTCATTACACCAAAATGATGCCAGAAACATCTCGATCAGTCCTTTGTTTTCGCTTTGCTGTTATAATAACAAAAATTAACATGAATGGCACACTTTATCACAAGGGTTTTCAGTTTCTTCTCACATACATTTGTATCTAAATTACTGGGCAACAGAAGAATATGGTTATACTGAAAATATCCTTTACTTATTAATGATAATTTTTTAACGAACAGATCATGCTGATTACTTTTTTTGGACTCTATTTAAATAAAACTATTTTTAGTTCGATATGTTGCTTTGTTGAATTATTAACAGTGTGGGTATCTTCATCAATATCTCTAACCTTTCTTTCGCACTAACTGTTCAGTAGTATATCAGTCGGCTATAGCACGCTATTTTATTTATACCAAATAGTTACATTTGCAAAGTAGTTCATTCATTAAAATTTAGATAGATAGATAGATAGACAGACAGACAGACAGACAGACAGACAGATAGATAGATAGAGAGATAGATAGACAGTTAGACAGACAGACAGATAGATAGATAGACAGACAGACAGACAGACAGACAGATAGATAGATAGATAGATAGATAGATACATAGATAGATAGATAGATAGATAGATAGATAGATAGATAGATAGATAGATAGATTACGCATGAATATTACAGAGTACATCAGTATAAGTAGATAAATAAATCGTATAATGTGGTGCAAAGCTTCGTGCTTTATTTTGCACTTACTTTTGTTGATTTTCTTAAAGCGGTAAAAATGCAAAATTTATTCTACACTGTCGTTTGAAGCATCAATAACATCTTCGCCTAATCAGTCCATACGTTTTGACGTTGTCGAATACGTCAATGAAAATTGTGACAGACTCTGACCAGATTCTGTGTCACGAACTTCTGACCCACATCCGAAACTCGAATATCATATTCGAATTGAATTCCTTTGTTAGAACCCTCCCGTCGTGCACCAGCATGAGGAAAAAACAACAGTGAGTTCAACCCTGTTATGTAACTTTAGACGACAGTCGAGAAAGTTCGAATCTAGTCACGTGATGCATTCATGCACTACAATAAATACTCTTGACACGATAATATACTTCACTTGCACACAAGACCGGCCGGACACACATCTGCTCACATAGCATCTTAGTCGCCAAATTGCTGAGTCGGAAGGAACATAGGACCCGTTGCTTTTATGTAAAGTCTACTTAAGAAGGTAACACGTCTACTTCTTACAATATTATTGCATTTGCTATTGTATTTTTGTATATGAATTCATGTATGTATTTTGTGCAGGATTATTGCAATTCTCTTCCGAACACATGTGATTCGGTAGAATGACTAAGTCTAGAAGTTTCATTGTATATAAATTAATTGTAACCTTTTAATTATTAATTTGTATAAACTTTAATTCTCTTGTGCCACAGAAACGTCTGTGCACGTTGCGAATTTTTATGTAATTCAAATGATTCTCTTGCGTGTAATTTCATTGTTAAATTGTAGAGCGCTCATGCTTAATTTGAATTATATTTTGTTCTCCTTGTATGAATTCCATTTTTGATGAAGTAAATGTTTGGAAATTCATACGTTCATGTAATGTTAAAAATAACACACATGTGAATTACATTGTATCTTTTATGAATATAAATATATTGTAAAAGACGCGATAGTCGAAGATCTAAGCTATGTGCATTGTTATCAGTCACGTGCTTCGGAGGATTTGCGAATGTGGAAGGATCGAACCGACCTTAGTCCACGAACCAAGACTACTGAGATAGATAAGTAACTGAACTGAACTCTGAATCAGCGGAATGTGCTGGCAAAAATAACTTTCTCGAACATTAACTTTCAAAGATTAAATAAGCACATTAACTGCCTTAGTTTAGATCTGAAGCTGTGTCTTCGTAATTGATTGTTATTGTTAAATCTTAATTATTAAATTCTTTTATTGTTAATACCTCTTTCATAGTGATTTTTATGCATATAGACCTAATCGTGGTTTGGATGGGGGGGTCGATTGAGCTAAATGTAACATTTTGAATGCATAAAGATTTAAGAGAGTGTTAACGGTTTCCAAACCGGCTATTGTACACAAGTTGTCTGTTCGTGAATCTGTTTGTCTGTACTACAAAGGCGCATTTTCATATGAGACAAAGGATAACTTGAGCAACCAGTCTGTTTAGGGAAAGAGGAGAAATTAATGTATCTATTAAATTAAGGTTCTGTAAAATTCCTAAGCAGGGTCTCTAAATAAAAACTGGACATGTAACAAAAATATTTACGACGTCAATACTGGAATTTTCAGAGTTCCAGTTGATGTAATGTACTTGTTGCATAAGAAATAGATGAATAATAATATATTATTAAAGACTTTTAAATATATTTTAATTGCTGAAATTGCTAATTCGTTTCAGACCTCATTTACAGTGGAAAAGGTCATTTTATCATATTCGAGAACAGGCGCATAACATTTTACAACCTACCGATAGACGTTTCGAAAATAAATTTTTATAATAAATTAATGTCGTTTGAATGTCACAAGGAACTTATGTAATTTATCTTTCATTCAGTCAGGTTTCTTGTATTTTCTTTGTGAGAAAGCAAGACGTTTCCTCAAATGTAATTTAGACCACTATGAAATTATGTCTATTTAATCTAAAGAACTACTGGCTTTGAAAAATAAAGAAATAAGCGCATATATTACAGGAACGTGACCTTGAAGACTGAATTAAAACACCCGGACACCAATACTTTGGTCTGTCAGTCTGCATGCTCAGACTTCCAGTAGTCACTGGCATTCAATTCAAAAATTACTGAAATCCGTTCAAGAGGTATGTAATATTCTGGTAGGTTATTGTTAGTAATAAAATGCTCAAAAAGTAAGCGCTAAAGAGTGTGTTAGTGTCTAACCATTGTGCTGAGTTCTGCTGCTCATATTTCCCTTGCGAAACGAACTTAAACCGCTACCTACTTACTCAGTTCTCATTATACTCATAATTTCTAATGACTGTGTTTGTATACCTGGTGTATGGATGTGTGTTTACATTGCGTTTGACGTATTGCCTGCCGTAGACTGTGTAGGAGTCATGCTCCATTTTGCCACTTACGTCTTTGAAAGCCATCGTGTACCAAATTCTCATCATTCACTGGTAAAAATCATTCCTTGCAATTTCTACAATTAATTTCTTTCTTTTATTATTTTGTCTTTCTGCATACGTATCAGATTATCCTACATTCATAATGAATGTATTTAAATTTTTAAAATATATTTCCTTGCCTGGTGCTTGCCTCTAAGCACAACCTATTTACTGTGAATGTTTTTGTTTCGTTTCGTTATTTGTTGTCGTCGTTTCATTTCTTTTATTTTATTATTCATTAAGGTGGTTTATACTGTGTCCATGCCTCTGAATATGAACTATTTACTTTGAAAATGTTTCTTTACTAGTTACTATTTTTAGTCAAAGATTATTTTTAAGTTGTTGATTGCGTTGGGTGTGCAAAGATAAAAACCTTATTAATAAGTTGTCATGCTATCCTAATGGTCGGTCGTCTAATCCAAAGTGCAATTTAATTACGCTCGACTTGATCATAAATGGCGAGTGTTCTTTGCTTAGAAAAATATTACTTTGCGCACAAAATACATATACTTTAAATGATGGGTTTACTATTATTTTATTCAAGCTGTCAAACCTTGATCTTTGCTGGAATTTGTTTTATGACTTTGAATGTAAAGAGAATTAATCGGTTTTAATAAAGCTGTTTAATTATTTGAATTAAAGCCTTCTGTTTGCAGACAATATGCTGCTGTTTTATTTTCAACAGTTCCTATTTTATGTTTCTTTTACAACACTGCAATAAACGCTAGAATGGAAAAACAAGCATGTCTGTGCTCGAATTCTGTTGGCGCAACGTATTTCAAGTACACCACTATCGTCACATCTACTTCTTTTCAAATTATTTCTCATGAAATAAGGCTTTTGGTTTCTTTAAAACTTGCGTCTACTTCTTTACAAATTATTTCTCATGCAATAAGGCTTTTGGTTTCTTTAAAACTATACGTCTGACTGTTGATTTAGGTTGTACAATACTTGTTTATAAAATTGTAAGAAAAATTTAAATTAATTTGAATTAAATTAACTAAATATGAATTACTTAAATTAAATGAAGTTAAATTATTTTGTTTTTAATCTGTTTCATCGTTTATTTTAAAATAAATACGTCAATGTAATATTCAAAATGTAACGTACGGTGGTGGAGTAAATATGACCATCCCTATTTTAAAATTTAATTGTTATATAAATTGTTAAATTGTCTGAGTAACCCGACCTTGGGCACTCCTTATGATGGTATTTTTTAAAGTGTCTGATTTGAACACCTAAGTTGAGAATATGCTAGAAATTTGCTAATGTAATTCAAACCATCCCAACTGGGTGAGTAGTTTTTTTTTTATTATCGAATGGTTATGATTTACGAGAATGATACCAACCAATGGCGTGAGATTAAAAGGTTTACCTGGTCTAGAGAAATGGATTGTCTGATCACTTGAATTTGAAGTGGCAAAGAAGTCGGTCTTGAAAAGTGGTCATTAGCTTAATGGTGATTTAACTGACTGGTTGAGAGAGAATTTACCTAGAAATATTTCATTAATTTTGCTATTGATATGTTATACTCGTGTTTTGTATTATGTGAGTAGACTATTATTTCCACAAATATTTGAACTAAGCTGTTTGTATGTAGTGAGCTAACATTGTTTTGATTTGCTATATTATGCTGGGTGCATGTATCGGGCTAATAAATACTGTTGCAGGAAACTGTAAGTTGAGACTGGAATGTAAGAAAGAATAGAGTTATAAAGTAATAAACTTGAAACTTAGGTTGCTCCCTGATTATATTTTGTAGTGAGTAAGAAACCTTTTGTTCTTTCTCATGATATTTGAATCTACTGGTTCACTGATTGTAAACTACTTTGACCAGGAAGATGCAGGAATCATCTTCTAAAGTGTGTGTGAAGAATACACTACAACTTTTGATGTATCAGGAGAAAGTATGCTGAGTACATTAGGAATTTTCTGGTACAGTGAATGTAATGGAATCAAGATAAATTATACTTGACCTCCTAACCTGCATTCAGTTGTATTTCATTATTATTTTTTAGTTTGTGGACACAGTTCTTTTCATAAAAGTGATGTAATTGCCATGCTCTAATGTGCACACTGTATTCACAGGGAAACAGAACTCACTCCAGTTATGTAATATTTTGTACAATAGCCGATTGTAGGTCATACCCAAACCTGACGCATGATTAATAGATTCCCGCCATAAATTCATGTAAGCCTTTATATACCGTGTCCAACAGCTGACCAGCATTCGCGAGGATAGGACCATCTGGAAACACTTGTCAGTGGCATCGAATATTCAGTGGATCAATCAGCCGAAAACCCGTTGTGCTAGAAGTCGTATATTGAGCAAGGTAACACATTGATTTCTTGAATTATTGTTTGCATTTTATTTAAGATATCATTGTGTGAATTTACATATCTATTATTGTAGAGATTGTATTTTTATTGCAATTTTCTCCAAACACATGGTTTGATGACAGTGTAGCTAATTAGAAATATTTACATCTCTAAATTGATTGTTCAATTGTGAAACAATAATTTGTAAACAAAAATCATTAACTGAATTG
Organism: Sinotaia quadrata; assembly: GCA_028829895.1. NCBI lineage: Eukaryota > Metazoa > Mollusca > Gastropoda > Architaenioglossa > Viviparidae > Sinotaia > Sinotaia quadrata. The sequence continues at coordinate 56,666,059 of CM054182.1, forward strand.
TAATCGCAGAACGTCTGTGCATGTTCATTGTAATTTTCTTGTAACAATTTTAATTAACTTTGTGTGTGTAATATTTGCTATAATTGTAACAAGCATGTGCATGATTTAAATTGTATTTAATTCTTCCTTATCTAATTTTTCATTGTAAAATATAAATGTTTTCCTTGAAATGTTTTAAGTCTCTTGCCTGCATTACATAGTATTTTAATTGTAAAATGCATGAGCGTGACTTGGATTGTATCTTTATTATATATTTAATTATTGATGTAAAGATACTATAAAGGTCGATGAAGGGGTTATGCTATTGTCTACACCACATGTATGGATTGTGAATCTGTAGGAACTGTCGCTCATAGGAAATTTTTATATTTTCAGAGCAGTTTTTTTTTGTTGTATTGGCATTCTGGATTTACAAATTGCCTGATGTGCTGGGGCACTACCGTGGTGTTTGCATTGAGTTTGTGGATCATTGGAGCAACCCTGAACTAATGGTGTCTACGTATGGAGTTACTGGATGCTGATTCTGATGACTGCAGGTCAATGATGATAATCAATCCTGCCGCTAAATCCATGTATCCAACTACGTGACTGTTGGGGATGAGCGTGTGCAGCCATAATTATAAAAGGATGACCAGATAAGTGAAAGTGGTCTAAGAAACTGGAACTCTATAATTGACTTTTTGCAATCCTAGACTGTAATAGACTTAGTATTGATCTCGAGACCTAGTATCTCTAGAATATTTTGTTAATTGTTAAATCTTTTGTAATGGAGTCAAGGACAAATTATACTTGACCTCCTAACCCGCAATCAGTCGTATTGTTATGTTAGCTTCTTATAGTCTGTGCCTTTATTCATAACTGATATTTGGGATGCTTGTTTCGACAAAGTGATGTAATCACTAAGCTCCAGTGCATACACTGCATTCACAATCAGAGGAGAGCTCACTCCTGTTTAGATATTTGAAGCTATAATTTACTTCTGCACGTAAAAGCAGTAAAGCCTGTATTTCCTGTTTAATAATGAGATATTACTTGAAGACGCATACAACAACATTGTTCATGTGACAAATGAGTCATATATAATTCATCAATAGTTTTATGTACATGTGTGTCTATTGATATCCACCTATCAGTCGATCTTTGTCTTTTACACTTTACATGTATGCATGCATGCTGAGCATAATTAAGTATATGTATTCTCATAAAATTAGAATGATTTATTCATAGCTGATATATTTGGAAATAGTTTTTTGTTGTCGCCTGGAAAAACTATCATTCTATTTATTTTTTTACAATTACGTAAACAAGACCTCCTGTGTCCTGAGAATTTGAACTTGTTTGTTTGTTAAGGCTATATTTACGCATGCCCAAAATCTTGTTCTCAGCTAACTTCATGTTTACAGTTGGGGCAGTATACATTATTGTATTGTTGTATCTCCGATCTCCCTGATACTGATTTCTTCTTGCCACAGCATTCGCTGTCGATCCAGCGCGTATTTTTATTTTTTCCCTGTTGTTAATAATGGCATGCAGTTTCTTTTGAGTTGGAAGATGTTTAATATCCATTGTCGGCTGCAAAAGAAGAAATTTATTTTTGCAAATTAATAAAGATGTCAGTAAATGGTATAGTGCATTTTCAATCTTCCTTCCTTTACTATCCTATGCTTTCATATCATATCACATATGATCATATGTTATATTTGATTAGATAGATAGACAGACAGATAGATAGATAGATAGATAGTTTTCATAATAGTTTGGATAATTAAATTTAAATTATTACATATACTTTATTATGTACAAATGATGTCATTTCAAATGCAAAAACAAAACATTAAAATAAAGTAAATGAATGGAAGACATTAGCTAGTGCTTCATTGGAGAGAAACCATTTATCTCTACTTGAGGCATCCACGCGTTGTGAAAACACTATGGAACATTGCGGAACAGAAAAACTGTTCGCTAATGATAATCGTTATCCCATAGGGAATAAGAATAGGAAAGGCTTACTAAGAGGCATTTTAAGTGAAACCTTTTTCTGGCATTTAAGTTTGTAATGGGGTCAAGACAAATTATACTTGACCCCCTAACCCGCATTCAGCTCTATTTCGTTATGTTTAGTTTTGTGGACACAGTTCGTTTCATAAAAGTGGTGTAATCGCCATGCTCTGGTGCACACACTGTATTCACAGGAGAAGAGAACTCACTCCGGTTACATATTATTTCGAGCAATAGCCGATAGTAAGCCATATCCAAGCCTGACGCGTGATTGATAGATTCCCGCCATAAATTCATATGCACATTTATATACCGCATACCGTCGCCGAACTCACTATTCAAGAGGAAGGGACAGCCAATGTGCTTGTCTAGTCATTTGCATTATTCCGTGAATCAACCAACCCACTGTGCTTTGGTATCGTTGTACTAGCAAAGTAAACACATTGATTTCTTGAAATATTGCTTTGTATTTTATTAAGATATCATTGTGTGAATTTGCTTATCTATCATTGTTTGAAAATTGTATTTTATTGCATTTTCTCCAAACACATGGCTTGATGATAGAGTGGCTAAATTAATTCTTGAATTGGAGACAATAACTTGTAAAACTAAAATAACTGAAATGTAATCACAGAATGTCTTTGCACTTCATTGCAATTTTCATATAACAATTTGATTCACTTGCGTGTGTAATATTTGCTATAATTGTAACAAGCATGTGCATGATTTAAATTGTATTTAATTCTTCCTTATCTAATTTTTATTGTAAAATATAAATGTTTTCCTTGAAATGTTTTAAGTCTCTTGCATGCGTTACATTGTATTTTAATTGCAACATGCATGGGCGTGACTTAAATTGTATATTTAGTATTATATTTAACTATTAATGTAAAGATACTGTAAAGGTCAATAAAATAGGCCATGCTATTGTCTATGCTACGTGTATGGATTGCGAATCTATAGGAATTGTCGCTCATAGGAAATTATTATATTTTCAGAGCGGGTTTCTGGCTTTTCTGGCATTTTCCTGGTTTTCCGGATTGCCTGATGTACTGGGTATTTTTCCTGGTGTGTGCTTCTGAGTTCTCAGATCATTGGAGCGACCCTGAACTGGTGGTGTCTACATACGAAGTTACTGGATGCTGATCTTACGATTACAGGTCGAGGATCGATAATTATAATCAATGACTGATGATGTATCCATGTATCCAACTACGCAACCATTGGGGATGAACATGCGCAGCCGTAATCATGAAAGGATGACCAGATGAGTAGAGTGGACTAAAGAAACTGGAACTTTTAAATTGATTTTTTGCAATCCTAAATTCGAGCTAGACTTAACATAGACCTAGAGACCTCATATCGGATGTAATCTCTGAATTGTCTTGTTATTTGTTAAATTTTTATTAAATCCTTTTATTTTTATTCAATTACCGTAGTTGACTAATTATTGTGAGAAACACCAATTAGGATTGGGTGGGGGTTAGAGTCAAGAATGAAATGATTGAATGCATAATTAGGGGCTAGAGTCAAGAATGAAATGATTGAATGCATAATTAGGGGCTAGAGTCAAGAATGAAATGATTGAATGCAAAATTAGTAATTGTATAACGTTTCCCAGTTCATGCTTTATTACACAAGTTTGCGTGTCTCTAAATTTGTTGGCTGAAACTACGAGTATTGAATTTAGTTAGACTGAAGGGTGAATTTGGGCAACCAGTCTGTTGTCAGAATAGGTGAGCGTGGAAATTAATTAAGCTAAAGGCCTCATTCTGAAACAGGGTCTATAAATAAATACTGGAACTTAACAAAGTGTTAAATAAAACCATATGATCAGCCTAAGCTACCATTTTCGACTAAGAACGAGTGTGCTTAAAGACCGGGATGATAATAGAAACAAATTGCCTCTCTATGCTGACATTTTAATACAGTACATTATACAGTAGGTGAATAGAGCAATAATTTCACACCTTATAAATTATTATTTTGTAAAATCTAACTTGTATGATTCTTTTAGCGTTAAAAGGTGTATTACTGTATAAAGCGGAGCAATAATCAGGTTGTTGATATTAAGATTTTTAATTAAACCTTTTGTTGTTATCTCATTGCTATTGGTTCAGTACATTTGTTTATCATAAATGTTTGGTTGCGTAATGTGCTGTTAATTGTCGGTGTTTCTCCCCAATGAGCGCACAAACGCACAATGACCGATAGAGATCAAGTGGACTAGCACAAGTGAGTATGGTAGAGAAGATATTGCAATGGTACATAAGCTTACATAATATAATGACTAATTATACAAATCAATTTACCATTATACGGCCCCTTCTATAATTTATCTACCTACCTATCTATCTATCTATCTATCTGTTTGTCTCTCTGTCTCTTTCTATCTATCTATTTATCTATCTATCTATCTATCTATCTATCTATCTATCTATCTATCTATCTATCTATCTATCTATCTATCTATCTATCTATCTATGTCTGCCTCTATAATATATGTGTACACACACACACACACACACACACACACACACACACTAAAATAAACTACTGAGAAAATAACAGCACCATTTTAGTAAACTATTCTCAGTTTGTTTGTTCAAGTCATACTATTCTGATCTCGCCCTATGCATTTATACCAATACATTACTTACTAGCATATGCTAAACTTCTTGTTTGCCATACCATATACCTTGTTTCTACTATTGCCACTTACGCAAGTCTGCACTAATTTCGTCCATCGCGTCTTGTTTCCATAATATACAGTAAGATTCTAAAACGTTGTACTGGTCTGATTATAATAGTTAACAAATTTCAATTAGCCACACTTTCCAGAAAACAGTATCTTCAAACACAGAGTTTAAATTAAGGTGAGGTGACCAAGAAAATGGTTGACCGTGTTTCCTTTGAAAGTCAGACTCAGTGATGAAATTATCAAATCCACCATTTATAATATTAATTCTTCTTATATCATTGCCTACGAATGATTGTTATTTCTTCAACCTCCCCTTGTTGTTTTTAAATTACTTTTTTATTTTTGTTATTGTTGTTTTAGTAGTAATTTTTGTTATTACTACTATCATCATCATTGATATCATTTTTGCCACAATCATGACTGTTATTGTTGATTTACTACAGTTGCTACAATTGTTGATAATGTCAAACAGAGAAAACAAAGATAGGATAATTGATATTTAACATCTTGCACTATTCTTATATGAATTGTTTTGTTTGAAAGTAGAGATTTTCACTAAGTTGTCTTTAAAAAAATTTAAAATCTAGAAAACAAGTATAAGAATTACAGATTTAATTTGCAGAGAAACATAGATTTAAGGGTTCTATTTGTGTGGGAATTTTATGTTTCTTATCCTCTTTGTAGTGAACAGCTCAGAAAGATAAATAAATTATAATAATAATAATAATCACTTTCGTCCTAAATAAATACTAGATAGGCAGATAATATATTTTATAATTAAAATGGTAGTACATTTCAATTATGTCAACAATAATATTATTTTTAAATATCAAGCAATATTCATGCCATTTTATATTACAGTCAAAGATACTTAACATGTTTCATATAAAATAAAATAGGGACTCCTTCTATATCAAACATTTTTACTCTCTTACCTGTCTTATTTCTGAAGAAGTAATAATTAAAATCGTTGAATTGTTGTCACACTTAACAGTTGAAATATATAATTTCCATTTCCCTCTCACGCTTGCCTCTTTTATATCAACTGGGTGATGACAGCAAAGCAGGCTGAATATATCGTATGGGATTATCCGTTCTTACAAAGATTCGTTAGAAGTTTAATAATATAAAAATATGGAAGAAAAATATTGTCAAAAGGTGTGTATGTTTAGTCTTCCAAAATCACCATAGGAAAATCCCGCAAACTTTTATGGGAGCAGTACATTAATAGTTATAACCTAATATTTTGACAGTTTGCATTCGTTTCTTCATATCTTCCCTTGTTGAAATAATCTCTTTGCCAGTTTATATTGAGTAATCATCACTTTGTCATTATTCAGTTGTTGCACGTAGAAACTTCAGAGAAATAGAATTGTCACAATATCAAAATCATAGAGAGGAAATACCCCAAGACACCAAAAACAAATCCCGGACTGCTTTCAAGATATCTGAATACGTATAGCCACCCAGGTCACCTTGACAAGAAAGAATAACAGCAAGGTCTCTCTTGGTCGGTTTTAAGGAAGGGGTAGGAGACGCTTCCGGGTAACGCCGATCTGACGCCTCTAAAATGTTAACAAAAACTGAATAAGGAACAAAATAATTTTATGTTGAGCGACGAATATTTGTCTGAAAAATCAGTTTTGATAGATAATTAAACTAAAGAAGAATAGGATGTACTTAAAGAAAACTGAAAATAGGTTTGATAGATAATTAAACTAAAATTAAATATAATGTACTTAACACAAAACTGATATCACAGTTGATTGACTACTAAATATAAACTTTTTTCCGTTACATATTTCACTGAAGAATGAATTTTGATAATGAGATTTTCAAACTAAACATTAGGATGTTCTTAAGTGGGCATTTGCCTATTTAGATTGTTCTGTCATTAGTCCATTAGCCGTTCAGCATAAATTATACAATTTTTTAACACGTCTTATAATTTATTATAATAAAAGTGATTTGGTCGATATACTTTCCCATAAATACTAACTATTTATTTCCTAATATTAGCAATTTGTAAAAGAAACAATAAACATTACAAGATTTTAAATGTATACATGTATAGCTCATTGTTATAGTTGACCGATAAATATTTACCGTGCTCTCAGTAATAGGAACGTAAGATCACTCATTATACATATTATATATCTATAAAAAATAAACTTATACAAATATTTCCAAGTCCACTCTCTCTCTCTCTTAAACTTATACAACTTAGTAAATAAATATTGATGATAGGTGGATAGACAGATAGATTAGAATAGAATAGAATAGGATAGATAGATAGATAGATAGATAGATAGATAGATAGATAGATAGATAGATAGATAGATAGATAGATAGATAGATAGATAGATAGATAGATAGATAGATAGATAGATAGATACAGCAGTGGAGGGAAAGGTTAACTAGCAATGAACAAAAACGTTACTACTAATAACAGGAAACGGAAAACAAATCTGGCAATGGACTACTGCCTTTTGACGTACGCCTGACTTATGTCCTTGTCTGGTTGTCTGTTTTACTTTAAAAGATACTTTTTGTTTGTATTATACAACTGCTTTTAAATTCGATTTTGACCAAGATAAATCACATCACGGATGACAAAGCATGCTGGATTCAGAAGGCTCCAGAAATCTCTTGATGTGTGAAAAATGAAATTTTTCCTCCATCATCCGGTGCAGTGTTAATGGATGTTAAGATAAAAGCTGACTGAAAATCACTGAAACGATTTTCTAATTTAGGTGAAATGCTGATGGAGGCAAAACAACGGTTCTAATATTTTGATACGCATGGTAGACAAAACAACAGCTCTAATATTTTCATACACATGGTAGATTAGTGATTGCGCAGTTGTTTTACAGATATTCGGATCAAGAGTTGATTTTTATTTTCAAAAGAAGCCCTGCAGTAGCTGTTTTAAAAAGCGATAGAAAATGCTTAAAGAAAGAGAAGTATTTTCATGTCAGTCAGAGTAGGGTGATAACATCTGAACGCTCACTTAGGTTTTGTGTTATTTCGATTTTTTGTAGGGTATTTAGAACAATGTAACATCCTTTTCCACCCTTCCGTCCTTAACCAAATTTAAACATAGTTCAAATAATAAGATATTTGATGCAAAATAAAACTGCTTTTGGAAAATCCCGATGTAATTTTTGAAAGGATTAGCACATTAAAATACATTTTCTTGTCATTCGAATAACTTAAGTTTGAATTAGGTGCGACATATGTAAAATGTATTTTATTTTAGGAGTGAATACGTAATTTATGAATGAAATTAAATTACACATAAATTATTTTTGAACGTATGTTCTGAATTATATTTTTCCAAGAACCAATTTACTTTTATTATTATACCAGATTTTTTAAAGCGCCATCAATGGACTTTTAAAAATTTGAATCCTTTTTAAATGCAGAAATATAACCCTCATCAAATATGCACAAAATTATCACTGACATCGACAATTGGAAAATTTTAAAGGAGAGATAAACAATTACACACTTACATATATATGTGTGTTTACCTAAAACCATTATCAGTATCATCTGTACAAATATTTGCAACCACAATAATTACTGTTATCTTTGTTTGTTATCAACCGAATGGTGTACTTTCGAGAGACGATAACTGCATTCTGTGTTGTGGATACACGTTGACGTGGCCTTTTAATACAAAAACTACAAATTCAGTAAACGATTCATCATCGTGGGAGTCATTCGTGTCAATAATTTATAAACAGTCCTGACAGTCCTCATATTACCTCGTCCTACTTATTCATATGTAGCAAGGTGTGTGGAGTGAGAATATAAATCTTCTCTCTAGCTCTGAATGTTCCATAGCATATTTATAGTCTATCAGGAATTTATCGACATATTCCACAAAATAAATAACTGAGCGTGTAGAAATGTTTTAAAAGTTCTCTATTTTCTATAATCTGACATTTGAACGATAAACTTTAGCAACCCTTCTCATCTAACTACGTTTTTTTCTGTTTTCCGGATAATTTTGTCTTTGATACAATTGTTCCACTTGCAGTTGTGCTCTTTTTGTCTCGTATTGTTTGATAAAACAAGTTTGGGTACATTTGTACCATTAGATTAGTGAGTAAACTAATCTTATTTCTTGTTGATATACCTTTTTAACTTTTTATTACCATTTATTATAGTATATAGCGAGTATCAAAGAGTACTCAGTCTAATCAGTTTGCACGGTTTGTTTGTTTATGAAGCTCTACTTCTAATTTTTTATGCAGAATTCCACGTAGTCTCTGTATCTTCAAGTCAGTATCAATTTCTAATTAATTCTGATATAGTGTAATGAGAATGACATTTAATACGAACCCATTAATTCTTTTCTAGCCGTTGTTAACTCGTTCTAGAGGGTTTAGTAAACATTTTCTTTTCATGAACATACAATTGCTCACAGAAAGATGGTGGTGAAAGAAAACGTTATCCTTTGCATAATAATGTTGTCTGTATTTTTGTGACAGAAAAGATACGTTTTAGGATGTCCTACTATTATTTGATTCCAGATATCTTCTGATTGTTTTCTTTCTTATTCAAACTTCTTGGTCTACTGCTGTGTGTTGTCTTTCTGTTTTATTCTTCATCACTCTTCTATAATTGTGGAGACGATTCTCATTGAAATAAGGAAGAAACTATTTTCTTGCAGATTTTCCAAATCAAGCTCAACATAACAAATAACAACAATGGGTTTAAAGTTAAAAAATATTTATTTAGTGTAGTGTTTTCTGATATTAGTACATGTATTAATTATTCATATCTGCAATTACATTAATTATATATATTGTCGCTTATTGTGCTAGTTGCATCATTGTAAATGTGGTTAATTAAGACTTGTTTTCTTTTCTATTTTCAGCGATTATCGACAGATACGTAGAACGGCAGACAGTCATATTCACTGAGATAGATAGATAGATAGATAGATAGATAGATAGATAGATAGATAGATAGATAGATAGATAGATAGATAGATAGATAGATAGATAGATAGATAGATAGATAGATAGATAGATAGATAGATAGATAGATAGATAGATAGATAGATGACAGATAGATAAAGTCGACTTTTAGGCTTAATAATCTTCATCAATAACCTATAGAAAAATTTTTAAAGTGTAAGTCTCCTCAGAAAGAAAATTAGTTGAAAGATTGTGCGCCATAATTTCCATTCTTTTAATTGTTTTTACTTAATATTACTTGTACATCGAAATGCTAAAAAAAATGTAGTCGTGAATAATTGCTTTTATATTTGAGCAAGTCATGGCACATAATGACATCACTCACTCCTGTAACGTCCATTTATGTTACAAGTGTTCATTTTACACTAAAGATTGATACTGAGATTAAAAAAGCAAATATGTTTAAACAGACTAAAATTAGTCTTTTCTTTTAATATTTAATCTCTGAATTACACAATATTACTGATTTCAATAATTAACATAAATGTTAAAAAAAAGAAAGAATTATGTTCATGATTATTATCCATAAAACCACAATTACAGAATAAGTCGAAATTTCTATTGGTATTCCTGCTCTTTTAATTTTATCGGTAAGATGTATCTATACATTTCTAATTATAGCATACACATAGCCACGGCGATTTTTAGCGTTTGATTTCTTATGAACGTTCATTGGACAGTCACCAAGGCCTAAACACAAGTTCAGACTTCTTTGTTCCTGTTCGTTCATGTTGTCTGTCTTCACGTAGTACATGGTGGTGTTGTAGTAAGTCAAGGGATTCTCACGCGTATACTCCTGACTTCTCCGCTCAGGGTTGTTTGTCGATCCTGTGCGTAGTGGGCCAAAACTTTCAATCAAATACTCAAGCTGAGATTTATTGCACTCTTGAAGATTCATTTTCATCTGCAAAGTAAAAATTAATTACCAAATTGGCTTGCAGTAATGTAATAACAAATTGTATACAAGAACTTCAACTGTCGTCCAGTATTTTAATTTGTTTTATTTCTTCTTCTTCTGTAATACTTTTTTAATCTGTAATTCATGCTACAGTCGGATCTGAGGATATCCATTTAATATGCCTGCACGGATAGAGGAGGGGATCTAAAGTCTGCCTATATGTTCGTAAGAGGAGGCGGGGTGTGTTCAGATCAAGTAGAGTGTGTGAATGGAATAAATAAAACTAAATGTGTACATGTTAACATGTATAGTGTACTGTGTCCTAATCATGTACTAATACCATTTGTCTGGAACTAGATTCTAGACAGGAAATCTTCTCGTACATCTTCTGCATGATAATATTATTGATAATAATCGTGGTTTAACGTGAATACGTCCGAATAGAAGAGAATCGCGTTTCGAGTGACATTGCGTCTCATCCAACACCAGCTAAGTGGAACAGCGGACACGAAAACCGCACATGACCTGCCTCTCCAGTATTGAGCAGCTTTATAATAAGTACTGCAACGTTTCTTTAGCGCTATTTAAAAACATATTATTTATCAATGTTTTAAAGACGTAGACATTTACATATAAAAGTTGACAAAGAATAAGTAACATTTTTTTTCTAATTTATATTAAATGGAAGTAGAAAAACAATATGAGGAATATTTTAAGGGAAATTATAATCCCAGAACAATACATTAGAGGAAAATCACACTGCATTGCAAAAAATAATTATCAACAGTATTTGATTAAAAGTAGACTATATAAGTGATATTTAGCAGAATTTTTTTATGGCAATTCAAATAATGGTATTTTCTGCAAAGTAACTTATGAATTTAGTATGCTCATTAAATTATTATCTTTAAATTATATTGCTTAGAATAAATGTACTTATTAAGAGAACTACACTCCAGTACAAGGTGAAAGATCAAACTTGGCTTTTTAATAAAATGATCAGGAGTCAAATAACCAATGCTTGAAAACTTATGGCAGTTCAAATAATTGTTTTCATGCTGTATGGTATGGAAGTTTACAACGACATATAATATAGCAGAGTATAGTATAGTATAACATAACATAACATAACATAACATATAATGTAATATAATATAATATAATATAATATAATATAATATAATATAATATAATATAATATAATATAATTATGTTTTATTTCTATATCTTAAATTATAATTTAAAATTAAAACCTAGTTAGGCCGTTTTATATATATATAAAATTATATTCAGAGCAAACAGAAATATCACTAGACATTTAATGCATATATCACTTTAACTCTGCTTATGTTACATTCACATGTATATACAAATCATTAAATGTATTCTTTTCATCACTAAGTCTATCAAGTCACAAATCATTATCTAATGATGAATCAATGTTTTTGCAATGTACATGTGTTGATAAATTACGCTAACAATTTTATTTGTGTTAAATACGTAATTATATTTTAGTGCTTTAGTGTCTGCAATTTTGTGCGTGTGTGATAAATAAAAATTTGGAAGCCCAACCTCTAGCTGTGGAAAGCTATTTATGCACGTTTTATGCAAACGATAGACATGAGCAACCGCCTTACATGAGCCCGACAGACAGCATTACATGAGCCTTACATGAGCCTTACAGACAGCATTACATGAGCTTACAGACAGCCTTACATGAGCCTTACAGACAGCATTACATGAGCCTTAGAGACAGCATTACAAACAGTCTTAAAAGCGCCTTACAGTCTTAAAAGCGCCTTACAGACAGCCTTAAAAGCGCCTTACAGCCTTACAAGCGCCTTACAGACAGCCTTACAAATACCCTTACAAGAGTCTTACAGACAGCCTTACAAAGAATTTTACAGATTTCTTCAATGAATAAATCCTTACTATATGCTGGAAATAAACAAAATTGGACATTCATAATTAAATTTATTATCTTGGGATCCTTTAAGTTTAATTTTGTTTAACTATCCCTCACTTCTTGTAGGTTTCTCGTTCATCTGACAAGACTTCCTTGTTTGCATGGTCACGCATAACAATTTTGTACTTTTACATACTTAATTTCTTCATATTTATATTTGTTTGGTAATTTTAATATAGATATTGGTCACGCATAACAATTTTGTACTTTTACATACTTAATTTCTCCATATTTATATTTGTTTGGTAATTTTAATAGATATTGTTGGGTAGTAAAATATATATTCATATATATATTTTTTTAAACTTCCAATTTATTGTCAGCATATTACATATATTTTATTTCTGTGAACTCTGTATTTTATCTCTGTGAACTCTGCGTGTAAATACCATGTCTTTGATCTATTCATGCCGCATCTAAAGTAACGAGAATGACAGCTTTCGTTTGAGTGACTTCGACTCGGACAATGAGGACGAGTTGAGATAGCGACGTTTTGAGGCTGATGTCATTGTACATTGCAGTAAATGCTACAAATCTATTCAAGCACCTGTATATAAACAAATCTCATCCCTTATGCACATATTTAGGTTGAGTGCCTACTCCCAGTTAATGCAAAGGAAATGATTGTGAAGATTCTAAGAAAATTAGATAGTAAAATTTTGCAAATTAAGTTAGCGTTAGTTAGTGATCCCCAGATAGATAGCATTGGCGCTCACAATAGCAATAATTACAAATAACAAGAATCCCTACTGTAATATTACGAAGAAATTTGTCATACTTACGATTTGGTTTATTCTTCTTGTCTGTGCGTTGTTTGTTTTTCTTGCCTTTCCAGTGGCTGTTTGTTTTGCTCGTGTGGACTTTTGTGTTCTGCATGAAGATCGTGGTTTTCCCATTTGCCAAAGAGGTTACTGTCAATTACAATCAGTCATTTATTAAGAATTTAATTCCAAAATAAATAGTTGATTTGTGTAATTTCTGTACAAAATGGTGTCGGACGGAGATACAGAACGTCGGACTGATGGACACTCATTAGATAGATAGAACTATAGGTCGACAGACAGACAAACATACAGACAGAGGTAATTGAGCGTTCAGGGCTGACAGATAGATTAGTGGATACATATATAAATTAAAAAAACACACGGAATTATTTTGTGGAATAGTTTGAGTCAACACCCTAATTAAAATATATAAATCGTTTAGCCCTAAGAGAGTTATTATCACATAAATAAAATTTTCAAAACCAACATTACACATTTCAGATATTAGGGAAATAAGGCTTGAATCAAATGTCTTAGTTCATAAAATGTATTTTTATTGTCCTACCTGGAACCACCGAAGTCCAAAATAAAATAGAATGTATATTCTGCCTGCAGTCTACAGTAGAAAATATCTTTAAATTTCCCTCTCCTAGTTTCGTCTTTATATATGTTGGATTATGTCAGCAGGATTGATTGGCTATGTATAAATAACATTTGGGAATGCCCACTTTTACATGCTTGCAAAACAACGCACAAGGAACAGCAAATATTGAGTGTGACGCGGAAGAACCGCTGCAAGCTGGCCCATATTCACATTGGGGTTAAAGAGGTCGGGAAGAGTCACAAGAGGCGTAACTTGAGGCTAAGCCTAGTGACAAAAAAATGTAGGCGGATAGGCAGAGAAAATAACATCGACGACTATGAGATATGTAAGAATGTGTTTTTTAAAACCAGCTATCGAACAAGGGCGTGGACAGGAATCTATCTTTTTTCTTCGCCGTTCCCTTTTCCCCAAAAACCAAAACGAAAGAAGAGTTGGTATTAAAAAATGAAAGTTAAATTTTTGACTAAAATATTTTGATACATTTTCTTCATACAAAACGGAAACTATTTTTGTCACTGTGTGTGCGTATGTGTGTTTGTGTGTGTGAGTGAGTGTGTGTGTGTGTGTGTGTGTGTGTGTGTGTGTGTGTGTGTGTGTGTGTGTGTGTGTGTGTGTGTTTGAGAGAGAGAGAGAGAGGTTGAGAATGGCAAAGAAAGAGATGTGTTTAATAAAAAGGATGAATTGAACTACCTAGACCTGATATACGACAGACTATGAGAGAAACAAAAGAAATAGTTACATTCGGCTATTCTGTTACAGTCATTAAGCATTCTACATGCAAGTGAAGTTGTAACAACTAGGTAGGTGTATGCTGTCTGCGATGTCATTAATAGCGAGGATATTATTCTAAAATTGCAGAGTTCAGCAAATCAGTAAACATGTAGGTAAAATCGTGCAATATAGACTTCAGTGAGCACATGATCTGTTCATCTACAGTTCTACATGTTTCTTATTTGGTTTGCAGTGTAGTTTGTATACACTGTAAATATGTCTGTGCCATTTTTGTATATGAGCCATGCTTGTTTATGTTTCTTGTCTGTAAATGTGTCATCCATGCATTTTCTATCTTGTCTGCATATGTACCGTGTCTGCATGTGTGTCATCTGCTTGTGTCAAAAACCTCATGTATATATATGTGTGTGTGTGTGTGTGTGTGTGTGTGTGTGTGTGTGTGTGTGTGTGTGTGTGTGTGTGTGTGTGTGTGTGTGTGTGTGTGTGTGTGTGTGTGTGTGATGTCTATAAGTGTCGTGTCTGCATGTTTCATGTCTACACATATGATGTATGCATATTTGGTATGTAACATTGACTGACAAACTAAATTAGACATACAAGTAGACGAAAAACAGATTCATGTAAAGATGAACATATGGACAGAACGACAAATAGACACACAAAGATAGAAGGATGGATGGATGGATTATATTGAATTGGGATTGGCCACGCCAGGCAGATAGATAGATAGATAGACAGACAGACAGACAGATAGATAGATAGATAGATAGATAGATAGACAGATAGATAGATAGACAGACAGATAGATAGATAGATAGATAGATAGATAGATAGATAGACAGGTAGAATAAATCTATGTTGATGCATGTCTACATATATCTTATAAATATACCTTTTTATCTGTTTGTCTGTCCTTCTGCTTCTATCATCTAATATCATCAGCTGCTTAGCATTAGACGGTTAATAAATATTTCCCGCCAAAACTGAAGTTTGTAGCACTTTTTCCTCCTAAAATAAAAGTTGTTTACTTTTGATTTCTGACATTGGGATTTTCCGAAAGTTGCGCGATTTTTCAGGAATATTTTTATAGCTGAATGTGAAGGTCGCTAACATGCTTGAAAGGAAAGGAGTGAATGGAATTATATAGCTCCAACCTGAAAAAGAGGGAATATTAGGCTTAAGATAAGATCATTTAGTTTTCCATTCATGAATTTTATATGCAAAACTACCCCCTCTCTTAGTTCACAATATATGTTGCCTAAAATTGAGTAATAGTAATATTGTTTGTTAATTATGGTATCAAATTATGATTTAGTGACTACTTTTTGCTTATCGTCTGCTTTCAATGTTTATTGACTTTGATAGCGGTGTTAAACATTATTAGAGACGTCATGCTTAAGACGTTTGTAGAAAATCTTACTTGAAGACAGCTGTAAAATATAAAATGTCATACTACATTAGGTCGTCGTGTTTTTATAACCGATTTACTGTCATTATGAAATGAAAGGTTAATATTAACATCACACATTACTAGCTGGTTGAGGCGCACTGTTTTTATGTAAAGATCTTATCTACAGCAGGATGTCAATCATGATTAGGGTAGTTCCCAAGAGCAACCATAAAAATAATTAACAGTCGTTACGTTTTTGGTGGCACTGAATTTGATGCTTTACTGCTCTGTAGCATCTGTTATTTGTAGCCTTGAACATAGTGTGTCGTTGTGGGAAATAGTGGCAGCCCGGTTTTCAAAGGTACTGTTGAAATTATATGTTTCTTTTTGTCTGACATTTTGGTGAGAAACCATACAAGTTAGTGAATATTTTTCCTAAGTCCGTTTGTCTTTGATACAGTTGTCTCATTTTTTCCTGTGCACTTTACTTGTTTGTTTATATTTTATAAAAACTTCCAGTGGGATATGAATGCTATTTGTTGTCAGTACTGTGAGACAACTGTTCTTTTTAATTTCTGTTACTTGATAGTGCATGTTGCTAATATTAACTTGTTGTCAGTCTGAGACGAGATGAAATTTGCTTTACTCTAATTTTATTTATCTGTAGCAGTATAAATAGTTTGAGACATCTGAATTTATCTAATTGTTATTTTGTTCAATTGCATTTGGGTGGTTTTTTAAAATCACTTTTCTGTAGTGAACATAAAATTATTCTTGATAAAAAAATGATGGTTGTAAAGCTATTCAAATGCAAATGCCTAGCATCCAAATTTTAGACTTTTGCCTTATCGACGAAAACGATTATATCCTTGTAGTGTGCACTGCATTGCATAGTCTATTGTTATTGGATTGCAAATATCTTTCGAATATATTATTTACCTTAATCTTATTGGTTGGACGTTTTTGTGCATTGATTACTTATTTTCCTCTTCTTTTAACAAAATTGCGCTCAAATTTTGTACCATCTTCTTTATACCTCTTTGTAAACTTTCATACCTCTTTGTCTAAAACACGTTGAACACCAATAGTGAGAAAAATGGTGTGTGTGTGTGTGTGTGTGTGTGTGTGTGTGTGTGTGTGTGTGTGTGTGTGTGTGTGTGTGTGTGTGTGTGTATAGATAGATAGACAGACAGACAGGCAGGCAGATAGATAGATAGATAGACGGACAGACAGACAGACAGATAGATAGATAGATAGATAGATAGATAGATAGATAGATAGATAGATAGATAGATAGATAGATAGATAGATAGATAGATAGATAGATAGATAGATAGATAGATAGATAGATAGACAGACTACAGTGCAAGTCAATGAAGTCACTTTGCATAATGGGTAATAGAAGGGAACGCTTGGGGTAAATATTCATACATCAGGACAGTTTTCTAATCCAAAATTATTTTCGCATGGCATCCAAACAAAAATGTTTAATTTATTTTCGCTATTAAAATACATTAACAATATAACTTACAGTAAAGTTCAGATGAGGACAGCAAAAGAGGGAACATAAAACTACATTCAATATCATTACTGAGAGGGAAAGAAAATGAAGAGAAAAGAGAGACTGCCTAGTTTATTTGTTATAAACCTGGAAAATTGTGCAGATTTCTGATGACTGGTTTCTAAATGAAATTTACATCTTTCCGACATCAATGGAATCTTTAGTGCGCTGATTATTGTTTTCCTACTAAAAGGAACATTAAATTCTAACTAATTATATTTCACTTTCAATTGCTAACACATTCATTTGCATCTTGCCAACATACATCTTGCGCTCAACTCGACACCTCTATAAACTCAGGAACATTTTGGGGAATAGCAGAGCGCATACCATTTTCGGTTCTATGTTGACCAAACGTTAAGGAAAGAAAGTTGAAGTTATTGTTTAGCGGAATGTGTGATATTTTAGTGAGAACGCATTCCCAAACTGTGGTTGAACTCAATGGAAATCACCTCTACTGGTCACTCACAAACAGGTTTAGTTCCAATCAGAACAATAGAAGCAAACACACGATTATATTTATAGTCAGTCCACGCCGCTGCACGTACCTGTTGGCACAGTCCCGACCTTTTAAGACTTCAGTCAGTAAAAGGAGCAAAAGGTCAGGTATATATATAGGACGGTTGAGTTTTCTGTAATTAGAAAATTCTTTAATTGTATATTTATATGTAAAAAATTCTTTTGTCGATTTTCCATGCTTAGAAAATCCCCTGATTGCATTTTCCTGTTTAGGAACGTCTTTAGTCGTACTTTTCTGTGCAGAAGATTCTGAATTGTATTTTTTATTCATACTTAAGGACATTCATTGTATGTATTTTTCTATGTTGTTCTATGTGTCTGAACCTAGTCAGAGGCACACAAGTGTGTGACCATGTCCGAGAGAGAGAGAAAGAGAGAGAGTGTGTGTGAAGAGGTTTAATTAATTATCTCTATCAAATATTCATACATGTGTCATATATTCTTCCGCAGTGCTTGTAAGCCTTCTTCTCTTCTATATTCCTTTATCATCTTTGTTTTTTCATTCTATGACTGCCTGAGACTGCCTGATAAATTTATTCATCATCAAATATTAATTTTCTCTTCCTCCTCATCTGCACTACTACCACAATCACGTCACACTTGTCAGGTGTAGCATTATCTCTGGAAAACTGTGCTTTTCTCAGTACAATCATCGTGCTGTGTGTCCGTCCATTCACATGCCGAGTCAAGGGTTGTCCAAGCAGCTCACGCATGGGAGAGAACTCAACCGTCATCATGTCATTATGGAAGGTGAAAAGAATCCAATTTATAACCTTCGAAAACTGTCTTAAATTGAAATTGAAATATTGTATACTAGATATTATTTATAAAAGATGGTGATTTATCACAATCTTTCTTAACTTGCAAATTTGAAGGCAAACATATTTTAGGTAAAGGTTGACAAAGATAAACAGGAAGTAGAGTGGGGTGGGGAACATGACGAACAAGGGGGTCAACATCCATGCGTGAAAAAGTAAAGCGTATGAATATTGATGTTCAGAGCAAAGACCGGAAATACATCTAGAACTTCGTAAAATAGTTGAATAGAGATTACTAGCGCCCTCGAGTGCAGATAATTTATCTCGTTGTAAAATAATTGAATGCATATTACTAGCGCCCTCGAGTAAGAACTGCAACATTCATTTCGGCATGGTTGTACATGTCATATTTGTGCCACAAGTGATTTGTTTATTAACAGTAATAAAGCAAAACACACAAGTTTGTCATTTGAGATGCAGATCTATGCTAGTGCAATTGAAAAACGATGCATGTAGCTTTCCTTGGATAAATCTTACTGCATGTACATCCCATCCCCCCTTCAGTTTGATATACAGTTATTACAGAAAATGCTGGCTCCCCGGGTATTACAGAAAATGCTGGCTTCCCGGGTATTACAGAAAATGCTAGCTTCCCGGGTATTACAGAAAATGCTGGCTTCCCGGGTATTACAGAAAATGCTGGCTTCCCGGGTATTACAGAAAATGCTGGCTTCCCGGGTAATACAGAAAGTACTGGTTTGAAATCAGAAGTGGAGGAATTTTAGAGATTCTACCATTAATATACTGTCTTCATGAAAGCATACAGTAAAGAAATTATAGTTCCCATAAATAAGTCGATGGATTGTACTTTGCCACCAGAGAGTAAATGTCTTGTGATTTTGGTTCTGGATTTCCTGACTGAATTATACAGAGGAACGAAGGTTCCAAAGCGTCTTGAACACGGTTAGATTTGCACTCTCAAAAATCAGTTTTGTTATGGGGATTCGAACACAATCGAATCATACTCTCTGGTGTACAACTTGTTGAAAGGCGTGTACCTGGAATGTCCGCCAAGCATTATGCATACCCTAGCCACTGGGATTGCGTTAAGTGCTTTATTCCTAAGTATACAGAAAAGTGTATGAAAATGTTCAACTACTTCCATGCTGCTTACACAAAAATAAATTGTTAGGATTGCAGATGGCACTGAAATGTCAGTTTTTTCATTGCCTTAAATTTCGTGATATTGCATTGAGAATTTAAAGCTATAACGAGTTACTAAAAGTCTAAATCAACCCACGCTTGGTGCAAAATATCCCTGTTTTGTGAGTGAGTGATAAAAGCTTTGTGTCTACGACTGTTTGGCAGAATACGTAAATCGGACTGACGTATTTGTACGGATGATTCTTTGTCCATAAAGCTGGTAAAAGCATTTAGTCGGAGTCAGATCAGACATTACTGTTAGATGGATCAAACTGCACTCTCTTCTACTGGTTCTGACGATTTCATTTCTAAGCTCCTATTATTAAATCAGCATCTAAGAAAGGCATTTCAGTTGGTGACCTTCTTTCAACGACCGGATGAGATTCATTATGAACATTAATTTTTCTAAATTTTAGAAGAGATTCGACAGCATGCATCAACTCGAAGTTAGAAGTGTGTCCCTACAAGCAAATTAAAGTACTCGTTCTGTAAATATCATTAAGTTTGCAATTATTAAATCTTGCGTAAGACTTTCAAGTCGTCTTGAATACAGTTGAAAGGAAGAAGAAGAACTTAAATGAAAACGAGACTTGCATCTGAGTACGAAATTCCTCCTTCTCAATATATCAACCGTACACATACGCCCACAGTTTATATAACTACTTACGCTATGATTACTCTGTTAGTAAGCAAGAACGTGATTAGAACAAGTGTGATCTCGACTGAGCACAGATGATGTGTGAAGTGAAACTTGCTTTTAACTTGAACTTCGCATGCAAAATCTCGTTTTATCATAAGGTTTCTTTCTTAATGGGAAATTAAGTTCTTCCTATAAATAGTAGGTCTTTCTGTTCGCAGGTGAGGGATATATATGTGCTATTTTGGTTTTCACACGCCCGCACACACACACGCACATTTTTATAGTCCAGTATTAATATCACAAAATACACAAAGAATTTACAACAATGCGCGGCAATCTTTTTAATAATTCGAAATGTTTTTGTTTAATGTTCAACGTAATCCCTTTTAGATTTGAGATTTTAAATAGAGAGTTTAACTCTAAAAGCATTTCATGAAAACTCCTTATTCAAAATATAATTATAATGAAATAGTTGTATAAAACAATTAAAGTGGAGAGTTGACACTGTTGATACAACAGTATAAAATCTTACTAGCGCAGCACTAGTAACAATTTTTAATTATGTATATAATGCTTTTCGTTGGCTTTTTACATTTTGTGAACATTTTAGCCAATTATATTGGACACCCAACATTTGCTTTTTCTATTAAGGTCAAATTTTTGCTTAGACAAAATTTATTTTTTCATTAACTTTTTTGTGTTTGTTTCCTAGACCAAATACCTGACCCAATTTTGGGGACTCACGATCCTTTATGCAATTTGTGTGAATATGGCGACCAGCAGAAAGCAAGCTATGCATGCGAGGAATGTGAGATGAAATTTTGCACATGTCGTCGTTATCATGACTCAGTGGCTGGATCACGTGGTCACCATGTGCGTCCAATCCACCCTGACAAGCTCCAAGTCTCCAAGCCCTCCAAACAAAGATGTTGTCCCTACCATCCAGCTGTAATGCTTTCACTGCCGCCAGTGTGACGTAGTTATTTGCTCGCATTGTAAACTGACGTCACACGAAGGTCACGTCACGGAAGGCAAAATGGCTGCCTCCATACGGGCGAAGGGTGAACTTGTTGGTTTAATGTCTAAGGGAACAGAACAGGTAAGCGTGAAAATTGTAGTAAAACATAAATCACTTGGGAGATTTCACTCTGACTCTCTTTCTATCTCGCTCATTCTCTCAGTACGCATACACACACACTCACACCATCTTTAAGGGTTGTATACAGCTAGAAAGGTGTATTGATACATCTCACTACGAAGATTCTTGGAAACTTTGTAAAATGTAGTTAATTATCTCCTGCCTTTCGTATCCAGATTCTAATATAATAGTAAAATAATAATAATAATAGTTACTTAATAAATCTCTTGGCAATAATTAATCATACAATTCACTACAGGGTCTTATTTTTCTTTTAAAAAAACTACTTAAACATTTTAGAAAATTATAGAAAATGCAACTAAACAAAATGTTGGATCCACAAGCAAAATGGCAATATGTTAACAAATAAATGTATTTACTTGAAAGAAAAACATAAATAAAATGGATTTGTGAGAGTAGTGTTTGAATAAGAAATGACTGAAAAGATCAAGTACTATCTTTAGTGATGAAGACAATGTGATTTAGAATCCTCTGAAAACTGTCATTTTCTGTTTTGATCTCATTTCAAAACGCAGCACATTTCTGGTAGACAGACCCTTCTTGAGAAACAAACAATGTGTGTGTGTGTGTGTGTGTGCCTGCGCGTGTCTGTGTGTGTGTGTGTGCCTGCGCGTGTCTGTGTGTGTGTGTTTGGGGAAGGGGAGGGGCGTTAGTATTCAGTTTTGAACTTCAACACTTCGTTTTTTGCAAAGGGAAGCAGATTGTGTAACATAAGACACTCAGGCAAAGTTTACTTTGGGAAACATACCTTCTCAACTTTATAGTTTCCAAATCACAGGCAATTAAATATCAGTGAAATCTTAATCCCTACTCTAGTCCTTACCTGAAACCTATCTGTCATTAATATGAAAATCACTATCATTAATACCTTAATGTCTCGATCATGAAACCGGTTAAAGCCAAACCGTTTTCGGTAATTTTGTATGCAACTATCGACATTACGGGAGAGGTTGTTAAATAATTCCTGCCAGAGGTTACCTTGACAATATTTTCGCAAATGAAAGTACCCGGCGACATAAGTTGAAAGCAGGAAGTGATTTGGCCTGGACATTTTTTTAAAACTGAAATGGGGTGTCACAAAGAGTGTCATGTGAAACTGTACCATTTTAGAACTATTGTGTCATATCTCGTCGACGAATGAGATTCGTAGATACATAAAATATTCTAGTCACGAAAATCTTTGAAATTTCAGGTAGATACCACAGAAGGGTATGGTACGGAATGGTGGAATGGGTGGGGGAATTAATAAGCATATGAGCAATCATTTGACATAACACTATTCTTAGTATTAAAATTAACATACACCTTGCATTTTCAAGCTTTTACAAAAAAATGAAAAACGCTTTTTAATCGATATCTTAATGAAACTGAAAGTAACAATTTAAAAACAAATAAAGGAAACCTGGAGACAGACAATAAAAAGATGCATACAGAAAATAGTCTCTCTTTGTAAAAGATAAATGTGTATAAACAAGTCCACCGTAAAAATAAAAAACTTATCTTGTTGCTTTCTTTACTTTCACTGCAGTCATTGTACATGATTTTGTAACTTTCTGAAGTTACTTCACGTTGGCAGGATTTTATTATGTACTTTGCAATCTGTGGCAAATGTGTTATGGTTTTCTGTAAATGGGTAAATTTAATTTTCTTATAAATTTTTAAAAAATTATTAAATTATTAAATACAGAGATCAGATTTTGAATGTGTGATAATTAGACTATTAAATAATCATACATTCGTTGTAATGATGACAGATTAGAATAATTAATGATGATTTACGATGACGAAGAGATATAGTTAAATGATATATTGATATTGATAAATGAAGGTATTGTTGGTTGTCTTTAATAAATGTGAAAGTTGGGAGTTGGGAATGGGGGTTAGCATTTAAAACAATGACATTGGTGATTTATTGTCAGAGAAATGTTATTGTAAATCTATTTTTTTCTCTTTAAGAAAGAAAGTCAGAAAATAATATTCATTTGCATAATTTATAAATTTGAGAATTTCTATAAACTGCTTTATTTTCCTTCTAAAATTTATTGTAAAATTTCGTTTCAGTTGACAGAACATGGCAAGACGAAGAGAACAAAAGGACCCCGATCAAATGATGAAATATTTTGTAATTATAATATCAGTCATATATTTCTGGATTTTTTTTATAGATCTTTCCTAATTCTTATTATCAAAGTTTTATTTCAAATTTTAAAAATGAAATTATTTTATGCAACTGTAAATATTTTTACTCAAAACATAAATACTATATCCAACAAACCATTCCAACACATACACGCACACACACAGAACCATGTTTAGCTTGTCAACATCCTCTAAATGAAGATATTTAGGAAAGGTACTGCTATCCGTTTCTCCTTTGCATGTACACTATCCAATATAAAATGTCCTATTTCTAATAAATTTATTGAAGACAATGAACAAGAGCATTACCAGTACAGATATTTTTGTAGTGTGCAATTCAAACACTTTAAACAAGGGTACGTGACTTTCCTGATGAGACAGCAAGGAGATATGATTTGCATACGTCGATGGAAAATGATTATGGCAATCTGGGTTTCCCAACTAACTATTGAAACTAACAGCTTCACAGACACAGGATAGATTAGATCAGTTATTGAAGTAAGACAGAGATAGAATAGTTACATGACCCTAATTGAAGTCCTAAGAGATAGAAACTGTTGCAAAGATAGGTAGATATATAGATAGATATAACACAGTCGTTCTGGTAACTTCAAAATGAACACACTTTGGCGTAATGAACTCGATTATATAAAAATGAATAGCTAACACAAACGGTTGCTTAACTAAGAGGACTGGTGGCTGGAAGAGCTGTCCTAGTCAATATAAGAGTGTTCTAAGGACAGGAGTGACAAATACATTTTCAATCTCCTTCCTTATATCTTCAGTTAGTAACTCAAAATCTGAGTGGGCTAGGTTTATATATACATATATATATCAAATGAAGTGTGGTCCATTATTTTCATCAATCATCATAACATCACAGTAATTTCCCTGCAGATATGGCATGGTTTCTTTATCTCGGAACTGAATGTATCCAAAACCCCAAGACAATGAAAATTTGTCAAAGATTCCCACTTGTGTAGACTGTAGAATGAATTATTATCCCTATGTCATGACAGTTCCAGCCCCGTTTAGATATTTTGATGACACTAACGATTGCTAAACATTTCTGGTTCATCTGTTGTTCTGTAGTACTACGTACTATTCAGTATTACAACTCGCATTACTTCCTGACATAAACTAAATAAATATTATTTTAATATGGAATCACTGTCGTGTAGAGTTCTTTTAAAAGAAATAAAATGTGGGTTTTGCTTAATTTAATTTTAGCAATTAACCGTTCCCAAACAAATAAAAATTTGTGGTTTAGATTATCTTACATTCTTAATGTCACTTTAATGATGAACACAAGTATGTTCATTTCTCGTTTTGTCTTAGGACCGTCTTGACTTAAGTGAGAGACAGACGCCGAGAGGAGCTTCAGTGCGCTCGCCTCATGACACACCACATATGGTCAGAGCCCCCCAAAACATTCACTACGTGCAGTCAGTCGACATTCTCAAGGACATCGTGCAACATCCGGGAGCTCATCGTGTCGGGGTCACCAACAACCCGGCCCGTCGTAAATACCAGTACGACCAAGAAGATGTGTCGAATAAAGACAAAACGATGTACTATACACGCACAAACAATAAAAAGAAAACAGAAAATGACTTGCTAGAAACTGGCAGACATTTTGGAACCCTTCCCCTAAATATACAGCAACGTAGCAATGCTCAGAGGAAACCTGGTTATGCATACGTCCTGCATGACGAATAATCATATGCGTGTATAACAATTATCTGAGGCATATGTAGTATTAGCGATTATAAGTGAACGATACCATTATGTTTACATATGCCTGATACATCTGTAGCATAATTATCAGTTATCATTGAGCAGAAGATACAATTAATCTTCTTTATATATATGCAATAACGTTGATATGAGATATGCATCCTAATTATATCTGAACAGCATTTGGACCTAGTCATCTTTTCTAAATATTATCTAAGATAGCAGTAAACATAACTCTATACAAATATGACCTGACGCATTTCTTGCCACACTTAAATTGATTATACCTCAATAGTAGGTAAACGCTAACAGTCTACAAATTGACAAAGAGGAATCATGTTATACGCTCTTATAATGTTTAGCACATAAATATATGTACGTAAATCTATATTATGCGAACACAAAATGTGTTCCTTGTATGCATTTATCACTTTGCTTTTAATAATACTTACAAAAGAACATTTAAAGTAGAAAATTGTAATTATTTCTGTCTAAATATAATGAATACTTTAGAAAGCCAGAATTCTTTGTCAATGTTATAGTAATTAAGTTTTCTATCGCTTGTGTTTTATGTTTAATGCATAACTTTGTATTAATATTTTATGATTTTGTGTTCTCAAAGAGAGTGTGTTAGTCTGTGTAATTTATATCTAAATTAGTCTTGATCCCGGAATCCTGCAAGTAATTTAAAATATAAGAAGAAAAGAATGATTCAAACCTCATCGAACAAGGAATTACCAATCTAACTAATCACCAAATAACCACAGAGACATCATATCCATCAGTTCGTGATCAAAACACTCTACCAACTAAACATGTTTCCAGCTAAATACCAGTAAGTCAAAACTAGTGAATATTTGTGTGTCCACTGTCTTTAACAATGTAAAGTATGTCAGCAAAATCCATAGATAGATAGATATGTTATATGATGGGAAATTTTCCAATATATTTTATATATATTTTCATGACGTGCAATTTTAATTGAATGCTATTTGTAATTCGAATGATGTGGATATTGTATAATGCTTGTTTCGGAAGTGAGGTCCTGAACAAATGAGTTGTGCATGGTGGCAGATTTACTGACCGGCGTTTGGTACTTGCGTCAATTGGGTGAGCGAGTGTTTGTTTGTTTAAATTTGCATGACCATGGTCAGTAAACGTGGCAAGGGATTAATGCAATGTGTGTGTGTTTGGGTATACAATGGGAAGCATTGTTACCGGACTGGCAGAGGTGGTCAGAAGTTGTTAAAAGTCATAATAGTATTAGCTCTAGGTAACTGGCTGGATTGAAGGTGTTTCTAGCAGAGACAGGTGTGATTTCAAGGGGAGATAAAAGTGATAGAGAATCTTACCCTTTACTTTTTTTCCAATCATCTCTTGGGGTGAGTGTTTTGAGACTGGATCCCTCCCTAATTGGGGTTGGTCATGGAGCAGTAAACCCTGGCTGGATAAGGTAAAAGCGAGTTTGTATTGTGTAAATTTATTAGGTTTTATTAGGATGCTATGTTTTATTTTGAACATGTTAACCTTTATTTCTTCCAGAGGCCTATGCCAGGCTTAGTACTTATTAATGGAGCAATTGACTGGACACTTAGACTCTGCAATTGCTTGTGTTTCAGGGTTTTTGGTTTCATTTTTTATCTCTATCTTTGATTTTAATGTGGGATTGGAACCTATTCCTGAGGTGATATCCTATCCTATTGCAAATCTACCAGCGTGTTGAACATCACTCCAAGGCATTGGTCCACAATAAAAGCAATGCCAAAAATAAAGAAAATAATTTATGAAGTCTATATCTAGAGCAAGGCTGTGCTATACCATCTCTACTCCATAAGACAAATTAACCTTTACAATAAACATGAGGGGGAAAAAAATATGCGTCAGCCGGGAGTCGAACCCGGGTCGACTGCTTGGAAGGCAACCATGCTAACCGTTACACCACCGACGCAATTATAACTGGGTTGTAATTGTAATTATACATACCAATGTATATCTCAAATTACATGAATTAGAAAATAGACAAAATGTTCTTCTAAATCCTTCCATTAAATAACAAACATATTTATTTACTTCCTATTATTACTCATTTTTTAGCATTCTTTATTTTTAAGAAAAACATTTTATTTTAAAGCATTTGTTGTACTACCGCTAATGGTCATGTGCCATTATAAATGCAGCGATATCACTAATAGCTATAAGCCTATATGTTGCAAACATATCAACTAATACTGTAAATATAGATTGCCACCTATTTTTTGTTTTAATATAATAGTTGTTATAACTATTTTAAACTTTTCTCCCAGTGATCACCAAGGTTATGTATTTACAGTATTACACGAATTACGATAACCCAAGGAATGGGCAGACCACTTAGATAACTAAAATTTCTGTTACAGTCAAATGGCCGACTTTGAAAACATTTCTTTCGAACAAAACTTGTCTGAGAATGAAGACTTTATTACAGCAAAACAACCTTCAGATTTATTATCAAATCTATCAATTCAAAGTGCAGCAAAAGATGAAAGTGACATAGTGTATGCCATTTATGACTACGAATGTGTTGGTAATGACCAGGTGAATGACTAAGTGAATTATTTATAGATTTGGTCATTTACACTTTTACAGGTGCATGATAAATAAGACATATATTGTGTAAAATAAATAATTTAAATGATATACTAAAGAAACATAAGACCTTATAGTTGTTTAAACAAAAAATGAATTTATTATTGTCAATGTAAATCTATTACAATATCAGAAATAACGTAAATTTATAGGCCCCATAACGTTCAAGTTGGCAGAAACGTCAGTACGTGACTTTAGATCTTAGTGAGAATAATATAATCGTAATTTGAAGCAAAAGGTCGGATAGATAGTTTTAGTGGTGGAACAAAACTGACAGCTTTTAGGGGCATTGTTTCAATTCATTTATTAAATTTAAAACAAACGTACTGCTGATTCAGTGGCATTGTCATAATTTAGTTGAAAGGGAACTCTGAGTAAATACTCAGACCAAATAATCTTTTGTATTAATAGCATATTCATCATTTATCTTTAATGTTTTCCTATATATTCATGTACAGAACAGTTCCATTTTACCTCTAAGTTTCTGATTCAGGATTTATTTGAGGTAGCTACATATTTTATTGTATTAATTTAGTGAGATTAAAGTTTAAACTCAACTGAGAAGATATTTTTTTTCAATTTAATTCATTCAAAGTTACCCTAGCCCAGTGATTCTTAGTGCTTTTGTTTGTTTCTTTTAAATTTTGATACTGTCACATGCCCCATCACCACACACACACACACACACACAAATAATAAAGACTGATTACCTTCTTGAAAGTTAAATTAAATTTCAATTTATTTTTCCCTCTATATTTATACAACTTTTACAAGACATAGCAGTGACAAGGGATAGCCTTTGACAGATGACAGATGACTTTTAGTTTTATTCTGAATTGAACACAATAACAATTTCTCTATTTCAAATGCCGCACATTGAATGTTTGCCACAGAAAAAAACCATTACATTATCATTACCATTAAAATGTTACATGCTTTGAATAAAATGAATGTATTATTTACCCTTAAATCTACTTGTCATCATTTATAACTGAAGTTGAAAGATATTGGATAAGACAACTTAATTACACAGGCTTGAAGATCACTAGGAGTTGGTGGTGAAGGCATTTTGTTTTTATGTTTTCTAAGCCAGAAACAGAAGCATATTATAAACTTTAGTAAATAATACGAATGTTTGCAAGAACTTTTGAAGAAATCTTCACTTGTATAATAATTAATAGTGGCTTCATGGGAACATCAGAATTGTCATCCATATTTTTGGCTTTGACAGTTGATCAACTTGATGCTTGGAAAAATCTGACAAATCTCTATCTGAATAGTTCAGTATCTCCATTTATTAACAATAGAGATTTCATTTAAGTGATTGTCATATTTTTTTCTGGAAAAGAAAACACATCAGTCATTCAGTGTCTTCTACCTGGGAACTGAATTTTGAGTATATTCAGCTTTACAAAAGTGTCAGCCAAAAATACCCAAGTTTTTCCATCTACAAATCCAGTTGATAGTAAATGTTCTGGAATTTAGGATAATGAAGGAAATAATGATAATATCATATAAATTAGTTTTGTTATATGTCTTTATTTTAATTTACATCAGTACTATGAGGAGTTTAAATTTTATAGGAATATATTGCTCATTAAAACAGTTTATAATATTTAAGACACACTGATAAGGATTGATATGAAAGTTGATTTATTTATATTTTGCTTTGGCTCTTGTCAATAATATCTCTATATTATTATTGTGGCAGAGTAAATTTGCCTATCCCTATTTCTAAACTTAATTGTTATATAAATTGTTAAATGTCAGAATGACCTGACCTTGGGCACTGCTTATGGTATATTTTTTTGTGTCAAAGTTGGGAGTAAACAATTTAGGTAAAGAATATGCCGATGCAATCCAAACCAGTTCCAACTGGATGAGTAGTTTTTCTGACTAATAGTCTCATACTTGCTCATAACAAATTCATCCAATGGGGATGGATGAAAGTTACTTTGTTGAAGAAGTTCTCTATTCTAATCACTTTTATTTTGAGATAACTCGAATCCGATCATAAAGGCGATCATTAGCTTATGGTAAGTTAACTGACTGATAAAGAAAGAATGGACTTAGAAATATTTCCTACATGTTTGCTGTTGATCTATGATTTGAATTGGAGAATGCTTTTGTAATTGAACCATTATTTCTGTATTCACTAATTTGATTACTTTATACACTGACTTGTGAATTTTGATCATTGCTAATATTTCTTATGCTGCCTCTGTATCAGGATAATGAATATTATTGCAGGATTTGTAAGTTGAGAATGTGTGTAAGAGAGAAAGGAGTTTTAGAGATGAAATATACCTGAAATTTAGTGCTTGCCTTAAGTTGACTTTTGCAGAAAGGAGCATGCATTTCTTATTTAGTAGTCTTGTATCTACTTTAGACTAAAGTGTACTGTATTCTACCAGATCATATTGGTGTGTATATCCAGCGTGTTGTCGAACTTATCAGTAAACATGTTACTGTAAATGATTCCTGTGAATTCAGTTTAAATTAATCATACTTTTCACTATGCTTTCATGCAAAAAAATAATATATTTATGACATCTCTCTGGCCACCCTTCACTTGTTATGATTATTACTTATTAATTAATAACACATCACTAATTACAAGTGATTGAAAATTTTAATTTATAGTTATTAATAATTTTCCCACAAGACCAGCATGTCTCTCACTTGTTGTATTATAAGGGTGTCATAAAACTCTACTCTTACGCAATAACAAGATAGACAAATAATTTTACTGTCACATATTGTTTTCTGTAGGTGGAAACTTCTTACTAAATTTATCAATAAATTTATAAAAATTTAATTAAATTTAACAATCAAATGTACAAGAAATGAGTATAATCAAAAGAACATTAACATTTACATCACTTAACAGTGTTTGATTAACACTAGACACTCATTTAGTTTATCCTAGCATAGACATGAGCAGTCACATTAAAATATATGTATAATCAAGTTTGTGGATATAATTCATCACAGAAATGAGAGTGGAGTTTTAGAGAGATAATTAAAGTCAATGTACATAACCTTTTCAATGATGGCAGCTGTCACAATCATGTAGTTTGCAAAAAGGCATTGATTTCTTATTTAGATGATGGTCCAATGTACCATTTCTAGACACATTACACAACTGTTCCAGAATCTTTGATGCACTCACAAAGGACACCTTGGAGAATCATCCAGAAGTTTGCATGCGCTAAGAAAGCATATCACATGGAATATTCTAGAATCTTCACGTGTGCTACTCAAGCATGCACACTGTGTTCCTTTCCACAAGTCACAATGAGGAATGTTCAAAATAATCTTCATGAATTCTCGAGACCAAAGTCAAGACTCAATTTTTGCTGTATTGGCTTTTAATACTTTTGAACATTAGGCATTTATTAATATTAGATATTCTTTTTTGCTAAAGATATTGCAGTAAATGGATAAATACTTGAATGTTAATTGTAATTGCATTTAATTTTTAAAAGTAAATAAAATGTTACCTTAATACTGTACATATAGATATCACCAATATATGCAAGTTTAGAAACAAAATACACTATACCAGTTAACATATAATTTCTCAAAGATCAACAAATGCTAACTACAAAAAGAAAAAGAAAATGTTTTAGATTAATGAGTAAACAAAATTTACTAGAAAGAGCACTTCTTACAATAAAATGGTACTTACTAATTATATATCACAACATTTCCCCAAACTCAAAGATTCAGAATCACACACTGGATAATGACACCCCAAATACTTATTCTTCTCTTTAAAAAGAAAAAAAATTATATACAAAACTTGTTTACTATTCCTATACAACACACATGTAAGTAAATTTTTTTTTCAGTATACAGTTTAATTGAATAAAGCCTATTTAATACTGTTTTACAGTCTTTCCATTTCTTAAAAATGTTTTTTAACAAGCTAGTATTAATTATAAACTACTTAGCTGTTGTATTAATTTTACATTCTTTCATTCAGTTCATAAAGTATCTGATTATCTAGTTAAATTTAAGTATAAACCAGAATCCTAATGCTTTCTTGGGGAAGAGTCCAGTCTTGCTATCATCTTTGATTGGCATACACTTCAATTTTAAATCTTTAAAGATTTGTAAATCTGTTTCCCAATTTTTGTAAGATTTATAGGAAGTAAAATGTCAGAAAATGCTTTTGGTAATCATTTTCTTTGCCATATTTCTGCCATCTCTGTTTAAACATATTTTAAAGTCTAAATTAGCATGCTCATTCTTTTATTTTTTTAATTCTTTTTCACTTTTTACAGTCTCATATAAATGACAGCATGCTTGCAGGCAAATTTCTTCTTTTAATCACAAGCTCAAGAAGTATAATTTTGACATTAATATGCACTATGAATGTAATTGTATTGACACTTTTTAAATGTTGTTGTCAGTACATACACATTTTCAATCACAAATTAATATTTTGAATGCCTTTGCTTCTAATTGTCCAGTTGAGCTTTAGAAAAGGTGATGTACTAAAGATCCTTGACAGAAATTCTGAACACTGGTGGTGGGCTGAGCTTAATGGACAGGTGGGTTATGTGCCCGCAAGTTATTTCACCACTGACTACCTACAGCAGATGTATTGGCAAGATGAAGAGTACTTTGGAAGCTATGGAAAACTGGTTAGTGCTGAGAGTGAGACAACAACAGCAAAACAAAAATCAGGAAGAAACTGAGTGAGAAAAAACAGAAATGAAGAGAAAGAGAGAGTGTGAAGGGAGAGAGATGGCTTATTCATGAACTATTAGCAATTATAGTTTGAGGTTTTTTGTCGCTTTATGCACAACTTCAAAGCCTAATGTGTTTATGGAAAATGCATTGTTTATGTTCAGTATTTGTTTGTTAAATTGATTGCTAGAAAACAAAAGAAACTTTAAAGTGCTTGACTAGTATAATTATAATTTTGTAAGTAAATTTGAAAAATTACTATTCAATATTAATAGATCTAAGAGTGTTTTTCCTCGTAGAGCACAAAAGAACTTCACTAATCCTGACTTAAGGGAAATATTATTAGTTACCATTTAGAAAAATCTCTCTATGACTAAGTGTGAACCACTGAGCTTTTGAGCTACATACAAGGCTATTCATTTCAACTTAGGACCTCATAGAATATCCAAGTTTAGATTTTCATGTCATTTATTTATTTTTTAATATTATTGTTTTATATTTTATTTTAAAAAATTATTGTGTGATACCAATGCCACTTAGTTAATGAAAATTATTATTATTATTAATTAAACTTTCATAACTAATTACAAGTGATGAGAATCTTAATTTATTTTATTAATGATTCTACAGCAGACAACACTCGTCTCTTTTACTTGTTGGATATACGGGCACTGTAAATGTTTTCTCTCTTCCACAGCATTTAAGATAAATATTTACTATCTCATAATGTTCTTAGGTGGAAAACTTCTTACTAAAGGAAAAGACAAATCAGACTTTAATATATTTAGCGAACCCCCTTCCACCCACTTACTTCTCCAACAAAGATTATCAATATGCATAAGGTCAATAAATTTGGTAAATCAACAGTCAAATATACATAATTATGACAAATACAATGAAATAGATTACTTGGCATCAATATTTCTACGAACCCACATTTGGATAATTTCTATATTCACAGCCTTATGCATAAAATACAGTTTAACCAAAGAGTCAATACAAATAACAGGATAGTCTTATCAGAAATGGCCTTATTATAGATAAGCAGTAATAGTCTATACATAACCTGATTCAGCACGGTTTTAAAAGTCCTTCGTGTGCTTTGCCACAGTGTCACAAATTATAGTTAAGTTCAATTTCCACATGTTTCTGTCCTCATGTTGAAACTGAATTCACTGCTTGTTCTCCCAAAGTCAACTTGGGCCTTTTTCCATCTTATAGTTCATTCAAGCAGAAAAGCAAATGTAGTAATTTTTATTACTCCCTTGTACCAGAAATTTTGTCAATGTAGTGAGCATACTTTACTACCATATATCAAATAGAGTGTTGTGTATCCTCTTTACACTTACACACACCACAGTAGACAATTCCCACGTTCCTGCGTCTCCCCGGTCACAGTGGCCCATAGCCAGTGAACTAGTAGACTCAAACAACACATAAAAATAAGCAACTGGAAAGGCTGTTTGCTCACATAAAGCTAATGGCCACCTTTCAAAACCGGACTTCTTTCTTGCCACACCAAATTCAAAGTGATCAGAGAATAGAATTTTCTACAGCAGGTAAACTTTTTTATCTCAGCTCATTGGCTGGTCTCTTTCTCATAAACATAACCATTTGATAATAAAAACAACTCACTGGTTTGCATTACATCAGCATTTTCCAACCTATTCTTGCCACAAGCGTTTACTTCAAACTCAGACACTTTCATAAATACCATCATAAGGAGTGCTTAAGGTCAGTGTCATGAGTGCCGGGTTAACGGCGCAAGCAAATGTAGAGACAAGGGGTGGTCAGGTTTGGCTTGTTCCGGTGTATCTCCAAGAAACTCATGTGACATGTTCCAGTAATATGTCATGTCAAGATGTTACATAGTCACACAATGACAGACAACCATTGATGTTTGGGTGGGACCCAATTTTATTCTGCCATGTAAAGGAAATTTTTATTGGCTGTGCATGCATGTGAGCAAGTATCATAAAAGTGAGTGAACAGACGAACGGAACAAAACAATACAAATACAAATTCGTTCACACCTCTCTAAAAACTGTGAATAACAAGTTTGTTGAAATGGTAAATTAGGTCATTTATTACCAAATGTGGGGCACTACTCTTTCACACAGTGATTAGTCAAACATACACTTTCACTTTCCAATGTCATACACTTGGGGGGGGGGGGAGGAGGAGGAGGAAAATGATCTTCAAAATGTAAAACAAAAATTAATCATACATTTCCATGGGGGGATGAAAATGATGAACTTCAAAATGTAAAACAAAAATTAATCATACAATTCCTACACGGTAAATGGCACTGCTTTCAACAATGATAATTCATATACAACATAGGCATATATTTAGACATTATCTTAGAGGTCATATTATACAAATAACAAAAGCAATGAATTCAACAAGAATAAATTAAATGTTTTTATTCTTAACAGTTCTAGATGCGCATTTGTCTTCTATCTATTACTCAGTAATGTCAAAGTTCCAAGGGAGATGACATAATCTCATACGTCACTCATAAGGGGTACTTCGAAGAGAAGATATGACGCAATCGTTGAGTCGCCCGACAGTGAAGACCTGCAGGTTCTAGGCACCATCTCAGATTTTGCTGCAGGGGAAAAATCTGAGCTCTGTTGGCGTGTTGCCAACCTTGGTAATTGTCACTGCTTTCTTGGTTACTGTGAAAAGGGAAAAAACCCAACGACATTTAGCATTACCAGATGTGTCATCCAGTGGGGTGTGTTGTCGTGTCTATTGATGCAGAAATTCTTGTGTCCATTGGGCACCGAGATGTCGTTCCTCCAACCGCAGAACCAGGATTCAAGCAAGTTCAGACAGGGATTTGAAAATGGCTTCCCTATCGTTGACTGCATACAACCAATGTCATGTGCATAAGTTGTCTTGAAAGCGGACTTCCAACTTTGCCAGGAAAAATATTGAAGCAAGTTACCTTGTCACTCCAACACTAGGCAATAGACAGATGAAAAATGGGTGGAAAGAGATATTCCCAAATTTCCTTTATGAAATCTCTGTATACGAGAATTCACACAAAATGAAGTATGATGTCTTCACATAAATTCACGTTTTCAGCATGAGACTATAAGTCTTCCTTCTACCCTTATATAGTTTTACTAAAAGTCTTCAAAGGCTTCTAGAAGCTTTCTGTTTTGTGACATAATCTGTCCATGCACGCTTTTTATCTGCTTGCTGCATGTCCGTTATTGGCAAACTTATTACACATCGACTTTCTTTCTCGTAAACACTTGTCACCATTCATGTGCGAATACTCTACATTCACTCAATATATATTTATAATTCTCCAAAATATATATATTTAGCATGAAATGATAACACACACTGTGTCTACGTCTGTCTAATTAATGAGATCTTAGGTGAAGAATTATAGTCGCATAACATATAGTGCGTAATAACAAAACCAGGTTACTTCCCCTAGTCTGTTAGCGGTTTTTAGATCGTGAAATAAAATATAATTTTTTTCCATCCCTTTCCCGTGACAGTCTGGTTTCTCTGACAATTTAGCATTTTCAAATTAACAAATTAAATTTAAAACATAACAAATTAAATTTTAAAATAGGGATAGGCAAATTTCCTCCATCACTTATTGTTTTATATATTTTTTTTTTATATTTTATATTTCATATTTTTAGAAGCTTCATCAAGAGATGCTTAGTGACAGACCAAGGACATTAGCTTTTGAACATGCCATTAGAGCCAATGCACATCTACTCAAAGACAAGGTAGGATTAAAGTTTGTTTACATTATATAAATAATATTATAATTAACTCTGGCCTTTTATAAAAATGCTTAATGCTTTAAAACGAAATTCCTTTGATGATATATAATCTTGTACTGTTTTTCCCTTCTTATTTTGTTTTAATTTGAAATATTTAATCAATGTTTCTTATTTTATTAAACATTATTGCTTCTAATTTATATTTTTGAAATAAACTTTCTATAAATAAGTATTTAAAATCACTGATACTGTGATAGAGTTAAAGTAAATGTACATAATAAACAGTCTTGTAAAGGAAATTTTAAGATTCATATCACACTGGTACAGTGGCAGGATAATTAATTTATTCTTTTAATGTGAATCAATTCAGGTGATTCTGGATGTAGGATGTGGGACAGGAATCTTAAGCATGATGTGTGCAAAATATGGCCAGCCCAAACAGGTACCCATTAAAATTTAGCAAACTCTTCATTGTTATTGTGCTTGCTTTTAATCACAAATTGAATGAAGACTAGTTACTGTTACCAGAATGTTTTCTTTTGAAATAGTGAAGGTAATAGTTTATTTTTTAGGATGTGAAATGACTCATCTTTTGTATATTTTCCATTTCTAAACCTATTTTCTCATTTGTCCACATGTGCCAGCATAGTCAGTGTAAAAATCAAGGAAGATTTTATATAGTTTTCAAATATAATTAACTAACAGTACATGTTTAGCATATCAGGCATATGATCTCTATTAGTATTACTTTATATCCTGCATGGAACAGTTAGTATTACTCAATTTAAACAAGAATCTTAGAATTTATTTGAAGTGTTTGTTGTAGAGTGTGTACATTGCAGTTTGCTGTACCCTACCTCCTCCCCCCCAAAAAAAAATAGAAAAAATGTAAAGGAGAAAAATAAAAAAGAAACAAGATTTAAAGGTGCAATAATAAGATTATGCTCTTGCCATGTGACAAAGTGATTCATATTCATCATTCAAAATTCCAGGTGATATTTTGTTGGGATTGAGAGGAGAGAATATATTGTACTGCATCTGAAAAACATATTCCGACAGGATACAAAATGTTGAAAACATGCTCATGTTAAAAGATTCATAAAGAAAAATAAATATGCCAATGATTGAAAATTTAAAATGTAATAAATATGTGGTTAAAACCAATTTTTATACAAAGGACAGCTGTCTCTAGTTTTCTATAGAGTATGCAATTTTATTGAGGGGTATAATTTTTGTCTAAAAATTTATGGAACTGTGATTTCCATAGTTTTCTAATTAAATAATGTAATTTAAAATCCAATTTCAGAGATACATGAACCCATGCACTCTGGTCATGAATACATGCATTTATCTGCATATTGAACAAGAACATGAACCGCTGATGTACATACTGCATGGCCAATCCCATGCTGAACCTTATATAATTATAATGATTCCATATAGGCAAACAACTGTGATGTACATTGTATTAAGTGCATGATATAAGTCAAGTCACATACTCATAGCTAGATCACTGCTGACTGCAAGTCATCTGCTTAAATGGGAAGGCAACTCTTACCAGACTTAATTATGAAGAGTTTCAAACAAACACTAAATTGAGAATGAAATCTTCCTGTTGGTTGGTACAAACAATAATAAAGAAGACACTTTCTAACTACCTACAAGGCTGCCATTTTAAACTTTATACATGTCTATAAATATTTGAAGGCAAATTGTGCTGCCCTCTATAATCTCATTAGTAGACTGAGCACCTTGTTGTCATCGTAAATCATAATAATATATATGAACTCTGTACTGCATGTAGAATATTTATGTAAGTACATTCATCATGAAAATGCAAACACTTTTGATTTCGATTAAGCCCTGTATGCATATTCTTTGTACATAAATTGGTGAAGCATGAGTTAGCTTGCCCTGCCTTTGTAAAACTTTGTGATTATAACTGTTTTCATGCCATCCTGATCTTTTGAACACTATGGATTTATGTTAGAATACCATTATAAAATAAAATATTAATTGCATTAGAATTAACTCAGTGATACCTTCAGTTTATTTACAGCTCTGCATGTTGCTAACAGAATTTTTTTTTTCTATTTTAATTTTTTTTTATGGCATTACTGATTTGTCTTATGCAAGGTTGATGAAAGATTTGTTAAAGTGTCATGAAAGCACATACATTGATGAAATAGTTGCTCAAATAACAATAATTCATATATAATTAAATTTGTTTGCAAGGACTGATATTATTGTGTTCAAAATAGGATTTTCTCCGATTTATTAATATGTTTTATAATAAGAATTAAGATAGTAATTATTAGCTCTGAGCATTTTCACTTTAGTATGCTGTGTTTTAAATTTGGGCTCTGCAATCATCATTTGTTTAATTGTATTTATTTTTTAAAAAATCATTTGCATGTGTTATATGTAATTGCATGTTCATTTCCATTCAGTTTTCTATAATTTTATGTTTAATAAACTGATTTGATATAAAAATTATATCTTAGTTGTAAGATGTGAAAATCCTTTTGTCTCAGAATGTAGTCATCAAGAAAACTCTTTCATTTCATAAAAAGAACACCCTATAGTTGAAAGAGTTAAAGAAATAATTAGTACTCATTAACAGTAATTAGACTATAGTTTTAAATCTTGTAGGTCCTGATTTTCATAAAAAGAACACCCTATAGTTGAAAGAGTTAAAGAAATAATTAGTACTCATTAACAGTAATTAGACTATAGTTTTAAATCTTGTAGGTCCTGATTTTCAGATTTGACTTAATTAGATATATGCATGAATACATTCAAACATTTTTTGATTATGTTGATAATAAGTAAAACAAAATGTTGTGTATCCCAATGGTGTTTTCGTCATCTAATTCATATTCTGTATCTGTTTATTTCTAAACCTGCAGGTTGTTCTTGAATCATTGTCTTCATATTTAAGATTTAGAGAGAATGTTTGAATGAAAATAAGTAGAATATTTCATTGCTCTGTGGTTTGTTAAATGATATTTCAGTATAGATATAAAGAGATGATTATTCAAGATAAAATTTTATGATAATTAAATTACAATTAAAATTTCTTTTTTCCTTTGTTGTGAAACCAAAATTGTTCTTTTTAAATTTAACACAAGATTTACTGGCACTTTTGTTATGAGCTTGCAGCATCATAAGTGTCAACCATTGATTGTGATAAAAATTAAAAATAAAAATGCGTATTAAATAACAAAAAAACAAACTAGTGTTTTTTTAAAATACATTTTTATTAAAAACCGTACTCACAAGTTGACAATAAAATGCTTATTTGTTTGTTAAATCTTTGTGTTAAGAAATAAGTAGGTGGTTTTTATAAGTACTTTTGTTAATATGTAAAATTGCAAAATTTTTCTTCATTGCTACAAATTGTTTTCCTTATCCAGCAGCACTGATTCTTAATCTAGTGTACATTTTGAACTCTGATGAAGTTTGAAGTCACTTCCTCTGACACTTTACTCAGCTAGGATTGATTTTGCACTATGCATCGGGCAGGATATGCTGAATAAGATATAGTTTGACAGTGCTAATTATAAAACTAAATTTTATAATCATGAGTAGGTGCTTATTTGATGTTACTGTAAGTCTCTCTAATTATTGGTAATATGCACATAACTGATTTATGCAATTAGGCTAAAGGCTCTACTTGACAAAATAAGAGTAGACAGACAAAGAAATGTGTTTGTAAAATTCTTAGATTATTTGTTTTGTGTTCAGAGCTGTATTAACAAAGTTGGTATTTAAGTTATTTGTATGTAATTTGTGTAGCATAACCTTGACTGAATCATTTCTGAAAGTAATGTTTGAATTTGTACAGGTATATGCAGTGGAAGCAAGTGATATGGCCTTGTACACATCCAAAATCATGCTCAGTAATGGACTTTCAGATATTGTCACTGTACTACACAATTATGTGGAAGAAATTCAGCTGGACAGAACTGTTGACTTGATTGTTTCTGAATGGATGGGAACTCTTTTACTGGTTTGTAGAGTTTAGTTAGTTTTTGTTAATTTATTGCACATGTTTTTGTTAATTTTATCTTGTTATTTATTGCACTTGAAAAATTATTTTTTCAAAGATGAGTAATTCAGGCACGTGTTTGTCATATTCAGTCTCCTGTCACAGTCATCAGGCATATCCACTACATCCATAGACTTG
The DNA here is from genome assembly GCA_028829895.1 of Sinotaia quadrata. Lineage (NCBI taxonomy): Eukaryota > Metazoa > Mollusca > Gastropoda > Architaenioglossa > Viviparidae > Sinotaia > Sinotaia quadrata. Next base: position 56,707,089 of record CM054182.1, read on the forward strand.
TCAAAGCTTCCTTGCTTTCCTAGCTATCATATGAAGAAGTTGTTAGAATTTTTTTTAAATTTGAGAATATTTTATCCTTTGTTTGAAATGTCAAGATAAAATATTGTGAGAAATTTCATTGATATGCTCATAATTTCTTGATCAGTAGGTTTAAAGATTAATACAGTAACGGATCTCTTATCCATTAAGTAGGGACCTGAGTCATTCCAGATATCTGGGCCTTGATCTATCATATACCTAATACATATTCTATATCATCTTGACTGAAAACTTCTGCTGAGCTTCGGTGGTGGGCCCTGTCGATTACATTCTGAAAATAAAACAGTAGACTCTGCTCGTGCATTGCACAATCTGCACAATCCATTGTTCCGCCTCTGACATCTAGCATGTTCACATTTTATTTTGTGTGATTATTAGTCTGTTATATTCAAATGAACTAATCCTTCCACATCTGAGTTTATGGATAAATTTAGCTTAAAATTAATTTTCATTCAACAGTTGTTTTTTTTAATGTGACAAAGGATCCTGAAAAATTATTATTCATATGTTTTTAACACATCTATGAAATTTTAATTTAGTGACCAATGATATGATCCTAGAAATATTTCTCATCTTGATTCCAAGATACTAAAGGGTGCCTTTACAAATGTTGTACAGGGAAATGAGAGAATTGTTGCCATGGATGATTCTGTTATTTGCTAGTTTTAAGAATCAGTAGGAAAAAAAATTATTGTTTGCTAGAAGTTAGTGTTTAATTACATTTTATTCAGAGTTTGCATACAGTGTTGAAGTTTTCACTCTGCTTTTCCTAAAACCTAATAAATCATGTAATGCATATCAGATGGTTTGTTTTACTGACTTTTCCCCATCCTTCTATAGTTCTAAAAGAATTGAGTGGTAGTGTTAGTAAACTGCTGCTGTACTTTCCTTATTCCTGACTTGATTATTCTGGGTGTCTGGATTGTGGATGAGAGATCCGTAACTGATTAATCTCTTTTTACCTAGTACATCCGAGCATTTTTTTCTCTCAAATCTGCAGTTTGAGATGATGATTGAATCTGTTCTTATTGCCCGCAACAAGTTTCTTAAGCCAGATGGAAAACTTTGGCCATCCTCAGCCAGCTTGTTTTTGGTACCAGTCTCAGCAGAAACTCAGCACCGAGACCTTGTAGATTTTTGGTCAGAACAGTATGGATTTGATTTTTCTTGCTTAAAGTAAGTAAGATTATGTTTACAGTGGGATAATTTCAGTAATCAAAATATGTGTATTTTTCCAATTCAGCAATAATAAATTATATAAAAGGTGTTTTATTGGTCCCATGCAAGTTTGGAATTCTGGAAAAGGTCTGGAATTTTGATTTTAGCCTTTTCCAGGCCTGGAAAATCATTAAAATAATCTGGAAAAAGTCTTATATTTGAGTTTTTTACCATTTTAATTTTTGGGTCATCCACAAACTGAAAATCGGAAAAGATTTTAACATTTTTTGCTCATCCACAAACTAAAAATCGGAAACTAGAACAATGGACTTGCCTTTTTACATTTGGAGTAATTGCCCTTTCTGGATAATGTATGCATTCCGTTTGGATTAATTGCCCTTTCCAGATAATGTATGCATTACTGAGAAAACGCTGAGAGTGTAGCCATTGTGACTTTCCAATTTCTACTGAACTGACTAGAGATGTCAGATTACATGAAATATTTTCATTAAAAAACCGTTAGAGATATTGATCTTAAACTAATTGCAATCGATAGAAAAAGTTGCCAAGCACCAATGTTCAAAATATGATGAATATATCTCAGCAACTTTGGACTTGATTTGGTTATGAAGTAATGTGATCCTTACATCTTTATTTGATTATCCCCAATATTTAAAAATCTATTTCTTCAAAAATAACAGTTTGGGGCAATCTTTTTCATTGTCTTTCAATTAATTTTTGTTTCATTTCGATATTCCCATATTTCATATTTTAAGAAATACATCGATTTTGATTTTTTGTTTAAATTGAGTCAACTTCATAACTCACAAATATGACCTCTGGTTTTTCACAATAAACTATCTCTTTTTGATACTGCTTGTCATATATACACCAAACATTGCAGGAAGCAAAAAGAATCTATCCTAAATCAGAAACAAACAAAAAAATTCAAATATCTTACAGTACTTCCAGATATATTCGCATTCCCCACCTCTACCCCCAAAATCAGGTTGGCGCAAATTCATATTGGAACCATTTGTCTGATTCTAACCAAATTTGGATATTTACAAGTCTGAATTCACAATTTTCTATTAATAGCTTACAGAGATAATTAGCTTCACTAGCACTAAAAATGGCACATTTATCATTAGTGAGATGGTGAAGATAACTAACATTTTCAAAAGCCAGCGTTAGTCATAGGGATCGAGATAACCGATGTTAAGTGGAGATTTTGGCCCTCTTTTGTGTTCCAGATATTAGGGTTCGGTGACATAAAAGAATCAACATAACCGATGAGAAAATGTTAAAACAAAGAGAATTTGGCAGTTCCACTTCAAAAACGTCGACATAATAGGGTTGGCAAGTTAACCAAGGTCAAGAATAGTGGGTTCAATCTGTATAATTTTTCATCAGTATTTAGTGCATTGCTAATCATTGTTCACAGTGTAGGTCTGGAATTTTAAAAATTTCACAGTATTTAAGATTAGCAATGAAGTTCTGAATTTTATTCTTTTTCACATTCATTAGTGCCATGAAACAAATAATTATTTGTTGTATACTTTCTGTAAAGTCCCTAGTCACTTCTACCAAAATGGTGTCTGAAAGCCTAGTAAATAAGAACAATGTTTAGGGTTGTGTTGAAATTAATCTAAATAAATTTTATGTTGCTATGAATTTAATAAATAAATATATCTAAATATATTTCAGATAACAGATTTTAAGATTTTGATTGAGAACAAATGTCAAAATTTCTTAAACATTGTCTAAAATGAACATAACCAACAGAAATAATAAAATTGTATGATCATATTCAATGGTGATTAGGCTAGTATATGTATACTGAATGGCGTTTTCAAAGGGAGATAACTATGAAAATTATTTTCGTTTTCTGTTTTTATTTTGCATATACTTTTCAGCAGATATTAATACCGGTATAATAAGTAGTGGCATCATTTCTTTCCTAAGAATAAAAATGGCATTAACAAATATTTTAAAAGCTAAGGCAATCAAGGAACTAATTGCTGTATATAGTACTTTCAAACACTTGATGCAAATTATATAGAATTCTCAGATACACAGGATATGTGATTGGCAAGCATTACCAGGTTCCTGCTAGAAAACATCTTTAGCTTTATTATTATAATGAAAACTTGTACAGATAACATTGAACTCGTTGAAGTTCTTAAAACCTAGGTGTCATATGAATAATATAACCATTGATGATATATAATGGCTTATTTTCAGAAAATGAAATTAGATCAAGAATAATAACTTTTCTCATAAATTTCCATTTAGTAGAGAAAAGCTTTAAAATCAGTGTTTAGTCCCATTTTAATGAACCATTTAGAAAAGCTTTAAAATCAGTGTTTAGTCCCATTTTAATGAACCATTTAGTAGAGAAAAGCTTTAAAATCAGTGTTTAGTCCCATTTTAATGAACCATTTAGTACAGAAGAGCTTTAAAAATCAGTGTTTAGTCCCATTTTAATGAACCATTTAGTAAAGAAGAGCTTTAAAATCAGTGTTTAGTCCCATTTTAATGAACCATTTAGATTGCTCTTCATATGTGACATTTACTTACTAGAAATGATTGCATATTCATAACTAATTTTACAGCCATTTTATTTATTTTTTAAAATTTATAATAACAAAATCTAATGCATTTTTAAAGTTCAAAAGAGACTGTTTTTATTTGGTTGTTGTTTGGTTAGTCAGTTTTTTTTTTGTGGGGGGGGAGGGTGATGGTGGTGGTGTTACATTAACTGACATTATTACTTATACTGTTAGTGAAGAGTTTTCAATTAAATTTACTGATACAGGCAAACAAACAATTTAGGAATGATCTGCTTATTTTCTAAAAAATACCATTCAGCATCATTTCTGAAAGACAAATTACGACTCTACTAAACGACGATTACCTTGCAGCTGAAATGAAGTTTTTTTTTTTAATTTTTAAATTCTAGTCTTTTTTTCCTTTCCTTTCTTATTTTAGATCTCTTGCTATTCAGGAATGTTTCCAGAAACCAAATCATTGCTATGTACTAAAACGAGAAGATTGCCTTGCTGCTGAAATCAAGCTTATGCAGCTAGATCTTGCAACTTTAAGAATTGAAGACTTGGAGGAGATTTCTTGCTCGTTTCAATTTCAGATCATGAAATCAGGTGTGTTACATGGGTTTTGTACATGGTTTCAAGTTGATTTCAAAGGTCTTGCACCAGACATTCCAACATCATTTTTAAACACAGGGCCTGATCATGGGTAAGTATGGTGTTTGTTTTTCACATAAATTCTTTTAAAATTTATTTTAATAAATTGTTTCTTTAGTTACTTAATTTTATGTCTAGTTCTAATAACTGTTGCTAATAATTGTATTATTTTAATTAAATGTGCATATCTGTCAGCACATTATATGTGTTGCCATTATTATCTGCATTTTACCCTCATACAGCAGATGAGCACTGTTTAGGCATCCTGTGTTTACTAGCTGAAACCAAGGACTGACCTTCCCTCAAGAGTAGATAAATGATAAAGTGCCCACCTATCAACATTTATCATGAGTGAAGTGTCCTTATTATCTTTTTTTTACTTCATTAATGGTAGGATGCAATATTATATTTTAACTAGGCAGCTTATTTCAAGTTTTCTTGAGGGTTTCAGTTTATTTCTATATCGTCTATTTGTTTGGGGTTCTTTTTTCTCCTGTCATACTTTTGACTCTGAAATAAGGTTTGTACTTACTTTTCAGTTAGATGACACCTGAGCTGTTTGCCTATTTTGAAACGATCATTACTGGCTGTTTATATGTACCTTATGGGTACTCAAAAGGATACTTTGACTTCCATAATTTATTCACATTGCAAGAGTGAATGTCAGTTAGGAAAAGTTAATATGGAAACACTAACTTCTTATATGTCCACCAATAGTAATAATGGGGCGGGGGGGGGATTGGAGTGACTGTCATTAAAATAACAGTCGTACATCCACCATAAGTTGTGCATGAGAAGTTATAGATGTCAACACCAACAGATAATGAATGCACCAGGTCTGGTGAGATTTTGTTTACACTTTGTGCTTGGGGTGAGATTGAGATATGAGAGCCATGGTCCTAAGACAGTGGAGGTTTATGTAGGCAGTTAATGTTTTGGTTGGCAGAGCTTGGGTATCATTCAGGTCATTGGATGAAAACACTTGTATTAGGAAATGCAAGCTAAATCCTAAAGTCTAAAGTGTATTGCTTACACATAATGCTTTTGTATTTCCTCTCCTAGAGGAAGAACCAAGTGATTGTTTATAATAGGCAGTTAGCTCCATACCTATTTTGACATGCACCCACATAATCATTAGAGGGGTCAGATGAGATCAGTACAAGAGAAATGACAGTGGTTGATGTTGTTGACACTTATCTGTATAGTGTTAATTCTGTGGAACAACATCCGACTTCCAAGTGCCCTCAAAAAGAGAGCCATCATTGATTTTTGAAGAAAATTTACAGCTCATCTTGCACAACTCAGTCCTATATTTATTAATTTTTATAGCATATAGTAAGAGGCAAAGCTCTCTTCATCACGACATGATAAATAATTAAAGTTCAGAGGAGCTCACTGACTATCCACTTTATCAAGTTACTTGCCAAACTTGTAATCATTACATTTCCCTTTTCAAGTGGGCTGAGAGGGAGGTTTTTACCCAGCCTCCAGGAATGCCATACAATCTCTGGTCCATCCAGGGTCTATCATTTCAACCTATGATGTACATTTCAGCATCATAGTGTTGACGACCTTGCCTTTTGTTGTATGTCTTGATCTAATGTGGGCTGACTGTAGGACAGTCGCATGAGGAGATAGAAATGTCAGCAAAGTAAAATGTTATGCTATGTTTATAATTCATGACAGAGATTAAATGTACTAGACAGTCAGCCACTCTGATGGATGATGGAGATAAATATAAGCATCTGCGGTTTGTATGATAGAAAATTATGACAGATACAAGGTATTTTGTCTGAGGCTCCCGCATGAGGAAGACTTGCAAAGCTTCCATCTATTTTCACACATTGTAGTTCTTTTTTCTTGGAACTTATGAACTTGGATAAAGATGCAGCATTGTGTATTGGTTTGATCTTATAAATTATTTTTAGTCTATCACATGACATCAATACCATCACTAAGAGTAATGTCAGAGACATTGTACAGCTGATGAAGTTTATTGATAAACTGACTTATTATTCTGCCATTGGAGTTGTGCAGAAAAGGGTCACAGTGTGGGAAAAGGCAGCTTCACTTCACTTATTCCTTCTGGCCAGGGTCACAGTGAAGAAAAGGGCAGCTTTATTTCATTTCTTCTGGCCAGTGTCATGGATAAATTGACTGCTGGTTTTATAGTAGATTGCAAGCCTTTGATGAAGATTGAGCACTGTACATGAAGACTGTCATTTGAAGAGAACATTGTAATGTAGATTGATTAGGCTTTTAATCACTATTAATTGATCATTCAAATAGTACTTAAAAAGTTGGAAAAATCCATCTCCCCAAATACCCGAGTAAGAGTTTGGGTAGATTGATAGATGTGCACTTTATTATTGGCATGTTTAGACATTTCTTTTCTAACTTATTGACCACTTGCACTAATTATACACATTTTGGCTTTTTTAATTTTTATTATAACATTTAATTTTTTTTCATCTCATAAGCAGTGAGTTTCTAAGTTTGATGTTATGTTCATACTTGTATTTCATTATCTTATGAAAGAGTCCAGTTTGACTCTGGGAGACTAAAGTAAATTTTATATCACAGATTTTTATAAATTATAAAAGTGTCTGTGTCAGAAAAAGTTTAAATAGAATATATGAGTGCTTTCATCTGTGTGGAACTGTGTGTGTGTTGCGTGTGTGTACATTTAACTAAGGGAGAATTAGCACTTAGAGTAATAAGGAGGATATTAGGTGATATAAGTTAATTACATACTTACAAATAGTAGTCATTAAATTGATAAAGTTAATCACACTTGTAGCTTGTGCAAAATTAGTTAATGAAATATCAGTAGATTAAAAAAAAATAACAGCATGTCATTATGTAATATGTATATATAAAACATATTAATTGTCTTTCTTCGAGTTTCTTGATGCTGACAATAAACAAATGCACTTCTGTTCTGATTGCTGCATGCACTTGCCTTGAGTTTTGCTACCTCTTCAACAATTATATAAGCTTCTAGTTTATTTCTTTTCTTATTCGTAAAAATAGTCATGTTTCCATTACAATATAGCATTTATGAAAAGATCCATATAATTCTAATTTTAAAATCGTAGGTATTTATGAAGAAAACACTTATGCAATGGTAATTTTAAAATATTATTAGACTTTTATTGATATTGTGTTATGACAATTAAATGAGATATCTTATTTTTGAGGAAATACATCTTGTATATTCTGTCATCATCTGAAACCATTGTAGATGTCACCAAAGGTTTTAATAACTGTGCTTGAATAATTGTTTTGCAAAAATTATTATATAGAAAAAGGTTGTATACTGCATATTTGAGAAGTTGTTACTTTATTTTCTTTAAGAAATGGTTTTACCATGACTACGACTACAAACATATGCAGCTTAGTTCCACTTCCATCTTTATTCTCTGTTATCCTGCAACTTTACAAAGCAATTACTTTAGAGCAGCTCTAACTTGGCAAACCAAGATAAATGTATATACAAACATTGCATCAAGTGAAGTGACCAACATAAATAAGGAAAATTAGCTTTAATTCATTGAACATACAGAATTTCACAGAGTAAGGGAGGTAATTAAACCATTCACTGCCTAGGAAATGTGTCAGGGGTCTATTAAGATTCTTTTCTTTGGGAACTTATTTTACCTTTATAAGTAGATTGATTGATATACCTTTTACCAATTTAATCATAATTTGTATGGCAGCATCTATGATTAGATTGTAGAAAAGTATTAGTACAGAGAATAGGAAAAAAGAAACTACTTCCACCATCATCTTGTGCCTGGATCTGACCAGCGATAAGATAATTGACGTTTTACTATCTTTCTGTTGTTTGTGTAATGAAAATCAAAACAATGTCAACCATCTCAAATGTCCAAATATTTTCTGTATATTAATTCAATAAGAGCAAATTAATTAACATGATTAATATGTAAGGTTATTTAATTTTTGCAGACTTGCAGTTGAATTTGGTGCATGCGAAGGTGTATTCTTTTTCACTTTTATTTCATCATGTAAGTTTTCTGCATCAATGCTTCTGTATTTACTTCAATTTTTCACACTTAAAATATTTGTCACTTCCACATTTTAGGCCAACACCTTAAAAATATCTTGAAAGTCATGTGGAATGCTTTATAGGTTTTCAATTTTTTCAGCAAGATTTTTTAAAAGTACAGTAGTTATCTCCTATGAAGAGGAGTTTGCATAACATCATTTTGCATAATGATCTACTTTTAATAGTAACTGATAAATGCTTTACTAATTACCCATATAATGACAAAATCCACATCTGGGATGGATCAGTCTTCATGTAGGGGTCCAATGCATTGATTACTAATCACTCTTGAAAACTGAATGTGATTTGTGACTTAGTCTTCATCCATGAAAATTTGCTGATGCCTATAATAAATGGAGGTTTGAACACTTGGAGGACCATGTAATACTTGCCATAATTATGATAGCTAATTTCTGATGTAGTCATTGATTTCTATAGTTTCATTATGGATAATTGAATTAAACTATCAAGTGCAAATGTGAATATTTTGGTTATAGAGACTGAAAGCATAGATTCAAAAAGTGAGAGTTACTAAGATTGAATATGAAATAACAATAATTTCTTTGGGAAACATTTTAATAGAAATAGGAGTAGCTACAAAAATTCCTGCTTTTATCTTTCAGTACTTTTTTCCCTCTCATGCAAACAAGCTATTAATTAATTTCATATTATAAATAATGTAGTTTGCCTTTTAGTTTTGTTTAGCTTTTCAGATATTTTGGTCATTGATCATAGCTAGTATTGGAATTGCAATTTCTCGTCTGAGCATAGGCTTCATACATCAGCAGATTATTCTTTTTCCAAATCAGTGTTGAGTTGGAAAGAGTTTTAACTTGCATGTTTCTGTAGCACTTGGACAGAACACCACTCCACCCTTTTTGAAGTTTTCTTGTTTAGGTATATGGTCATTCTGAAAGGCCTTAGTAACAGGGTCCATACAGGGTCATGAAATCCTGGAAAAGTCAATGGATTTAGAAATGATTTTCCAGGCCCTGGGAAAATAATTGGAAAAAAGTGGCTTTGGGAAAGTCATGGAATTTAAAATGACAAGAAAACAAAGAGAGAGAGTCCGAAAGCACAGTTTGCATTGATTTTCAAAGTTGTACCTATCTTATCTTTTGACAGCTCTGTTTGGATGCCTTTTTTTTAAACACTTATTGCCTTGAGCTCTGATTGGTTAACCTCTAGCCTGGCAGGTTGCATAATTATGCAAAGTGTCATCCTGGCAAGTTGTTTTGCTGCTCATCAATAATTGAATAGGTGAGCTGACTAAAAAATGAAAAGCAGATGTAATTATAAATGGATTTTTAAAATTTAAATTTCTACCTACGCTAAACATAATAAAAGAATTTTAAAATTATTATATAATAAAAAGTTCCATTACCTTATCTTAAATGATGATTCTCACAAAATTTGCTCATAGTATTGAATTTTAATTAAGAGATCTGATTTGAGGGGTGGGGTGGGGTTTGGCGATATTTGGATAAATATTCAGGGTGCTGCTTCTTTAGAGGTCTTACCCATTTGAGATTTCATATAATTTGATACCAAATTGCGCACATTTAGATTTTATATACTGCCTGATATCTAAACGATCTTTCCAAAGCATCAAAGACTCATCCACACAGATATTCTCAACAGACATAAACTCATGAGAACACTCATCTGAAATGATCAATAATCAGTCTGATTTTCTGGATGTGGTCGCCAGTTGCGGCATGCTGTTGTCTGAGAAATGGAAACAGTTTAGTAAAAATTGAAATCTGCACCCTGAAATATCTTTACGAAATAAAAGATGTGCATAAATTTCATCTTTTGAAATATAATGATCAATACAAGGTTTCCTGTCCCCATCAAAAGAATAAGCCCTAAAAATTGAAAATTTTCACATACCTCATTATTATGCCATTGTCTGATACGGGACTCTTCATGAATGTCTGGTTGTACTAGCAGCCTGACTGTATTCTTATGTACTTGACAGGTTTTTTGCACGAAATTATCAGGTAAAAATGCTTGAAAAACGTCAAGTACAGTAGCATTTTATGCAAATGGGATTTGTAATCCACTACTTACAGCAAAAGGATGAGGTGTTGCCACTACTGTTTTCCATGAAACCACTAGGGACTGGCAAATATTCTAGATGAATTATTAGCTGGGTCATACTCTGATCCAGCTGTGGGGTCACAAACATTGTCCTAAAAATCAAAAACATTATGACTTGAAGCCACGACTTGCAAAAATTTCTCTCAGCACAAGACGAAACGGCTGCTGGCCTAGATCAGAACTGTTTGTGTACCAGAAAGACATGCTCTTTTTATCACACGAGAAATATAATTACAGCTATCCAGTGGTAGAATTGATACAGATTGTCTGCTAAGGGAAACACATATTTGCTTCACACTAATAGGCTCATTTTGAATGACTAACATTAGTAACAATAAGCGTGCTTGCACATTAACCATATAAGTGCCTCTGACTTTCTACCTATATTTAGATATAGGCACATATATGGCCCTCTGTCATCTAAGGATTAAACAAATCAACTTCGTTCTTGCCTTGTGCTTCCATTTTTGAATGCACTGTGACTGAGTTTTTGAGTGATTTTATTTTCCAAAAAATGCCTGGAAAGTGACTTTAGCAAAAAGTGGCTGTCAGTAGATGACTACAAAGGCTGGATATCAGAACATCCAACTCTCCGAATCATGGCTGCTTGCAGTGTGTAAAATTGTTGTATGTGTCAAACATGGGTGAAGCTGCAGTGAAAAGTCACATGATAGGAGCAAAACACATAGTCTGCCTTCAGCTTTGTTTTAATATCAATCAAGTATATTATGAACCTAAAGTGTAAAGAAATTTTTCTTTTGGTAAGTACTTGTTTTATATTTCGTTCTGAATATCCTAGAATGTGAAAGAGAATTTATAGACAGGGAATTTCAAGCTCACGTGCCTGTACAGACCCTGTAGTAAATATTCATAAATCTGGTGGGTGTGAAAACTTATGATATGCTTGCAAGATTCATCACAAAACTAGCTCTAGAGCAGACATGCAACCCCTGGCCCATCATATAGTTTCATCCGACCCACAGAAGGTAATCAGATTATAAAATCAGGCCTACAAAACATTTATCACCATTCTTTAAACAAAAGTTTACTCTAAGTCTACACATACTGAAAATAATTTCGCATAAACATCAATTATAATTGAAACAAAAGTGCCCATTGAGCTCCTTAGTGTAATTACATGCGACAAAAATGCTTTGGCTTACAAGATATCACTATAAAACCAAAACAAAGGGATACTATCCAGGCAGTTGTAGGTGCATGAAGTAATCAGTTGATTAGCTTTAATTTGTGAATATATTTATTCTTTCATTCTGACCAATTGAATAGGCTTCAAGCAAAAGAGTAAAATATTTCAGTACAGGAGGACTGATTCTCATATTTTTACTAACCATAAGAAAATGCATATTTGTTTAATATGTTCTGAAACAGTTTTCGTCATAAAAGAATTTAGCTTAAAAAGATACTAGGAATCAGAACATTTGAACCATAAAAAATAGAATAGTGAAAAAAAATCAGAATTTAAAGAAAGCTTTGGTTTGTCAACAAATAGTTTTTTTTAGAATGTTCAGTTGATGTCATTGTTAAAGGCAAGCTTTCTTGTAAGTGAGAAAAATTGCTAAACACCCAAAACTATTTTCTGATGGTGAATTTGTCAAAGAATGTCTCAGCATAATAGCGAATCTATTGTGCCCTGAAAAGAGAATGAAATGTGACAGTAAAAGTGTGTTGAGCAAGATTAATAGACTAACAATAAGTGAGAATCTCTGTCAAACCTCAGTGCCTCAAATTAAGAATAACATTCACCTGTAATGTAATATCTGCACTGAGTTCTACGAGATCAAATCCCCATCATTTCATGTCTTTAAGCTGGGATTGAAAGCTGAGAGCAACCTGTCATTGCTAGGTCAAAATAGGTGAACTATGAAAGACAGTTGCCTTGTTTTGAGTCAAGATTTATATAGCTGATCTCTGGCCAGTCTGTAGCGCTATACAAAAATGCTGGTCACTATCTTTTGACCTTGCGTTCTCAATTTACAGCCTAAGATAAGCAGACCCCAAGACGGGCCTTGATACCCACAGCAGCGAGAAACACACATATTAATACATACCCACACAGCGACCATTCCTTTCTCAGGGTACAAATCACTAATGCACTGAGACATTCTTTGACGAATTCACCATCGAAAAGATTGGCAAATTTTTCACTTACAAGAAAGCTTGCCCTTGCAGTGTTGCCAGCTAACGTTATGAACTTCCTGAAAAACCATTTGCTTGACTGACAAGCCAATGCTTTCTTCAAATTTTGAATTTTTCCTTTTCTTCGTTCACCGTTCAGTATTTCATAGCTTGAAAATGTTTTGAATTATAGTGTTCTTTTAATAGAATTCTTTTACAAGCGAAACGATGTCAGAATACATTCATAAACAAATAGGTTTTTCCTTATGGATTGTAGAACAGACCAGTTCATCTGTCCTGAAACACGCGGCATTCACTGTTTGTTTGATGCCATTTTAATGAGTTAGAATGAACCAATAAATATGTTCACCAAATTACAAGCTGATCAACCGATTAATTCACGTTCACAAACCATATGGATAGTATCACTTCTTTGTTTCAGTTTTGTCAATGTACATGAGCTCGTTAGACACGTTCTGTTTGAAGTATAATTCAGTGATGGTTTTATGACACTGGTTTTTTGTATGAGTGGGCTGTAGAGTAAACCCGAGTCTAAAGGTCAGTGAGGAATGTTTTCGGGTCTGATTTTATTGTATTTATGAGTACCTCCCATAGACCAGATGAAGCCGTGGGAAGGGCCGGAGGTTGCATATGCTTGTCCTAGTAGAAACAACATGGAATAAAAAAGAGTCCAGGAGTCGTTCTACTGAGATTTTAAATTAGACCTAAAGTTTGCTTCTTCAGTGATAAAACGGAATATGAGCTTATGTAAAAATCGTTTTTGATTTTAAAAAAAACAACAACATATAAATATTGTCTTTGTTACAATGACGAGCCTCTATATTGGGCAATATTTATGTCTGAGACGGTAACTAGGTGGTGATCTAGGTAAGGTCCTTATCACACACTCTATTGAAGGCAAACTCGAGCAAAGTAGAGTTTAGACGTACAGCAGCGAATTAAGAGTTTACCCCTTTGTGTTAGTCAACACATTTTCTCAGCCAGTCTTTGAGCAGATGAAATAACTACAATTTACAGGCTATTCACACTAAAATAATAGAATGCAGCATGGATAGTTTGTCCTGAAGACTGAAGGGATGTCTTGTACTAACCTGTGTATCTTCAGCTTTCATAACGCATTTTTCCCCAGTCTTAGTTTAATGTACTATGTACGTACAAGATCATACTTTTATCACACACGCGAACAGAATATAGTAACAACAACAAAACAAAATTTAAAAAGCATGGTGTGTGTTAATCTTTGATACTACATCGTGTATATATAATATACCTTGATTTCTTTGTGCATTGGTTAGAAAATTCTTAAATTAATTTTGTCCATACGTGTACCAACGGCGGAGTTAGATAACTTGTGTTTTGTTCATGAGTTCTCGGTACAGTAATCATTAAAGTCCTTAGCTTAGTACCATAGCACTGGCACTTGCTAATAGTAACTTTTAAAAATAAATTTTTAAATGAAAAATAGACGCATTTATGTGATATTGAGGGGGGGGGAACATGGGAAAAAACTCCTGATACCTTCCTATCCGAGATTAGAAAAGTGATTATTTCCCTTACTATATTTTATTTTTCCCTTAACATGGGAAGAAACTCTTGATACCTTCCTATCCGAGATTAGAAAAGTGATTATTTCCCTTACTCTATTTTCTTTTAGCCTTAAAAAAAAAAATCCCCAGTATTTAACAAATTGAATTGCCAGATTGTTTTTATTCTTTTCTTTTTTATAAAGCAACTTAAGGCTCAAGTAAGAGAATTATTAATCTGGTACATGAAATTGCAACCATTGCTCGAAGTAACATGGAATTACATTTAGCTCATTTTCATCATGTCTAGTAGGGTAAATATTACAAACTTCCGTCATTGGTATTTGCATTTACTAAATAAAAGAAAGGAAATTAATTTTGGGGGTGATTTTTCTCCAGCAAAGGTCAATTTATTAATTGTCGTGCTTTAATAGTGAAGGCTTGTTCCCTCTCAGCTGGACTATAGCTGTGGAAGAGAGTTTAATTGAGTGCAGTTTTCGAGTTCTGATTATCACTCAGGAAGTTAATGATGAGGAGTACTAGTCTCAGATATTACTTGCTAATTGTCATTCATGCCTTTTACTGATTTAAGCATACTTATCTCCAGCTTTGGGATGACCCATAAAGCCCATTTAAGAAAAATAGCTTGTCGATCAAGGAGGAGAAAAAAACTATATTTGTGCTTCTCTTCCTCTTGCTCCCTGAAGAGATCCTCTTGCTCCTTGCTCCCTGAAAAGAAGAAAATGGATAATTATTTTTTGTATTTAGTAAATATGATTTAAAGTTTATCTCCGTTCTTTTTTTAAAGATATAAAATAAAAAAAATATGGAACGCTTCACGAATTTGCGTGTCATCCTTGCGCAGGGGCCATGCTAATCTTCTCTGTATCGTTCCAATTTTAGTATATGTACTGCGTGAACAGTACACAAGGGCTTCTTTTCCTCGGGTAAATATACCCGGCATGTCGTTACTCAGTACTGTCCTGGTGTCTCACTACGCTAGATTTAAAGGAAGATGGTAAACATTTATGATTGTTTTCGAAATGAGCACAAGTCATGTGATAATTTACTAAACCTCTTTACAGTTTCTAAAAGTAATGAAATTATACACTTTGAACGTTTTTATCCTTCATTTTTTCAAAAAGATGCATTTTCCTGTAGTCTGTCAGTTGTTCTAAAAATATAAAATGCCGAGAAGGTACTTTACTCCCAGGATGTTTACGTAGGGCAGTTGTTGAGGAAGCACTGTTTATCTAATAACGAGCATAAATCTAATTAGTACCTCAGCAATTTGATGAAATTAGGGCGATATTTTTTTTTAAATAGATAGCTAAAACGTTAATTTAGAGTTTACTACGTTAGACAATTGATACTTGCTACGTCACGTCCGGCAAGGTATACGTGAAAATAGAGCTGAGGTGTATCGGGAACTCCAAAAATTCTTTGGCTGTATTTAAAACAAACAAGTGTTCCGTCAGTTTGTTTTATCTGAATCCAAACATATCTATTTTTTCCACTTTTTGAAGGGTGATATTTAAAAATAGAGAGATAAAACGTTAATTTCAGAGTTTACTACGTTAATTGATACTTGCCACGTCACGTCCCGGCAAGCTAGACGTGAAAATAGAGCTGAGGTGTATCGGGAACTCCAAAAATTCTTTGGCTGTATTTAAAACAAAAGTGTTCCGTCAGTTTGTTTTGTCTGAATCCAAACATATCTATTTTTTCTACTTTTTAAGGGTAATATTTTTTTTAAATAGATAGCTAAAACGTTAATTTAGAGTTTACTACGTTAATTGATACTTGCTACGTCACGTCCAGCAAGCTAGACGTTAAAATAGAGTTGAGGTGTATCAGGAACTCCAAAAATTCTTTGGCTGTATTTAAAACAAACAAGTGCTCGTCACTTTGTTTTGTCTGAATCCAAACATCTCTATTTTTATCCACTTTTTGAAGGTACATGTAAATCAGTTTATTAACTAGGAGTCTATATTTTAGCGTCTTTAATCTAAAGTCTTTCCGTACAAGGTTGGTGATTGTTCAGCGTTAAAGATGGCCACTTGTAATGTCACAGTTGTGCTGCAATTTCTTGCTACTTATATGCAGATAAGCATCGAATTTGTCTGCATCTAAGAGTTCATTCAAAACTGTTTTGTATTTTAGTGTTACTGTTGTTTAATTCTTAGAGTTCTCTGTTGAAACTGTTGTGTTTTCTCGTTAATGAAGTATAGTTTATGTAATTTGATATTAACGAAGCTTTTTATTTTCTTATTATATACCGATGTTTAATTCAGCATCAAAACTGACCGCTGTTAAAAGATCGATTTTAAAGCTGTGTTATTTTTCTTATAATTGATACGTAGATAAACATCAAAGTTGGCAGCGTCAACAGTTCAGTTTTAAACTTGTGTTACAGTGTGTTGAATTATTCAGTATAATTGTCCGCGGCATCTGTCATCTCAGTTTTATAGTTGTAAAATTATTTTCCTATTATTCAAGTGCAGGTCAGTTTTATAGTTTGTATAATTATTTTCTTATTATTCAAGTGCAGATCAGTTTTATAGTTGTATAATTATTTTCTTATTATTCAAGTGCAGATCAGTTTTATAGTTGTATAATTATTTTCTTATTATTCAAGTGCAGATCAGTTTTATAGTTGTATAATTATTTTCTTATTATTCAAGTGCAGATCAGTTTTATAGTTGTATAATTATTTTCTTATTATTTTTATTCTTGTGCAGTTCTGCTTTGGTTGTTAATGTTAGTCTCTGCTATGACATCAAGAAAATTAGAATGTTGTGTTTTATTTTATAGATTTGTGGTATACTTTCAAATATGACCCTCTGACACTTCAGTTATATAGTAGACTGTCGTGTTTTCTTATTATAGATGTGTAATAATTGTTATTGAGTAATCAGTTTTGTGCTTATTTTTATAAGTCCTCAGCATCCCATTATGCCGTGAGTATCCGTCATGTTTCCTTTCAGCTGTTTAGTATCCATGTCACGGCTCTGTATATATCTTGGTTTTTGTATTTTAAACTATTCTTCATACCTGCTTTTCGTTTTATATAAATGTACTAAAATGAAAGTTTCTTATTCCATCTCCTGTCAGCTCTATGTTATATGGTTCTCTTTTCACGGTAGGGATGTGTGTCTCATTCCATCTATCAGCTCAGCTCTATGTTATGTGGTTGTCTTTTCACGGTAGGGATGTGTGTCTTATTCCATCTATCATCTCAGCTCTATGTTATGTGGTTCTCTTTTCACGGTAGATATGTGTGTTTTATTCCATCTCCTATCAGCTCAGCTCTAAATATGTGGTTGTCTTTTCACGGTAGAGATGTGTGGCTCATTGTCATAGCAGTCCGTTTCTAAACTTGAAATAGTGCATTATACATACAGCTAGTTTAATAATATATATATATATTCTGTTATATGCACGTAGAGTTCAGAGTTAGGGCTCTGAATAACAGGTACATAATTTACATTTCTGTCAGAGAAAATGCTGGGGCAGTAACATGTAAATACTTCGTCATTAAAGTGACTACCGACACAGGTAATGTGCAGCCTCTACACCTTTTACGAACTATCTATAATTTACGAAAAACTGTATGCTTTACACTCAAGCAGTTTGCTCTGTGAGTGATTTTTGATCAAGTGTAAATTAACATACACAGGGAGAGAGAAAGTAAATTACATTTAGTACTTTTTTTAAACCAAACCTTAATTTGTTCTTTGGCTGTGCCTGTCTGGCAGTAGGCTGCTATCGTTGACAACGACGAGGAGTGAATAACCGGTAGCAAGGATCTTCGCCAAACGTGGTTCTTCAACTGACCATAAGCAGCTTTAAAATCATCCGATGACATCACTTCCGTTTCTTGTGTTGATTTGAAATATGTTAACCACACTAGTCGACTACATTGTGGTGAGAGATCCTGAAACATGCACGTGAAATTATGTTTAATAATTAGCAATATTTGAATATCATTAGTGTCTACAGGCAACATGCATGTGTATATATTAATACATAACAAAATAACATTTATTACCGCTAATTTTCAACAATAAAAACTTAGAAATATGCAGTGCACTTAACAGAAGATGTATCAAAATCCGCTGTTAGCAGTAAGTTATAGCGATAGTAGTGTAGTAGAAATCCAGCTGTCATTTACTAGTGGAAGTAAAAAAATAGACGATAAAATAATGATTGACCACTGGAGACTAGAGTCAGATGTAAATTAAAACACAGTCACACCCTTCTGTTATTGTCCTGTACAGTCGTCCAAGCCATTAATCCGTTTGCGATAATTTTTTTTTTAAGTTTTCAATTCACAATTAAAAATAGAAATTATTATATTTAACTCTACAATAACAACAACTTGATAAATATGATAGAACAAAAAAATAAAATAAGAATACTGGCGACATTTTGGTTAAGATTAAAATTATATTAAAAATACTGTGGATTCACTGGAGACTGGTATTGTTTACATAGTTTAATTTAGTACTATGGAATTTAATTCATCTGGTATAGAGTCAATCTAATTCATTCAGTATACACAGTCAATCTAATTCTTTCAGTATACACAGAGTCAATCTAATAATTTCTAATTCATTTGATATGAATTTACATTTCAGAAGTAAATTAAAAACACAGTCACACACTTCTGTTATTGTTGTCATGGCAGTGTTAAATATAGGCCTAATAATTTCTTTTTTTAAATGTGAATTGAAAACTTTTTTATAAAAAATTTTTTTATCACAAACAGATTAGGGGCTTGTACATGCTTGATAAATATAAGACAGAGAAGACAAAATAAGACTACTGGCAGCATTTTGGTTAAGATTAAAATCAGATTTAAGATGAATTCACCCTTCAGCATGCCACTAAGAGACACTTTCAACAAATTGTATACATCCTGCATCTGTACGGCTAGAATTGTTAGTGCTAAGATCATTTCGTTACTTAGTACATCTTATATAGTACGAGTGTCTACATTAGTGCTAAAATCATTTCGTTACTTAGTACATCTTATATAGTACGAGTGTCTACATTAGTGCTAAAATCATTTCGTTACTTAGTACATCTTATATAGTACGAGTGTCTACATTAGTGCTAAAATCATTTCGTTACTTAGTACATCTTATATAGTACGAGTGTCTACATTAGTGCTAAAATCATTTCGTTACTTAGTAAATCTTATATAGTACGAGTGTCTACATTAGTGCTAAAATCATTTCGTCACTTAGTAAATCTTATATAGTACGAGTGTCTACAGGCCAAATTTTGCCAATATTTTTTTCATATCTCTTTAAAAACAAAAACTACTTTTTTTTTCAATCATCTATTCTCACTTGTGCTGTATATAACACTACAATACTTAAAACGCATTCATCTATCCCATCCCTCATGTCGCTGTTTATACAATGTACAGACAAGTAAAACTACCCGACTAGGCCTTTGTTTTGGCGGACGCTTCACAGGCCACGCACGCTTTGCAGCCGACCAGTTACAGCGGAGTGTCAGTCGAGATCGGTCAGCGAGTGATGTGTGGGCATGTTAGCGAGCTGGCCAGCGATGAGCTTCGGGCAAGGGTGCTGTTTCAACCAGCAGAATCGAGGCTTGTTCTCTGATCAGTGCAAACAGGAAAAAGTAGTGCCATCTGCCCAAATAAAGTTTTGAGTAAACAAAAGCTTGAATTAACAGAGATTTTCTTTAATAATAATTATTTTATCAGACTTTTGTCGATTTTTGCCTGTTATATTCGGTGTCCCTTGCTAAATTTAAATGGAGTTCTATATATCTGCAACTGAATCCTCTCTCTCTCTCTGTAAATAAATTTGAAAAATTCAACAAAATGAAAACTCACAAGAAAATTTACAATATATGTATATAACAGTAGGCCTCGTGTTTTTATCTACGGAAACGCCAACTCTTAATTCAACATCTTTATCGCTATATGTCACGTCCGTAAAATCGACTTCTGTTGCAAATGGTCAAGCAGATAAAAAGGGGAGGGGGAGGAGGATGTACTTTTCAGTTTCAGAGCCTAAGAACAAATACCCATATTGATTCATTTGCAGTTATTGGGAGAGGGGCAAGTTAGTTTAAAATATTTTCTAAAACGGAGTGGGCGTTCATAAATTTTCCTGTCAGCCATGAGAATCAATAGCAGCATCCTCTAACGTTGCTGTCCCTAATGAGAGGTATTGTTTATTTATTCGTTGATGAAACAGATTTTCGAGACTGGTTTCTGTTCTGCTGGTGAACACTGGTGCTGAATGGGTCAGGGTCGTACGTCTTCAGTGAACACTTTGATGGTGCCAGCCTGAAAACAAGATTGAAAGTTTGAATAAAGTAGTATGTGGACAGTTTTACGGAGTTACTTGACAAGAAATGGTGTGGAAACGCTGAAACATCTTCAATGACACCAGATGAACAATGGTGAATAGTTACACACAAGCTAACGAACAACTTGCACCTAGCTAGTGAACAACACGCCTAGCTAGTGTGTCAGGGTTTCCTCTAAATCTCGCCCTGATCCCATCTTTAAATATAAAAAAATCAAATTTAGGAAAGAATAAAATTTAGAGTAAGAGAATAAGTGGAAAGCAAGATTTAACTTTAGGGTTTGTGTGAAGAGTTGAGTAATTGCGTCTGCAACGAGACAGGGCAAGATGTTTGTTTAGGTCCGAAAAAGTAAACCGTGTCCTGTAGCTGGTCAAGTGAGAAGTCCAACCAGCCGAGTAAAAGGGTAAATAAACGCAGGAAGAAAGCCTGCGCAAAAACCGAGATCACACCATGTCACGTTACGAAAGAACGTATAAGTCTGTGAATGAAAGCGTGGATATATTATGTCAACCCTGAGCTCAAAACAAAGACTATTGCGCGAAAGAAAGGTCTACTAGACTCCTCCGGCATGTTTCAACTCCCAGTTAAGTAATGAAAGGACTTTTGGACAGGAGTGTGCAAACGATCTATCTATTAACTGTGTATGTAGTAAATATCGCGAACTTGTTAGAACTTGAAAAGTGAACCTTAGAGACTGGTTCAGAGTTTGTCAGGGGAAGGTAATCTCTGACAGTGAATTAGATTTCGAGCATTGAGCTCAGCATAACTTTTGTAACTGATTTATATTGTTATTTTCTTTATTTGTTTCTTTTTATAAATATTTTATTAATGTTCATCGGCTTTATGTCCATTCTTGTTCTCTCTATTTAGAGTACCATTCATTTATTTTAGTCATCGCGTCTATCATCGTGTATGTTGGTCTGTCCGTCCGTCTGTCTGTCCATCAGTGTGTTTGTTAGTCCGTCCTGTTCATCATTTAAATGTGAGGTTTGAACCTCTGGGGACCGTAACGAGCTAACAGAGCGACGGTGTCAAAAATTGTTGTGTATTTCATGACGTCTAGTAGCAGGGTATCAACATGGTGAACAACCGACATCTAGCTAGTGAACATTGCCTACATACAGTATCAGCGTCAATTCCCCGATGGGATGGATATAGCACGACAGGGCAGTCACATAACAATAACACATTCGCTTCCGACTAGTATCAAGTCCAAGTTCAGCAATAACAAAACTGGGAAAGAAATCGAATTTGCAGTTGATTTCAAAATCACCAAACACAAAATCAGACTACCAGAGAACTCTAGAACATTATAAATCGCCAAACATTAGAACCCTAAACAATAAATCAAACACAAATCTCTAACACAAAATAAAACATTGATATCGCCAAAGTCAAACACCAGAACTAAAATCGTCAAATACAAAATCAAACATTAAAACCGCTAAATCAAAATCAAACTATATAATCGTCAAATACACAAACAATAAAATCGCTAAACACAAATTCAAACACTAGAACATTTAAACCGCTAAACACAAATTCAAACACTAGAACATTTAAACCGCTAAACACAAATTCAAACACTAGAACATTTAAACCGCTAAACACAAATTCAAGCACTAGAACATAAATCCGCTAAACACAAAATCAAGCACAAGAACATTTAAACTGCTAAACACAAATTGAAACACTAGAATATTAAAATCGCTAAATACAAAATCAAACACTAGAACACTGAAATCACCAAATACAAAATCAAACACTAGAACACTGAAATCACCAAATACAAAATCAAACACTAGAACATTTAAATCGTCAAATACAAAATCAAACACTAGAACACTGAAATCACCAAATACAAAATCAAACACTAGAACACCTAAATCGCCAAATACAAAATCAGGACTGTGAAGTCCGTGACGGAAGCATCTCAGAGGACCGTTGTGTGACTGGCGTTACGTCAGGGTCTGTCTGCTACAGCTCATGTGCAGTTCGGGTGCTGGCAGGAAGATGGTATCTCAAGACCTAGAAGTCACACGAGTCGAGGAGTTATAGAGTGTCTATCTGTAACTAATAGTCGTTTACACTTAAGAATACAGTTCTAAAAGACTGCACACAGAAGACTGAACTTTTTTTTCCTAAATGCATGATATTAACTGAGAATCAATTCTGAAATGTGAAATTAACATGTAAACTTAAGTTCTATGCATAATTAATAATTATTAAGCTGTATTACATAACAATACTTAATAGTTGGTTAAGGATAATTAATGACTAGTATCAGATATCACTGTTTTAAGTGATATGCTTTGAGTACATATAATAAAACAATCACTACTTAGAAAATAGCTAGAAGTGGTTATAATTTAAGTATTAATTAAACAATACAATTTGTGAATGCATCTGGGGATAACCAGATTGGCTAGAAATAGGATCTTTTCTTCCCGGGAGAACGCAGTATATATCTTTACGTCCGTTCGTGATCATGGCACGGAACCCCTTTTTTCCCGGTCGCTGTAGTTGATCTTGAGTTCTCTGAATGCAGTCAAAACTAGTGTTCTTTCATCGGGTCCATGTAGTGTCATTCCATGATGAACCAAATCGTGTTAAAGGCCAAGACTGGATTCACTACACAACGGTTCGGGTGAAATGTAAACGTGACCCAGGAAGGTCACGAAAGAGAGTTGTAACTCAATAAGTAATCTTTAGTAAGAAAATTTCGCACATCCTATTATCGGCTGGAGACGGGCATGCCAAAAGCTAACGTGTCTCCGTGTTTAAAATTGGAACAAAGTTAAAAGGTGTTGAAAAGAGCAAGTTAAAGCTGGTCTACACGTATCTCCGAGTTGGGAACATTTTTTTTTTATTTTTTACGACATCGGTGTAGCTATTCTTGAATTAAGTACAAGCGCTGTTTATGAAAACAACTAATTCTGGATTATTATTTTTTTTAATGTCTTGAGTGTTTCTCAGCGAGCGCATTCCGACTGACCCGACCCGACCCTTTGATTTCTCTAATTATGAACAGCGACAAAATCATTTCTTATGCTGCTGCAGTCTGTTTTAGACACAAATTTACGCGCCTTCAAAACATTCCTTGGAAACTCCTACATTCACATTCGAGCTTGGACACGATTGGCCGTGAGTCCTCTCTTCACTGTCGTGAACTAGTTTCTAATTTGACTTTCAGCTGATTGAATTCTTTTCTTTTTCTTCTCGTCTTTACCAAAATCATTGAATAATAACTCTGATTTACAATATAGCACAAATGTAATTACAATTAAAATACTGTGTTTGCCAGTGTCTAGTTTTAGAGTGTATAAAAATGTTCTTACTTAAAGAGAACAGGAATTTACTTCAAACAGTTTTAGAGTGTACAAAAATGTTTTTACTTAAACTAAAGAGAATATGAATTTACTTCAAACAGTTTTAGAGTGTACAAAAATGTTCTTAACTTAAAGAGAACAGGAATTTACTTCAAACAGTTTTAGAGTGTACAAAAATGTTCTTGCTTAGTTAAAGAGAACACGAATTTACTATTAAAAAAAAAAGTTTTAGAGTGTACAAAAATGTTTTTACTTAAACTAAAGAGAACAGGAATTTACTTCAAACAAATTTAGAGTGTACAAAAATGTTCTTACTTAAAGAGAACAGGAATTTACTTCAGATTTTTTACATCCAGATATTTCAGTAATGTCAACATTTCTAAAAGTCTTGGCCAAGTTTAAATAGCCAACAATTTAAAAAAAAATAAATAAATATTACTATTTTAGGGATAAAAGTGGAATAGAAACCAAAGCTCTCGGTCGTGAAAGACTGCCATATTGCGACACAGAAAATACTCTGGACTTTAGTCCAGTCAAGACTGTTGTTCCGCGTGATTGCCATATGACAACACAGAGTGGCTAAAATCTGTGGGCTCTATACAGTCCAATAAAAGCTGCTGTTCCACGTGCAGTTAAGGTTTGTAATTGCCCGGGACATTCGTGCATAGCTCAACTCTAGTGCATACTTTCTTCTTGACGCAGCACACATTTATTCCTGAAAAATAAATCTGTAATAATATCTAAATGGGTAATTCTTTTAAGTTTGTTATTTTGTGCTTTATTAATTAAGAAGATTTATAATTTTAACTCACAAAATTAATAACCAAGAAGGATCAAGGTCAATTGTGCAAATAAATTTAGGATTTCTGATAATGTATATAACATTTTATAGTCCCAAAGGATATTGCAATGTACGCGACCCACCGATGTTAACAATGTACACAAAAGAGCTTAATGACAACAGAGAGGACTACAAAGGCCATGACAACAGGAACTTAGCAAGTAGACTAATTTTTTCTTATCCTTTCTGTAAACAACGCACTTTCCACACACACACATCAACTCCGTCTTAATAAGATTTGTATAATGTCTTATTTGGTATTCAATTTCAAGTATCATTACATTGCGGAATGAAAATGATTAAATATAGTACTTTAAATGTAACAGTATATACATTTAATTTTTTAAAATTCAACACAAGTTCTTGGGAGTTTTTTTTCGGTCACATATGTGATGAAAAGGTAGTAGCACAGAGGGACACGAGACAGACTCAGATGAATTTGGTTCAATCTCAGCTTAAGATAAAATCTTACCTGTAATTCTTGCTTGGTCCCTAGCTTAAGCTAGTTGGTGGGCTTAGTCTATCTAGTCCATTAGGTGGGAGGGTAAGTCCGGTACTACAGTCTGTGCAAGTTCAAAATCCCTTGGTAATTTCAAACCGGAAGGGGCAAACCATTTATCGTTGCACTGGGCAGAATTGCGAAGGTGAATATAACTGTTTAATATGTCCAAGCAGAGAAGTAGACACTTCTGACCGAAGTTCGTAGGCCTACCTGATAGTCATTGCACCAGCCAGACAAGATTAATAGTAACAAACACGGCACAAAAGCGATAACAAAACTAAACCTAACTTAACCCACTTTACAATATTATTATATATGAATCACGACAAAAGCAAGCAGTCAGCATTTCAGCGCTAATGTTAGAGTCGTTTTAGAGTCAGCTTTGCAGCACAGTGAATACAGATTGAAATACTTTGTCCAAACATCCATTTCAAGAAAAGCACGGCACTGTACACGTGTTGTTACACCAAGAAAATCCAAACATAAAGTCACTAAATCAGTCCAGTCCCTTTCCCCTAGCATCCTACCCTCGGCGCTTGGCTTGTCCTTGAAACCCCAGAAACAATTTGCAATGAAGGAATGACTAACGCGACAGTGGAGTTTTCACACAGCGCACCTGACACGTTTGTTTCATAGTTCTCTTCACACACCCCCACACACACACCCTCCATCCTAATCCCGAGAATTGCGCTATAGACCGCTCATCTAGCGCGCGATCGCAGTAAACTTGTCTGTTGTTAATTGTCGGTGACTTTTGATCTAGCCCACCACGAGAGTGACGCGTCCTGCTTTCACTGTGCCACGTGCAAAATCGTCTTCTTCTCTCCCGAAAGTTGTTGTTACACTGCACTAGCGCTGTCTATTACTATCATAAAACCACCGCTAACATGTATTGAGTGTTCAGTTCAGCCACACAAAAGGTTTCTGTTGCAGTAGTTCCTATATAGTAGAACGGCACTAGACGTTTTCTGCTTATGTTCTCATATTGAGATAATAGTCATACTGCACGAACCATTTTGTTGTAGTTTTCTGCAGTTCGAATATAGAGCACTAAGCACTTTGTTACTGTGATGCCACCTCTTCTCAGTTATTTAACAATACTCATCAATAGCACTATTGATTAATTATATTTCAAAAGAGTAGATTATAATTTAAGCGATTATATATTCTGCCTAGATATTAACTGCTCATTCAGTTCCACTTGTGGAATCTTTTCGAATTTAACAGGCACCATAGCATTTAGCTTTTTCGTCACAGTAACTGTTCATATGGTGTACGTCACAGTACATTTAACATAGATCTGGTAAATATTGACGTCACAGTACACTAACATATATATGAAGATTATTGACGTCACAGTACACTAACAGATATGGTAATTATTGACGTCACAGTACATTAACATAGATATGGTGATTATTGACGTCACAGTACATTAACATAGATATGGTGATTATTGACGTCACAGTACATTAACATATATATATGGTGAATATTGACGTCACAGTACATTAACATAGATATGATTATTGATGTCACAATACACTAACAGATATGGTAATTACAGTACATTAACATAAATATGGTGATTATTGACGTCACAGTACATTAACATAAATATGGTGATTATAGACATTGCAGTACACTAACATAGATATGGTGATTATTGACGTCACTGCAAATTAACAGAGATGTGGTGATTATTTACGTCACAATACACTAATATAGATTCAGTGGGTTTTGACGTCATAGTACACTAACATATATATGGTGAATATTGACGCTATATTAGTACATTAACATAGATATGGTGATTATTGATGTCACAGTACATTAACATATATATGGTGATTATTGACGTCACATTACATTAACATAGATATGGCGATTTTTTAACGTCACAGTACAGTAACATAGATGTGATGATAATTGACATCACAGTACACTAAAATAGATATGGTGATTGACGTCACAGTACACTAACATATATATGGTGATTATTGACGTTACAGTACTTTAACATATATGGTGATTATTGACGTCACAGTACACTAACATATATTGGTGATTTCTTACATCACAGTACAGTGACATAGATATGGTGATTATTAACGTCACACTAACATAGACATTGTGATTATTGACGTCGCCGTACATTAACATAGATATGGTGATTTTTTATGTCACATAACAGTAACGTAGAAATGATGATTATTGACTGCACAGTACAATAACATACATATGGTAATTATTGACGTCACTCTACATTAACATAGATATTGCGATTATTGACGTCACCATACTTTAACGGTGATTATTGACATCACAATGCACTAACATAGATATGGTGATTATTGACTTCACAGTACATTAACATAGATATCGTGATTATTGACGTCACAGTACAGTAACATAGATATGGTGATTATTAACGTCACAGTACACTAACATAGATATTGTGATTATTGACGTCACCGTACATTATCACTGATATGGTGATATTGTTATGTCACATTACAGTAACATAGATGTGATGATTATTGACGTCACAGTACACTAACATAGATATGGTAATTATTGACGTCACGGTACATTAACATAGTTATTGCGATTATTGACGTCACCGTACTTTAACGGTGATTATTGACGTCACAATGCAGTAACATAGATATGGTGATTATTGACTTCACAGTACACTAACATATATATGGTGATTATTGACGTCACAGTACATTAACATATATATGGCAATTATTGACGTCACAGTGCACTAACATAGATATGTTGATTATTGACGTCACCGTACATTAACATAGATATGGTGATTATTGACGTCACAGTAGACTAACATAGATATGGTGATTATTGACCGCACCGTACACTGACAGATAATGGTGATTTGGGGCGTCACAGTACACTCACATTTATGCATAAATTCAAGCAGGTTCGTTGCTAGTGGTCACCCGCAAGGGGTCGCTTTAGTCTGAATTGTAAACATTGTTTTATTATACAAGAACATAAACGTGTCAGTACTTACAATGACAGTCATGAAGAGTGTAAATAAAGTTTTAAAAATAAATAAACAAAAACGTGTCAGTACTTACAATAACAGGCGTAAAGAGTGTAAACAAAGTTTTTTAAATAAATAAACAACATCGCGCCAGTACTTACAGTGAGAGTCTTGAAGAGTGGTGCACATGCGTGGCCAGCTACTCTGTAGGCGCCGTAACAGCGAATGGACGTTAAGACAGCACTGAGAGAGTGAATCCTTCCACAATTAACTCCCCTCCACTTTCGTCTCCTTGCAGGCTGACGCACTGGAAGCAGAACCTTTTCCTTTTCGACGAAGGCCTGGATGTGCTGGAGGGGGACAGCGTTCACGGGACTGCGACAATCTGTCGACACAGTGACTGGCGTAGACACTTACGCTTCGTGATCAGCTTTGCTCATGTACAGAGAGAAAGTGGACAGGTATGGTTAGATAGACAGGTATGGTTAGATGGACAGGTATGGTTAGATAGACAGGTATGGTTAGATAGACACTGGCAGAATTATTTATCAATGAGAATGCAATCAGAGGCGTTACTGTAACTGTATATTGATTTACATCTGTTGCCTACTGTACCTTTAATTCAGGAATTATGTCGGCAAGAAGTACAAGAATGGGGTGTGGCTGGAATGAGAAGAGTGCGTATACTTTTAGTTCAGGAATTATGTCAGCAAGAAGTAAAAGAATGGGGGGGGGGGGCTGGAATGAGAAGAGTACGTGTACTTCTGAGGTTGAGGAATATATAAGTTTTTTTTTTATTATTTTTTATTTTTTTGTTACTGCAAAGTCAATTTCCACGATTACAAAAACTTCTTTTCATTATTGCTACATTAGATAAAATGTTTGGGAAAAAATGACTTAATTCTTGATAGATGCAGTTTCAAGTAAATTTAAATTTCATTCGAGTGGTTTTGATATTTCACACTGTCATTTTTTTATAGCTGTGGTTTTAAATTGCTATAAATTAACTTTACTTAATTAAAATAAATAATTGTTTGTGGAGGACTTTTCTGCCCAAATGTAACTAATGAGGTTTTCTTCATTCCTCTGTTTGGCAGCTTTCAGAGCACAAGAAAATCTTTTACATATGGCGCTAGAGTCTTCAAATTCCAGCACCTAAAGGCCACGTCAGAATGAATCAAATTTGGAGTAATACGTTATCACAACTCTCTCCGCCCTGCCCCCCCCCCCTGTCTTACTTCATTGCCAGTAATTGCCACGCAACGTTCTAAGTCACTGTGTGTTTTTGCTGTTAATTTGCTACCGATACCATCACATGCCATTTGTCAAATCGCACAGTCACTGTGTGTTTTTGCTGTTAATTTGCTACCGATACCATCACATGCCACTTGTCAAATCGCACAGTCACTGTGTGTTTTTGCTGTTAATTTGCTACCGATACCATCACATGCCACTTGTCAAATCGCACAGTCACTGTGTGTTTTTGCTGTTAATTTGCTACCGATACCATCACATGCCATTTGTCAAATCGCACAGTCACTTAAGACAGGTAGTTTATAGAAACCTTATATAAATTTGATAGTTTATATTGTGATTATGCTATAGTGTGGTGTATAATATATGATACTGTGTGTGCAATCGATTGCGCTGTATAGAAATTACACACATTCTCTCTCGCACACAGACACACAAGTCCCACAAGTTTTAATATTTGGCGGCCATGTTTTCCCTGTATATAAGTCTTTTAAGTATATTACAGAATAAATATAAATAAATAATACCAAGGATATTTTACTTCCTCCTGGGGTGGGCATTGATCTCGGTCCAGCCCATTACATCACACTTAAATAAAAGGTGTTACCAAATCAATATCTGATCGACTCTTTTCTTATTGATCAACCATATACAAGCCGTCACATTAGCTCTATACGCTATCACACAATTTACAAACCCTCGTGGAAAATATTTATAAAATAACAGTTCCATTTCTACAATTACATAAATTCTCTAGGTACAAACGCCGCGACTAAACTAACTATCAACTACAGATCGTAAAAATACGAGAAAAGGGAAAATAGAAAAATATAATAGCATAATTTGCCTAGGATCCTATCATCACAGGGAGATAATACCAAAAGTGCGTCTGGCATACGATGTCTCAGCGAAAGATCGTTCAACCAAATGTTTGCGATCTAGCTGATCAGTGGGTCCCTACCGACAACCTTTAATCATTCCTGTTAGAAATCTTAATCTAGCTTTGGGAATTAAACATGTGAAAGTATTTTAAAGTATAGAACAACACATGGAAATCAATTATAGTAAAATTACACATTAAAAGTACTCTAAAATCTTGAATACCACAATGTCCTTGCCATCATTTTATTGAGAAGTAAATAATTTACTCTTATGAAACATTAATGCGTAACACAGCAGCCGAGCAAGATTGATTGCAAAGGATTTTAATGCTATATGACAGAAAGAAAAAACGCAAGATTAACAACATCATGTAACTAAGAAAATACGCGTCAGAAAGGAAAATACAGTTTACAGCGATATGTGACCAGAATAAATTCTGACTGAAAGGAAATTGCTCTTAGTAAAATTACTAAAAAAATAATACGTGACAGAAAGGAAAATATGGTTACCAGTGAAATTATGTAAAAATAATACGTGACAGAAAAGAAAACATGGTTAACAGTGAAATAACTAAAATAATACGTGACAGAAAGGAAAATAATGTTAAGAGTGAAATAACTAAATAATACGTGACAGAAAGGAAAATATTGTTAAGAGTGAAATGACTAAATTAATACGTGACAGAAAGGAAAATATTGTAACATTGAAATGACTAAATTAATACGTGACGGAAAGGAAAATTCAATTAACACTGAAGTGACTAAAATAATACTACCGAAAGGAAAATATGGCTAAAGATGAAATAACTAAGATAATACAACCGAAAAAAAGACTTTTAACAGTGAAGTGACTAAAATAATACTACGGAAAGGAAAAATACTGTTAATAGTGAAGTTACTAAAAATAATGATAAAAAACACTGTTAACAATGAATTACGTGCAACATATGTTTTTACGCATTCAGGTTATCAACAGTTGTACAGTTATCTTGAATTACATACAACAGATGTTTACATAGACGAAATGTTAATTAGCTAATAACCTGGTTTTAAGATTTTATCCTTTGACAACTCGTGAATTGCCGCTGGTATTGGCTTTATTGTACTGAATAGCATCATGTCAGCTGATGTGAGAGGTGGGCTTGCTCATCTCGGGTTTTAATTTAGATTAAAAGTCTTGTTTCATCTTAGAAACTGAACCTATTATCTCCCCTACCCAAAACCAATACTAACTTGGTGTCTTGGTGGTGCAAAGAAACACAGTATTTCTATGTGGGCTCTACTACTACTAAGCAATCCCGTCCTTCTACATTTTTAGTTTAGTTTATTTCTGCAAAATACAAATAATTATAATACTCGACTGAATATGACATCTAAAACAATTGTTGAAATTATCTTATGATTAGCCATAACTAAAAGTCAGTTTATTTGCATAGTCTTGGATTGTTTGAGAGATGTAGCCCTTTCGCTTTATAAGATCACAATTCGATTTTTCCAGCACTGTTACTGGTGCTACGGCCATCTTATCTGTGTCATTCAAATACAAATGCATGCATATATTTTTACTTGTGGTACGACTATCTTGTCTCTGTCATTAAAATACAAATATGCATGCATGCATTGTGCCTTATAATACGGCTAGGTTTGTATGTTTTTAATTAAAATAGAGATGTATATGCAAATAATGTGCCTTAAAATATGTCTAGGTTTATCTGTCACTTAAATACTGATATACCTTATTATTAGCTCTCATATATTGTTACATCAAATAGTTTTTAGAATAATGAGATTCTGCTCACTTTTCAACGCTCTCATATATTGTTACATCAAATAGTTTTTAGAATAATGAGATTCTGCTCACTTTTCAACGCTCTCATATATTGTTACATCAAATAGTTTTTGTAACAATGAGATTCTGCTCAGTTTTCAACGCTCACACTGGTTTCTTTCTTGACTAAATTTGTCATTGCAGGTAAATAGAAAAGAATTTTGTAAAATGTCTTGTCACTTTTCTGGCAGCCCGAGATTCGGCTTTATTAGTTTAATATCTTACAGTGCATTATTGTGTCTTATAATGCATTAATGTGTCGTATACTATATTAATGTGTCTTATAATGCATTAACGTGTCTTATAGTGCATGAATGTGTCTTATTGTGCATTTTATCTTCTAATGCATTCATTCTAAAGAAATAATATACTTAATTGTTTTATATGATTGCTGATTTTTAAATGTTTGATTACAGTATTTAATTTTATACGACCTAAAATCGGTTTCCCAGTGCAGGATTGCGCTGTTTGGATTTCTACGGATTTAATTGTGATTTTTAAAAAAAATAATGTACGGGTTATTCGTTTTGACATTTTTATGCGTGCATTTAAGCTCAACGAATACCACAGTGATAAATATGTAAAAGCGCGTTTGACGTCATTGTAAAATAAAATGAGAATACATACGAAAGTGTCTACAAAGTTGATGTCTCAGCTTTTTATCGCTAACACTTGTGTGAACTTTCGCGTAACATCTCCGACATGAACACTAGGCACTTGTAATTTTCTCGTGGTATTTTCATTATGTTGATATACAATATAATAAATAGGTTACAGTTGTGTGAAAAGAAGATGTGTTGTTATTATGATTGCCAGGTTTGTTTATCAACAAAAAGCGACTGTGTAAATGTAGTGTCATTAATGTCATTACTTTTACTGTCAGCAATAGTTAAATATTGTAGTTTGGACTTTCTTCATTATCAGTACATTGTTTTTATGTACTAAAATTGACTTGTATATTTGACATTTTTGATTATCAGTAAATGTTTTCTTGTAATGAAAAGGAATTATAAATTGAACCTTCCCGTGATTGGTTTTGTTTGCAACAGTTTAGACCTAGAGAATTGGAAAATCACCTTTGATTTCTTGATTAGTTAAGCATCGTTTATATTTCACTTTGTGCACGCACACAAACATTATTTCCTGTACCTACTGATTTTAATTTTTGTATTGACGATTCTCCATCTCATGCCCGTGGTTTTATTAAGTCACTTGGTACCCCAGAGTTATTTTTGTGTTAAACAGTAGAATACCAGCATGATTTTTTGGATGTTTTTAAACTTATCTAATCTTCCATTTTTGCATCAACATTGCATAAATCTAAGGAATTGACGTATTAAGAGAGGTCCTTAGCATATTAATGAAAGGACTGGGTCTCAGTCACTGTCTTCTTCTGAAGAAAATGTGTATAGACTATAGAGTAAAAACAAATTAAAACAAATACTTAATAACATAGACAGGGAAACGGATGGACAAACAGCAAGATAGGCACTTAAATAGTTTGTTTGTCAGCTAGATACAAAGAGAGACAGACATGGATGCCTGCATAATTTACCGTAGTAAGCCTAACTAGAACTTGACATTCAGTACTCAGTATTAGGTAACCATATATTAAAGTGTTTTGAGTGCTTGTAAAAGCGTAGAATTCTTTATAACAACTACTAATGCTCTAAACTACAAAGCACAAAAGCATACACATTTCTAAAACTGTATTGGATCCAGTAATTGTTGCTCACTGTTTAAAACGCCTTAACTTATTCATTGATGCTATTTTAGTAAGTATTTTCATATGATTTACTTATGAAACGTTTATTTTTTTCACCATTATATTTACAGTCATGTTTGTTTTCTTGCCTGTTATCAACAAGCAGAATATGTGCTGTAAAATAACTAATTAATTCAGATAAAATATGTCTTGAGCATATAAGATTTAAAATGTTTTATATATTGTTATAACCGTGTGTCCTGTGTTTTAAAAGTGTGACAAAGTAAGCTTATCAGTGAATAAAGATTGATAACAAATGTGTTTTAATTTTAATGTTTTGTAACAACCAGACCAGGCCAACTAGTCCTATGACAAAATACAAGTATAAAGTGGTTTTTTTTTAAACTCTTCTTAAGAGCCCTTTGCAGACTTTTCTAGGACCTTCATTTTTATTATTGCTCAATATAGCAGTCTACTTTTGTAATATATGTATAATATTGACAGATTAATGAAGACCTGATTGTGTCTTGCAGCTAGACTGACGCTTCCATCATTAAAAGCTATTTCTTTTGTGCTTGTAGCCTTCTAATACCTTTTTCTAGTGATATATTTAATGTGTGTGTGTGAATTCAATTTTCTTCAGTTAATTTATTACATCCTAATACTCAAGCGATAAAGCACTCTAAAGTTTAATAGTTATTAAGAATTCATTATTACGACATTGTTATGTCATTTGTTTCCTTGACTTTGCAGCCGTTGGTAAAGTAGCATTGGATAGCACTGAGTTTTTACAAAATTGCAAAGTTATTCGTAAATAATTTCGTTTGTGGGGAAACAGACACTGAAACATTGAAAAACTGCTAAATATATAATTATAGTTGAGTATGACTGTGGCGTATAAATGTGAGTGCAGGAAGAGAGATCTGTCAGCCACACGTGCACACAATTAATAAACAGACGCAAGGACACACAACAAAGATGGCGCGGCACGAACTGTCTAGTCTTAAGGTAAACAGGTAATAATTAATAACTACCTCTGGAGCCCCCAGACCCCCGCAGTGAATACAGTTCCAATAACAAATATACACATGACACGGGATGATATACAGAGAGTCAATAATATATTTATAACTTTTTAAAGAATTTAATAAGAAAATGAAGCTTAATAAACTAGATAACAATGAGGTAAATGTCTAGATAGATAAATATAACATGCAGCTCTATAGCGTCATCACAGTTAGTGAGGAGTTTTAGTGCACAAAGTATGTTAATGTCTTTGGAGAGTTTCTAGTAAAGTTATCTAGGACCTGAGGTGAATCCGTCCCTCAGCTTTTACAGCATCAGCGGTTTCATCCCCTGGATCCTGAAATGAATGTGCGGTTCGATAACTCAGCGTGGATCAACGACAAGTAGACGTAGTAGGGGAGACAAGCCTTTTCTTTCAGCTGGGTCAACAACGTGTACCACTTTAAGTGGATGTAGCAGTTATGTGAGCAACCTTCTTTAGTCTTTGAAAATGAACTCTTGGTGAGGCGCTAAACATTGAGTTGAGTCCCTCCTGTTATGGGTTACAAAAGGAACAGGCAGGCCCTTGGCTTTATGGGTTACAAAAGGAACAGACAGGCCCTTGGCTTTATGGGTTACAAAAGGAACAGACAGTAAGATAAAAATGTATCGATATTTTGTGTGACACCTCTCTGGGCACCCTTCACTCGTTATTATTAGTATTTATTAATTAACAACACATAAATAATTGCAAATTATTGAGAATCATAATTTATAGTTATTAATAATTATCACATAAGTCTGTCTCTTTGTGGATTATAAGGGTGTCGTAAAACAACACTTAACACAGTAATAAGATTGACGTTTTACTATTGTATAATGTTCTGCATGTGGATAATAAGACAGATTTCAATTTCTCCTTTAGTAAGAAATCTGTCTTATATTAATATTTAACGAACCCCATCCACCCACTATTACTCCAACATAAGTTTTTAAATATAAAATTCCAGTTGGATGTGGCCTAGGATTCTCTCCCCTTGATCATAACTTCTATGCGTCCACACCTCCCATCCATAGGCGATTCACATACATACATATATATACACACACGAGCTTATGTGTGTCAACAGCGCTCTCGGCGAGATTATTTCATATTTCAAAATGAACACTGCAATTTTTAATTTAATTAATTTACGTTTTGTCTTGATCGAAGGGAAATAATTCACAAAAACTGCTTGTTTTGTCGCTAGAGTGGGATGCATTACTGACAACACAAACTGACTCCAATGTCGAGTAAGAAGGACGCCGTGGAAGAAATATAGCTTTTCCAAGTCAATATGAAGAGAGAATAGTGGGCTCTGGTGTAAATATTAAATATATTGTCCTGTTTGATTGTAAGGGATTGCTTTTTCAAAGACTATACAAAGTTTTTGAGAATTTTGTGAACTGCTTTACTCTTGTAGGGATGTAGTGTCCTTAGGTATTAATTTGTATCGGTTTAAATCAGACATTATTTGTGAGCTAAATGTGATTGATTATTAATAATAATAAAGTGGGTTGCTTTAATTCTTGTGTGTGACTGCTGTACCAGGACGTCATAATTTGTTTGTTTAATTCAAGCAATATCATTTATTTACTTCGCAGGCAGGTTTTCGCCCACAGAAAACTCTCTCTCTCTCTCTCTCTCTCTCTCTCTCTCTCTCTCTCTCTCTCACACACACACACACACACACACACACACGACTACATCCACAGCACAATCACACGCACACAGATCAAACTTCGGAAAGTGAGCCAGCAGACCGGCTAATTATAGAGACGAGATTCTAGTATGTTGCACACCTCAGTTCTGGTTTCAGACTTCCAGTAACTAGTTCCCCGAGAAGGCGGTCAAGGCCGTGCTTGCCGGCTTCAAACGAAATTCATGATGTGTTGAAACGGTTCACTCACCGTAGTATTTTTTTTTAAGTTTGTTGTTTTTCAAAATGTTGTAGAGGCCGTCCTAAATCACGTGGAAAAACATTTGTCCCATGCCTTTCTCTTTAAAGACTCGTTTAAGTCTTGTTGGGACTGTAGACACTTGCAGCGGAGCGAACATCATTTCGGCCTGGCACTCACTACATGGCGTTTATCTTAAGTGCCGTGTGCAACATGCACTCATTTTTTTTTTAGTGCATATTCGGGATATATCTTTTCATATTTGGTATACAGGGATAAATCATAGGTAAATAACAGATCAAGAGATGTGTGCAATCTTGCACTCTTAATGTAGTGTCTTACTATATTTAGGCTTGGCTATATTATCTTGGCTACTTTAGTATAACTTTCATCTTGGCTATATTTTTATCTTGGCTACATTAGTACATTTTACATAACTTTCATCTTGGCTATATCGATTCCTGATGGCTATATCATCTATCTTGGCTATATCTTTTCATCTTGGCATTAATAGTATTATCTTTTCATCTTGGCTCTAGTTTTATATTTTGAATATATCTTTTTCTCTTGGCTATATAATTTCACCTTGGCTATTGTGACGTATGTATATACATGTAAATTGCAAGAGAAGGGATAGATGAGAAAAAATAAATTGTTGTTTAATTACTCATGACTTGCTTGATGGAAAACTTAACCCGGTTTCCCGGTCACATTCATGCACTTTCAAGAAACAAATGCAAAAGACACGTCACCCAATACAAATCCTTATACTAAAACAAATGCAAAGACACGTCACCCAATACAAATCCTTATACTAAAACATAATATAATTAATCTAGCTCTCTAGCCCCCAGACTGTCTTTGTGAATGAAACCTCTCTGACATATATGCACTTGACGGGACAAGAAACAGTCAATATTTATAACTTTAAAGGAATTTAATTTTTAAAATAAATTAAGTGAAGTAGAAATGAAACAAGACAAAGAGTTCTGATGGATTAGAATAATACATAGCTCATTGTCATCATTATTAATGAAAGATTTAGTGCCTAGTCTTATGTATGTCTTTCTTTCCTGACTTATCTTTCACAATTAAAGTCAAACAAAACCTGCCCCCCCCCCCCCCTTCTGCAAGCGTCGGTGTGTTGCTCTTTAGTTCAGGTGAAAGAAGGCGTGGTTTGACGTCTTAATGCTGGCCAAGTAATACATAATGGGGGGAGGGGGCTCACAACAGTTTTTATTGCCAGCGCGAAATATAAATAAAAGACGGATTTTTATTACTCTTTTAGTATGAAGTTTTCTCCTACAGAAATATTATGCAACAGTAAAACGTCTCTCTTATTATTGTGTAAAGAGTGGAGTTTTACGACACCCTTATGCTATGCCAGTTCCCAGTAACAAATTACTGCTGACATACTTTTTAAAATCTTATTTCTGTTACGTCATTTCTTAGCTACAAATTACTGCGTATTTACTAAGTATTTTATGACTGTTAGCCAATCCGTCACAGTTTTTAGCTGCATAATTTCTTACCTTACTGGCTTACCTGGTATCATCTTTAATCCGTGACAATCCGCTCAGTATTCTGCTATTTGAAATTATATTTTTAATTCGGGTGTTATGGATTCAACATGTAAACAAGTCTAATCCAAATCTTAGCCTGCTGGGGGTGGGGGTGGGGGAGAGAGAATTTTAGTGTTTTGTTTATACCTGGAAAGCACTTAGCTCTATTATATAGTTCAGCGCAAAATCATTTTTCGTATGAAAGGTGAATTTTTAACCATCACATACATCAGCCAGTCATGTACCTACGTTTTGCAAAGCACGTGCATTAATTAGTATCCACAAGATGAAATAGTTCCGATGTATATTTAATGCTTAGGCTACACATGTGACCATGTCAGAAGAACACGATGCCTTCAGTGTTGTGCGCAATATTTAGCGTGTGTTTATATGTGTTTGTATGTGTGTACTCTGTTCGGATATTCATGCGAACCGAAATTTTCGTACCATGTCAGAATCAACGACCCGACTTCGACTCCACAGCTCGAAGCAGCTTGTCGAAATAGATGCATGAACAACCAGTAAATCTAGGTACAATTGAATTAACTACCGCACCACCCTCCATCTTCACCGCCTGATTCCCCCCCCCCCCTAACCTAAGTGCATTTGGTGTGAACCGCAAGCGTCTCCCCTCTAACTGCCTGACTTGACATGTGGCAGCCAGCGTCCCGAATGTAGTTTTGACAGTTTTGAGAGTCTGAAGCTCTGATGGAAACCGTTCATGAAAGTCTCTGGGGTTTGATCCCAGATCTGAGCGAGAAACGTATGGGTGATTCTTTAGCGCTTGAAGGTGAAGGATTTTGTGTCTAATCTGCCGGGTCCCGTGTACTACATGTAGCGAAAAGATGACTGTACTGGCTGTGCAGGTAAAACTGCTCTTGGAAATTCCACCCACTCTCCTCCCTAATAATCACCCTCCTCACGCATTGTACTATATATTATTTCTCCCTTCAGACCAGTTATCTCTCCCTTGGCACTTGCGCCTGTTCACGAAATTATTGTAAGCAACTGCATGCGGGTATACACGTATCAATCCAACAAATTTATACTTAAAGCGTTAAGTGGGCACGTTGCAAGTTGTTAGAAAGAGAATTCAAGAAATATTTTGCCATTGCCTTCCAGTAGACAAAGAAAACAGGCAAGGGAAGTAAGATAAAACCAACGATGAACATTAATTAAATGCATATGAGAAAAACATTCCCCTCGTTTCACATTTTCATGATATTTTGAAGATTTATATTGTGCAAGAAAATCGATTCAACGCTTAAAGTTGCATCAGCATTATTAGGAAAATTTGTATCAGTGTTATGTTGAAAGTTACATCAGCATTATTAGGAAAATTGTATCAGTGTTATGTAGAAAATTACATTAGCATTATTTTAAAAAATGTAACAGTGTTATGTTGAAAGTTACATCAGCATTATTAGAAAAGTTGTTATCAGTACTATGTTGAAAATTATTTGTGCATCGAGTTGCAAGTCATTATGTTGAAAGTTACTTCAGCATTATGTTGAAAGTTGTTATTCTGACTTTATGGTTTAGTGTGGATTCATTCACAAACTAAAATAAGTATAAAAATAACCTGTTCTGTGAATTTGTTGACTAATGACTCTGGAATCCGGATTCGTGTAAGTTGTTGACATAGGTCGACACACGAGTCATCGAGAATTTACGACATCGTCTGATAACACCAGCCCTCGCCTCATGATGCAGACAATTTGATTCTAGCATTTTATAATCGAGAGTGTTATAAATTTCATTTTTCTTTTATTATTATTTACATTTTATCCGAGCATTTTACAATCGCATTTGGCACGATTATTTTAATAAGGATTTAACTTGGTCAGTCGTTATGCTGAAAATGTACAACAAGACCCGCAAGCATAATACGTTGCCAGCTAGCGTTCGACATAACAGAGTAGCAATCTGGAAGGCCTTTAGTGAACCCCATTCCCCGCAAAAAAATAAAAATAAAAACAATTAAAAGTTAATAGATAATAGGTTGTTTTTAATAACTGTCACCATCTAAATTTATTTTTACTGTAATGCTGAATCTAGCAGATGCAACTTTAAATACAATACTGATGTAACTTTCAACATAACGCTGTTGTAACTTTCAATTTAATACTGATGTAACTTTCAACATAATGCTGTTGTAACTTTCAATTTAATGCTGATGCAACTTTCAACATAACACTGATGTAATATTTAACATTTGCTCATGTAACTTTCAATATAATACTGATGTAATTTTCAACACAATGCTGACGTAATTTTCAATATAATGCCGCTGTAACTTTAATTTAATGTTGATTGACTTGCATGTTGTTTAGGGAGACCGAGTGTTTGTTCCGGTTACGAGTTACCAAGCAATACTAAAACCATCTTACTAATCAGTTGACAGAGTTTGCGAGAAAATGTCCAAGAGGAAGAAGAAACCAACAGTCAGCCGAAATTGATACATGACAATGTAATAAATTCTTTCCACTAGTTTGCTATCAAGGTTGCGAAATTCGTAACAGTAGGAAGCCATACACATTGATGTCTGTTATTTGATCGAAATGTCATATGTTGTATTCAGAACTATCAACTAACAACATTAACAACAGCACTGCACACGAACGTTCAGAAGGACAACAGAAACACGAGTCGCATAAATACACAGAACTCCCAAACCCTCACTCCACACACACACACACCGATCTTCCTCTTATACAACGTACAGCATTGTGACTGTGTCATGGCGATACGTATCTTATGACTCCAGCATGGCATTCAGCACTGATATTGGCTTCTCAAACTCACCCAACCGTCCTTCGGCTTTGTTGCAGAAGAACAATATACAATGCAAATAAAACAAAAATATACACACACGCACACATTTCTTCAGTCTTCGCTTTAAAGGTTTGCATATTTGCTCTTTTTTGTGCAGACGTGTTTGTCAGTGTGGCACTATTTCTCTTTTTAGTTGGCGATTATTGCGATTTGGTGTCGGTTCCTGTATTGTCACATTGTGTGGAGGCCGTTGTTCTGCGAGGTAGCTGTATTTGCAGGAGGTGGCAAGTCCGATGTTTGAGTTTTCAGCTGTCTCCATTTCCATTTCGGTTGATTCGTCGTCTAGGTGGTGACGTTTGGGAATACTCGTCTCTTGCGTTCCTTATGAATTCCTGGAATTTGTCAGTTCAAGTGTTGCGGCTTTTGCTTCTATGGTAGCTACTGTTCTACTGAAGTAGGAGGCTTTGCATTGCAAAAACAAAAAACAAAAAACAAAAAAATGCTTCTTAAACATTGCTAGAGCGCTGCAGGTGTCGCGTAGATGTGGTAGTCTGTAAACGCACTCGCCCGCCACAGTAGTCCAGACCAAAAAAGCCGACATTAGTTTATCAACCACGGACTCATCTCTCACTGAAAACAGGACCTACCAGTAATGCTGATGTAACTTTCAACATAACACTTATACAATTTTTCTAATAATGCTGATGTAACTTTCAACATAACACTGTTACATTTTTTACGGCAAGTGCACAAGACTACAACTACAATAACAAAGAAACAAACGCAAAGCCAAGCCAGACATCGGGCACACAAACAAGACAAAACATTGCAGACCAGAT
The DNA here is from genome assembly GCA_028829895.1 of Sinotaia quadrata. Lineage (NCBI taxonomy): Eukaryota > Metazoa > Mollusca > Gastropoda > Architaenioglossa > Viviparidae > Sinotaia > Sinotaia quadrata. The sequence goes on from CM054182.1 coordinate 56,749,167, forward strand.
CAGACTTAACGGAAAGCACAAGCAGCTCTCGCAATTCACCAGCACACACCACAACAAACTTCAATCAGCCAGCACGTCGCTACGACTGCCTCCCCCAGATTTACTACAGTGGCAATAAACATTGCAGCTTGATTCTAACACATGAACAATCCCGCCAATACGGAGAGTGATTGCGGCAAAATACAATTCAGAAGTCTATAACTAGAAAAAAAAAAAAACCTATCTAAACCGAAATTATCGCAGGAACCTCGTATTCGGCGGGAAATACCTGTAGCCCTGCAACTGTCTGAAACGGAATGTTAATTGTTCTCAGTCTTGGGCTGCTTCGGGGGGGGGGGGGGCACAGCCTCGCGGTGCGTCTAAGGTGGAGGACAGGAGGGTTGCGAGGAAAAAAGTCAACGGGAACCACACACACACACACACACACACTCACTCACACACACACATACATGCACGAACGCACACTAGAAAGTATTTTTTTTTTTTTTTGTTTCCTTGCCCCGAAGAGAGAGAGAGAGCGAGCGCGCGAAAGTGCTACATGTTCTCTTATTGTCAGAAAGGTCAAAGTACAATACAACGCTTCAGTATGTCATACAGTGACGTCACTAGCATACGGCCCCTCCCTACACCGCACACAGTAAGAGACTTCATTGCGAAGTGTTATAGAATAACATATGGCTACATTAAATACCCGTTTTAACTAACCGCCAGCAATACCGAAACAAAAAACGAGCATTAATTCTCTGATTTTATTATTTAACTTATCTCTCTCTTAATTTCGGAGACTGGTGCAAGCATCTTGGAAGAGATCTAAGTGCTAGAAGGAAAAGCGATAAAGCCAATAGTTCAGTGGAGGTTTTCATTTTATTTTCTGTTTTGGGTTGGGGGGGGGGGTTGGGGGGTACAATTTGATCCGTGTATGTCCAACATTAGTATCCTGAAGCTAACTTGACCGGCTCCATAGGACTGGCTTAGATATTAATCCACCAACTTATGAAGAATTGAATCCTGGTCACTGCATCCATAAGTGCAATGGTCGGTTTTGCTTTCTATACACTGATTGATGAAAATGTTATTGCCGTTGAAATTTAGCAATACTCAATATCGGTGAAGACGATAACAAGACGCCAAAGCTGAACACAACTGCACTCACACCGATCTATAAGACTGATCATGTTTGAAACGATTGCTATTAGGAATCGGGGAGAGGGCTGGAGGGAGTGAGGGCGAGGTTACAGCAGCAAGGCATTAAATAAAAAAAGAAAAGTAACAAGTTTTGTTGTTAGGTAAATAATATCATTTGAAACAGAAAGTTTATCTTCTGATGGGCACTAACAACCCGTGCTTTCTGTCATTGCCATTCGAAATTACAAGCAATGTGGTGGTCTCCGATACGAATACAAGTTCATGGGATCAGAGTTACTTGACGTGGCGTGTTATGCCGTTGCAGCGAAATGTTGCAATTGCATGTAATCTGCCTTGGTTGGCTGTGTACATACACTAAGACTGCTTGTTCGCGTCAAAAATATGTCATTATTACGTCACTAAATCATTTCCGTCTGTTTTGCTACCACTTTATCCAAAAAATCCCAGCCCTTGTATTTTTAGTTGATGTTTTGTTTCAAACACGTAACTCAATCTGTTAAGTGATTTGAGTGCATTTAAGATCTATAATTACTCAAACTAAGCGGGGACGGGTTGGACAGAATAAAGATAGTCATTTTCAGGGTTGAATGAACACAAAAACCCAATGGTGGGTTTATTCAGCTTGTTTATTTAAAGCAAAATATCAACAAGCGTCTTTGCCTCTACGTTTGGGCTCATTGCTTTGATTGGCTGGTTGTAATGGGAGAGCACAGACGGAATTTTACGTTAAGATTTTGCAATGCTCTTTTCAAACGACGTGAATACTGGTTAGATGGGGCCAGGACAATGCACAAAATCGAAACACGTTACCAAGAGTGAAGAAGAGACTTGAGTTCAATGGATAACAAAATAGCTTAACACATAGACGTGTGTAAATGATGGAAAGAGGGCAAATGGATAACATTTCTAAGAATAGCAGGTGACAGAAGGGGAGGGGGGTAAATAAGAGAAAGACCACGAATAGATGGATAGTAAATAAATAGATTAATAGACATTGTATCTAATTTGAAGTATGATTTAATGAGCATACCAGTTTGTTTAATCACACACACACACACACACACACAGACCTAATTATACGCACTCTACACGCATGTTAATGTTCGAAGCACTATATAGAGGGCCTATATAGATATTCACAGATTCTAGAGAATTTCTCAACTGTCTAATGTGCTACACGTCACATATACAGCGGATCACAACAATTTTTGGCTGTTGAGTGTATACGACAGTCACTTTAGTTATACAGTGCACACCACAATTATCTAGTCACTTTGAGGAACTGGTATGTGGTGACCCGTCAAATGAGCGAACAATTGCGCGCCCCGACAAATGCGCGATAGGGTTAGGGTTAGGTTAGGATTAGGGGTTAGAGTTAGGATTAGGGGTTAAAGTTAGGGTTAGGGTTAGGATACTTTGAAAGTTGGATTGGATCAACTAAAGGATATGTTAAGGGGACGATAAGATGGGTTAGAATTGTCGCACTGACTTTCTTTTTCCCACTTCGACTGGTATGCTTAGGCATATTTGTAGCAGACGACATTGTCGCTATAACTCGACGCTTTTTTTAACTCCTTTCTTTCATTACCAAATTATAAATCTGATATAGGGTTGTCTAGGGTTGTCAATGGTAGGATATTTATCAGCACTCATAAACACTCTGGGGAGGATTTTTCAGCGTCAAGCAAACAACAGGTCTGGCTCCGAAGGTATTCAGTAGACAGTGAAGGATACATCACACTAACAATCGCATTGTTTCAAGATTAATTTTCAGTTTTAAAATTTTATTCCAGTTGTTCAACATCCACGCACTGCAAATTGCGTTCCAGCGCTTTATTAATGGTTTATAGCTTAATTAAGAGAAACAATGTTAAATGTTAGCGATTAGTGCGTTGTATCTTTTATAACGTGAGCAATGAAAGCCGGAATTTGACCACAAAGATCTATTTTTAGAACACATTTAGCAGCTCGCACCCTGCTTGACCTATATATTCGGGAAAGTCGTGGATAAGTGTTCTAACACACCGCCACCACCCCTTCCCCCAGCGCGAAAGTGGCGAAAGCCGGAAGCGGCACCCCCCTAGTGTACTAAGTTTCTGCATCTCTTTGCTGAGCTGTTACTGTTGGGCTGTTCCCGTTGTATGCTGGCTTTGGCGGTAAAGTAATCCTTTTACTGGGATCCATTGAAGCTGCTTGCACTGCCCTGATTGACTACTTTGTTCATGTGGTTTTTAGAGTGTGCTCTAGTGTGGCCCCAAATGAACACGTGGCAATTTTCTTTCAGCTATATAATCAGGAGCAATCAAATCCATGGCGGTTGAGGGTGTGCGCCAAGTAGGTGCGACCTGTTTCATCCCCTTCCGCCAGCCCTCCTGCCCTCCACCTCAGACGCACCGCGAGGCTGTGGGGCTCCCCCAGAAACAGACCAAGACCGAGAACACCAAGAAGATGAAAGGCCTACTGAGGCTTCTGGGATGAGTGTGAGCGGAACAACAATCCATGGCAATACTGTTGACTGTAGAAAATCGGACACACACCCACCCCATACAACTTCTGGTGTTGTATAATCCGTCTCAAGTTACATTAAATCACTGAACAGCATTTGAGTGGGATATCAAGAAAACTCAGATGTGCGCAGCTGGCCTCCCCCAAAGCAACATATTACCATCTAAACTACAAGTTCGCATTCCAAGTTATTGATAGAGTGCAAGGCTAACTGTACACTTCCAGTAATTGTTTCCATGGCGATAAAAATATATTCTAATATCTACAAAAGAGGGAGTGAAAGACATACTAATTTACTTGTACTGGTGACTTTGCAATATTTAATTCCCATAAGCTTCAGAGGTTATTAATTAAGTTACATTTTTGATGTAATAATTTTAGTTCATATGTTTAATATTATTCAGAAATTTGCAATAGAGATTGTTTTAACAGACCGATTGGAATTGAACACAACAGTTCACTCCGACTGTATTGAAAATATAACGCCTGTCCAAGCAATTAAATGAACATTCAAAAATAGCATCCATAGAAGTGTGTACGAATCATATTGCTTTTGTGGCAAGACATTAAATGAACATTCAAAAATAGCACCATAGAAGTGGGTACAAATCATATTGCTTCTGTGGCAATACAAATTATGAACAAAACGTTGAATTCTGAAACGCCCATTACATGTGAAATCAAAGATCAATAATTGCATTATTTGGTCATGCGTAAGTGCTGATTTGTAAAATGAAAAGAACAAAAGGAAAGAAAGAAAACTTTAAAAAAAATAAAATATGCGATTCCGGATGGTTGTAATAATCTACCCCCAAATCAACAGTTAATTTTCACTTATCTTAAATGAATATAAATTTCGTATAAAACATTGCATGACAAATAGTCGAAAGTGTGACTTTATATATATGACTTTATATATTTATATATATGACTTTATATATATAGCTAAATATGCCAGATGTGCTGCAGTTTCAAGATTCGGAAACACCACTTCCAAATTTCTCTTTAGACAAACAGATTGTTAAACCATTTACTAACAGATAGTCGACACATTAAGGTCTACTTAAATGAGAAAGAGCTGAAGAAACTTGAAAGGTTAATTTGAGTCAACCACAGCCAGGTGGAATGATCTCAAAACTTAATGGGACAGAAGCTGAATAAAATAAACAGTGCCTTTAAAAATAAAGTAATTGAAATAAGCAGGTTGTCAAGTTTGAGATGAAAGTAAGCATGATTTGTGCAGATCTTGTGAACAGGAGCTGTAAATGTAAATTGAAAAATGTTCATGAAACAAACTACCTACAACCACCACCTATCTCAAAATAGCGCGATCTGACTTTAGAAATGCTAATTTGCATGAATATGGAAAAAAAGAGAGGAAAATAAAGCAAATATAATTTCTGAGAAAAATTGTGTTGAAAAGAATCTGACAGAATAACACGTGGCTAATGTTCAAAATATTGACCAAAATAAGTAAGTATCTATTTATGCATTAAATGAAAGAGAAAAGTGAATTTTCCCTAAATGTTCTCTTACAGATCTGGAGCAATATAATTGTAAACAGGGGAATTAATCTCCACATTTATGAATAGTCAATTATGAGGTTATCATATTTCTATGGAACTGTAATTGCATTCCATGGTTTGAAGTTTCACGTTTCAGATTTCAGATTCACATTCCAAATTACAGATTGAAAACCAAATTTTTATTTGCAAACTCATACTTGAGAAGCAACGTTTGTTTCCGAGGCACGAAGACCCACACCAAAGCGTGAATTGCTGACCAGAATTACTACGTATTCGACCACATCGGGTTTGTAGTCCGTTGACCAGAATCACTACGTATTCGATCACACCGGAAATTATCCACTAGAGGGGAACTGCTAAGGCAGTTACATGCAGATAACTAATACGAAAGCTGAGTGATAAAAATCCGTGGAACCGTGATTCTTTTCATTGTGTAGAGTAGAAGGAGTGATAGGGATCTGAAATAAACTCTTTTATGACAATTTAAAATGGAATAAACCCGATATCCACTGTCTATAAAACATGTCTAATTACTATCTATTAGTGATTCAGCTTGTATTGGTAAGAGAAGACTATTAAACAAATACCCGAATTATTTTGTTTTCATATAAATCTTTTCTTAAATTCTTCATTAATCTCCATATTAATTACTTATCATTTAATCTCTTTATAAATTCTTTTCAGAAATGCTTGTGACATCTTTGTGTTTAATGTATTGGTGATTATAGGCACCGGAGGAACTCATCTGGAATTCTGTGTAAACCATTATTTTTTATGAGAATATTCAAAGCTAAGATTAACAATATCACCAAATAGAGGTTTGTGTCGTAGCAATCATTGTTAACCAAAGACTAAGGATAGACCATCCACTACAATAGGTATGTTTAGACTACAAGTACTCGATAACTTTATTAAACTGAGAACAGTGTTTCAGATAGTAGGAACAGTATTGTATTATTCGTTATATATATATATTAACAAAAAGACATAACTGTTAGTTGCACAAAAGTGCATTCGATGACCATTTAATGTGCATGATCTGCTACACAACAATGTGTTTGATGACCAGTTTGTGTTTACGATCTGCTGAACAACGAGTTGATGACCAGTTTGTGTTTACGATCTGCTGAACAACGAGTTGATGACCAGTTTGCGTGCTTGATCTGGTCATCATGTAGGTATCAAAAATCAATATGTTCTTTGTGTGTTCTTCAGCGAATGTTTGTATCTAGGAGATTAAAATACCAGTATAATATTGAATGACATTTACTTCTACCTCGGCGATTAACATACTAAGAAATATAGAATTGCAGCACTTCATACATGCTGCTGTGTCTTAGAGATTATCATATGTAACACATTAAGAGATGGCAGTACCTGATTCTTTGTATTTGTGTCGCAAAAATTAACATACCAAGGAATATTGACAGGCAGGATCTCATGCTGGCTGTTGGTGTCTCAAAGATTAACATACCTAGAGAAACTAAATGACAGTACCTTATGCAAACTGTTTCCATCTCATAGTATGCTGTCTAATGATGCTGTCAATTGACATTGTCATTATATTCACATTAAAGTTTATACATTAAATTAGATAAATCTGTCTATGTCACTAAATTCTAAGCAAAAATTGCCCATGTGCAATAGAAAACAAAGAAAATTATTGAACAAAATTACTTCCAGAGCTCTTTGAGTGGGAAGCCAATAGCCTTTCAAATAAACCTTACAGAACAAGCAAGCAAGCAGCTTGGAGAGAACAAGCAAGTAGTGGGATATCAATATATATTGATATCATTGATTTCGTTTCTTTGTGTCTTCCTTCCAAAAAGCAGTCTAGTTCCATGATCTGAACATAATCGAATTGCTGGATTACTGTTTTCCTTTTCTGTTTCAAATTATTCAACGAGACTCACCAAGAGCATGTCACAATAAAATGTAAATATTTGTGCTTCTTGTGTTTCATTATAAGCGACAAATAGTTTTAACCCCTCCACTGTCCAGAACTTTAAAACATTTTAATTCCTTTTCAGAGATCCGCAAATGTTCTTCCACACAGTTCTAATACGTAGAGTCAGAATGGAATGACAGAACAAAGGCAACTAAGAAAATGAAATTCAGTGAGATTGAGGGCGTTATTTTACCTTGTATTTTTCCTTCATTACATACCACGCTCTCTAACGTTTTTGATAGATTACAATGAACACGTTCTTGGCAGAGAAGTTCAAGATGTTTACAGCGCAGTGACTATACGAACACATGACAGAACCTTAACTTTCAGTAACTAAGGCATTGATTTGAGTTCTATTATGGACCCAAAGCACAGGTCGCTCAAATTTGCTTAAGGTCTGTCATCCACTCCAGAGTTTATGAATGATGGTGAATTGATTGTCCTTGTAATCCTTGACTGCAAATTATGAGTGGTGGTGAATTGATTGTCTTTGTAATCCTTGACTGCAAATTATGAGTGGTGGTGAATTGATTGTCTTTGTAATCCTTGACTGCAAATTATGAGTGGTGGTGAATTGATTGTCCTTGTAATCGTTGACTGCAAATTATGAATGATAGTGAATTGATTGTCCTTGTAATCGTTGACAGCAAATTATGAATGATAGTGAATTGATTGTCCTTGTAATCCTTGACTGCAAATTATGGCAACAACAAAATTACTGGTCGAAGCAAAAGCAAAGAACTGTACTAGCAGAAACAAGTTCTGGATAACAATCTAGTTCAGTGTTATTATAATAGTACACGATAAAGGGACGATAAATCTGTCGTGCTAAGGCGTAATAAAGCGAAGTCAAACACGCAAAGTCATATTTTTTAGTTTTTTTTTTTTTTAAACGCGTAAGGAAGAAAGTATTTCTTCTGCGTTCTGTAAGGCCTGATGTTTAAAAGAAGTGCTATTCTATTGTAAGGTGTAATGTTGTAAAGAAGTATTCTTCTTGTGTATAATGTAATGTCACCGTTTTGAAGAAATGTTCATACTGTAAAACATATTATATTCATAATGCCTGATGTGTTAAAAGATGTGTTTGCCATGTGTAAAGTGTAATGTTTGTTTGAAAGTTCGTATCATGAGAAGTGAACGAAGAGTGCACTCATAATGTTAGCGATGAGATGTAGCGGAAGGCAGGGCAAAGTATGACCGAGTGACTCAGTCACTAACAAAGAGGACTGGCGCTGTATGAAACAGGAGTCTAACTTCACCACATGCATAAATGGATCATATCTTCCATACCATTTAGGTTTCGGGATAATTCGGGAACACACTTCTAACTTTTGCAGTCTATACATAAGTTCATATATCAGTGCATCCCTCAGTCCAACCTTCCCTTCTTCTGCTTGCCTGTTTTCGTCCTTTCCCGTATCTATCAAAGTAAACAAAAATTACTGCGATAAAATATACGTTAACAGATGCAAGTGAATTTGCCAGGCATAGATCCTCGGGGCAAAGTTGACGTATCCGCAGTCAATCGTGCACTTAGTACACTGACACTTATAACGCGCGCGCGCGCACACACACACACACACACACACACACACACACACACACACACACACACACGCGCGCGCGCGCGCGCTCGTATACTTTCACTGCGTGCGAGCGTCCCAGGGCAATAAAAAATCCAACATAAAAATTAAAAAAAAAAAACCGCCGCGACAGAGTCCTCGTTCACAACAGTTCTGTGTTAGACTACAGCCAGTACAGGTCTGACAGCCTGCAGATCTAACAGTGGTGCCAGACTAATACCAGAGGTGTACAGAACGGCCCGTCGAAAGCACTAAAGTGATATAGAAGGTACATGTCTGCGCCTGAAGTGCATTTTTTTCCCCCCGGTCGGTACTTGCGTGCATTGTTGCATACAATCCTGTTCCGGCCTCACAGCTTTTCTAATTGTCTGCACACTGTCGGCCGCATCACCCCTGATTCACACTGCTTTCGAAGTAACGTTGGAAGAGGCAGTGGAGACTTTGGACATCTGATCAAAAGTGACCGCATCAGTTGATACACTCTCTGTTCCTTGTGATTTTGGAACTATCAGAAGTTTGGAGAAGTTATAATTTTCTCCCCTACACGTTGCAGATATGTCTAACCAATGGCAGCATGGCCTATGTGGCTGTTTCGACAACATTGGCTTGTGTGTGATTTCCTATTTTGTGCCATGCTACCAATTCGGTCGCAACGCAGAGGCTGTTGGCGAAAATTGCCTCCTGTGCGGCTTGGCATTCCTGGTGCCCGGAGTAAATCTGGTGCTGGGAACGCTGAATCGTTCTAAAATTCGCGACTCTAAAGGAATCCAAGGCACCTTTGTCGGGGACCTTGTGATGTGGTTTTGCTGTCCGTTGTGCTCTTTGGTCCAAGAGGCGCAAGAACTCCAAGGCGTCAAACCGCAGGGAATGTCACGAGAGTGACCGGATCTGACGACGACGCTTGTGCTGTCGAAGGAATCATCATTTACGTGCGTCATTCTTATTAAAATTGCTCTTCAGATATATGCGTCATTCTCTCCTCTTTGTGACCTGGAAGTCTGTGTCTATCAGCTATTGTTGGCGATGAATTAATGTGGCGCAGCATACTGTATATTTCAACTATGCCTTAGTTTTCAGTAGTAGTATTCTTTCCTATGCATCTTTTCTGGATTGGATAGTTGTTCGAGAGGTAGGATTTCACACTGCTTTGGTTTATATTTTAATTAAACAGACCAAGGAGTTTAAAATGCACAAGCAGAACACCTATGTTCCCATTGCTGGTACTTCGTCAAGTAAATATTGTGAAGCTCTATCATTGATGACTCGTAAAACATTGTGACGCTACTATCATTGATGACTCATAAAACATATGATATCTTTAGTAATGACGTCTCTTAAGACTTGCGGGACATAAGCACATGTTGCGCCTTTGTGGATAAATGAATTTCAGAACACTATCGCCAATAATTCATTGTGCACTCCATCCCTTGAAATTACTATCAATATTGAATAGGACATGGTCACAGCTGCAATTGGCATTTACTTTCGAAGCGGACTAATGTCAGGCACGTGTGTTCAGGTAACTGTCGCAATTGATCAATATCCCGTGCCAGTTTCCATCAGGATATATACGAAGAACATCTGAGTCTGAAAAGCACACACGTTTCCAGAAAATAAAGAGCGTATAATTTAAATAATAATTAGTACAGCGAGAATGATCACAATTAATTTATCCAGATAACAAATCTTTGTTAACACTCTTGTTTTGCTTGTGAATGCTGAACAAATGTTTGAGTATAATTCTTTATCTTGCTTTTTCCTTGTTCCTCCTTTTTGGCATATAATTTTTCCTTGTTCCTCCTATTTTGTCACACATATATATATTTTTTCTCTTGCTTTTTCATGTCATATACACACAATATTAAATTAATAACAATAATACAACATTTTTACGCTCTCATCTTACATTCTGAAATAAATGATGAGTACGGGATAATTATCTGCTAATTCAAATGGTTCTTTTTAAGTTTCTGTTGTTTTTCAAAAAACAAATTTCTTTGTTGAGGTTTTTCAGTGTTATTTCCTTCTTAGCAGCTGTATGCAAGCCTTTAGTAAAACGTCAATTTAATCAGTTTCACATCTATGTACTCATTCTATTTGCAATTATTTTCAAAAGGCAATTTGAAAAATTACAATAATATGCTAACCACTACAAGTATAGTTTAGAGTTTCTGATCGAAAAATATATCGGAGAGTATTTTTGAGTACTTCTCTCGCTTTATTTATATATTTTTTGCAAATAGCATGTCTACTACTTAATAACTGATGATTATTTTTTCATTTTATGAATGTTTTGATTTTAAAAATTGAAATAATGTAATAAAACATTATATTACTCTTTGCTATTAATGTCTTACATCAATAATGTTATTACGTCATTTATTTAGGTTTGGACACTATGTGGAGGTACTTAGTATACGTCATTTATTTAGGTTTAAACACTATGTGGAGGTACTTAGTATACGTCATTTATTTAGGTTTAAACACTATGTGGAGGTAGTATACGTCATTTATTTAGGTTTAAACACTATGTGGAGGTACTTAGTATACGTCATTTATTTAGGTTTGGACACTATGTGGAGGTACTTAGTATACGTCATTTATTTAGGTTTAAACACTATGTGGAGGTACTTAGTATACGTCATTTATTTAGGCTTAAACACTATGTGGAGGTACTTAGTATACGTCATTAAAAATAATAAAAGTAAATCATCAAGTAGCAACATTGCGTGTTTTAAAATGTTTATAATTTGATTGGTTCTACGAAAACAATTATTAGCTGGATTTATCGACACACTCCTGTCAATGCCGCTACAATGACATTATTTTCTGAGACGTGTACATTTATTTTTGATGTGGGTTTATGGACACGAACATTCTACCTAGCTCTCAAACTAATGATTATTGTCTATAATAACATTTCACTCCAGACTGTACGGATGTCCCACATGCACCATTAATTTTACATCTTCCCTGGTGACCACCATTATTTGCATTATATTCTTTAGTACAATATACGTGTAGTCAGATATTCTTTGTATGAAGGAAAAAACTGTTTCAATTTATTTCTTTTTTGGGAACTTAATTTATTTGCTTTTAAGTCATGTTGCTGGCACAGTGAAATATTTTAAGCGGTTTTTAAGTGAATCTACGTCGATAAGTGTCTTCAGAAAGACAAGGAAAATTGTAAAGGTAGATAAGTACAAATATTTAAATACAAATTTAGAATTAAAAAGTGAGTAGAAGGATGTAAGTACGATTTAATATTGTCAGAGCAATGAGGAACAACACTACACTTATCTAATCAATAGTTTATAGTATAATTTTTTTTCTAAACCAGAGCAACTACATATATCTAAAGTTTACATTAACTACTGACGGTAAAAATTTAATATCGTCGTCAGGGTACATTTGCACTCAGATAACATCGTTTACTGGATGTCTGCATGATATTGTTGAATTGGGTGTCATATTTAATCCGATAATGCCGAACGTGGTCCGGAATGTGTGAGAAGAATGATATTGTCACCGGTAAAAAAACTGGAACTGTCACCAGTCAAAAGGTTATAGTATATTATGGCTGTATTAAAAATGCGGCCAGTCAAAAAGTTTGACATAGTTTAAAAAGCTTTGATATATTTAATGACCAACTACCGTTTCAATTTAAATAAAAAGGCTGTAATTATACTAAATTGACACTCGTGTTCCTTTGATAAAATTACTTTTTTAGACTTTGACATGAAAATCAAATAAAGCGTTCAAGTGTAATTTATAACCTTTTAAATATACCTGTTTAAATCTTTCATTCTGCCTTCATGTATTCTTCACTTTTTTTTTCAAACTGATAAATATTTTATCCAAAAATGTATATATGACTTTTTAATTTGTCGCTATTTTATCACTTGGTTTTCTGTCGTTGCTATTTTTCGAGATCTCAAACATATGTAAGCATATAATTTTAATTACCACTATTCTTACAATTGAAAAATATATATTTTCCTGCTTTGCATTGGTAGTTTTGTTGTTGTAATAACCTTTTAATTAAATAAAAAGAGAAAACACTTTTTGAGAATGTTTTATTGAAATGTAATTGTAGTTAAACTCTTACATGTTGTATCCTGAAACTTAATTTTACCATTATGTTATGTTCTTGCATACTATACAGAAATATCAGTTTAAACAAATCATTAACATTATTGCAAAAGTAAAATACTGTGTTCTTAAGTTCACATTTGCTATGTTTCTGATATGAAATGCACAATGATACATGTCACAAACAAATAAGCAAAATAAACATGCAACCACCACAAGCAAATAAACAAACAACTACATAACCACACAAACAACAAAACAAAGAAACATACTAACAGGTATGGAAGCTACCACAAACTAATGAGCTTGTGCACAGGCAAACAAGCAAACAGCAATCCAAACAAAAAAGAAAATAAACAGCAAACAAACAAACGAACAAAAAAAAAAATAGAAATTGTACAATTATCGCTTTCTTGTTTAGAAAATCATAGCTTTCACTTGCAAACAAATTGCACGACTAATTACTAAATTAACGCAACGCTTCACAGTCACCTACAATGGATGGAGGGAATAAGAAAGAATTATTATTTTATTATTATTTTCAAGCTATACAGTATACAGGAGAGAGACAGCCTTTCATTTATGCAGGTGACCAATCACAACAACATAGTGCATAACAATCATGCTTTGTACAAGCAGAACTGAAAATAGAATTAACATATTTCGTCAGGTAACAGATGGCTAGAATTCGTAATAAAAAGCTAATTTTAGGTGAGGTCCACCCAAAAAAGAAAAAGAGGATAAAACTGTGCACAGAGACAAGTTGTAAGCATCAAAATAAAACGTTATACTTGTTCCTGTGGTTGTTATTGGTCTCATAAATAGTTACAAACGTGTGCTCTGACCGATCGGTGATTTATTTTATTTTGGCTTCAGTAAATAAAAATTTGCATTACCTCCCCCTCCCCTCCACTATTATTTTCCTCACCGATTTTCTGTCTTTTAATCAATGGAAAAGTTTACCCTCTCGAAGAACCAATGGGGACGTTCTACGTGGCAACTTCATCATGTTTACCCAGCATGCAACGTCAGCAGGACGTCAGCGCATATCTGTTTCAATCAAAAAACAATCAAACTATCAGAGCCCGAGTAGTAACACAGAGATGTGACATCTGTTAGGAGAGGGTGTACACTGTTAATGGTTGCACGTCACGTGTCCATCCTGTTATCCTCGACAGCTCAGGAATTATAGGAACACATTTAGAGAGCTGTAACCCTACCATTGAACGACAGATTTATTTTGAGTGACAGAAAGACATATGCTTGTCTCCATCCACCCACCCATTTTTTTTTTTATTATTAGAATGATGTAGAGCTATTAATAAACACTATAGGTGCAAGAGCCCTACATTCCTACGTAAACATTGACGTTCTGTGTAGTATTCAAGCGATTTGACAGAGAGAGAGAGAGAGAGAGAGAGAGAGAGAGAGAGAGAGAGAGAGAGAGAGAGAGAGACTGTTGTTCTTAGTAAAGGTTAAGAAAGAGCTATAAAGAAAAAAAATCTGATTTACCAGATGTCATCTTACAAACAATGTCTTATAATTATATTATAATTATTAAAGCATTTCCGATTTTGTGATATAACTAAAAAGTTCTTATTAGGAATTCACGAAGGAAAGAACTTCCTTCGCATAAAGGATGTAATATACAGAATAAGTTCACAGCTGTATGATAAAAGTTTGCTACAATATGTAGCACCACTGCACACAGTAACTTTAACTCTTTTCTGACAAACGTTTGCAACAGCCTGTAGTACTATTTCACACAGTAACTTTCACACTTTCTGGCAATAGCAAAGTCTGCGCCTGTAGCAAATATTCTTTTGTTTGTACAAATTATAGCTGACATTTAGGAACAGTACTGCTACTCAAAAGGTTAATAAGATCTGTACTAAATATAGTTGGCATTTAGGAACCGTACCGCTACTCAAAAAGTTAATAAGATGCATGCATCATAACTACTTGAGTCGAGTGCCTATCTGATGAGTTTTTACAAGTGCATTGCAAAATAAATTGTGTATAAAAAAATAAGTAATTATATTTTAGCCATGCCGTATAATAATAAGTGAAGAAATCTTAAATGTTTGAACAATTTCATGCATAGATTCTTATACAAATAACCTTTCGATGACGATGATCGAAATGACCTGATAATGATGATGATACTTGAAGGTTGTTTTACAATGAAGAGTTAGGAGATGGTTTTACAATGAAGAGTTAGGGAGATGGTTTTACAATGAAGAGTTAGGGAGATGGTTTTACAATGAAGAGTTAGGGAGATGGTGAGAGTTATAAACACCTTTACTTCTCTGCCACCGAACTCCCAACAGTGCTCGGTAATGAGAAATTTTGAAAAGAAAAACCTTACTACAGGAAAACCTTATATATTGAATTTGAGCATGCTGGATACCTAGAGAGAACTCTAGTGACTAATCCCAGCACAACTCATATTATTTTGGTTGTTTATACATAGTAAATTTTATTAGTACAAATTTAATATCGAGCAGGTGTGAGGACAGAGTGTGTGTGCGCGTGTCTGGTAGGTGTGTGTGCGTACGTCTGTTTGTTTGTGTGTGTGTGTGTGATTAATAAGCAAGCCTAGGTTCTGACTCTTGGAAGCAGGTCACCTTTGAAAGGGTCCACAACTTACTGACTGAAGGAAAACCCTAAGGACAGAACTGCACTGTAGATTCTGATTAATAGATCAGAACGTAAGTAGAAAATAACTATTAAAATGTGTTGTTTGAAAAACTTAACTTATATCTGGAAAAATAATACATTAATTTTGGTTTGAAATCAATAAATAGGAATAATCATGGGCAGGGATTGGGGATTGGTGGGAAGAGGATCCAACAGTCACCCTGATAATGGAGTGTGGCAAATTAATAGTAAAGTAAAACTGAATATGACAGACCGCCATATCCCGGAAACATTTATATAATGCAAGCATTCATGTTCATTTGGAATTCTATTTATAACCTGCATTGCAGTTACAGCTCTAAAATAGATGAAGACCCTTGAAAACATTATCAGGAATGTGTCACGTTGCATTTAATTTATTCAGTTTACAAAACATTGTAATGTCTACAGAAGTAGCAGTAAGTTTTAAATGCTCGAAGTCATCATTATAACCGTTGCTTTGATATCATCATTATAAACTTTGCTCGATATCGTCATTAGAAACGTTGCTCGATATCATGATTGTAAACTTTGCTCGATATCATCATTATAACCGTTGCTTGATATCATGATTGCAAATGTTGCTCGATATCATCATTATAACCGTTGCTTGATATCATGATTGCAAATGCTGCTCGACATTGTCATTATAAACGTTGCTTGATACCATCATTATAAACATTAGTTGATATCATTATAAAGGTTATTCGATATTATCACTATAAACATTATTCTATATCATCATTATAACCGTTGCTCAATATTATCATTAAAGAACAATATATCCTCCCATTGACACCTAACAACACGCATATAGTAGGGACAAATTCAGTGAAAATCGAAACTCCACCTTCTGTATCTGGAAACCGAGAAACACTTGAAATAAATATTATCATGGCTTGCAGAACAATAAACATAGTCAATCGATCTATTCACATCGATACCTGGTTGCCTTGACGACACAGTCTATTAACATAATTTATTTTATATAGCTATTCCATTGACGGCGTTTCTTCTTTGTTAACATGTTGGGGTAAGAGAGAGAGAGAGAGAGAGAGAGAGAGAGAGAGAGAGAGAGAGAGAGAGAGAGATGTTATATTGTTAATATTTAACATTTTTACTAATTAGTTTTTCCATCATAGCAGCTTATATATCTTATCACACATATATTAGTTGTCAAGAGATTTACAGAAATTTAAGAAACATATGTTAGTAGCATGCAGGTGCAAGATACAATGTGTGAGTGTGTGTGTGTGTGCGCCAGCGTGTGTGTGAACACTTTGTCAGTGGTGAGATACTGTTTAATGAGAAGGGATACGCCCTTACAAGGTGACCACTTGACCTTATCATCCTAAGACGGGATGTGCATGTGGTCAGACAGCGGGTCCAAAATATTGTTGAAGTGTGGCATACAATTTTGTATAGTATTCCGGCAATGTTTAGCAGCAATTTGATCTCTATTTTTATTTTGTTGTTTGTTGTACTAAAGAATTGCTCTACCTTGTCCTTCTCTGGGACGCAGTTGTCCATAGCCAGCTGTGTCGTATATAATTAAGGACACGACTGCCACAATGGCAAAGGACATGACTGCCATACTGGCACTGTGATAGGAAGACCGTCAATTCCGTCTCACGTAAACAGGTCAGGAAAATATGGCGAGACTGAATGCTTCCTTCTATTGTTTTCTTGGAAATGAGCAGATATTATCCACACAATTTGGAATATTTTCTTGATCGACAAACGCTATAAATGTCTTCACCATTAATAGACGCTAATGATTTCCTGTGAATTAAAGTAGAAGGGACTCTAAGGACTTCTAAAAGACATTACTAAAAAGCCATACTGGTATGTACAGTGGAGCTCAACAAAGGTTGCACTACTTCTGACCTAATAAGAGTGGATGGGTATGACATCCGTATATGTGGTTGCATGGTGCCATTTGTATAGCAAGATGTGATATATATCAATGTTATTCTTTGGGTAATTATCTTGGCAGCTGTTGTTGGCACGCGAAAATTTCCATAAAAGTCTTCTGGATACACTAGGTCTCTACAGACAGTTGTCCCACTCAGTTGCATCCTGGGTCAGCAATAGAATTCCTCATGGTCGAAACCTCTAAGTCCGTAACATCAAAATAAATAAGACTTTAAAACTGTCTTTCTACAACATGAAAATAAATAAGACTTTAAAACTGTCTTTCTGCAACATGAAAATAAATAAGACTTTAAAACTGTCTTTCTGTAACATCAAAATAAATAAGACTTTAAAACTGTCTTTCTGTAACATCAAAATAAATAAGACTTTAAAACTGTCTTTCTGTAACATCAAAATAAATAAGACTTTAAAACTGTCTTTCTGTAACATCAAAATAAATAAGACTTTAAAACTGTCTTTCTGTAACATCAAAATAAATAAGACTTTACAACTGTCTTTCTGTAACATCAAAATAAATAAGACTTTAAAATTGTCTTTCTGTAACATCAAAATAAATAAGATTTTTAAAAAGTCGTTACTGATAGTGTTTCCTTTTAATGGACAAGTGTACAAATATTCCTGGCGATTTTTTAATGAAATTTTTCACACACAAATTTTACTCTATTTTATTTTAAAACTATGCCTAATCAATAAACTGGGAATGTAGAATATATCAGTACACTGTATTTAATCAATAATCGCCGAAATTTCCGCGTGCTAGGTGAAAACCATTTACAAAGTGATATTAACATTTTCCATTATTATTCCGCCCAAGTAAAAATAAAATAACGCTCACAATCCCGGCTGTATCTCTTTGTTGGAGTAAACATTTGCACTGCTGTTGTTCCAGTTGGGACGTTTTGTAGTTCATTTGTGATGTAATGCATTTTTTTACTCCATTTATGACGTACCATACTTCTTGCTCCATTTGTGATGTGTTGCATTTCTTGCTCCATTTGTGACGTACTGCATTTCTTCCTCCAGCTGTGACGATCTGTAGTTATTCTACTTATGACGCTCGGACTGTGCTGTTCCATTGTGACGCTCTGTAATGTGACAAACTGCTGCTATTTTCCTTCCACTAACAGCGTCCCACATTTGTGTGCTTCACTTGTGAAGTATGTCGGACTGTGTGTGTGTGTGTGTGTGTGTGTGTGTGTGTGTGTGTGTGTGTGTGCCTGCGCGCGCGCTGTGATATACTTAAAAACCATTGTGCTCAGTTTTGTAGACTCTATCCCTCATAAATAAACGGTTATCACCTGCAGTCTGGGTGGGGGCTAGAAATTTATTTAGATTTAATAACAAAAAGCACATATGTTAGATATCAGTTGTCAGTGGTTTCTCAAACTATACTCGGTGAGGACCATAACAATTATATTACAAATAATTAATTAAAAATATGATTTCATTATTGAAATATGAATTCCAAGAGACAAACAGTGAGATAAGGAAGATAAAAGACAAACAGTGAGATAAGGAAGATAAAAGACAAAACACCCTCGCTTTGCAGCCATTTTCTAAATTTTGAAAAAACTTGAGTGAATTGTCGGATTGCATTTACTTAACTTGCTGTCTAGAGTTTTTCTGTTTTGTGACAGAAGAGATTTTGAGAAGTATACCGGCTTATGTCCTCATGTGCATTGTTTCTCAATGTCGGTTCCAGTGTAGAGTCTAAATATAGAATACGAGCGTAGTGGTGCCACTTTCATGCGTTGATGGGGTCAGTCTCCTCAAGCAAATATTTGTCAGATTTAAGAAATTATCCCGTGGCTAGGAGAGTATTCATTAACAAATGAAGATCGTATATTGATTGTATTGTATTGTCAATGCATAAAACAATTGTTTCGGTTCATGCTTGTATTAATTTTTTTTAATGCTTTGCAACCATCTCTTGCTCTTGCTCATTTATTACACTGTCAATTGCAATTGGCTATTTTTGTCAAGTGCTGTTATGTGCATTTAGCAACAATGGAAATTTAAAGAGTACTATATAGACGGGTACTATAAGTGCCTGTTCATGCATTAGGGTTTATCAAGTGGTCGTTAGTGGAATTTTTACGACTCATTAAGACTGCAACCAGTGAGATATTTGTCATATGCTCAACTGCATGATTGTACTTTTCTTATGACATACGACGCAATACATGTCATGATGGAAAATATAATAATAATAGTATTAATAGTAGTATTTGTGTGCGTTCATGGTGGTGGTTTCACGAGTATTGTTTGTTGAATGTAGGGGACGCTTCCGGCTTCCGCCGCTTTCGCGCTGGAACGAGTATTGTCAAAGTATGTCAGACATTTATATGACTATGCAGTAGTGTGTGTGTGTGTGTGTATGTGCGTGTGTATGTGTGTGTGTATGTGCGTGTGTATGTGTGTGTATGTGTGTGTGTATGTGTGTGTGTGTGTGTGCGTGTGTGTAAAGTAACGTATTAGTGAAATAAACCAGGATTACATGGATAATTAAGTAATTAACTGAATCATGCTTGTCTTCTTGTAATGAATATAAATGCGTTTTGTATTAATAAAATAAGACGACTTTGGAAACAAATAGTCAGGAATATTCTGTAATTTTGAATAAGTATCTTTGGCAACTTCGTGAGTTCTTGTTTGTATAATTGTGTGTAGCCGTATACACCTGTCGAAACATTAGATCTGATAATGGAAACACACATATTATCTCTCTCTCTCTCTTTCTCTCTCTCTCTCTCTCTCTCTCTCTCTCTCTCTCTCTCTCTCTCTCTCTCTCATAAACTGCTTTATGAGCGGTCTCTAGCTATTCTACAGGCAAGCTATTTACAAGACCAACGCTAGCTAGCTCTACCTCATAAAAGCTCCATACACTAAAACAACTCAAGTACTTAAAAGCACGAATAGCAGCGTGTCCAGACAACCCCCCCTTTCTCCATCTACTCAGGAAGTGTACCGAGCATCCCTCTTGTATCTTCAGTCGTTAATGAATCACTACACACACACACACACACACACACACACACACACACACACACACACACACACACACACACACACACACACACACACACACACACACACACACACTACCTATGTGACAATACCAAGTTAGGCAACAAGAAATTGTACACATAAACAAAAACAAAAAAAAACAAACAAGGCAAAGCAAAAGCAAGCAAGCGAATAAATAACCCCAACCCTAAACATATATCAAACAAAACAAAAAGAATATGACCTCCCCCTCCAAAAAAAAAAAAAGTGATAAATTACAGTTGCAAACTACACTGAAAATAGAGCTCATTTTCAAAATGGAATAGTCTGAGATGGCGTGAACTAGCCAGCAATGTGCAAGTTAAATTTAGTTTGTAAGGAAGCGCTTTACTGGTTTACACTTGTTTGCATTCCCAATTTATTTTGACTTTCATTATTTCACCAACATTGCCACAGTTTAGTTCGGCATAGCTTCGCCATGTTTTGGACGACTTTCAATACAACCGCCCTATATATATATATATTTGTGTGTATGTGTGTGAGTGTGTGTGCGTTTATGTGTGTGTATGTGTGTATGTGTGTAAATGTATGTGCGTGTATGTGTGTGTATGTGTGTGTATGTGCGTGTATATGCGGTGTGTGTGTGTGTGTGTGTGTGTGTGTGTGTGTGTGTGTGTGTGTGTGTGTGTACATTTCATTAGAGATATCCAAAACAAACTAAAATTACGAAATAAATTTGTGGACATCAGATAACTCCATTATAAATTTATTACATACTTATTTAAAGCTATTCTGAAAGTCGATAAACAAACATCCATTAAAAATGTTATGTCCTACTCGGTATTTAATAATAGTCTAAATTGTAATATTATAATACAATAATGTCACACTTCATTGTAATATTATAATACAATAATGTCACACTTCATTGTAATATTATAATACAATAATGTCACACTTCATTGTAATATTATAATACCAGTAATGTCACACTTCATTGTAATATTATAATACCAATAATGTCACACTTCATTGTAATATTATAATACCAATAATGTCACACTTCATTGTAATATTATAATACAATAATGTCACACTTCATTGTAATATTATAATACCAATAATGTCACACTTCATTGTAATATTATAATACAATAATGTCACACTTCATTGTAATATTATAATACCAATAATGTCACACTTCATTGTAATATTATAATACCAGTAATGTCACACTTCATTGTAATATTATAATACCAATAATGTCACACTTCATTGTAATATTATAATACCAATAATGTCACACTTCATTGTAATATTATAATACCAATAATGTCAACTTCATTGTAATATTATAATACCAGTAATGTCACACTTCATTGTAATATTATAATACCAGTAATGTCACACTTCATTGTAATATTATAATACCAGTATTGTCACACTTCATTGTAATATTATAATACCAGTAATGTCACACTTCATTGTAATATTATAATACCAATAATGTCACACTTCATTGTAATATTATAATACCAGTAATGTCACGCTTCATTGTAATATTATAATACCAATAATGTCACGCTCCATTGTAATATTATAATACCAATAATGTCACGCTTCATTGTAATATTATAATACCAATAATGTCACACTTCGTTGTAATATTATAATACAATAATGTCACACTTCATTGTAATATTATAATACCAATAATGTCAAACTTCGTTGTAATATTATAATACCAGTAATGTCACACTTCATTGTAATATTATAATACCAGTAATGTCACACTTCATTGTAATATTATAATACCAATAATGTCACACTTCATTGTAATATTATAATACAATAATGTCACACTTCATTGTAATATTATAATACAATAATGTCACACTTCATTGTAATATTATAATACAATAATGTCACACTTCATTGTAATATTATAATACAATAATGTCACACTTCATTGTAATATTATAATACCAATAATGTCACACTTCATTGTAATATTATAATACAATAATGTCACACTTCATTGTAATATTATAATACCAATAATGTCACACTTCATTGTAATATTATAATACCAGTAATGTCACACTTCATTGTAATATTATAATACCAGTAATGTCACACTTCATTGTAATATTATAATACCAGTAATGTCACACTTCATTGTAATATTATAATACCAATAATGTCACACTTCATTGTAATATTATAATACAATAATGTCACACTTCATTGTAATATTATAATACCAATAATGTCACACTTCATTGTAATATTATAATACCAATAATGTCACACTTTTTATTGTAATATTATAATACCAGTAATGTCCCACTTCATTGTAATATTATAATACCAATAATGTCACACTTCATTGTAATATTATAATACCAATAATGTCACACTTCATCTCATCATTGTCTGCGTTTCTCCATAAAAAAAATATTTCATGCTTGTAGCGATCTTGATGTACACCAATAAAAGTGGTTTTATCCAGCTTGATCCACACCAATACAATTGGTTTAATCCAGTGTTAGGGTGCAAAACATTTGTGAATGCAATGGGGAGTACAGTATTAACATTCTCTCTCATGTTTCTCAGCACCAGGTCATCAAAGAAAATTGCCGCCACCATTGAATGCACAAGCTAAGACAGTAAGAGTCGTACTGTCTCTTTCTTTTAGCTGTAGCAATCGCTAGCGCAGTCTGATTAACATCATCAAATTTCGTATCACGATGCGGTCGACAGGTATTCAGACGCAGGTGGCAGCTGTAGAAGGTTCCAGTCTGAAACCGCTTGCTATCTAGCCGACCAGCTATTGGCATTTGTCGAAGTCGCCTCTTCCAAGCGGCCATAATCGGATCATAAAGAATCAGATAGAAATAATGGTGGAGACGAGATTTCGCAGGAAGGGTGGATGAGTGCTCGACTGTGTCAAAAGAAGCTGTGTTCTGGATGAGTGCTCGACTGTGTCAAAACAAGCTGTGTTCTGGATGAGTGCTCGACTGTGTCAAAACAAGCTGTGTTCTGGATGAGTGCTCAACTGTGTCAAAAGAAGCTGTGTTCTGGATGAGTGCTCGACTGTGTCAAAAGAAGCTGTGTTCTGGATGAGCTATATCTGTTTAGTAAAAGTACATTATTTGGTACTGAAGTTTACAGCGCTATATGTCACGACACACTTCTCTTTTCAGACGATGCGTTTAGATTCGTGACGTTGTTAAAAGAGAAGTGACAACAACTGCAAAGGTCGTTGCCAGACCAACATTCAAAGTCTGGAAATAGATGTGCCAATGTCCAGTGCAGTTAATTCCAGGAGGAGGCATAGGAATCAGCAGTTCTTGGCCTGCATGGGCAAAGAACATTTGCAAGTCAGACATTTTTCTGTCTTCTACTTTCTTCTGTATAGACAAAGAACATTTGCAAATCAGACATTTTTCTGTCTTCTACTTTCTTCTGTATGGACAAAGAACATTTGCAAGTCAGACATTTTTCTGTATAGAGAAAGAACATTTGCAAGTCAGACATTTTTCTGTCTTCTACTTTCTTCTGTATAGAGAAAGAACATTTGCAAGTCAGACATTTTTTCTGTTTTCTACTTTTTTCTGTATAGACAAGGAACATTTGCAAACTCACCACACTGTCTCTACGTGTTCTGGAATATTTGCATATTCACGTTACAAAATACCGTAATGTTCTTAGGCTTTATTTTATAAACCTGCTCGTGTATTTTTTAAAATTAATTATTATTGTGAAAACACTAATAGTACAAGTGTATGAACAACACTAGCCTATGTGCTTGTTTGCGTATTTTGAGTAAAGCAGTGAACATGACGATAATACAGTTGAAGAACGTTATTTCTTCAAAAAGTAAAAGTGAATAGGAAAAGAAAAAAACTCATAAAGAAAGATGACAACATCCACCCAAAGTGACTGCAAACAGAATTTGAAAAGGAAAGACAAAAATATTGACAAAGTGATTGCAAATAGACAGTGAAGATTAAAAGAAAACATGAATTTACAAAGAAAGAGACTGAAAATAGACAGTGAGAAAAGAGACTAAAAAGAATTCACAAAGAAAGACACTGCAGAAAGAAAGAAATAAAACATTTGGTCAGAGAGCATATCACTTGTAAACGTGAGGTTAAAGGAAAACTAGTTACCCTCTACATTTACTTTTAAAATTAGTGTTCTTGTTGAATTTTAAAAGTCCATCTGCCCACTATTCCATCATATGTAAATCTTTTGTAAATATGTATTACGCCTACAGACATGGCGAGTTACCATGTCATCCCTGAAATAAATAACAATAATAAACGAAATTTAACTTTAACATCACTTTAAGATATCATACCCGTGTAATAAAGGAAGAAAAATATAAATATAATCAAGATGGCCAGGAACAATAATGACAACCAGAATGCTAAGCAGCAACAACACAAGCGTCTGTGTAGCTTAATGGCGTCCCTTGGCTTCTTTCGATTTGCTATTGTTTCGTCGTGCATTCGTTGTTGTACCTTAGTCTGCAAAGAAACATTAACGACAGATAGATATATAGATAGATAGAATGATAGATAGACAGAAAGACAGTCAGATAGATAGATAGATAGATAGACAGATAGATAGATAGAATGATAGATAGAAAGAAAGATAGATAGATAGACAGATAGATAGATAGATAGTCAGATAGATATATAGATAGGTAGATATATGGATATATATAGATAGATAGATAGACAAATAGAGAAATAGATAGAGAAAGAAGAAAGAGTGAATATCGTCAGAGATTATTTGCTTTTGCAAGCGTGAAGTTATCTTGGGTACTAGTATACATGCGTGTATGTATGTTCGTTACGTTGATGAATATGTTTCCGTGTATGCATGTATAAACACGGATAACCATGTGCACTCATTAATGAATGCGTAACACGTAACTTTCACCGCAGATTGTGTGCACGCAAACACCACATATAAATATACACACCTCGTACACACACTCACACACACACACACACACACACACACACACACACACACACACACATGCACTTTGCTCTCTCTTTATGGCCAGACGGCAGTTTCATCCACTGATTTATCCCGTCATGGAAAGACAACAACAATTAGAAAAGAGTGCCATTTCAATTAGAAATAAAAATATATTTAGCGTTTTACTAATAATGATGGAAGAAAACTGCAATTATATATATATATATTAAACTCTATTTGAGAAGTCCAATTGCTTTCAAAGGGAAAGTCAGACAAAACCTAAATCAGTAGGAGAGAAAAATCATGTTTAAAATAAAACTCCTGAAAGATAGCCCCAAAATTAAAATAACAAATTCACACATTATTTTCTTTATTAAAAGAAAAAGAAAGAAAACAATCTTACTTTTTGCTTGTTACAACAAGGACAACACCCACAGGTGTCCTTCTTTGTCTTCTTCTTTTTAACTGGAACCTGTTGGTGGCAACAAACTCAGAACTATAGAAACATTGTTCTCTGTATCTAATTCACATCAATATCTGTAAAGTTTGTTACCTGCTGAAGGTATTTATCTCTGGGAATTTACAAAGGACTGACTATAATACACAACAATATAACTTCCAACACAAACATACCCTTATACAAAGGACTGAATATAATACACAACAATATAACATCCAACACAAACATACCCTTATACAAAGGACTGAATATAATACACAACAATATAACCTCCAACACAAACATACCCTTATACAAAGGACTGAATATAATACAGAACAATATAACCTCCAACACAAACATACCCTTCATTACCGATTTTTAGTAATAGAGTACGCGCGGCATCGTAATAAATATATAAATAATTATTCTTTTTTTATTATTAACGCTTCACATCGTAAGATTTACATTGTTACTGGCACGCGCCGGACGATTGTGGTCGCTGAGGTCGATATCCTCGAGTTTAAAAACTGTGTGTGGATCAGAAAATTTCTGAACGATTCGAACTCACGAAACCCACGAATTTTCATTAAATTATGGATTTCATATCGAATATCCTCTAGGCAACACAGCTCCTCAGCATAATCAGGACTTTCTTTAAGGTTGTGAAATATTTGATAATAGTAATTTTTAAACTGAGAACAACTACAAATATTTTATATCGCATAAGATGTTTGAACACCTTTGTGAAACTAGTTTGATTTCATTTTGTACAAGTAAAATTTTGACTTGCATATTTACTGTCATAGACATTTTCCTATTGTAAGTAGTTTATAAATTTTGGTAGGCTTCAAGCTGTGACTGAAAAATGAATGAACAAGAGAGTTTCTTGCAATGGAACAATATTTGCACACGTTATGTTATGTGGCCCTGAAGCAAGAATGCGGAGTTTTCAAAGCTCTACAAAGGCTAATTTATGTAGAAAAACATATGGAAAGTATCGACTCTTTCACAAACCTTTCTCTCTGTTTCTCTGCGCCATTTTTCATAATCATCTCGATTGGAAAGTTGTAGTTGCCATTCATAGTCTCTACCACTGCGGGCAGATAACTTGTTGTCTGTCTCACCTTCATTGTCTACTTCCGGCTTCCGAAAATAACTCTTTGGCCATTCCAGGGCTCCACTTGATATGGGCATGCTGATTCCGGCAATCAGAGTAACAGAGACGTGCTACGATTTAGTTTCAAAGGCTCAAGAAAATTATTTATTCGAAATTAAAATAAGCAATGTAAAGATCATATCTTTCTGAGGACTAATGTATAAGAATGGTCGAAAAACAAAACTGCAGTGAAATATATAGTCTGTTCAAGAAATAATTAGTCGATTTCGTTCAATATTTTTTACCAGTAAAGAAAATCAGACATAAATAAAATGAAATGTTTTAAATAGCAACATTATTATTTATTTTTCTAAACAGATAGGCACATGCATAATTATAAATGTACAACCATTTTATGTACATGTAAATGTACATGTGTATGTGAACATGTAAATGTACATGTGTATGTGAACATGTGAATATATATGTATAATAAAATGAATATGTATTTGTTTATGCAAATATTTATTTGTATATGCAAATGAATATACCCAGCCAGAGAGTCGTAAACTGCTTCGAGATCTTACGATATGATCTAATGAACTCGACATCATCATAATTATTATTATTATTATTAGTAGTAGTAGTAGTAGTAATATTCATCTTTCCACGACTTCTGTTGACTGTTGGTTGTGAACCAAGGTCTCGGAACATTACAAAGATTCTGTGTGTTACGTTTCCAGTATTTATTTAAAGACCCTGCTTAGAATAATTAAAAGACTTTAAATATAATTAATTCTTCCTCTCATATTCTACGCAGACTGGTTGCTCAATTTATTATCTGACTAATTAAAAGTGCGTCTTGTAGTTCAGACGACAAATTTACAGACTAATAAACTGCGAACTTTTAGCTAGATTTGAAAACAGTTAAATCCCTCTAAATTAATATGCACTCGTCATCAATCTTTCTGCTCATCCGCCCCCATTCAAATCTAAGAATTAATCTAATTGGTCTATTGTGCATAGAAATCAACTACTAAGAGGTATTAACAAAGAAAATAAGATTTAATAAAGTTTAACAAATTAACAATAAATCGAATGCAACGCGAATAGTCTTCACTCTGTCTTTACGCGCCTATGCCTGATTTTTGTCAATCTAAATTGCCAGAAAAGTGTTCCTTTGAGATCTGTACACTTGATCTTGCACTTAGCTCTATTCTTGTATCCTTGGTCTCAACACTCAATCATGCCGGTTCGTTCCCTCAGTCCCCCTTTAACGACACACGTGGTGCATAAGGAATGATGTCCCTTTGTTAGTGGCTAGGAACTGGAATTTTTGCAGCATGGCCCTCAGAGTGGATTTCGACACGCTTACACCAATAAGCTAGTGCAGGTGAGGCATGGGTGAACATGAACCATGAGCCGACCTGTGGATGCAACGTGTTTGGATATAATTCTCAACCTAACAGGTCCTACCTAGGCATGGCTCAATTAAATGCGCTGAACAAAGAGTTTCGACCTCGCGTCGCTTACAATTAGATTTAGAAAAAATATAATCGTCTCACATGTGTTCCATTTAACAGTCATGACGTATGAAGCAATAAAATAGATACAACGTTAAATTAATGTTCATACAAGGGGTAATTCAAGCCGACAGAGCGCTTCACAATTTACAATTTAAATTACACGCAATAATTGAATTACATGAAGAATTCATATCGAGCGCAGCATTCTGGCTCTTAGTGAATTAAAACAATATAAATTAAAGTACAGAAATGGAAAAATGGTTACAATAAATTTATATTCCGTAACATATAGGTTTTCAGCTATTTCTCTGAACCATGCTCAAGTGTATATGGAAATCATATAATACATAGCACAAATACATACTTAAACAATACATAGGCAAATACTATTAAATAAAATGATACCTTTGAGAGAAGTCGAAGGGTACCTTGATTCTCTATGGCGCCGGCTGCCTCTCACGACCCGAGTAAGCTGATGGAATTAGCTAAAATGTGCTCGAAGTGAGGGAGCGGAAGCGTGTGGGTACATATATAGAAAGGTATATTGCGTATCACGTGACTGTTCGCAAAGCATGTGGTTGGTTCGAGAACTGGACAATGGTCCTAAAGTTACATAACATCTTGACCTGTTCTAGAAGCACCTAGAAAAAGGAAGCTTTGAACAAAGGGCCAAGGGTTTCAAATATTCGAATTTGAAGTAAACAAGGCAAGTGGGTCACGAAGTCGGACAATTTTATCAGACTGTGACACTGTGGAGATCCAAAGGATTTACGGAGAATGTGGGCCCTTCCGTGGAGCGCTGCTTTTAGTAGTGGGACATGTCTGTTGTTTCAAGGGAGTTTATTCACATAGCCTTTCAACTCAGATGTTATGTTTCCAAGGTTCTATAGGTATTACTTCTACCTTTACAATCCACCGTCTAAGAATTTCTAATCAGATGTACTGGTATTTTTAAAAATCTTTTCTCTGTCTTTTGTTTTTGTGTTTCTATCACTATTATTATTATTATGTTTGTGCTTTAAAAATTCAAATTTGTCGAGAAGCTATGATTTAATTGACGTGGACACACACTCACACATACATCTATTCTCTCTCTGTGTGTGTTTTTCAATCTTTGTGCATATGTGTATTTTAAGAAGCGAATTGATGCATAGGTAGAAGCATAGATATTGATATATATTTTTTTAAATGAGAAATTAACCTTAGGTCATACTTTAAATTTGAGAAAATAAGATAGACTTCTTATCCAACATGAATGCTCATTGTTTATTTCTCAAAAGTAATATACCAGAATATTAAAATATTAAATAATATTCAAAATTATACCAAAGAAGTGTGTTAAAACTGGAAAAAAATATGTATGTAATACAAATTGAAATAAGTGCAAATGAGTAATAAAATATAACGCATATACAGGGTTTGATCTCAAGATAGACCACGTGATGAAAAAGAATGGTGGCATTATAGAGTGATTACTTGTTAAATATAAGAGATTAAGGTAATGAAACAATCATCCTATAAAGTATTATGTACAGCGCAAGACAATCGAACCCATGTCCTCAGTAACGAAAACAACTTACTTGAAATAAACCTGTAATGCACGCTGAACGAAAACGACAACTTACTTGAAATAAACCTGTAATGCACGCTGAACGAAAACGACAACTTACTTGAAATAAACCTGTAATGCACGCTGAACGAAAACGACAACTTACTTGAAATAAACCTGTAATGCACGCTGAACGAAAACGACAACTTACTTGAAATAAACCTGTAATGCACGCTGAACAAATGTTTGTGAAAACCTTTGTTTGGCAAAATATACTTTCACACTTTTGCAAAGCGATTACATTCAAACACGGTTCTTGTGTGTCTATGCAGTAGGCGACATTTTGTGTCGCAGCCCAGACACACCTTTAGGGGTCATGAATAGTATAAAACTGCATGTTTTGGATCTCAGCGGAGAAAAGCACAAACTGATAAGACGTACATTTGGTGAACGAAACCACAAACGTGCATAATCGATTACCTTTCAGCAAGGACAACAACCTACCCTAGAACTACATACAAATGTTTAATGTTTCGGATCGTGCAGCTAGTTGTACAATAAATGATATTTACATTGCCCTTTATCGAATTAATGATGTTATCATGCTGGCCACGTAGTGGCGATACGTAATTTATATTACGATAGCTTGTTTGTGTTTAAATGCATACCAGTGTGTGTGTGTGTGTGTGTGTGTGTGTGTGTGTGTGTGTGTGTGAACACATGTGCGTTTTGATTTTCTTTTTAAAAAAAATAGTTGTCTTACGCTATATTATTAGTAACCCCTTCTTAAGTCGTCGCGAATGAAAGAATATACGCTTTATCACAGTGGGCTTACTATGTATTTTCATTATTCGTACACTAGTCTGTCGCTAAGAAAAGGTTCACACTTCTTATGCCGCCGACACCACTAAGTCTACCTTGTCCTACTTAGAACAAACAGATCGGTATTCTTCCCCCCTCACTAGTGACATACCTAATCAAACTACTAAAATCAGCACCAGGACCTATTCGTTGCACATTCCAGTCATTAAAATAAGATATTTCTTACAAATAAAAATAAATCGTTTACGGATTTAGTTAATTGCTTCATGCCAGTTCTTTCACAATTAAATATTTATATCTCTGTAAGGTGTTTGTATTTTAGATGTACAATTCTCCCTAATGTTCAAGTTAAATCAGGACGTTATGAAGTATATTGCTGAAAGGTTTATATTACACATAAACATTTCTTTGTACTGATGAAGTTAAATTATTACTTTATGAAGTTATACTTTTATAGAGTGTCGTAACATTGTCATGAAAATAATTTCAATTAACTGGATAAGTTCATTTTACTTCACAGGATCGTAAAGGTTAATGAAACTCGTCCACCCTAACTTTAGTGCAAACAACAAGAATTTCCTGCAGAGCATAAAAGGTCACCTTGATTCCGGGCATTCGATTAAATAATTAGAGATTGGTGCATTCTACCAAGCTGAGTAGACGAGCGACTTGGCCAGTCATCAGGATTGCTGTTTTATTAGTAATTGATCAAGAACCAATTTCCATATATTAGAGAAAAATTAAGTTGGTTGGGGGGGGGGGGGGGGTTCTCACTGTCATGCCTCTGTGTGTAGCGAGAGCCCAGATTCCGATGTAGTGAATACCTATATGAATGATAAGCCAGAAGGCTTGAAAAAAAGAGTGTATGATATTTTTAAGGAAATCTGTAGGCTGTTGTTGTAGATGACTTTGATCCTTGGTATCATTGAATGAAGGTAGAGTTGCATTTTATAATATTTTATGATTAATCATTTTGTGTAAAGTATAAGTATGATAAATTGTTATGTACAATTAATTTACATTTATTTCAGGGTAGTGAGATTGTGCTCAGAGAAAATGATTTAGCCTTTATTTAAGGAGCCTATGTAGTTAACGTTAGCAGTCTCTGATCACTGCATTTATTAATTACAGACTCGTGGCCCTGTTTGTTCGCATCATTTTCTCGTTTTGAGGCATTATATTGCAGAGTGATGGATTTCCTTAAAAATGTTATGAATGCCGATGTACATATAACTATAGTTGTTATAGATTTATTGCTAACAATATATTTCATCATTACAGATCTTTCTTAATTTTCCTTTAAAAAAAAAACGAACGGTATCTGACAGTTTGTTGAAAAAAAAACCCATTTATTTTCTACTTTGTTGATAAAGAAAAGACATTTGATGAAACGATTCTAAATTCTGAAGATGTTTTGATCAACTCTCAAAATATTTATAAAAAACACAAAAACATGCAGTTTTAAAAAAAGTAATAAGCGTACACATACAGTACACGCATTTAGAGCAAAATAAAACTTCACATTTACAAGCACACAAACGCACGCATTAAAGCAAATAAAATTACAAATTTACAAGCACACAAGCACACGCAAGCATTAATTCAACAAACCCACCCAACCAACCAAAAAACAAGCAGCACTTTAGACAGAAATGTACATGTTTTATTTGAAATAAACTTGTTACAAACGTATTTTTTCATGACTGTTTACATGTGCAAATTTTAGGATAATCAAGAAAAAAAGTGTGGTCTAATTTAAATAATTTCCCCAAGTTCAATCAGTCGACACAATGACAAATGCACAGAATCTGGTGACGTTTTCAACATGGCAATCTGCAATGTCGTTGTCCGCTTACAAAACTAAGAACTAAATAACAATAATTTTGAAAAATGAGCAATCACAAATATGGAGAGAAAAGAGCTGTTTGAATAAAAGCTAATTACTGATAGAGGCTCGCAGAGACAAAACTATAACGATGGCATTAAGCAATATATAGCTGGCATTATGTACTGTATCGTGAGACGAAAATAAAGCAGCAGCACAAGAGATGCCGATTATCTCCCTTTGATCACTTTAACATTTTGACTTTGCCGCCTGGAATTCATTTAAAGCAAAATAAACAATAAATTAAAACTTAGAAAGCATTATAATACTTCTATTATAGTAGTAGTAGTAATAATAATAATAGTTTGTCTTTGTAAGAAATTTTGATACCACCCACTCCCAACTAAATGGCAAATAGAAACAATAGTAATTATTATTATTAATAATAAAATAACTAAGATACTCAGATCTTAAAATTTGTCTTTGTGTCGAATCCGATAGTTGCTAAATGAACTGGCACAAGAAAGTAACTGAGAAGATGTAACAAAATGTAAGGAGTTTAGTGTACAATAATCCAGCAACAACAAATGCAAACGTGACTACATTTTATTAAACTTTATCAGTGTAAAGCCTGAACGATAGCAAAGCACATTAATAGTCTAGAAAGTTGAGGCACTATATAGATTAGTCAGATTGTAGAATCAACCCCTAACAGGCAGATTTTATGAACAAACCAGAAATATGAACGA
Organism: Sinotaia quadrata; assembly: GCA_028829895.1. NCBI lineage: Eukaryota > Metazoa > Mollusca > Gastropoda > Architaenioglossa > Viviparidae > Sinotaia > Sinotaia quadrata. The sequence goes on from CM054182.1 coordinate 56,782,594, forward strand.
ACCAGATTTAGCTAAAGTGAGTGAATTAACCACAGAATGCAACTGTTGGGTTAAATTCTTACTCGTACTCAGTATAACAATTTCCCCCAAAAGATTTCTCCTCAGAATTTCAATGCCTGGCAATGCCAAAGTTTACACCTAAACTTAGCATTAAACAGTCGTATATAGTCTTCGTTAATTTTAATTTAATAATGTTTGTAGTTCCAAAATGACATTTTGATTAAATAGACCTGCTACATAGCTATTGGTGCTAGCTAATATATAACTTCGGTTAACAGTATTCAAAACAACAGAAACTTTGTCTAAATGTTTTTTTCGCTATCTTAGAACGTATTTCATGTGATGACGCATACATATAAATATTATAATTGTGTGTATGTGTTCAATTTAAGTGAATGGAAAGCATCATTCTTTTTTCGACCAATATAAATTTCGAATTTTCCACCCGCTTCCACCACAAATGCCATTAGCTTGAAATTAATAATGAAGTCTTTGGGACACAAGCGTGTGTATGCTCGTTGAACTGATGCAGTCTTTCAAAGAGAGGACTGTTTTCTCTAATGTTAGCCCTTCTAATCCCTTGCTGAACATTACAACAGTAACAAAACTATGAAAAGTACTAACAATATATTTTTAAAAAAATCTTCTATAGGAAGAATAACAGTAATGTAGGCCGTATTACGCGCACACTGAGTTTATTGTTATTCCAGTAGCTGGAATTTATGAATGCTTTCAGACCACACCATATGTTTATATTTATTTTAATCAGACACAATATAATAACTCTGCAGTATGGGTTCTTCCAAACAAACAAACAAAAAGAAATACGGCATCCTTCTCACAGCGTACAAATATTGGTACAAAGAACAAAAGAGAATACCATCAAATCTGTATTGTGCGTTTCAACATTATATCTTGACGCAGACAGAACATAATAGGCAGACACACGGACGCAGACAGAACATAATAGGCAGACATACGGACACAGAACATAATAGGCAGACACAAGGACGCAGACAGAACATAATAGGCAGACACACGGACACAGACAGAACATAATAGGCAGACACACGGACACAGAACATAACAGGCAGACATACGGACAGAGAGAAAGAGACGAGGGAACAGAAGATGACAATGGAGAGATACTGAGATCAAAATAGATGGTAAGAAAGATGGGAGAAATTTGCAATTTAAAGAGTGAGAGAAAAGATAAGAGAGTGTTGTTCATAAAATTGTTCTAAATAAACTACAGTTACAGACGGAGAAAATGCTTTTATTATGTACTCTTTAAACGCAAGGATAGCCGTAACATGTGTGTATGTGTGTGTGCGCGCGCTCAATAGACAATTGAGGATTTTATGTGGTGTGGCGTGTACATGAGTGTGTGGATGACTAGATATACTTGCACGCGTGACCCCCATACAAGGTGCTCGCGACGTGTTGTAACGCACATCTATATGTAACGGGGCGTATGCCATATGCTCTATAGAGTGCACACGTTCACACGTAACGCCAGAGTTTTACCATGGTTGCTTTTATTACCATTCTGTTTACTATAGTTACAAAAAGAAAAAGAATGAAAAAAGAAAATAAATAGTTATATGGTAGTTAAAGAACAAAAACATTATAAATAAACAGAAAACAGAAAATAAATAGTTATATGGTAGTTAAAGAACAAAAACATTATAAATAAACAGAAAACAGAAAATAAATAGTTATATGGTAGTTAAACAACAAAAACATTATAAATAAACAGAAAACAGAAAAGAAATAGTTATTTGCTAGTTAAAGAACAAAAACATTTTAAATAAACAGAAAATAACTAGTTATATGCTAGTTAAAGAACAAAAACATTATAAATAAACAGAAAACAGAAAAGAAATAGTTATATACTAGTTAAAGAACAAAACATTATAAATAAACAGAAAACAGAAAAGAAATAGTTATATACTAGTTAAAGAACAAAACATTATAAATAAACAGAAAATAACTAGTTATATACTAGTTAAAGAACAAAACATTATAAATAAACAGAAAATAACTAGTTATATACTAGTTAAAGAACAAAACATTATAAATAAACAGAAAACAGAAAGAAAGAAGTTGTGTGTCGTTGTCGGTCGTACAACTAAACATTATATTTGTTTGTTTCTTAAAAAGTCCAAACAAAACAAAACGTGAGTCCTGAGAATAAACTAGAACAATATTTTAATGATGCTTGAAAATCTACAATGCAAAGATTTTAATACACAAAAACTTCTGACAGCAATAATAATAACAATAATAATAATAAAAAATAAAAACCCATACAGATGATTTCTCTTAGTATATTTCAAACAATACTATATCAGTATTTTTAATCCACTCATTCAATAACGGCATGAACATCACAAAAGAGCAAAAATGTTCAAATAAACAGATGAACATAAAAGCAAACAAATGCTGAGGCCAAATACATTTCTTATAAAAGCAGTTTCAGGATTGTACATAGAAACATATGCATTATCATAATCAGTATAAAAACTAACGCAAGTTAATCAAGAATTTTGCAGGATGGTGGTTTGCACCCCCTCTACTGACAACAAACGGCATTATTGCACCCAGACGCGTGCAGAGGATTTCCACCCGTCACCTGTAACTGCCTACTTCTCCCTTAAGCAAACCTGAAGTCAGTTTTGGATGAAAGGATGTGGGTTATAGTAACACGTTTTGGGAGTAGTTAAATCTAATGCGAACCAATCAATGCGTGAACAAAGTAATATACTGTTTAAGGAAGTGTGTAGTGAAAACAAACCACTAACATGCTGTTTAAGGAGCTGGCTGAGGTCAAAAGGCGTATGTGTCATATCCTCTATTATTTTGTCCTTTTCATTACAAAAGTTTCCTTTCTAAAGGAACTCATTTAGAGCTACACATTACTTTGCGCAGGTCTTTAGGTTTTCCCCGAAATAAAATAGTTAAATAACTAAATTTAAATAAAAAAGAAGACGGGTGGGTCAGTGACATAGTCATGTAAATAATAAAAACTAAAAGAAATAATAACTTTATATTAGCAATTGCTTCTTACACAATAACAACACTCAGTTCAGAAAAATACAAAATTCTTTTATTTTTGCGGGTTCTTTATATAAGCTTGCGTAGGGAACCTAAATAATCCATATAGTTCACAACAAAAAGTCTCTTAGGCCGTTTTCCTTTCTTAAATTTTAATTCCATGTTGCTTTTACCTTCTGAAATGCTTTGCACGAATTCTTTAATGCAATGACACTTATGGTCACGTGTGGAGAACAGAGATAATTATGAGAGCCATTACTGACACGTTAAGACACAAATGCAATGTTCCTATGACACGTCACTGCTATGAATAGAAAGTGGAGGAAAAGGCATGAATGATATGCCATGTTAAGTGTAACGTGTGAGAATGTTGCTGCCATCTGGCTCGTTTCAGCAAAGGAGGTGTCCCGGGCCACACAATAAACATTCGATATAAAAATAAAAGGGAAACAACACCCGGACAACTACGGGTGTCTGCAGGCCATGTCTCAAGAGCAATACAAGACGGATCAACAATGAACTAATACTGAAAACATTATTTACTCTGTGAGTTAAGAGGACGACCACAAAACCCATTTTCGATTGTAATATCAACATTTTTTTTAAATTTAACGTCTTTATTGGTTTGATAGGGTCTGTTTGTAGTTCGGAAAAGCTATGACAAAAATAGCAAAAACAAACAAACAAACAAACAAAACTTCAAGACGAAAGGTAAATGGGTAAATGTCAAAGAGGCAGTAAAGAAAGGGAGAGAGAGAAAATAGAAAAGACAGAGTGAGAGAGAGAGAGAGAGAGAGAGAGAGAGAGAGAGAGAGTAAGAAAAGATAGATTGAAAGGAGGAGATAAATAGGGAGATAGAGATAAATTGAAAGCGAGAGAAGACGAGAGTGATGGAAAGAAAGTAAGAAAAAGAGGAGAAAGAGATTGAATAAGAGAGAGAGAATCATTTAATCCAGGTGCTCTGTTCAATTAACATATTGACAATTACTGTTTTGATGTCGAATTATGGCTACAACTTTTCTACAAGTTCCATATTCAACTTCCTAATCAATGTCACTAAGTATTGTATATATTACTTATTTATGTCTCAATGCTTTTTCTGTCAAAGATGCAATACATTTAAGCTAAAAATAGCAATTAATTGCTTTATAAAAAAGAGTATCAAAATAGTATTACAAAAATATCCCAAATCATAAAAATAGCACACGTCCGGAAAACACAAACATAACCACAACGTCTGTAAACAATGGCAGAAGTAATAAATAAAATATAAAAACAAACAAATCGAGACAACAATAACCAAAAACTAACAAAGAAAACAAAACAGCATTGGGGAAGAAAGACATGGTTACAGGATCAGCGTTGAGAGAGACATGCTAGAAACTAAAATAAATGTAACACGTGTACAAAGCGAAGATTAAACAGATTACCATTATACACACAATCATATATAAGAAAGATATTTAGAAGAACGACAATGTTACATTAGAATACATCAGGTTTTAAAATGGTCAGGGGCAGTTATCAGAGGACGTATCAAGAGGCAAAATTCGACAAACAATACCGCAAAAACGAAATCTATATGCAAAGGGACACAACTCACATAATAACAAAGCCCCAAGAAATCAAGTGAACGCACTCATCTTGACATACACATCGGCACTTTTGTAGTTTTAATCTCGTATTCCTCCCATCATGCAGTGATATCAGAAAACCCAGCAGCGTAGAAGAGCAAGAAAAGTTATTTATAGCACGCGTATTCACACGTGCAATAAAACAGAACAATACTATTGTAACCAATAGCAGCACTAGACACCCCATCTGGCGGTTTGTGTCGTTTACAAAAACAAAAATCTCATGTCATCACATTTGCTTTACGTCACTGTCCAGAAGTCGAAGGGATCATACCTTATCTCAAAATTTGGATCAGACGATATGACCACTGACTCCATTCATTGCTGTACACTCCTAAAACTCTTATATCCAATCACTGGTTCCACTTCTCAACAGTAAAATAGCACTCATTCTGCTCATGTACATTTTATTTTGGTTCTTGTTTTTTTTTTTTTTTTAAATTTTAAAAATGTTTTTCTAGGAGTAGCAGTTTAGAGAATTGACCCGTATAGAGATGTTTGACTGTACACCACAAAACATGATAGCAAAGTACACTCACACAATTAATAATGAAAATTTTGATGACCAGTACATACATGTACGATTATTGGACTTAAATGCTACGATAATTTACGTTTTGACGCATCACGCAATCTTCAAAAATAATGAAATATTTTCTATGAACGTTCATGTACAATTCAAATATCAGCTTGATGAAACTCGCCTTGTTCATGAAAACAAATTCCGCAGCAGAAACAAATCGAAAGACAATAATTCATATTTCGTGCCTACTTAACCGACGCAAACATTGTGTGTGGGGGGGTTGTTTTATTGTTCGCTTGGAACAACCTCTCAAAGTGATAAAGAAAAATCAGCGTTCATATATATAAAGGGTTGGTACTGATTAAAAGAAACTTAATTGTGTTAATCGAATCCTTAATTATTCAATTAAAATCGAACAATTGGTCTAATCAACAAAAGAATTTGTTACATAATTTTTGAATGTATCAAAGTACATTTTAAATTTTTTGTAAAGCATTGATCTCCAGATAAATTATTGAAACGCTCCTGAAATAGGTGTCATTTTTTTTTTCTGTATCCCCCATTTCTCCTAGTATATGAGCTATTTATCGGAGAGAAATCAGTAATATCAGACAAATGTTTAATCGCAAATTTCCAAAGAACAAACAAATTTTAATTGATTATTCTTCTTAACGATTATTCGACGAATTCATCGTGAAAATCTGCAGCCCTAATATACATCAGTAGTCGTAGGTGTTTATTTATGCAATGATTTACACCGAAATATAATATGTACATTCATTACTTTACTCAAAATCATGCTTTGAGTTTCAGTATAAAATTAAGACATAATAAAGATTCACACCTTAAGTGGCCAATCGACACACAGATAATTTAGAATATAAATTCTCTATAAAAAAAATAGTAAAGAATAGAGTTGCTCTAACTTAGATTAGTGTCAAATATTTCTCGAAACACACAAGTAACACATTGGCAAGTTGAGAGACTAGCAAAGAGAGAGAGAGAGAGAGAGAGAGAGAGAGAGAGAGAGAGAGAGAGAGAGAGAGAGAGAGAGAGAGAGAGAGAGAAAGGAAATCAGAGAGAGATAAGCAGAAGCAGAGAAACAAAGAGCAAGACCAAAAAATAACAAACAACAATCGAATACATTACTGGTATAATCATAAAATTCAAATCGTTTAAATGATAAGATGCATATAAACTCCATTTTTAATTTAATCATGATGCGCCCAAAATGTTTTTATTATCATTATTACTATCAATGGTCCTGTTCGGTCTTGTCTTTATTTATTCATAAGCTGCTTACTTTTTTTTTTTTGTATGATCACTTCAAGACAATATGTGCATATTATAATTCTCTAACCAACTCATCTCTGATGATCTTCAATAATGCTTGCTCCAACCCATCTCTACTCCCCCATTTCCTTGCATTTGCCGAACAGTGTGTCACTATTCACATTGACCACTATATACAGTCCGTCAATATTTACATTGACAAATATGTACAGTCCGTCAATGTTCACAGTGACCACAATATACAGTACTTCACTGTTCACATTGACCACTATGGCAGAATTAACTTTTCTTATTATTAATTGTCATTTAGCCTCTTGTAATTGTTTTACTGATATAGCTTCATGGCACTAGGTTGTTACTATAGTTGTCTGTGCACATTATATTTCCACTATTTTGTCTTTCTGTCTGTCTGTCTGTGTGTGTGTGTGTGCGTGTGTGTGTGTGTGTGTGTGTGTGTGTGTGTGAGAGAGAGAGAGAGAGAGAGAGAGAGAGAGAGAGAATCACATATACATAATTGTGTACTGCATGCAGAATATTTTTCTCTCTTTTTGGAATAGTATATAATGCAAATACACGAGCCCTTTATACTGAAGGCAATATGTCATTCTTCTTCGGGAGAATTTAGCGCATAGTACGTTTGCTTGTTTTTCTCTTTCTTCTGCTGTTTTGCTTTTTTGATTCCTTCAAATCTTTGCACCACTTTATCTAAGAAATTTATACACATTCTTACCACACCGACATTATGTGCCCTGCTTTATTTTTTGTTTATTACATATCTATTTGTTGATTATTTCTATATATAGAAACACTCCAAAGAAGCGCAGGGACCATTTATTTGAGGTGTCCGGTGAATTGTGCAGCGATGAGGTTAAAGTAAACTGACGTTTCAAGTGTCGAGTCTAGCGCCCGCATACAACACTATGATTAATGATGTTAATAAGAGGAGAAAAGTAGTGTTCTTTCAAAGTAGGGTGCTTTGCTCAAGGATTGCATGTGATTAGAGATGCCGGATCAAATTGTTTGAAGTTAAACTCAAACTAAAGCCAGTGTAGCGTAGGCTTTAACGTGTGGTGGATTATCAAATTATCAAAGCGTTATCAAACAATTTCTTGTAGCCTTTATGCGCAGCCATATTTCATTTCCGAATAAAACATTTTCATAAGACTGTAGCCAGTGGTAATCTCTTGACTACATCCAGTGTAACACAGCTAGCCCACAACAGCAACGACTATGAAATCACTCTTCTGTGCAACACCTGTTCAAAAAAGGGTCTCTTAGGCAGTGAGTTATAGCGTGTGGGTTACTGGGAATATGGTATAGTTCAAAAAGATCTTTGCATGCTTAGGTCGATTAGAAATGGTGTAAATAATTGCATTAACATTATCATTATTGTTAGAGTGATTGTTCTTGTTTGCTTTGCTTGTCTACCTTTGGATTGTAGGGTCTGACTAGACAAAGTAAACTGATGACAGTTTTGAAACAGATATTAAAAACCAATTGAACTGAGAACTTTGTTTGAATAAGAAATAAAATCTTGAAAATTCATCTTACAATTTGTTTATCAGTACGTGTATGCGCAATCTCTTTTCTTGTTAGTCTTGATATTATCTTACACATCTATCATTATTATTAATTTTGATAAAGGAAGTTAAAAAGAAATCAGTTAATTTATTTTCCTTCTTTCCTTCACAATACATCAAATTTACTTTAAAAAAAAAATACTGACAGAACTATTGTTTCTCCGAGTCTGTTGAGACAACGAACACCAGCAAAGCATCCTGCTATTGTAATATATATTCTTTCATATGAAGTACACGTAATGTGATAAAGCGTATACACGATGACATTTTTTTCTTTTTCACCAAATATCACACGTCAGAAATGCGCGAAACGACCTTCAAGTAAAAAAAAAAATAAAATTCAAATAAATATATTCGCTCTGCAGATCATCACAAAGCCCTCAACTTCAAGCGACCACATTTTATGGGACGCACTCGGGATCTACTCGAAGGAATCTAACTGAACGCAGTCCAATACTTTGTGGACTTGTAAATTTGTGTCCGTATCTTATGGTATGAAGGATTAATTTAAAATCCTGTCGATTTTCAAAAGACGTGAACTTTTCGCCGATTGACTGATACGTTAAACACTACTTGACTGTTTACAATTAATATAGAAGAAGATGAAGAATAAGTATAATGTAAATAAAAATCACGCTTTAAGTATTACTGATCAATAGTTTAGAACATTCAGCATCAACTTTCAACATACCACGTAAATGGTCTTCGTGTATTATCAAGAAGAAAAAAAAAAAATCACCCGGACAAGAGTACGTAAACCATTTTCCAACCTTTCGCAAATGCAGGAACGCATCTAAATGCATTCCGTCAAAACTGCTTCACTTGTAAAATGAGCATGCTTGATAAAATATTTCTCTGGAGTTTGACATAAAGTCCAAAACATTTCCCAAACTAATAGGTTTTAGCCACTGGACCAGAAGCAATTTATTTACTCTTTTATTCGGACATTCGCACTGATCAGAGGATGTAACCTAGTTTGCTTTTAATAAAACAGTCATCAGACTAAAATTAGCCTGCGTTTAATATAATCAGTCATCAGACTAAAATTAGCTTGCGTTTAATATAACCAATCAGCAGACTGAAGTTAGTCTGCATTTAATGTAACCAATGATTCTTGACATTTCTTATCAGCACATAAAATGTCACTTTCAGTGTTAACAAAATCAGTAATACGAAATAATAAAAGTAAAAGTGCATTTTTAGTTGGCCACATTCTTCAAGACTGATTTGAACGGCCGGGAGATAAAAAAAACAAACAAACAAGAAGACTCCACTCGTTTGAACTTCAGCCATATAAAGAATCATCACACACAATTTTCTGATCACGTGTGCCCAGGCTTGAAGGACACAGAGGGCAAGTTACGCCCTACACTTCCGGTACCGCTGCCCGGCGTGCTTCCTTCATTTGGGTCTTCTTTGACGCTGGGTTCCATCGTGAAGGTCATCGCTTCCGCCGAGTTTGTAGACTCCTCTGGAGTCTTGCTCATCTCATGCTCGTGGTCCTGCGGTTCATGATGATGGCGATGTTTGTGGTGGAACGCCTGCAACGAGAAGCGGCGGTGCGTTTGCTTGCGTCCTCCTCGACGCTTGGATATGTGCGGGTTGTCCTTCCTCATGGTCTTTGTCTTGTAGATCTGCAGCTGCGTGTACAACCGTTTTAACTCCGCCTGAAGCGATAAAAGGCACGCGACCTCAGCGGTAAAAAATAAAATTTATGTACCATGAGAAAAGTACTTTCGAATATGTAGTGAGAATTATGACAATGACGTTGACGACCACCACCACCACCATCACCACTACTACTACTATTACTACTACTGGTCTATTACTAATGATAGAGCTCTCTATTCTTGAAGAAAAAATAGCTTTCTCATAAGAACTACTGGCAAAAAATTTCATTGTGAATACAGATGGATATATATAGAACCTTACAATTCACCAAAAATAAAAATATCAAACCTAAACAATTTATAAACTGACAATGTTTTAATGGATAGATAAATCAAGAAAAAGTATGGAATTTAAAACACATTAGCAAAAATTGCATTTTAAGAATTAAAGAGTGAATGCAACAAAAAAAAAATTTAGAAAAGTAAACAAACATAAGATATTTAACAATGGTCTTACAGCGACTAAAATTAAACTTTGAAACCACAGCGTACAAACTGACAGTTTAAGCTCGTATATCTATCGAAAGCTCATCAACAGTTTTAATTATTTCGGGGCACAACACCGTAAGACTCTTGGTAAAAGGCCAAATCATAAATAAGACAAATTACTAAACAAAGCTTTTGATCATTTAATAGAACGTACGAAAGAAAGTTATGCAAAATCAAAATCAAGAAAAACCTTTGCACAGGTTATGGGTGAAAGGAAGTGACGCATGAATAGCAAACAAATCGTCGGGAATGCAAATAGCACACAAATCTGTGAGGAAAATAGAACAAAAGTCTGTGAGGAAAATAGAAAAAAGTCTTTGAGGAAAATAGCACACAAATCTGTGAGGAAAATAGCACACACGTCTGTGAGGAAAATAACACACACGTCTGTAAGGAAAGTAACACACAAATCTGTGAGGAAAATAGCACACAAATCTGTGAGAAAAATAGCACACACATTTGTGAGGAAAATAGCACACACGTCTGTGAGGAAAATAACACACACATCTGTGAGGAAAATAACACACACACATCTGTAAGGAAAATAACACACAAATCTGTGAGGAAAATAGCACACAAATCTGTGAGGAAAATAACACACACGTCTGTAAGGAAAATAACACACAAGTTTGTGAGGAAAATACCACATATAATAAGGTACGTCTACTAAGAGGGTCAAGTCCTGAAGAAATAAATCATAGCAAAAATCTATTTCTTTTTTAATACCAATTTCATAAGAAAAGAATTGCGTGTACATAAATTATAAGCAACTTGTGCCAGACTGATGACAAGTAAATATTCTAATTAAGGAATGATAAGAAGAAATAAAAAACAATGCACAAATAAACAAAAGAAGACCCTAAACAAAAAAATCAACAAGATTAACGAACAAAGGCAAACTCCCCAAACACAGCCCACACTGCAGTATCAGTATATCTTATTTGAAGAGAGTAATATAATGTACGTCGGCCAGCGATAAGCTTAGAGAAGGAAAGAATACAAAGCACATCAGCTGGAATAATGATAAAGCCAATAATAAATTAAAAAATAAAAGCACCACAACAAAACACATTAATGTTTAAAAACAATAATAAGGTTGAGGAAACTAACGAAAGTGTCCCCCAAAAACATTCTAAAACAAGTCTACTAATGAATAGTCCCATGAGACGTTCTAAAACAAGTCTACTAATGAATAGTCCCATGAGACGTTCTAAAACAAGTCTACTAATGAATAGTCCCATGAGACGTTCTAAAACAAGTCTACTAATGAATAGTCCCATGAGACGTTCTAAAACAAGTCTACTAGCGAAAACTCCCACGGGACATTCTAAAGTAAGTCTGCTACAAGCACTACCCCCCCAAAAAAAAAAAAAACAACAAAAAACACCCCCCCCTCAAACCATTATAGAACCACTTTATTAATGCTGATTTCATAACAACATTCAAAAATAGGACCATTGAAGAAAGAAGTCAATAAATAACACTAAACTAGGAGCCAGGTGCAAGAAGTCCAAATGGAAAAAATAAGTTTTAAAAGTCTGCCAACAAATAAAATTCTATTGAATGACAATATTCCGAAGAAAGACTCCCTCCGAAGTTTCTTAATGAACACATACCACAAAAATCAACATTAAATACCTAATGATTGAAAGAAATACAAACGCAAGACTGCTAAATAAAAATTCCACACCACAAAATAAATATTAGTAAATTAAGTTTTCTAGCAAAATAAAGCAAAACTAAGTCTTGCAGCAAACAACCGCAAGAAATGTGTTATAGCAAAAACAGCAAGAATTATTAATGCAAGACCAATTCCGTGAGCAAATACAGCGAAAGACATATTAATACTAAACTAAGTTCTAGAAAAAAGCAAGAATTATAAATGCAAAACTAAGTCTGTGACTAAAAGTAACAAGAATTGTTAATGCAAAACTAAATCTGTGACTAAAAGTAGCAAGAATTATTAATGCAAGACTAAATCTGTGACGAAAAGTAGCAAGAATTGTTAATGCAAGACTAAATCTGTGACGAAAAGTAGCAAGAATTGTTAATGCAAGACTAAATCTGTGACGAAAAGTAGCAAGAATTGTTAATGCAAAACTAAATCTGTGATAAAAGTAGCAAGAATTGTTAATGCAAGACTAAATCTGTGAGCAAGAAAACAGCAAGAATTATTAATGCAAGACGAAGTCTTTTAGCAAAACAGCAAGAAATATTTTGTAAAATTAAACACAGCAAGAAATCCTGTTAAAGGGAAGTAACGCAATAGCAAGCCGGGTGTGTTGGTATGAAATTCTTGATAAAGAAACTAATACAAAAGTCAACTCGCTATGAAATTAAAATGAAGCCTAAAATGAGAAAAAAAATGCATGAACACGACTGCTAGAGAACAACCGTGATGAAAGAAATGCAGTTAAAGGAAGAAAAAGCCCCAAAAGGAAATCTGCTAGCGAAAAATCCCGACGAAAGGAATAGAAAAACAAATCTGGTAGCGAAGTACCCTAATGTCCTCAGGGTCCATTTCGGTGAGACTAATCTCACCGACATCTACGTCACCGTTGGAAGAGATGCCTACGTTCAGCTTCATGGTCTCTGGGGCGTTGCTGTCCTGCACGTCCGACTGTGAGTATGCGCGTGTACGCATCCGGTCGTCGTCAGGCGGTCGGTGGGCGTACCACAGCTGTAAAAATGATGTAAAGAAGATACTTGCAAACTATTACGACGCTCTAATAAATATTCTTTTTTTTCGGGCGGGGGTTGGGGGAGGAGACAGTATTAGCAGCCAGAGGCGTGTAACAGAACTGCTGTCGTCAGATGTGTGCGTCAAATGTAGCGTCGCAAAAATGTTTGGGCAAAATAAAATTTCTTCTAAGGCCAAGACAGAGTTTTAAAAACATGTTGCTTATTTTTAGAACATCACTGGCTTACTTTATTATAACAGCCCAGCTATCCACGACTTTCCTGAACATATAGGTCAAATAGCATGCGCGCATCCATAACTGTTCTAAAAATAGATTTTTGTGGCCAAATTCCGGCTTTCATTGCTCATGCATTAAACGAATCACTCGCATTTAATATTGTTTTCTAAAGCTATAAGTTATAAATAGAATCACTGGAGAGCACCGTGCAGTGCTTAGATGTACATACAACAGGAGAAAAATTAAATCAATCTTGTTTTAAACATTTTGTAATCAAATGATGTGACTGTCAATGTGATGTACCTTTCGCTTTCTATCGAATTCCAGTGGAGTAAAATCTCAAAAGATAGCGATTGTCTGTTTTGCGGCTGAAAAACCTCCACAGTGTTTATGTGTGCTGATAAACATCCTACCATTGGCAATCCTATACCAGAGTTATATCTTGATTATAAAAGAAGGCAGTTTAAAAACTTCTGATACGGTGTCCAGCAACAATGTCGTCTGCTACAAACATATTTGGCTAACAATACCAGTCAATTGATAAAAGGAAGTAAAGCGACAATTCTAACCCATCAAATCTCTATCATCTTACTTTCAAAGTATACATGTTTATGTGATTATGTGAGATTCTTATAACGACTAACTTCTAACGAGTGGCTAAAAAAAATATATGTATATATACTTTCTCAGCAACAAATTCATGAAGCCGGCAGACGACCACAAAAATCTTGAGGATTTACGAACCTTGACAAATATTTTAAGTAAGGTCGGGAAGTTGTGGATAGACGAGAAATAGAAATGACAGTTGCCTAAACTGCTTTAATGGCTGCATGTTTGTCAGTTTAAAGCCACTAATCTCACAAAAAGGGTTGATTCTCTAGTGTTAACATAAATTGCTATAATGGTTCACTGATTGTCACTTCAAAGAGAGAGAACGCGTAGCCGCCAAGTGAGAGAGACGAGTGGTGTCTGCTGGAGAATTATTAATAGCATAAATTAAGATTATCGTCCCTTGTACTTAGTTATGGATGATTACTTAATAACAATAATAATAATAATAATAATAACCATTAACTATTTGGCATCGCAGAGAGTTTCCTAAATTTCTATATTAGTCGATTGATTGCCGATTTAAAGCTACTAATCTCGGTTTGAAAGTGTTGACGATCCAGTGTTAACACAAACGGTCTGGAGGAAAAGATGTGAACTCAATCCTATCTTTTATAGGATCTTTTATATAATTTATTTTTTCTCCTATCAGTAGACATATCTGCCCTTAGTTGCCAGTTAAAATGCATAACTGCTAAAATTACACAGGGGAAATTACTCCTTTACCTGCATTAATTACTTCCCCTTTAATAGCTCCCTCTACAGTATACTGTAACAAGAACGGAAAGAGTAGTTCATATCAACACTTAAAATGTCAGTGATCTACCTTTAATCAATGTGGCTTTTGAATTTAAACAATAAAAAGGAGAAAATCTAAACATTAACTGAAACTTATTATAAAAAAAGTACAAGAAGTAAAGACATATAGATTTAAAGTGAAGATATTATAAAAAAAAAAAATTATTATTATTGAGTTCAACCCAGGAGAGAGAGAGAGAGAGAGAGAGAGAGAGAGAGAGAGAGAGAGAGAGAGAGAGAGAGAGAGAGAGAGAGAGAGAGAGAGACGTATCAAAGAGCGAAACTCGTGTCACTGTTACACACTTTGGGTCCCAGTAATATTAGCAGGTTGACGGTCACAGTCAGCTGACATCGCAAGAAACACACGAGAAAGAGATAATCTGGATGTAAGGTGTACAGCCATAGATGTCTGCAAAAGAGTACATTTGTTTAGACTACTATAAATAGATACTCTAAGAATGTAAGGTGTGAAGTTATTAGATGTCTGCAAAAGTGTTACATTTGTCTTTAATGCTATAAATAGGTAATTTCAACTAGTGATTAAATGTCTGCAAAAGTGTTACATTTGTCTTTAATGCTATAAATAGATAATTTCAACTAGTGATTAAATGTCTGCAAAAGTGTTACATTTGTCTTTAATGCTATAAATAGGTAATTTCAAAATATAAGAGGTATAGTTATTAGATGTCTACAAAAGTGTTACATTTGTCTTTAATGCTATAAATAGGTAATTTCAAATAGTGATTAAATGTCTGCAAAAGTGTTACATTTGTCTTTAATGCTATAAATATGTAATTTCAAAATATAAGAGGTATAGTTATTAAATGTCTGCAAAAGTGTTACTCTTTAATGCTATAAATAGTTAATTTGAAAATATAAGAGGTATAGTTATTAGATGTCTACAAAAGTGTTACATTTGGTACGGCTGGTTTGATGAAAGGTAAACAGCGAAAAACACCAAACACACATTACATTAAACTAATATCTTTATTAAATATTACACATTACATTAAACTAATATCTTTATTAAATATCACACATTACATTAAACTAATATCTTTATTAAATATCACACATTACATTAAACTAATATCTTTATTAAATATTACACATTACATTAAACTAATATCTTTATTAAATATCACACATTACATTAAACTAATATCTTTATTAAATATTACACATTACATTAAACTAAATATCACACATTACATTAAACTAATATCTTTATTAAATATTACACATTACATTAAACTAATATCTTTATTAAATATTACACATTACATTAAACTAATATCTTTATTAAATATTACCGCCACCATTAAACTAATATCTTTATTAAATATTACCGCCACCATCCAAAGCGTTAAGGTACGAAACACACAACAATCAACAGCATGAATTTACACAGCAAAGCGTTCCCCATCAAACTGTTCTGAAATAATTCATGAGCCTTCGTATCTTTAATATTCATGACTATGACTTGTTCATCACCACTGTTTTTCAAACAAAAGTCCATCCACCCACTTATTTCTGTGTGTATTATCCATCCCCGATCCATTCATCATCCTTTCACTCATCTCATCTTTCATCTACTCATCCGTCCATCCCATCCTTCCACTCATCCATCCATCTACCCATCCACAAACACACCCATCCATCCATCACTATTATATTGCAGTTGATTCTTTAATGACTATGATATTTACATTTGATCATTGAACTATTGTTTTAATCTGACAAGTGATTTTGGAAACTTTGTGTACTATCAATAATTATTAATATGTCGAGCAAAATGCGTGTTATTAGAGAATATTTGTCTCCTGAAATGTTGTACCATTTAACAGAGTGATTTTATTGCATATGCAGACAACTTTTGTCTTTGATTAAATTAACTTATCTACAATATAGAACATGTACTTACTTCATGATGTAAAAGATAGTAGAAATGAAAAGTTCGTAACAGATGGCCACGCTAACAAACCGTCCTTCGTAAAAGTCTGATGGAGCCGCGCGCACACAGTAACACATGTACACGCCGACACACAGAAACACCACTTCACCTGCAAGACAGGATGTTCTTAATTACTATGGCACTAGAAGCTTTGCAATTAGATTAAGAGTTTTTTTTTTTTAAGTAATGATTTCTCTTATCTCTATCCATCTAATTACACCATGTTTCTTTCCTTCGGCAGTTCCCTTCCACGCCGACTGTCTATCAGTCAGTCAGTCAATCAGTCTGTTTGTCTGTCCGTCTCGTTCATCCATCCATCCATAGACAGATAAACAGACAGACGGATGGACGGGCGGGCAAGCAGATAGACAGATAGAGGGAAGGAGGGAGCAACAGAGACGGGGCATCACAGATACAAGGTGGGACAAACACACATCGAAGAGAGAGAATACATGCTGCCTAAAACAGTTAATAAAATCACTTCACATCTTGCATCCTTCCCTTATCAATCCGTTGCGCGGACGTTATCAAGTGGAAATGTGTTAACGGTCTGACATCACTTGCGGAGTCCAAGAAAAACGATGTCTTATCGTCGCTGCACAAACATTTTCACTGTCTCTCAGTGTATCTCTCTTTCGTAATGTTCAAGATAAAAGGTCACAGCCACCGTACGCGTAACAAGCTTTACATCAATTGCCTTTTCTCGTACGTTATTACTTTTTTAACGGGTCATAGGTTAAATATTATATGAGAAAGAAACAAATTATCGTACTTTGAATGCGGTAGACTTAATGTAGAACAGTGACATTTAGGCCACACATTTGACCCACTTGCTTATCAAAGGAAGTGACGTGCCTTCATCCCGACTTTAAAGCAGCAACTTACATCGTCTTGTGTGAGTCCAGTGCATTATGCTTGAAACGGAGGCCTTCTAGAGATTGCTGTGTGCGTCACATAAGAGATTCATGAAGTGGTTCCAGTGGATTGATCATATTTCACACCCAGTGGTTCCAGTTGTAAAGCGCTTTTTCGTGCTCGAGTGGTTCTAGTTCAAAACCGCTGATTCGCGCTCAAGTGGTTCCAGTTTAAATCCGCTTTTGCATGCTCGAGTCGTTCCAATTCAAAAGCTTTTTTTTTTGTGCTTTAGTAATTCCAGTTGAAAATCGCTTTCCTGCTTGAATCATATTATATATATAGAATTTTCATAATCTGCATTTTTGTATTATAGCAGAAGTTATTCATTTAAATTTCATTACTTTATATTTATTTGGACGAGTGACAACTAAAATTTCATTATTTATATTTATTTAGACGACTGATAGCTTAAATTTCATTACATTATATTTATTTAGACAACTGACGACTTAAATTGAATATCTTCTGAGACTGCTTTCGTTCCTCACGAAATGACACACTCGAAAGAAATTTCATATCACACTCGAAATAAATTTCAATTCAATAGACTTTCAGCTTACGAATTCTACTTTTGTGTTCTTTTTAAAGAAAAAAAACCCCGAACGAGATATCTAAAATTCACGCTGGCTCCTTTCAGATATGTGAACTATCAGTCCCCTGCGGCTTCACGCACCTTTTATAGTTATCAGAATATAAGTTATTTCCCTTGCTAGTGTATGGGTTTGAACTGTATTTTCAAGGCCCGATCTAACGCTACAAACGCACTTTAATAATTCTCAGATGTTGTGCATAAATCATTTATATTCTGATGGTCACAGCCGAATACATTGTGCATAAATAATTTATATTTTGATGGTCACAGAAGAAAAGAAACACTTACCCTTTGGTTAGAAAGATAAAAACAACAAAAGATAAAAAAGCCCAGTGAACCAGTCAAACATTTACTTTATAAATCCAAGAAAAATAAAGGAGCCGTTTCCTTATTAACACAAGGTATAAACCCATAAGGCAAGTGTAACTAAAATCTAGTCACGTGCTAATCACATTAAGAAAGGCATTAAACGCGCACCGTACACATTCACAAACACAAATGTACTTACACGATTGAATACAACACAGCTAAAGGAAATGACAGTAGTTTGCATTGAAGTCGATTTTGACGATTTTGAATATAAGAAAACGAATATTTTTAAAAAGTAAAATAATAAATTCAAAGAATATAATCAAGCAATTAAACTAAAATGCTGCACATTACAATTTATTTTTGTATTTGCTTAAAGTACATTGTAAGTTGGGTGCCTCAGGAAATCTTTAAAAAAAACACGAAAGAAAATAATGGACATAAAACTCCTGAGGAGTGTTTTATGAGAACTCTTATATAACTCTTACAAAGTCACAAACGTTCTCGTGTGCAATGGCTCACATCTGGAAATTGTACTCATCTAGCTCCATGGTTATAATGCTAAATGAAAGATCTTATAACTGTAGTTACCTATCTCAGTGGCTTTCAAGTAAACTTTCACACGGAAATGCTAAATGAAAGATCTTATAACTGTAGTTACCTATCTCAGTGGCTTTCAAGTAAACTTTCACACGGAAATGCTAAATGAAAGATCTTATTAACTGTAGTTACCTATCTCAGTGGCTTTCAAGTAAACTTTCACACGGAAATGCTAAATGAAAGATCTTATAACTGTAGTTACCTGTCTCAGTGGCTTTCAAGTAAACTTTCACACGGAAACTAAACTGACATAACTCAATGGCTCTCATGCCAAAAAAGACATCGAAAAATTTACCAATCTTTATAACAGTGACGAAAAATGAGGCATATTTTTAATGAAGCATATTTAATGAGGCATATTTTTAAATTGTTACCAACCTATCTCTATGACGTAGTCCCACCAAAGAGACCGACATAGAACGTAGCTGAGTCTGGTGTTCGTGGTTACGGCTTTCTCCAGTAATGTGGCTCCCTGAGCATGTGTTAAGTGATCGGCGTTGACCGCTGTCCAGGCAGCCATGTAGCCTATGACGACCACGAGGATGACAGCCAAGGATTTGAGCAGATCTTTGTCGCGCACGTGTACACGATGGGCTTTCCGAGACTGGAACTCTGCCAAGATCCTGCGATCATGAAAGGTGTAAGAGGAAAAGAAGGTTAAAGTTAAGATCCTGCGATCATGAAAGGTGAAAGTGGTACAGATAACGTAAAGACTGTCTTTTCCGATCATCTAAAGGGAGGAAATTGTACGCTGATGTAACGCTGCGATTGTCTTTCGTTGCAGCTCTGATCTAAACGTGATGATATGATAGGTGAAAAACGCTGGCACGTATTTTGTCTGGTATATGCTAGTAGGTCACGAAAATTATCTATCATGTGTTAGTGAGCAACAACGACAACTTACATTGTCTGTTATGGGTGTTGGCAACAATCTTAGCTATTTTTTGATTTTATTCTCTTTTATTTAATCTGTTGCACTTGTTGTCCTTAATCAACACTAAATGAACTCACATTACGTAAACCTGTTCTAGAGGTTTATTTTTTTAGGTTTTTGTTTTTTGTTTTGTAAAGACGTGATAGCCTTAGATTAAGGTTGACAATGCAGTTACCTAAGGTAAATATTACTGAATTGCAATTGTCTACATCACAATCAGGCTAAGTAAAATTAACCACTAACCAAAGATCTGTCCTAAAACTGATTATTTATTATTTTTGAAATGCGATATCTCTTTTGTAAGTTAATTAGTCCATTGTTCAAAGTTTGAACCCATTTTAAAACAAAGGTACCTAAGATATTAGCTGAGCATCTTAAAAAATCAGAATGTAAATTGATTTCTATTTTTAAAAGTATTTTGCTTAATAATTAAACGCTGTGCTGAAATGATGAGGCAAGGGCCCGCTACTTGCTAAAGGTGCTGAACAATTCATCGCTTTGCTGAAATAATGAGGCAAGGGCCCGCTACTCGCTAAAGGTGCTGAACAATTCATCGATGTGCTGAAATAGTGAAGCAAGAGCCTGCTGAAAGTTAAAGGTATGGGCAACGTAGATTGATTGCTTTAAAATTCAGTAAGATTGATTGTTTTAAAATCTTGAAATTCTGCTTGCGAAGGAAAAGACACACTTGAAACGTTAACCAAATCGATTATCTACATTTCTGTCTCCTTTAGCGATCTGACCTTAGGCACTGCTAATGAATTCAAGTGTTTCCTCTTGTGAGAAGTAAAGCAGAAACAGAAACGAGAAAGGAGAGATTAGCATAGATAAAACAAGAGAAAGGGCGGGGAGGGAGGGAGATTATTTTATTTTTTCAAAAAAGGAATTTTATTAGCATTATATGTGTATATTTACAAGCATAAAGATAACCACTATCGATTACTACACAGTAGCAATATGACGTAGCTATTTAACTAGTTAAAAAGTTTAAATATGCTACTGTTTAGAAGTGAAAGGGCAAATCTGATTTTAACTAATGCGTCTCCCTGAAAAGTTGAGCAGGATGCTACAATATATCTTTCAGGCTCAAAGCTATTGCTTGAATCTTCAATAAGCGTCAAATTTGCTACTGTTATTGAGCTAGTGTCACTCTCAAATATTAAAGAAACTATTTCATAAAGCGCTTCACTTCATAAAACCTCCGAGAGTTATATAATTAGCACACACAATATATACGTATGATCTCTATACAAACCACTTCAACACATAAGAAAGAAAATACAACTTAACACGCTAAATGAATCTATATAGAGAATGACAATAAATAACCGATTTTAAACCATACACAATAATATTTAGGACTAGAGCCAGAGTAGTGACGTAACAAAGAGAAGATATCTTGTTGAAATGTATCCACCTTTCAGAGAACAAGGCCAATTTCAAGGGTATCTATCTTGCTATGTTTCAAAGCCCGCATAGAAGACGTGTTGTATATAGTGATGCAATGGTTAACGCGTTCAAATCCAAATCTGAATAATACATCTCTAACATTAATAGATCAACGTTTATTATCAACATTATTATTCTATAAGTGCTTTTTCAAGCCTAAAAGTATTGTACATACATACAAGTGTTTTACAAGTCTATAAGTGCTTTTTCAAGCCTAAAAGTATTGTACATACATACAAGTGTTTTACAAGTCTATAAGTGCCTTTTCAAGCCTAAAAGTATTGTATATACATACAAGTGTTTTACAAGTCTAAAAGTGCTTTTCAAGCCTAAAAGTATTGTACATACATACAAGTGTTTTACAAGTCCAAAAGTGCTTTTCAATCTTAAACGTGTTTAATATGCCTTAAATATTTTTTTTACAAGCCTAACAGTACTGTACATACCTGAATGGGTTTACAAGTCTAAAATTGTTTTATAACCCTAAACGTAGTTTACAAGCCTAAAAGTGTCTTTAAGTCTGTTTAGGGTACTGATTTTTTTTTTCACATTCAGAAGCTTTACACAATGCTGAGTGAAATTTTCTGCAGTGTTTACTTAAAGTGGATAACAAAGTGTTGCTATATAAACGAATTTATTGGGAGTCTTACTATGAATATATGAATACATTTTTTTTTACAAGCAATTATAATTTGTACCCTACACTGTCGTGAGAGAGAGAGAGAGAGAGAGAGAGAGAGAGAGAGAGAGAGAGAGAGAGAGAGAGAGAGAGAGAGAGAGAGAGAGAGAGAGAGAGAGAGAGAGAGAGAGAGAGAGAGAGAGAGAAGACAAATAATATACTGACTGAAGTCAGAAGCGATCATGCATTGGAGAGGGGAGGGGAAGGAGATAAACAGACTGAAGATGAAAAGAAAATTGGTAAAATAAAATATTTACTTTAATTATAGTCTTACTCAATGCGCAGATAAATAAATAAATGCATATGTACACAATTAAACTAATACCATTACATAAACATAAAATAATTTTAAATTTTAATAAATTAAATAACGTATGAAAAGAAATTGAATTAAAAAATAATTAAAGAATAACCAAATATTATTTGCATCATAATTGTAGAAAAAAAACATAACTTTTAAAAATCAAACTATCTTAAATTAAGTTCGAGAATGAAAAATATAAAGAGAAATGTCAGCGATGACTCTATGAAAAACTATCCCAAAATATCGCATTGGTAACATGTTTCAACTGAAATTCTGGTGTCAGGCACGATCGACTGGGCAAGAAATCCATCAAGTGTGTTTCATTAAAAAAAATTAGTAAATTGAATCAAGCATGACTAGTCTAAAAATAGAAAATCATTCATTCAGAAGCGAAGGGAATCGATTTTTCTAAATTGCTGCCTAAAATAACTTCCCAAGACTTGACTGGAAGTTCTGAGATGGAGAATTGATCCATTGACTCAGCAAGAAAAGAGAAAGAGTAAGACAGCAATTGCATATAAAAAGGTTTAGAGCTTTGCCCCCTTACCCATTCGGATAGATAGACAGACAGATACACGAACGGACGGACAGACAGATAGGACGGACGGATAGATAGATAAATAGATAGATAGATAGATTGATTGATAGATAGATAGACATAGATAGACAGATAGATAATGTAACGCCAACGCCACTTAGTTAATTATTATTATTATTATTATTATTATTATTAATCTTTTATGACTAATTATAAGCGAGGAGAATTTTAATTATTTGTATGTTATTAATAATTCTTCAGAAACCACCACTCGTCTCTCTCACTTGACAGATATGTGTGCGCTGTAAACGCTTTCTCTCTTCCAACTTATTATAATTATTAAAGGAGAAGACAAATTCGTCTTTATATTTAGCGAGTCCCCACCCAAACCCACTTTCTTCTCTAGCATAAGGTTATCAATATGTATAAGAAGGTCAAATTTAACAATAAATTTATTAAATCAGCAATCAAATAAAGATTTGACAAATTAATGAAATAGATTACTTGACATTGCTATTTCCATGAAACCTTGTTCAAATAATGTTTGTCTACACAGTCTATATCCTAAAATACAATTCAACAATTTAATACAAATCACAGGGTAGTTCTTATCAGAGAATAGAAATGGAGTTATTAGAGATAAGCGATAATAGTTTTTACATAACCTGGTTTAGACAAAGGTGCAATTGTCTTTTGAATGCTTTTCTTGCAACAATGTCATAAGTTTATTTTGCACCTTCAACTCCATGTGTCTCTCTCCACATATGTTGAAAAACACTGATAGGCTGTTATTCTCTCGAAGCCAAACCTGGGTACCCTCTTTTGCCGCATCAGTTTCTTCAATCTGAATAAAATTACAGCAACTCTAGCACTTCCTTATACTAGAAATTGCTCTTGTAGTCAGCATATCTTGCCACCATACATCAAATGGAGTGTAGTGTATCCTCCACATTTACACACTGCTTCCTGCCTCTATCATGGTCGATCATAGCAGTTTACAATCAGCAAACCAGGAGGTTCAAATCATACTTATAGAAAAGACTGACTGTCTCTGTAAAATACTTTTCTTTTAGGTTTTTCTTTATGGACCGTCACTCGCGTATTTAGCGAGCACAGTTCAATGATCTAATAACAAATAGAGCGAGTTAAGAACTGGAATAAGAGAAAACGTGGCTCACCTGTAAATTTTTAGAACTAATGTTCCGTAAAGAATGGCGAAGCCTACTTCTCTGAACCAGGGAACTAAAAGACAATTGGTGGCTGTTGGCTCAAAGTACTGTATCACCACCTGTTAAGTAAAAAATTAAAACGACTAATGAATTGATTCATCATTTAGATTTAGCTTTTACATGTTTGCATTGTGCAGAGTGACCAAAGATAATATGTGAAATTATAAAGAATGTCATTAAGGATATCCTTTAAATATGGAGAAGACACCCTTACTCTTATTTGCATGTCAACAGTAATAATTAAGAATCAAAATTAAAAAAATCGTTTAATTAACCAAACTGCAATTTAATGATCATTACAGAATATATACTTTATGAAATGCTAAAATAAAATACAACAGTGTTTAATAGAACAGGGCAATACAGTGCACTATATACTGGGCAATACAATGCAATATATATATAGGACAATACAGTGCACTGGATACAGGGCAATACAGTGCACTAGATACAGAGCAATACATGTCACTATATACAGGGCAATACAGTACACTACATACAGGACAATACAGTGCACTAGATACAGGACAATACAGTGCACTAGATACAGGGCAATACAATATACTAGAGCAGTGGGTTTCAACCGCCGGTCCGTGAAAAGTTATTGCCACTAGATTTGTTTGAAAGATTATACAACCAGATGAAAAGTCAGATGAAAAAGATGACGACAAGTGACAAGTCGCTGCTTCAAGCATCTTACTCAGTTGCTTGAGTAAAACGACAAATCCGATCATTGTTGGAGAGGAGTTAGTAACGCCATGCATCTTAGATGTCTCTCGGGAAATTTTGGGTCCTCAAGCCGCTGAAAATACTAGAGGCTATACTGATTTCGGACAACATTCAGAAGAATTGTTGACATGGCTACCGATATTGAAGATCAACTTGTAGAGTGGATAAAGAAATCGATATGTTTTGAGATTCAACTTGATGAATCAACTAATATGAGTAGCCATGCTATTTTACTTTGCTTCGTGCAGTAGAGTGAAGATGAATACCTTAGGGAAGAACTTCTTTGTTGCCTTGACTTACCTGGACGGACCCCTAGTTCAGACAAGTGACCCCTAGTTCAGAGATATTTAGTGTTCTTGATGAGTATTTTCAAGTGCAGGCCTTAGACTGGGGCAAATGCAATCTGAGTGTGTACGGACGGTGCTGCGAGCACGACTGGACATCGCTCAGGTGTAGTTGTGAAAATAAACGACGTTGCTCATCCAGAAATTTTGTCCACTCACTGTATGATCCAACGGGAGCACCTAGCTGCAAGGACGCTTTCTGCTGAACTAAACACTGTGATGAATGACTTGATGAACTAAACACTGTGATGAATGACGCGGTGAACTAAACACTGTGATGAATGACGTGATGAACTAAACACTGTGATGAATGACGCCGTGAAGATCATAAATGAAATTCGTAGTCGAGCTATGAACTCCAAGCTGTTCTCGACGCTATGTGAGAGTATGGACTCGCAATACCAACTTCTCCATGCAGAGGTGAGGTGGCTATCGAGAGGAAGGGTTCTTTCTCGCCCTATCAAACTGAGGGAAGAAGTAAAGCAGTTTATACGAGAGCGAAACTTTGGCTTAGTAGAGCCTTTGTTGGATGAGGAATGGATGACTAAACTTGCGTAAATGGCAGGCATATTTAGCCTTCTCAAAGAACTTAATATTTATCTTCAGGGGTTTTGCACAAATATTTTTACACTGAGAAATAAGACGGATGCGTTCAAAAAGAAACTGGCTCTGGGATAGTCGCTTACAAGAGGGAGATATAAAATGTTTTCACTTTTGCTGGAATTTTTGATTGCTCTTGACGTCAACCGGAAAGTCATATTAAATATAATAAGTCAACATTTAAGAGCGTTAGCTCAAAAGTTTAATCATTATTACCCTGAAAATGAGGATCCTCATAAAAGAACCTCTTGATTATTAATCCTTTCATGGAAGATGTCAACTCATGCGAACTTAATCCTCGTGAAAAAGAAAACCTGATCGAGTTGTCTTCTGACGTCATTCTGGTGTCCAAACATAAAATGAAATGCAATCATTGTCTCAATTTTTGGATATCACTGGAAAAAGAATATCCGTCTCTCAGTTACAGAGCTATTAAATTGTTGGTCGTATTTTCGATTTCCTATTTGTGCGAGAAGACTTTTTCAGTCCTGTCAGTCATAAAAAGACTTTTTCAGTCCTGTCAGTCATAAAATCCAAACAGACAAACCGGATGGATATCAATGCAGCGCTTCGCTCAGAAACAACGCTTCAGCCACAGTTATCAAATATTCTAGCAAAGAAGCAGCAGCACTAACTTTATTTGAATTAAATATTGCTTTCTCAAAAGTTCAAGATGTTCAATTATTTATTAGCATTTTTGTTTACTCCTCTGTTTCTGTTTATTTTAAATAACTATACAATTTTCATTTCATAATATTAGATTTAAAAACTAATACATAAAATACTATATAAATAATTAATGGATTTTATATCTGCCTTAGTTGTCTGCGAAATATTCTCCTTTTCTTTTCACCGGTCCGCAGGTGTAAAAAGGTTGAAAACCACTGCACTAGAGTACACAGTAATACAAATCATTAGAGTTAAGTCAAAATAATACATTCTACAAACAAGTCATTACAATGGTGAACAAAACAGTGCTACATTCAATATAATACACAGAACGTATGCGGCATTGTACACAAAACTACACACCAATGCACCATTTGTATTGCACTCCAACAACACTATACTAAATGTACACAAAACTACACACCAATGCACCATTTGTATTGCACTCCAACAACACTATACTAAATGTACACAAAACTACACACCAATGCACCATTTGTATTGCACTCCAACAACACTATACTAAATGTACACTAAACTACACATCAATGCACCATTTGTATTGCACTCCAACAACACTATATTACATTAACTGTACACTAAACTACACTACATTGTGCAATTCATATTACACACCGCACAGGACCACACTGCTCTAGACTACATCGCAGTGAAATGCAATGCAATGCATGAGCATAAAATGTCCCGTAAGTGTACTAACTGCATTACATAAAATTACACAAAACCCTACCGAGCATAATCTTTCGAGAATTAAATCTAATTCTATAAGAATCTGCGTAAACATCATCACGTGACGTTATTTTTAATATCAGAGACTGCTCGCTTAGTTTTCAACGCGTATGCGAAACTTTTGAATCTTGCAAGTGAATGTTTACAGAATAGGGACGGATTAATCTGAGGAAATCTTAGTGTGAAAAGTCCTTTTAAAAATGAGGAAAGTATATTAAAGCATCTTTAAAGAGGACATTTTTTATTTTTAGCGTTTTCTTTCTTTCTTGTTTTTTGTTTTTTGGGGTGGTGGTGGTAGAGGAGGATGAAGGTGGGGAGGGATAAATACAGTTTTGAAAGGGTAACTCGACTCAGGCGTCTCGTTCTTATTAAGAGGGGCTGATCCCTGTCAATCACGATTTTTTGTTGGAAATGAAAATACGGGGACCCTTCTTTATTCATCATCTCGTGAGAATGAGAAACCTCCACGAGTGTTGAGATCTCCCTGTCACTTTGACGTCATTTGAAAATAAACAAAAGACATGTACCTAGCAAATATTATTTTAAAGAAAACTCGTTCTCACAATCATAATAATATTACAGTTCTCTTACTCTGGCATTAAAATACTCCCGGAGTACTAAATATGAAGCAGTTGAGCCAATTCTTAGGCGTGTCTGCTGAATTGGAATATCGGCACACCAGGAATTATCTAGACATATCAAGACGCTCGAAAGTGCAAAGTGACGTCGACTTGTTTGTGTTTACCGATAATAATAATAATACAAACTCTTTTGTTTTTGTTTTTTTTCTCAGTGATACCCGTCTTTTTAAATCGGCTCTTGGTGAAGTGTAGTGCCTACTTGAATATTATCTTCATTCTTATCATTTTTACCAGTCCACGAATAATGAATGAATAAGATATATTAAATAAAATAAATAAGAAGAAAAATGAAAGAAAATAAATGCATAGAGAATTACCATACTTAAAAAGCAATAAGTATAATATAACTCCCATTAGGACCCATTTCTAATACTAATTTAAATTAAAAACTAATTCACTTTAGGATTTAGGAATAGTAGAAATAATGCATAAATGACATTTAAAAGCTAATTTATGAAAGACGTGGGAAATAAATACTGTATTATTCTAATTTTTGATCCTCTGGGAGAAAAATTGATGGAAACAAAGTGTCGGTCTAACATCTATAAGATTTGACAAATTTTGTTTGCAATGAGAATTAATCTGTTCTGCATGTATTAAAACTTAGATTTAAATAAAAGCCTCTTATCTATCTATCTATCTATCTATCTATCTATCTATCTATCTATCTATCTATCTATCTATCTATCTATCTATCTATCTATCTATCTATCTATCTATCTATCTATCTATCTATCTATCTATCTATCTATCTGCCTCTCTGTCTGTCTGTCTATCTATCTATCTATCTATCTATCTATCTATCTATCTATCTATCTATCTATCTATCTAGCTAGCTAGTTAGCTAACTGTCATCTTCTTTCTTTTTCTTCTTGTACTTTCATGATATAATGTAACACATACATACTCTGTTCATGTTGTACTTGGGAGTGTTAGAGAAATACTGTGTTATATGTAATCGTATAAGGTCGCAGAGTTGTCTGTCTCGTTAAGAGGAGCATCATTGTAATATTTACCCCTAATCTCATTTATACTCAGCAGTGCAAGTTGTGGAATAATGTTGTTACATACTGCACTCTTCAAGACAGAGGTTCAAACAGACTAAATTTAACTCACACATGGCAAAGGTTTCTACCAGTATATGTAAGTGTCCTTGGAGCATTTGCTATCTGCCCCAACCTTTGTAAGTGTCATCGGAGCATTTGCTATCTGCCCCAACCTTTGTAAGTGTCATCGGAGCATTTGCTATCTGCCCCAACATTTGTAAGTGTCCTCGGAGCATTTGCTATCTGCCCCAACCTTTGTAAGTGTCCTTGGAGCATTTGCTATCTGCCCCAACCTTTATGTTATAATACTCGTGTCCCTCTGATTCCCTAATCCCCAAAGCATAATAAATTTGAATGTTGTCCAACCTCTGATATTCTTGTAGTTTTTTTTAATCAAAAGGCAAACAATGTAAATGGGCTCCAAATATTTTTACACACTGCCATTCATTACTAAATGCATTTGACCTGAGGTGAGCCAAATAACCCCACACTCCTCCATCTATTATTAAAAGCGGTTGGCTGGGGTAAGTCAAATAATTACCCCATATGCCGCCATCTATTACTAAATGCTGCTGGCTTATATGAGCCAAATAGCTAATCTCACATGCAGCCATCTATTACTAAATGCAGTTGGCCTGGGGTGAGCCAAATAACCGACCTTATATGCCACCTCTATTACTAAATGCAGCTGACCCAGGGTGAGCCAATTAACTAACCTCGAATACAGCTATCTGTTACTAAATGCGGTTGGCTTGATGCGAACCTAATAACTATCCGTACACTAAATTCTTTACTAAATCTACTACTACTACTGCAATTAAACTCAATTTTACACGTTACTAACTCCAACATCAATAACTGTTATCTACTAAATCTACTACTACTACTACTGCAATTAAACTCAATTTTACACGTTACTATCTCCAACATCAATAACTGTTATCTACTAAATCTACTACTACTACTACTACTGCAATTAAACTCAATTTTACACGTTACTATTTCCAACATCAATAACTGTTATCTCCTAATAGTATACTTATGTCAACTGAATAGTCGTCATCACTTAATATAACTCTGTATCACAATGGCCATATCAAAAATGTATTAAAATAAACAATAAACTAAATAACAACAACAACAAAATAACTCTTGCATGCGTGCTCCAGACGCCCAAGATCGATATCTATGCATTGTGCAATATCTGGCGCTCCGTTGGGTCTTCCGATCTGGAAGTGAGCTGTCAGCAATAATGTCCCCATGTACGCCCACTCGTCTGCCATTCCACTCTCCAAGAAGGTCATTAGGTTCAGATAAAGCAAAACGGTTCTTTAAAATCAGCCGAAATAAAAACAGCCACCTTACTGTACAATGTATATGTGTGTGTGCGTGTTTATATGTGCATGCATACGTGCGTGTGTGCATTTGTGTGTGTGTGTGTGTGTGTATTCTAGGAATTTTGCGAATATACCAAGTCAGAACAGTTATCCAAATAGCTGCATCAAAGTATTTCCCCAACTATTCAACTTTCTCTATAAATCAAGCAATCTACCAAACTAACAACCTAAGCACCTAGCCAACCGACTGACCGACGTCAAACCACCAAACTAGCCTGAGAAACCATCAGGCCAGTCTACCCCCCTACCCTACAACAAACCAGTCAACAATTGCCCACCAAGACTATTCGTAATTTGTATACAATTATACGTATATCAGGGTGACAACATTAATATTTTAGGAATATATTGGTTTGTGTGAGAGATTAGAGAAAGCATTCATTTCTGAAACTTGATTGCGGTTCTTTAGTTTATAGCACTTATGACTTTAGGTTACAAATATGTGCAGCACATATTACCGAATTTCTTAGGTTACAAATCTGTGCTGCATATATTACTGAATATCTTAGATTGCAAATCTGTGCAGCATATATTTTTGAAATTCTTAATACATCACTGAATATCTTAAATTGCAAGTCTGTGCAGCATACATCACTGAATATCTTAGGTTGCAAATGTGTGCAGTATACATCACTGATTATCTTAGGTTGCAGATCTGTGCAGTATACATAACTGAATATCTTAGGTTGCAGATCTGTGCAGTATACATCACTGAATATCTTAGGTTGCAAATCTGTGCAGCATACATCACTGAATATTTTAGGTTGCAGATCTGTGCAGAATGCATTATTGAAACCGTTATGAGGCAAATCTCTGCTGCAAACTTTATATAAATCTATCACAAACCAGATTTTTTCATGAAAAAATGCATTAAGCATTCAAAACCCTGACGAGTGTTATGAAGAAGCTACAATTATTAACACAGTGTTGCAACATACAAAATGTGTGTGTGTGTGTGTGTGTGTGTGTGTGTGTGTGCGCGCGCGCGCGCGCTCGCGTGCTTACGTTCGTGCATGCATGCGTGCGTGTGTGTCTAGTATCACATAATTATATATATATGTACACATTATTGTTACAAGTGCGTGCAGATGCATATAGATATGTAGCGTCACATTTGATTGGCTGATTTATTTCAGCTTAACGATCACTCTCAGTGTTCGCAGATTTCGCGGCTGGTAATGTCATATATGAGTACGTATGTAATTATGCGGAAAGTTTTCTGGTTGTATGTGTGCAGAATTGTGATGTAGTTTTCCTTGGGATGACAGAGTGCATTGTCAAGACGAACTTTAGGATTATAGATTATCTCCCTTGAATGTCTATGATGAAATTTTGTGTCTTTTTCCAGACAGTTTAAAGTATTTGTGATCAATCTTCGAGTTTCAATGCGACGTCACTATGTAAATTACTATATGGCCAAACGACACGTTTCAAGGCTGTCATTATGTAAATTGCTTTATGGTCAATCTACAAAATATTTCAAGCTATATCATTATGTAAATTACTTTATTGTCAACCTACAAGTTTCAGTGCAGTACAGCTGTAAGTTACACTATGGTCAACTTAAAGTTTCAATGTGATGCAACTTTACAGATTTTCTCTTGTTGAAAACCAATTTAAATGCAACGTCACTGTAGGATCTCTGCGATCAATGTACAGTTTCAAGTCAAGTCACTTAGTAAGTTACACTACGGCCATTCTACAGTTTGAAAGTAGTGCAACTTTGCGTGTTATTTCTGATTGTGAATCTACAGTTTCAATGTGACGTTACTTTCTGTGGTTCATCTACAGTTTCAATGTGACGTTACTTTCTGTGGTTCATCTACAGTTTCAATGTGACGTTACTTTCTGTGGTTCATCTAAACATTCTACAGTTTCAATTCGATTTTACATTGCTAGCATATCTTTTGCCCAAATCACACCATAAGCGTGTGTGTGTGTGTGTGTGTGTGTGTGTGTGTGTGTGTGTGTGTGTGTGTGTGTGTGTGTGCGTGTGTGCGTGTGTGCGTGCGTGTGTGTGTATGTGTATGTGTGTGTGTGTGTGCACGCGTTTTGATTAAAATAAAATAAGATTTATATAATTTTCAATCTCAAATATTTGAACAATGCAAGCAATATGACTTTGTGAGCATTTGATCTTAACCATTTACTCATATAAAAAAATAAAGAGTATCATATATTAAATAGTATTCAGCGAGGATTTTCAATAGCTGTTTATTTCTTTTAACAATTTACGTTTATAGAGTCATGCTATTTTCCGTGCTAAATAATTTGTTTGCAATTAATCTAACTAATGTATACATCTTTTTGACGACTTTTCCCAACTTTCCAAGCCAAAATTAATTATTGGGTGATTTTCAGTGCAACTGCCCTGTACATTTCAAGGACGTTTTGATCAACTTGCACTTTCACTGCAAAATCAATTTATAAGTCTTAGATCACTGAAAGATTTCAGTGATGTGACCAGAACTCTTTGATCAAGTTGGGTTTTTACTGTATCATCACTATATAATCTCTTCGATCAACGAAATACCTTCAGTGTAACAACACTCTGCATTGACACAACTCCTTGATAAATCAGCAAAATGATTTACTGATCATTGAATGATTTTCAATGCAACATCGTGGTGATAGCAAACAGACTAATTCCATTCTAGCAATTAAATGCTGAGACATCTGCACACACTTAAGCCCATTTTCTATACATATTTACTGTGACTTAAAATGCCATCTTGAGACATCTACACACACTTAAGCCCATTTTCTATACATATTTACTGTGACTTAAAACAGCAATAAACAATATTGTGGCAACGATGCTAACAGTGAAGCTAGTACATGCATCTTCTAAAGAACAAAGCGTGTTCATCTTCGCAGTAGCGTTTGTTATAAATGAAACAACAATAATAACACACAACAAAAACACCCGTTCTAGAACGTAAGATCGTGAGTGACCCTTTACAGGTGAGTGACTTATCGTTACAGATCAAGGATAGCCGCCAATCCAGCACGTGAAACATAATGTGTCTTTACCGTGGCGTAGAGTAGCAGTGCTCCAAGCAGTACCATTTCCAACAGTCCCCAGATGCTGGCGCGCATGACCTGGCAAAAGTGAAAACGTTTGAAAAGGGGGAATTGATTCCACGAATACTAAGGGAGGTTATACAAATTTGCTACGTAATTAAAACTTGCTCAAAATTATGTTTGAAAATGGGGTGGTTAAACCTTGAGGCAGATTTCCTTCAGATTATGTCTGTTTGTCTATCATCGGTCAGTTCGTCTCTTGTGTAATTCGTTCATCTTTAATTCCGTCCCAGGTATTAATTTAAGAATCGTAATACATACCTCAAATATCAGAGAGTGAATCTGAATATATTGTGTACACTGGGATTCACTAGCAAAACGATGTGTAGATGGATATTCCGTAAAGTGAGAAGAAAATACAGTATTTAAATGGAAAAGATATATATGACATCAAATGATATATTTGGAAAGAAAGGAAAACAGATACAGATAGATAGATAGATAGATAGATAGACAGATAGATAGATAGATAGACCATATTAATCTGTCCACACTCTACAACAAGAATAACCACCACACACAAAAAAAAATAGAAGAAAAAGAAAGAAAAACTCCAAAAAGACGGTATTTTTACTTTTCTTCTTTCTGGATGTTGAATTAGTTAAACTGTGCTGGACAAGAGAGCAAAGCAAAAGTGAAAGAAAATACACTGAGCTACAAACAAACTGCAGACGAATGGATTTAATGCTCTTTAAGATGGCCCACAAAATCACGAACCCTCCTTTCAATGCACAAGTAACTGAAATAAAGGATTGCGCAATAATTTTATTTGCTTAAAATAAATGGCGAAATCTCCCTGGTGAACGAAGCGGACACAGCACCATGGCGACTTCGGTGACAGTGAGCAAGAAAATGCTTACACATGAAGGCTGGCTATTTTGTACTGTTGCTGTTGATCAGAAGGCGTACAAGTGTCTGGAACGGATTTTCCAGAACAAATGGCAGCTTCACAAAATGGCGTGAGCTGCCCGATGAGATCCACACAGTGTTAAGGGTAGAGATGAAACAGGAATGTTAGGAAGATGGGAGGAGAGTCCGAGTACATCCGATTAACCAGCCAGTAACCTTTTAATCAGTATTATCGGAGACGTAATCTGTCCTCATCGTTTTCATTTGTGTTGCGAAATTACAAGTCTGACATATTTATGCTTCTTTGGGTCAAAATTTATTAGTTAATAAATTTCAATGCTTTAAGCATAATAAAACACAGCAACAATGTTAAAATATTTTCATATAATCTCATTATTTTAATACATGTTCATACACTGTATTTCATTTACGTTTTAGAAAAGACAAACTCTGGGTCTAAATGCAGTTACATTTTAAATATTATTTTTAGCATTACTTTAGAATCAATGTACTGCAGAGCTACTAAAAGTATTATTGCAGTGGCGACATAAGGTAGAATAAATATCGCCTGAACCGGATTTGTTCACTAATGTAAAGCATTGATTGGTGAGATGCTGAATAATAGTGAATATAAAGATATACACAACCTTGAAGGCGATGTTGATAAAAACGTAAAATATAAATTAAGACTATATTATTTTTGCCTTAGCCAAGATGACGAACATGATGCCATTACTGACATGATGATATCTGGAATGGAATGACAAGATGACAGTTGAAATTACTCCGTTACCGCATTTATGAAAATACTGAGTTTATCCCATTATTGATATGACGCAGCTAGTGAAGAGACATTATTGATATGACGCAGCTATTGAAAAGACATTACTGATATGACGCAGCAATTGAAGACACATTATTGATATGATGCAGCTATTGAGACATTATTGAGACGATGACTGCAGAGGTGAGAGATGGCATGAATTATATTTATTTAATAAAGATTGAGATTGTACCATTATTTATTTTCGACATTTTTTGCTGATTCTTTAACAACATTTTTATTTAATAAATCCACAGAGCACATAACTCGTAAAATATACATACTTTCGAAAGATAGCAATTTAAATTCGTATTACTTTGTACAAGTACGATCCAAATTAGGTCAATACATTTATAATCGATCGCGCTTCTGATTAGCAAATTAAGCCCCCAATACAATTTGTAAGGAAAAACGTGCAATTGACTGCATTCAGTGAAACATCATTCTGTATTTATTTATTCAGTAGTTTTATCTGCTGCGCTCTTAAGACACTAGGTGTTCTATTTTAAAACATAATTTTTTTGAATGGATATTACAGGGTCATTTACCACAAATATTACGTCACAGTGGCATTCTTTAATTTGATATTTCAAGGATCACTAAATTAGTTCCTAGGCGCAATATTTTAGTATTATTATGTATTAAAATAAATAACTCATCATAATCATAGTATGAGCGGGAATATGAATCCCTGCTTAAATTCTCATCTCCATAACAATAGTGGTAATTTAAAAAAAAAATCATTACTGAAATAATGCATTTAGGCTAATGTTTTTTAGCAACACGCTAAGGTAGTATTTATAAAGAAGAGAAAAAGACATACAAAAGAGATCACCTTTGTTTTGCGAAGTCTGATGATGACAAAACCGATGACTAGAGCAATGGTCATGCAAAAGCTTTGAATGCCGAGAGGAATTCCACGCAGTAATATGTCGTATTCTACAATGCAAGGGTCGTTACCGTCACATCGTTCACAGCCCTTCCGGCACGGGAGACACATGAAACCCTGGACAGCACAGACTACTGACGTCAAATGGCCTCACAATGACGTATAAATGGTTTTCAAAATTGTATTCTAACTGTCATTAATCATCAGTCTGGAAAGTCCATCCATGCACTCATCCAACCACTTATCTCAGCATCCATCCATCCATCCATCCACCCATCCATCCATTTCAAAATTACAAAAGTATTTTGCAGTACTATGTAATGAATAGACAGATAAAACTACCACTAAACAAATTTTTTAAAAAGTTAAATAAAACTCACTTGAAAGGACGTGGGGACATCTGTCTGGCTACGATGTGAAGCACAAACTTGCTTGTTAATGAAAGATTTTAAAATCATGCCTAAACACACTTACCTCTGAGTAATTAAAGGATTTGTTAGTGATCAAATTAAGGTAGGCCATTTCCACCTCTCTGCCACTGAAACTTTTTTCTGTCGCATTAGAATCAGGGAAGTAGAACTCCGGGCTGCACACGCATTTATAATCACCCCAACGGAATCCGTTTCCAGCCGTGTGGATACACTGTAACCGTGTGAAGACAAAATGACATTCTTCTTTTCTTTCTCATTATATACTCAGACAGTAAGACCTTCATTTTTCTTACTTTCTCATTATATACTCAGACAGTAAGACCTTCATTTTTCTTACTTTCTCATTATATACTCGGACAGTAAGACTTTCATTTTTCTTACTTTCTCATTATATACTCAGACAGTAAGACCTTCATTTTTCTTACTTTCTCATTATATACTCAGACAGTAAGACAATGTCACTACCGTGTATCACACTATCTTAATTTCTTGTAATGAAAACGTGTCAGTATATATTTTGTATTCAGACAATAAAGCATTCAAGATTCTTAATTTCTTGTAATGAAAACGTGTCAGTATATATTTTGTATTCAGACAATAAAGCATTCAAGATTCTTAATTTTTTGTAATGAAAACGTGTCAGTATATATTTTGTATTCAGACAATAAAGCATTCAAGATTCTTAATTTCTTGTAATGAAAACGTGTCAGTATATATTTTGTATTCAGACAATAAAGCATTCAAGACTCTTAATTTCTTGTAATGAAAACGTGTCAGTGTATGTTTGGTAACCAAACAAATATGGAATTCGTCTTTTATGTTTTCCTATATGATCAAAAAAAGTGTCAGTGTGTTCTGGTATGAGTGTAAATGATTTTGCACAAGACTTTTGTCAGAATACATTTATTGTATTTAATGCAAAAAAGAATGTGTATCCACACAATTGCTTGAGTCCATGATGTGCGTTGCGTGCTCGTGTGTGTGTGTGTGTGTGTGTGTGTGTATGTGTGTGTGTGTGTGTGTGTGTGTGTGTGTGTGTGTGTGCTGTGTATGTGTGTATGTTTGATGAGTTAATGAATTTTTGACTGTAACGTTAACATATCTACTTTCTAACTTACCCTCCTTTAAAAAAATAAAAGGAAAATCATCAAAAAAAAAAAAAGAACTCCCCATCAGTCCACTAATATGCTTATATGCGTTTTCTGATCGTCACAAAATGAAAATTTTGTCACGATTGGGCTGTTGTATCTTTATAAAATATAAGGATTTTAACAACTGTACGGTTATTCATTGATTCTTTAGTTAAAACAAAAAACACGTTCTGCCTACCTATTTATCCCTTTGCCTTGTCTGTCTGTCTGTCTGTCTGGTATCTATCTATCTATCTATCTATCTACCTTATTACACATGCACTCACAAATCAAAATGGGAGAGAGGGCCTATCACATTCTTAGAGTGCCATGCAACAGAATTCTACTCTCTCTGTCATTGAATTGTAGTTATTCAAATATAGAATTACAGATTTCCAGTTCCTCCAAATATAAAATTCCAGTCTCTACAATATATAACCCCAATGCCCACAATACGGAATTCTAGTCTCTCCATTACAGATTTCTATCTCTTACAAATATAGAATTTTTGTCCCTACAATAAAAGCTGTCGGACAGATGCAAACGACAAATGAAAAACATGCATATAATCTTATTTACTTACACCCACCACATTCCTAAAAATGTATCCTCCACCACCCCTACCATTAAAATACAGAAAAGATGGAACTGAGCAATGACGCATCAAACCATGCAGCTGGCAACAAAGGGAGACAAACAACGGAATGAATCGCTTCCTACCGTTGTGCTTTCTTGCCGACACCGATGGGTGCCGGAAAACAACGACGTCGAATCTTTCCCACACTGATCGATGTCCAGTGCTGACAGATCGACATCCAGCAAAACTACACCCCTGTGAAAGAGAGTAAAATATTTTTTTTGAGAAAAAGAAGATATTACTAAAAGGCATAACAAGTTCACTGACAACAGCGTACACGGAGCAGCGAAGTGCTATTAACACGTTTTGAATTGAAAAACAATTGTTTGGTGTGCACACACGATGATGATAACACAACAAATGGTTTAAATGCCACTGTGCGTGAATACAAATTAGGTCTTCCATAAACAACTGATGAAAGATATATAAAGACTCAGGACTATTAATGATTAAGTCGTTCCGGCTTGTGATTAAATGACCTCTTTAAATCGCTCTCGTTTTCTCTAAGAATACAAAGCGGTTTGTCATTGAATTACATTCACATAAGAGCTGCTAGTTTTTTTTCTTGTTTTTTTTCTCTATTTTCCCTGTTTGTTGTTTGTTCACTGACAAGCGATGATACGATGTTGGTATTTTTCTTTGACAAATGAGTTTTCTAAACTAATTGCGCAACAATGCTCACCTACAACTGCAGCTGGTAAATTAACTGTCCAACAGTGCTCACTGACAATCACGTCTTCTAAACTAATTGTCCAACATTGCTCACTGACAATCGCGACTTCTAAACTAATTGTCCAACATTGCTCACTGACAATCACGTCTTCTAAGCTAATTGTCCAACATTGCTCACTGACAATTACTACTTTTAAACTAATTGTCCAACAATGCTCACTAACAATCACTACTTTTAAACTAATTGCGCAATAATGCTCACTGACAAGCGTTCGTATAAAGAAAGGCATTTCTATCTTTCCGTCTTAGACTCCTTGCTGTTGTTTACTCTGTTTAACAAAGCAGTGTCCTCTAAAGCAATCATTTTGGTCCAACAGTAAAAGAAAATAAAAGTCAGCATTACGTCTTACATGTCTTGTTTTAGGAGTCTTCATTCATTATGCATATGTTTGAAAATCGCACGGATCAGGAAAGAGTGTACTGAAAACATTTAGAAAAAGAGGTGTACATTTATTTTTTAACATTAATAAAACTTAAAGTAAAACAGGGCAGAAATTATTGTTTGACTTTTATTATGATAAAACTACTAAGGATATGTGGTGGGCGATGTGTGGGGGGCACCTGTGCAGGATTTTAAATATTGATTCTGTCTGTAAGAGATATCCTATCGGGAGATAGTAAATATTGTAAAACTGCACAAATAATAGCATAGTTTCAAACGAAATACATTTATCAAACAATGACATAGATTACAAGGATATACTGAACAAGCTTGGTGACAGTTTACACTAAGCTATTGTGCAAGCAATGAAACCGTACATAATATATTTTAATACATAGTGAGACTTTTGAAAATGAGACACGCTTCTCACCAGCAATGAGATTGTTTGCGAACTGCAACACAATATGTATATACAACTATGAGGCCACTATTGCATCCAGACACACACACACACACACACACACACACACACACACACACACACACACATACACACACACACACACACACACACACACACACACACACACACACACACACACACAAACAAAGATACAACAATGTCAACATCCAGCATTCATATAAAGCTCTTCAAATTTCCAGGGCATAATGCACACAAGATGAAAGGCTGAGTTTTTCATGAGTATTTTCATGAGTGTTTTATGAGTGTAACTAGTTCGTTTCCATGAGTGTTTCCATAAGTGTAACTAGTTCGTTTCTATGTTTCCATGAGTATAACTACTTCGTTTCCATGAGTGTTTTTATGAGTGTTTCCATGAGTGTAACTAGTTCGAAAGAGCGATGAGACTTCGTTGAAACGAACTAATCACAAGAACTGGAACAAAAAGTCTGGCATCTTCCAGTGAAACAACGTCACTTGACGGTAGAGCTGCTGAGTTTGCTCCTTTGTCACCGCCGATGACGTCAGACAACGTAAAGAAAAAAACAATACATTTAAATTTTTAAAAAATTACATAATCAAAATAAACTTGTAGATTTTTTTAGAGCGCTTCCCTTGATGAAAATCTCTAAGTGCTTATACAATCATGGTCCTCTTTGCAATCCTGAGACAAGGTGGATGAGGAAGTTGAGAAAGTTGTAATTACCGTAACCTCTGCGATGTTTGGGACTCGAACTCCAGTTACCTGCTTGTGCCTTCCCCTCCCGAACCCAACTCATTCAAAGATCCCATTTGAAGTTCTAATCTTTGAATTTAGATACTATTTATTATGAAGACTGATTTCCAATTAAAGACGATTATTTTACAAATGCGTTAGTTGACGACCTTCTCCAATAGGTGCCATAATTTCTGTTAGGATGAACCTTGAACTACATGAACGCACACTAAAATGTAATGATTTATACTTAGCACTGATTCTGTCTACCATCAATGGACTATCACAGTGGTAGAACAGACACATATATAATTAAACATCTCTTGATATTAATCAACGTCATTCCTACTGAGTGGAGAAAAAGACAGATAATAAATACATTAAAAGAGAGATTGAGGTGAAAGAGAGGGAAAGATAGAAAGAGAGACCAAATAATAGAGAGGGTCTAAATAAGAGAGAAACACAAAGAAAGAAACAAAAAACTACTGAGAAATCGAGATTAACAGAGAGAAATTGTGTATGTGCGGGCAAGTGTTTGTTTGTGCGTATGTATGTGCGCGTGTGTACTAAGCTATTTGCTTACGGACCGCTAATGCAAAAAGTACTTTTGAAATATTCAAATGGAATACGTAAATTAGTTTGATTCTCCTTGAATTATAAATAGGCCTGTGCACAGGATACTGTGACGTTAAATTACCTTCATTCTCCTTGAATTATAAATAGACCTGTGCACAGGATACAGTGACGTTAAATTACCTTCATTCTCCTTGAATTATAAATAGGCCTGTGCACAGGATACAGTGACGTTAAATTACCTTAATTCTCCTTGAATTATAAATAGGCCTGTGCACAGGATACAGTGACGTTAAATTACCTTCAACCTGGAGCAGTTGGACAATTCCACTTTGTGAACGGTTGAACAATCGTGACGCGAGAGCATATGAACTTACTTGCAAGTTCAGCGAGAACAATCGATTTACATGTGCGTTCACGCGCTCGCATGCATAGCCAAAGCTATTCTCTCTCTTTCCCTCCTTTCCAACCAAATCAAATAATTCCCCCCCCCACACACACACCTTCTTCTTCTTCTTCTTCTTTTTAAGCAGCTTTACTAGCGAATGTAAAGCATGCAGTGGGTAACACACCATCTATTAGCGACTTGAAAGAGTTTTGACCCGACCCTGCTAATGAAATGAGTGATACACTGATAAGTAAGGAACTTTTTCGAAATCTAACAACAGTCTGGTGTGTTCGTTTGCTTGCTGTTGTGGCTGAACAGATTCTATGTTAGCATACTTTCTTTATCCGACAAAAGCCCTTACAAAACAAATGTCCAAGAGCAATAGAAATATTAATTATTACTACTCTAATCAATATTAATGCAGACGCATGAATTATGCATTTGTATTTAAGATTTAGAGAGCAATAAGAAAGAAAAGGAGTGGGACAGAAGAGAAGGGGAGGGGAGAGAAGCAGAGGAAAGAAGAGAAGGAGATGAGGGAAGGAGAAAAAAGACGAGAAGAGGAAGGAAAGAGAGTAGAGAAGAGACGACTTAAATGTGAATCAGAAAA
Source organism: Sinotaia quadrata (assembly GCA_028829895.1). Taxonomy (NCBI): domain Eukaryota; kingdom Metazoa; phylum Mollusca; class Gastropoda; order Architaenioglossa; family Viviparidae; genus Sinotaia; species Sinotaia quadrata. The sequence goes on from CM054182.1 coordinate 56,824,547, forward strand.
AAAGATACATTGATGGAAAACAGAGAAGGCAGATGAGATATGGAGAGGATATATTAAAAGATATAAAAGAAAGGAGAGAGAGAAAAAAACAGAGTTAAGAGAAACAGAAAGGGGTCAGAAATGAAATAGAGAGCGGCAAGACAAAAAAGCGAGATACCGGAAATAACTTACAGAGAACGTAGACATAGCACTGAAAGAGAGAGAGAAAGAGAGAGTGAGGGACAGACAGAGAGAGAGACAGACAGAGAAAGAGACAGAGACAGACATACACAAAGAGAGAGAGAGAGAGAGAGAGAGAGAGAGAGAGAGAGAGAGAGAGAGAGAGAGAGATGGGAGATCTAATTCGAGACGTAACTCGAATATTCTTTCAATTGTGATGTCACCAAACACGTGCCACGTTATTCAACGATCACTCTCTGTGCTCTAATTCCCTATTCGCAAAACAAGACAACATTCATTGTCATTCACGACTTTCACCGTCTGTTTATTGACTGTACACATCAAGAAATGCTGCTTTTTTTTTTTTAAGAGCGCAAACGCATATCAGAAGATGGCCTGATAATTTTGTACACTAAAAAAATTGTTCACGGGACTACACAATTGCCAATCACTGCAGAAGAAAAGAGCAACCCTATCATTTTCTTCCCATACGTTGTTGCAGTTGTGTGACTCTGTGCTAAAATTAAATTGCCCATAAGTCATAGCTCATAGGCAAAAAGCTAAATTGCCGAAAGACAACCCATATGCAGAAATGCTACGTTATCGAAAGACACAACCCATATGCAGAAATGCTACGTTATCGAAAGACACAACCCATACGCAGAAATGCTACGTTATCGAAAGACACAACCCATACGCAGAAATGCTACGTTATCGAAAGACACAACCCATACGCAGAAATGCTACGTTATCGAAAGACACAACCCATACGCAGAAATGTTACGTTATCGAAAGACACAAACTTTGTACTGAAAATACGCTCGTCATGTTTTCTTCGTTTAGTACTTTACAGTTTGTTGAAAACATTGCTCAGAAACACTATTCAGATTAAACAGCATTAGATCAAAAGCACTGTTCAGACTAGTAGGAAACCATAGAGGAATCGAGATCTTATTTGTTAAATGAGTAATCAAAGATTACATTAGGCAAAATGATTGAAGTAAAGAATTTGAAATAATTGAAATCGCTAAAACCAACCAATAAAAATCGATTCTACACTAGAAAAATACATAGTACTAACGGGCTCAAAACAAAATAATTAAAATACAGTCTGAGGTGGATCATGCAGAACTTTGTAAGATTATATGAAATCAGGTCATTTGCATTTTAATTAATATGTTGTTTAGACTGCTTTCAGATTAGTTTTCTTGCAACTAATTCTAATCCCAGTGGAGACGAACGATTAATACGAAAAACTACTTAGATCTTTCTTTAAAATGCAGAGCTAGACTTTCAAAGTGCATTTTTAATTTGTGTACGAAACACTTGTCTGATCAACTTGGCAGAAACAATGCTCATTCATAGTATAAATATTTCAAAATATTACCTGTAAAACAAGAAAAAGAATTTAAAATTTGAATTTATAATGAATGTTAGTTTGCAATTTACGATGTATGAAATGATGATATTTTATGACAACAATATAAAACGTGTCAAATTCTGATTCAGGACACCATCAGTTATGACGCGTACACATTTTAGTCTATAATAAATTAAATATTTAAATTTTTAATAAAATTACTTTGAAAAGAATTTTCAGGTCGTTCAAGCTCAAACAAAATTCCCGCAAATGCAAACAAAAGTTCACCAGATAAGCAAAATGTAAACAGACAACACGAAGAATGGAAGGAAAGAAATGTGCAAGTATTCTTATTATTTAATATGGAATAAGGAAACATTAGCTCTAAGTTAATACGGATCGAAAGAGTTCATTAACTTCGAGTGCATATTTAATACGGATCGAAGCTAATAACAAAAATGTGTGCACCTTTCTCCCCTGCGTCAACACAAAATTTGTCGCTTTTTATAAGCAATGTTGCGATATCTTTAAAGTGGCTGTTATTGAAACAAACAAGCACATTTTGTAACAATGTTGCGATATCTTTAAAGTGGCTGTTATTGAAACAAGCAAACACATTTTGTAACAATGTTGCGATATCTTTAAAGTGGCTGTTATTGAAACAAGCAAACACATTTTGTAGCAATGTTGCGATGTCTTTAAAGTGGCTGTTATTGAAACAAACAAGCACATTTTGTAACAATGTTGCGATATCTTTAAAGTGGCTGTTATTGAAACAAGCAAACACATTTTGTAGCAATGTTGCAATATCTTTAAAGTGGCTGTTATTGAAACAAACACATTTTGTAGCAATGTTGCAATATCTTTTAAGTGTCTATCATAAAAAAACAAACAAATAAACAAACACATTTTGTAGCAATGTTGCGATATCTTTTAAGTGTCTATCATAAAAAAAACAAACAAATAAACAAACACGTTTTGTAGCAATGTTGCGATATCATTAATGTGTCTGTTATTGAAACAAACATACAACGACATACATTCATGAAAACCTGCGCACCGAATCCAAAGCACTAATTGCAAGAGATTTTTATAAAAATAAAATGAAAAAGAGAAAAAGTATACAAGATCCCAAAGCCCTCAGTAAAAACGAGTAATAGCTTTAATTGCAATTCTTACCACTGACACGAATGCTTTCAATAATTTAACTTCGATGGTTTCCACAAGGACAAGCTTTCTTTTTGTATTTGATCCCCTTTAGAGAAAAAAAATAGCAAAGACATCTAAATCGGACAACATCTCTTGGCTTAGATACGCTAGTTCCTGATAAAGAGCTCAATAAAACATGAGCAAGCGCACTGTTTTCCATTTTTTTCTTTTGTTGTGTGTGTATGGGAGAATCGGTAAAATGTGACCATGCTGAATGGATCAGGACTCGCCTAAGTAACGTTGCGTATTGACTAAAGGGATTTCCTGCAAAGAATGAAAAATCAATACACAGGGACGTCCACTTCAAACGTGTCTACATATGGTAATGTCGACAACAAAGAACAAAATTTCAATATTTTATTTGCAATTTCGTTTAGTAATATACTACTGAACTATTTCTCTTTCGGTTCAAACGTTGGTAGCTTAGTACAATTCACTCCCTTTGATTAATGTCTTCTTTCTAAGTCCAGAGAACGCTGAGAGGGTATGCAAAGTCATGCATGCTTAAAGAAAACATTTCGATCAGGGTTTGTCAACCCGGGGTTCCGCGAAAAAGGTACTCCGAGAGATTGTGATTGAAAAAGTAGCAACCGTAGATACAGTAATATGTCTGCAGGGATTCCATGAGACATGGAAATTATTTCAACGGTTTCTCCATGGTATAAAAGGTTGATGATACCTGCTGGGAGCGATACAGTCCATGACAAAACAGCTTAAGTGGAGTTAGTCCATTCTGGATGAGACAAAATGTGAGGAAAGTCAGCACGCAACTGATTTGTGGATTGAAACATGACATTTAAATAAGTGCAATCAACACTTTCTCTTGTATGTGAGCGCAAAATGCCAAATTCACTCATTACGTGTGGTGTCGAAAGAAACTGGTCCCGGAATTTTATAAACCTTTCTGTGACAGAAAATTAACCCTTTCTGTGGCAGAAAATCAAACCTTTCCTCTTAGTAATTGAAATAAAAGTCCCGTATATGTGCTGTTCTCCTATTAGTAATTGAATTAACAGGACAACACTAGTGCTGTTTTACTATCAGTAATTGAAATGACAGGCCAAATGACAGGCCAGCGTAGGCTGTTTTCCTGTCAGTGACTGAAATAACAGGCCAGCGTAGGCTGTTTTCTTATTAATAATTGAAATAACAGGCCAGTATTTGTGCTGTTTTCCTGTCAGTGATTGAAATAACAGGCCAGTATTTGTGCTGTTTTCCTGTCAGTGATTGAAATAACAGGCCAGTATTTGTGCTGTTTTCCTGTCAGTGATTGAAATAACAGGCCAGTATCTGTGCTGTGGTCTAAACGTGCTGAGTAACGCATGCCTGACGAAGATAATCTAGAAACACGTCTGCTGTATACAGTATAATATTATTATAGCCAGCACCGTCTTAACGCATGGGCACGCTGGACAGCCGTCCCAGTGTACTGCTTGGCCCGTGGGCCTATAATGCTTTTAAGATTGCCCTGGCTATAGTGTATCCTATGTTTATAGTGTACCACGTCTATAGTGTGCAGCATATTTATAGTGTACCACATGTCTATGGTTCATATATGAATAGTGCATCGCATATACGTATAGTGTACTATACGTATATAGTGTACTATATGATTAATATGTTACGCATGTTTATATTGCATCATATGTTTATAGTATGCTACAAATTTATGTGCAAATTTTTACTGTCCATCACATTATTACAGTATACTTAAAGTTTAGAGTGCATCACACAGTTTAATGTGTACAACATATTTGTAGTAAAATTCATGTTTATAATGTACAAGATCTTGATAGTGCAACACGTATTATATGTACTATATCATTAAGTGTTTATTTGAGCACAGTGCAAACTAATTACATGTTTATTGAGCAAAAATTGGCTGTAGTGCACAGCATGTGTTTAGTTCATCAAATGTTTATGGTGTAATCAAAACATTGGCTATAGTGCACAACATGTGTTTAGTTCATCAAATGTTTATGGTGCAATTAAAACATTGGCTATAGTGCACAACATGTGTTTAGTTCATCAAATGTTTATGGTGCAATTAAAACATTGCCTATAGTGCACAACATGTGTTTAGTTCATCAAATGTTTATGGTGTAATTGCTTGTAGAGTACAACATGTTCGTAATGTATCCCACGTTTACATGTTTATGTTGACAACCTCGTGTTATAATGTACTTCATACTATAATGTACTACATATTGTAGTATATATTTCTTGAGATATTAAAATAAAAAATAGAGAAAATTCTTCAGAAAGAGTGGAAACTTTCAGTACGTAATGAATAATCAATCAATCAACCAGTCTCTTTTTCTCTCTCTCTTGGATGGATGGATGGATGGATGGATAGAGAGAGATGGATTGTAAATTGATGATTCATTACTGATTTAAAGTATTTATCTATCTATCTATCTATCTGTCTGTCTGTCTATCTATCTATCTATCCCTATTTCTAGACTTAATTGTTATATAAATTTTTTAATTGTCGAAGTGACCTGACCTTGAGCAATCCTATTGATGGTAATTTTGTGTCAGAGTTGAAGTAAACAACTCTATCTATCTATCTATCTATCTATCTATCTATCTATCTATCTATCTATCCCTATTTCTAGACTTAATTTTTATATAAATTTTTAAATTATCGAAGTGACCCGACCTTGAGCACTCCTTATGATGGCAATTTTGTGTCAGAGTTGAAGTAAGTAACTCTATCTATCTATCTATTATCTTGCTTAATTGGTCCTTTCTTAGTAATAATAACAATAACTTAACTGCACTCGTCCTCATGAGCTAAGAATTGGGGAAGATTAATCCGAAATATCCCAATGTCCAAAGTGAGCTCAAACCTAATGACCTTCATTATGCAAGGCTAGCGCTTTTGACTCACAGCCACCATGTTCTCCATGCACGATAATTCGGTATTCTCTAACTTACAAGTCTATCTGTAATTAGGTACTCACTAGTTACAAGTCTATCTGTAATTAGGTACTCACTAACTTACAAGTCTATCTGTAATTAGGTACTCACTAACTTACAAGTCTATCTGTAATTAGGTACTCACTAACTTACAAGTCTATCTGTAATTAGGTACTCACTAACTTACAAGTCTATCTGTAATTAGGTACTCACTAACTTACAAGTCTATCTGTAAAAGGAAAAATAAGGCTATAAACAGCTTTGTGAAACTACATTTATTTCGTCTGTGACGCATTTATACAAGCATGAAAATGAACACGTCCCCTTCCACCCTAACACACACACACATAGCCTATGCATGCGTAGATGAAATAAAGAAACGATGTGCACTTTCATAAAAAATATTTATGGCCTTATTTTCCCTTCTACGAAATTTATTTCTTCCAGTAAGATAAGCTCAGGTAAGTGACGGTGCATCTTACCTTAACATATCAAGCACACATCACCATCAAGAGCGTACATCACTGGGAAAAGAGGAGGGAAAGAAAGATCGGCACGCGAGAGAATTTTCAAAGGGACAGAATCAACAGAGGCAGTCAAAATCTAGGTCCATCCTATCGACCCAGACGTGTGCAGGACAGAGGAGGTCTGCTGTGAGTTGGAATTCCCATAGAAAAAATGTCAGAAAAGATTCGTCACCTTTGCGTCACTGATCAGCCGTCACGCTCTGATGCCACGCTACATTGTCACGCGATGTCACATCACGTAGTGATGCATACTTGTATCTCTTTAAAAGTATCTGCCACCCGTTCCTTCGAGCGTGACGAAAGACAGAGTAGCGGAGTTTGTGGAGGGAAAGTAGGGAAAGTAACATTTATGTACCTGCTATTACTCCCGTGCTTCGCGCTGACATCTTCTCTTTGTTGAGATGGAGTGCACTACAATACTTTAAAATAAAATAAAAAGTAAATTGAAGTCTACACAGTTGCCACATGGATAAGTACGTCTAAGCACGAATTAATTTTTATCCGACAGCTGTAATTAAAAACTTACTTGCAACCCGCGTGTTACAACCCTTAATTTTAGTTGGAGCTCTTTGGCTTTCATGCTTTTAAGTTGTAATGCCTGTTCTTTAGGCTAGAGCGTTTCTTTGAATTTGCCTGACGAACTTATCTTTACCAACAAGCACGAACGATTTATCAACACTCAAAGGCATCCGATAGGTCTCCAGAGTTAAGTTATTGCTGTAGATCTCCCTTACCACCCGGCCCATAGAAAATGTTATTCCGCAGCCTGGCAGAACATTTGCATACATACATTCGTAATTGGCTTCGAATTAGCTATTACCTCTCCTTCCAACCCCTGCCTCCCGCTCTCCACCTTCACTTCCTCTGTGCTGGACAACAAATATGCACGAGCAAAATACATGACTACACACGAACAAGAAAGGGTAATGCATTATTGTCCTGGGTGCAGGAAGACGGATGTTGTTATTTCTAGCATTTGATTTATATATAAATAAACATAAACGTGCCAAATTGTTCTTAGCCATTCGTTAAGTCACAAATGCTGACTCACTACTTGTAGGCTTGTAAGCAGGAAGCTCAATGTCAGATGCCAGTTTCTTGTAATGAATCATTCACACACACACAAACACACACACACACACACACACACACAAACACACACACACACACACACACACACACACACACACACACACACACACACACACACACACACAAATAGGCAGAAATAAGGAATCCCAATACTTTCACAAGCATAAATGCAGTTTCAAGGAACTTAAAAATTAAAACAAAACATCCTCCTTCCTAAACGCTCTATTCAAATTACGTAGACTTCAGTAGAAAGTTTTAATTGTGCTGACCTTGTGTCAGAGCATAACAGAAAAAAACTTTCCTTATAAACATCGGCTGAAGGCGTCCATTACACACGACACTGTTAGCGATAGCAAATTTATTTTAAAATTTAAATTAACAAACACAAGTGTGCAAATATAAAACAAGGGCAAAAAGTATATCGCTCGGAGAAGAGACAATGCGCGCTGATCTCTATCAGTAGATTATACCGCAAGACAACATAAATAAATAAAACCCGCATTAAATTAATAAAGTCAATTCAATAGAAATCAGCACTTCATTCATTCATTGATTTCTGTCCTGGTGTCAACATATTTCTCGTAGTTGCTACGCGTCACGATCGACAGTTATTACATCAGTACCTTGCACCACCTAGTGCTGCTCCAGCGACCATGTTTTAAAGTTAAAAAATAAAACCAAAGAATTTGTAGACTCCGTCAAGGAAGGATTAATGCGTCGAAATGTCTCAGATTAAATTCAAACAAAAAAATATCTTTCAGATTTCAAAGAAATACAACATTACACTCTGCATTTAGACGAAATATTCATAGCAATAAAAAGTAAGGAAGGAGTTTTAAAAATCAAATTCAGACATAAGAGAAACCCGTCAAGGTATTCAAAAATATTTGTTATAATGCTATCATAACTCTTTCACATGCAGGCTGATTTAGCCATTAATAGAAATTGGTTAGTCTACTCATGGCGCCAGGATTCTTGGAATTTTGGAAGCCGGCATGAGCCCGATAATAATAACAACAGACATATTTCATACTCACATCAAAGGAACATACTAGTGGTACAAGGGATTTCATTTCCCTGTTTAATACGTAACAGTCGTGCGTAATATCTTCACTTTAGATTTAATTTTGATTTGATAAGAATGTTTGTAGCCAAATACCTATACATATCGCCTGCATTTTTCTCGGTAAGCATTTGTAGCATATATACATAAAGATGTTCTGTCGTTTTTCCCCCTGAGTAAGTGTTTGTAGAAAGTTGACATACGTGCGTTCTGTCATATTTTCTGAGTAAGCGTTTGTAATAAATACACATACATAGAAGTGGTGGAGTAAATTTGCCTATCCCTATTTTAAAACGTAATTGTTATGTAAATTGCTAAATTGTCAAAGTGACCCGACCTTGAGAACTCCTAATGCCTAATGTTGATACGTTTGTATGTCGGAGTTGGGGTAAACACTCGAGTTGAGAATATGCTAGAAAATTGCTGATGTAATGCAAACCAGTTCCAACTGGATGAGTAGTGTTTAATATCCAATGGTTAAGATTTACGAGAACGAGACCAGCCAATGGGCTGAGATCAAAACGTTTATCTGCTGTAGATAATTCTATTGTCTAATTACTTGAAATTGGTGTGGCAAAGAAGCCCAGTCTTGAAAGGTGGCTGTTAGCTTAATGGCGAGTTAACTGACTGGTTGAGAGAGAATGGACTTTAAAATATTTCATGCACTTGTGCTATTGATGTGTTTTATACTGGCATTTTACTTAGAGATGTATTATGTGAGTAGACTATTATCTCTACAAATGTTTGAACCCCACATAAGATACTTGCATATAGTATGCTTAAGAATTGACATTGTTCCTAGTGAACCTGTTCATAAATTGATATGCTGTATTTATTATGCTGTGTGCATGTATTCGGCTAATAAATACTGTTGCAGGAAACTGTAAGCTGAGACTTGAATGTAAGAGTGAATGGAGTTAAGGATGCATAAATTGGAAACGTAGCATTTGTTTCCTGATTATATTTTACAGGGAATAAGCAGCCTTTCTTTCTGTGTATGATTTGAACTCCTGGTTTACTGATTATAAACTGCTATGACCAATTGTGGCAGAGGTGGTGAGTAGTGTCTAAGCATGGAGAATGCACTACACTCCATTGATGTGTGGTGGCAAGGTACAGCTGACACCATCGAACAATTTCTGGTACAAGGAAGTTACTGGAAAAGGTTAAATTGTTGTTCTACTTGAGGGAGCAAATATAGTGAAGGACATGTCCATGTTAACATTGAGAGAATAGCAGTGAATCGGTGTCCTACAAACGTGTGAGAGAAAATGTGGAACTAACGTAATAACGATGGACAATGAACTTGTGTCTTTGTTACAAAAGCATGGAAAGACTATTGAGACAGTGCCTAAATCAGGTTACATAGAAACTATTATCATTTATATTTACTCAATTTTTATTCTCTGATGAGAACTATCCTGTGATTTGTATTGAATTGCTAAATTGTACTTTTTTGACAAAAATTATTTGAATGCGGTTTCCTGGAAATATTAATCCCAAGTAAGTTTTTTCTTTGTATTTCTTATATGTATATATGATTTTTGATTTAATAAATTTATTTTAAAATTTATTGACCTTCTTACACAAATTGATAACCTTATATTGGAGAAGAAAGTGGGTGGATGGGGGCTCACTAAATATAGATTAAAGATAGATTTGTCTTCTCCTTTAGTAAGAAGTTTTCCATCTTCAGAATATTGTGTGATGGTATATGTTTGTTTTACTGTTGTGGAATAGAGAAAACATTTACAGCGCCAACATATCCGCCAAGTAAGAGAGACGAGTGGTGTCTGCTGAAGAATTATTAATAACATAAATAAAGAATCTCATCACATGTAAAGTTATGGACGATTAACTAATTAATAATAATCTTAACCATTAACTAGGTGGCGTTGGCGTCACAACAGGTTCTGTCATATTTTGTGAGTAAGCATTTGTACCAAATACAGATACAGATGTTCTGTCAAATTTTCTGAGAGTTCGTAGCAAATATACTTACATACGTTCTGTTATATTTTCTGGGTAAGTATTTGAGCAAAAACCCATACATAGATTCGGTCATATTTTGTGAGTAAGCGTTTGTAGTATATACCCATACATGCATCCTGTAGTTTTTTCTAAGGTTTATACAAATAAGACATACCTTTATTATTTTCTGTGAGAGTCCGAAACAAGGTTTATACAAAATAGACATACCTTTATTATTTTCTGTGAGAGTGTCCGAAACAAGGTTTATACAAATAAGACATACCTTTTCTGTGAGAGTCCGAAACAAGGTTTATACAAAATAGACATACTTTTATTATTTTCTGTGAGAGTGTCCGAAACAAAATAATATGCTCTTTCCTTTTCTCTGAGTAAGTGTCTATACAAGTAGAGAAGCGTTCTTTTAACTCCTCTAGATAAAGTGTTGGTTATGTAAGTGTTATAAAGAGAATGGTTAAAGATTTGAAGGAAGAAATGCATGCACGGCAATTAACTGACTGATAGACAGCTAGATAGAGAGAAAAGGAGATGTGAAGAACAAGAGATGATAATAGAGGGACAGAGGGAGAAAGAGAGAAAACAGGAAAACAAGGAGGTGTTGTGAGGAAAAAGAGAAATAAAATAGGGAAAAGAGAGAAGAAAGAAATGGAGAGAGAGAGAGAGAGAGAGAGAGAGAGAGAGAGAGAGAGAGAGAGAGAGAGAGAGAGAGAGAGAGAGAGAGAGAGAGAGAAAAGATGAGAGATAGAGAGAAATGGAGAAGGAGTGAAATGATGGAGAAAGAAAGAGGGAGAGAGGAATTGTGAGACAAGAAGTAAGAAGAATAAAATGATGGAGAAAGAAAGACAGAGAAGAGGAATTGTGAGACAAGCAGTAGGAAGAATAAAAAGATGGAGAAAGAAAGAGAGAGAAGAGGAATTGTGAGACAAACAGTAGGAAGAATAAAAAGCAGGCGTAACAAAGATGGAGGGATGTGAGATGAAGTGTGAGAAAGAAAAGGGAAGAAGGGTAGGGAGCACATGGGAAAGACAAACAACACTTTAAAATACAAATTAGCAATCTAACCAAGTGAACATGTACCAATCCAAAATCTCACCAATCTATTTTGTTCATAATATGAAAAGTTGGTTCAGAGAGTATGTAAAATTTAAAGACAAATGTATGTTTGTGGTATCCTTCCAATATTATGTTCAACCAACATAACGTATCTTGTTGTGCCAGCGAATTAAACATTGAAGCTAAGTCGTTATTATGAGCAGTGATTACAGTGCAGCTTGCACTTGATCAGATTATATTCATGTTTATGATGAAAAGATAGGACAGATTGTATTTGTTTATTCCTTCTAAATATTGTTAAACTTTTCTTTTTAATTTTTATTAATTGTTCAATCTCGCATATCAGTTAGTCCAACGTAACTTCCTTTGTTTGTTAACGTAATATGTAGTAATAGTCCCACGATTACGTCTTGTTCTCTGTCCGTCTATATATCTATTTATATATCTATTGTATACAATCTATTTCTCGGTTTAAATAAATAAAAGGGGCCTTAATTCAAATTGACGGCGTACCATCATATCGCCGTAACAATTGCAGATATGTGTATTTAACCTGTCGCCCATACTCTGTATCGGCACTTGTAATTGTTTTATATCATTAACTAGTAATGTTTGGTATAATTCATTACTACAACGTCATTCCAGAGTAAAGCGCGACAGTATAGTCATTAATTATTTCCACTCGCCTTGTCGACAAATTATTATTAATAATTGTTAGTGTACGTTTCTTTCAGAAGTGTTGCCGTTATCCATTATTACTTTAATTGTGGGAAAATATTGTTAATATTTATTGCTTCATAAATTGTGGACAAAGAGTTAACAGTATTTATTACTGTTCTCTTTGTGCACAAAATATATCAGTATTTGCTGGTACTCACTTTGTGGACAACACTTTATTAATATAACTTTTTGCGTGCGTGACGTTTCAATAAAATAAGTCGCTATGATATAGATGTTGAACTGCGCTGAAAGCTGAGCCAGTATTATCAGCTTGTACTTGGCTAGGTAAAACGCGTTATCAGTACCGTTTGATCTATTTACAAATTTGTATCAATATACATCATGCCATCCGGTCTGTTTACAAATGTTTATCAATACACATCAGCGTTTTAAGTAAAGTGTTATTTACTCTCCTTGATGTGCAAACAAACGCAGTCGATATTCCTATTAGAGAGTTATAAATAAATTTAACTACTCGAATTGCGCAGTTAAACGACAGGTGAGCGCACAATTATTGAATTAGTATTAACGCATCAGTATTCTCAATAGGAAAGCAACAACACACACACACACACACACACACACACACACACACACACACACACACACACACACACCCCCCACATCCTCACAATAGCATAGATACAGACAAATAAAACACACAATGCACAAGTACACAAGCACATATTCGCCCACTAAAACAGACCTCAACACACTGACATACACTCCTGATTTAAAAAGTTAAACGACAAAGATTCATTCTGTAACATTTTGAAGTGGAAGCTTCTGAAATTCGTTTCAAAATATATTTTTGTTCTAACCCCACTGCAAACATCTATCGATTTTGTGGAGAGAAAAAAAAAAGTGAGTTTCCAAAAATCTCCTAAAGGGAGAATTCAAGACCTACACAGTTACAGTTGACGCAGTTTGTGCAATGCTGTCAACCAGAGCAGTACACAAGTCTTATCTTGTTCACCATGCGTCAACCCAATCAATAAACTACATTCAAAAATGTCCTCAGGAAATATTCCATTAAAAACATAATCACATGCGAGCAGACTTGTCGCCAGAGATACGCTACAGTGCAAAGCTCCACATATAAAATAAAATAAACAGTCTTGAACAAAAAGTTCCCTAAAAACTTCAATAAATATAAATACAGGTTCTGTTTTAAAACAACAAACACTATTCTTCGGCAGTCATTACGTCCACAAACCAGTCAAACATAAACGTGTGAATAACTATTATTTACATAAATATATGTAATGTATTTCTCAATGAATAAACAATATTGATTCTTATTTCATATACATAAGTTCTTATATCCTTAATGATATAAAATATAAGGAAATAATATTCAAAGAACTATAAACATACATAAATGAATTATACATAAATACATTTACACACATACTACTCTTTTTATGGTTTGTGTGCATGCTTGCATCTTGTGTATGTGTGTTTGTGTATGCGCGCGCGCGCGCGTGTGTATGTGTATGCATGTGTGTGTGAGTTTGTATGCAATTTTGAAATGTGTGCGATAAAAAGAGAAACGCTCTGATGTCCAACAATTTCTAGAATTTGATTCCGATTGCTTTTCAAGTCCAGTCGAATTGTATGCAAATACTGTTGAGATGAAGTCGATCGGAAAGGACTGGGGCAGTGAAGTATGGCATGGCCCGTGTTTGGAAATGCTACACTAGCCAAGTAGTTTCGATCCATAAAACTGAACTATTGACAGAAATAAAAGAAGCTTTCATATACATGCAACTGGAAACATAAAAGTTGGGCTCATTTTAAAATTCCTTTTAACGTTTTGTCTTGTACTTCCTGTATTAAAAAAATGGAAATCATGTATCTAGAACTATGGGTTAGGAACTGCAGAATTTTCAGCCTCCTGGTAAGATAAGAATTTTTTGTTGTTGTTTTTTTGTTCAGTGAGGTTGCACGGTGTGAATTTTATTCTCATGTCGGGGTGATATAGAATAAGTTTTGCGTAGTAATGCGGTTAGAAATTAAAAATAAATAATAATAATAATAATAATAATAATCACAGTAGCAGCGGTAGTAGTAGAATTTGCAGCAGTAGTAATATTAGTAATAGCAGTAGTAGTAGCAGTAGCAGATGTAGTAGTAGTCCAGTAGTAGTAATAATAGCAATAGAAGTAGCAGTAGTAGTAGTAGCAGAAGTAGTAGTAGTAATAGAGTAGTAGTAGCAGTAATGGCAGCAGTAGTAGAAATAGCAGCAGCAGAAGTAGTAGTAGTAGTAGTAACAGCAGTAATAGCAGTATTAGTAGTAGGAGTAGTAGTAACAGCAGTAATAGCAGTAATAGTAGTACCAGAAGTAGTAGTAGTAGCAGCAGTAGTATTAGTAGTAGCAATAGTAATAACAGCAGTAATAGTAGTGCCAGAAGAAGTAGTAGTACTAGTAGCAGTAGCAGAGGTAGTAGCAGTAGTAGTAGTATTAATAGCAACCATGGTAGGAGTAATAGCAGTAGTAGTAGTAGCAACAGTAGTATTAGCAGTAATAGCAGCAGCAGAAGTAGCAGTATTAGTAGTAATAGCAGTAGTAGCAGTAGCAGAAGTAGTATTAGCAGTAATAGCAGCAGTTGTAGTAGTAATAGCAGCAGCAGAAGTAGCAGTATTAGTAGTAATAGCAGTAGTAGCAGTAGCAGAAGTAGTAGTAGTAATAGTAGCAGTAGTAAAAGCTGCAGCAGTAGTAGTAACAGCAGTAGTAGCAGCAATTAGAAAACTGTAATACATCAAAACACCAATCAATCGGACTTGTCCGCGCGTCTATCAGTTTAACTGATTCATCTTTAACAACAATAATTTAATTAAATATTAATCTTTCACCGCACTAATTTAACAGTGGTTATTATTGCTTAAAAGCATTAATTTAACAATCATTAATACTTACTTACTTCTACATGTAACGAAAAATAGAAAATTGTGAATTTCTATCTGCACTGTTTTAGTAACTTTTATCAATGCAAATTTAATAATCTTAAGCAACACTAATGTATAATGTAGTTAATTTCTAAAGTATTATGTTCTCACTATTATTAAAAAATATCTTTAATGATACTAATTTTATTATTTTTGTTATCCTATATTAAAGTGCTTGTAAACACTACAAAGCTAAGAACTCTTCAGCAACATGAAATTGTCATCTTTGAAATACATAATTTGGTCAATTTAACAAAGCTAAATAAATGGACCTTGATAAAAATAATAAACGCATCTTAACGACATTATTTCAGTCCTGTTATCAATACAAATAGAGCCAGTTTAAATTAATAATACCATTTTCAGTAACTTTTTTCAGCAATTATTTAATCATATAAGAGCATTAATTTATACATCTATTACAACATAAATCTGTCATCGTAACAACATCAACTTAGCCAATTTGACAAAAGTAGCTTATTTGTCTTTAACAATAAATGTTTATACATTTCTAACACAAACCTGTCATTTAGCAACAATAGTTCCACACGTAACAACAGTAAATTGTCATCTTAAACAACAATAGTTCGACACGTAACAACAGTAAATTGTCATCTTAAACAACAATAGTTCCACACGTAACAACAGTAGATTGCCATCTTAAACAAAAATAAAATAGTGGCTTGAACAAAAGTAACACTTTAGTCATAAAATACTTACGCAATTTAACACACTAACCTATCGTCATCAACAACACGTATTCAGTCATATACAACTAATTTAAACAATTGAGCAACAGCAGCCTGGTTATCATTAAAGTTATCGCCTTCAACGTCGCTAATTTAGTCGTCATTAACAATTCAGTAGCATTTAACATTTAACATCAGCATGCTTATTTATCATATTTAAAAATAATGTGAAACACAACTAAAATATGATCATGTTTAATACACTAATTGTACTGTATGTGCCTTAGCTTTAAAAGCGCTGATTTATAATTTTAATAACAATCATTTAGTCATATTTAAAAACAGTAATTTGCTCATATTTAACAGCTTCACAGGAGTAACCTTTAACAGTATGATATTTATACTCTTTAAACAATGCCAATGTATACACCTATAACTTCCACCCATATCAACTAATTTACTGATGCATGCGAACACTCATTTGTCTAATTTGCATTTAATCTGGCAGGGAAAAAATAATCAATAGAGAAAAACAAACCAACTCCAATCAGTAAAGCATTGTAACGTCATCTGGTTCTGGTTACCATAGTTACCCTTGCATTAAACTGTAGGCAGATCTTTTATGAAAGCCATTCTGCAGCTTATCTTAGTAACAAACAAGCATTTTGCATACCGCCATGCTTTTTATCTCAGGAAGTCCTTGCGAAAATGGGGCAAATGAATAAATTACCATAAATGTATAATTATTAGTATGCCTCACATCAAACGCTTACGTTATTCATGCAGGCTGAAACAGATTTACTTATAGAGTACGTTTCACATTCGGGAGGGCTAACTTTACACCTCACTCTTTCACTTACTCACACACACACCACATACAGGCACACACCACCCATACACAGGCACACACAACCTTTTAAACATCAAATTCTGGAACTCATCCAACTTATAATCTTGCTTGATATATTTATAATCCAACTGACTATTAGAATCTAACTTTAAAGTGTATTAAACGAAAATTACAAGATATACTGAATCTCACTTTGTTGCATAATGTTAGATCTAATCATACTGAACGTGGGAACAAATACACTACACTTTCAAACTAACGCCATTGCACAACACTACTCATTTTCTGCGCCGCTTGACGTAAATATACTTCCTACTTAACCCTGCTTATTATACGTCACAATACATTACCTCCAACCATGCCGCACTCGCTTTATACAAAAGCAACGGAAACTACGTCACCGTTCGATAAGCGTTCAATTTAAAAATAACATTAACAGGCAAATTCTCTGCAAGGAATGGCTGGTTCCTCTTGGAACCAACGCACGTAGTCCATGTGTAAAGCACGTTTTATGAAATGCTGCAGCAGACATAATTCTATGCCTTGCAGGCACGTGTCCCCCCCCCCATCCGTAGATAATTATAACTGTGACCTCAAGATTTATTTGTGACCTTGGATACTTAACTGGGCGTGGTGAGTGCGTCACGGGACGATGAACTTATCTATCATCTCGGCACATGTTGGGGTCTTCAATTAACTAGAAAGATATGCGCAGAAAGATTACCTCTTGAAAGTACAGTATCCGAACGAAGGCTGCACCAAAAAAAAAAATTCTTATAAAATAAAACATGTAAAAGAATGATGGTGAAGAGGTGATATGCAGCGATGGTATGTGTCAGAGAGAATGTATTCTCAGAATCCAAAATTGCTCAGAGACATTTTTCCAGAACGATGATGCATGAAAGTGTGTGCTGCAAGATTATCATGAACTTGAGAAGAACCTGTCAGAAAAGTGTCAAAAACGTTGCGTCACAAAGACGATATAAAATATTGCCACAACATGATGTCTGGCGATGGATGTCTGAAAGAGTATGTCAGAAAGATGATGTAAAAAAAGTAGGTTCGGGAGAATGGTGAGGAAAATATGGTGTTGAAAAGATAAGGTCAGAAATATGGTGTCATGAAGCAGTTTCACAAACATGGTCTCTAGAATATAGTATAAGTTTTATGGTGTCCTAAAAGGGTGTCAGAAGTATGGTGTCACAAAGATGTTGCAAATCTCTCAGACAACATTGCAGTCAGGACGAGAGTTTGAATTTCTTATGAAATATAACTCTACGGGATCATCACTGACGTAAAATTTTAAAAGATTCTTTAGAGAATATTAAGCGGTTTACTAATAAATTTAAATACTGGATCATTTGATGATTTAATTATAGACTATAGAAATCCATTTCAAATCCACTAATGACCATCAGGATTTGTGATTTCATTTTCTAAAGAGTTGCACGTAGCATTCACAATAATAATGGCAAAAATTCGATCTCACTTTATTGGCATGGTTTTATGTGATAAAAAATAATGGCAAAAATTCGATCTCACTTTATTGGCATGGTTTTATGTGATAATAATAATGGCAAAAATTCGATCTCACTTTATTGGCATGGTTTTATGTGATAAAAAATAATGGCAAAAATTCGATCTCACTTTATTGGCATGGTTTTATGTGATAAAAAATAATGGCAAAAATTCGATCTCACTTTATTGGCATGGTTTTATGTGATAATAATAATGGCAAAAATTCGATCACACTTTATTGGCATGGTTTTATGTGATAAAAAATAATGGCAAAAATTCGATCACACTTTATTGGCATGGTTTTATGTGATAAAAAATAATGGCAAAAATTCGATCTCACTTTATTGGCATGGTTTTATGTGATAAAAAATAATGGCAAAAATTCGATCTCACTTTATTGGCATGGTTTTATGTGATAATAATAATGGCAAAAATTCGATCTCACTTTATTGGCATGGTTTTATGTGATAAAAAATAATGGCAAAAATTCGATCTCACTTTATTGGCATGGTTTTATGTGATAATAATAATGGCAAAAATTCGATCACACTTTATTGGCATGGTTTTATGTAATAAAAAATAATGGCAAAAATTCGATCACACTTTATTGGCATGGTTTTATGTGATAAAAAATAATGGCAAAAATTCGATCTCACTTTATTGGCATGGTTTTATGTGATAAAAAATAATGGCAAAAATTCGATCTCACTTTATTGGCATGGTTTTATGTGATAATAATAATGGCAAAAATTCGATCTCACTTTATTGGCATGGTTTTATGTGATAAAAAATGATCCGAACACGTCAGCTGAATTTACGGTGAGTGAAACGAATAGCCTAACACATGTACATGTTCGAACAGAAACGCAACCCACAGGCAATGCATGCTTATTAGTAAATTACAATAATTGTTATTATGTTAGCCATCGTGTTGTGTACATGACTGTAGTCAATGAAGCACGTTAGCCAACACATCTATCAAAAATTCACTTGATATTTCAATAATAATAATAACAACAACAAAATAATAATAATTTCAATGTATGAGCTTATATTATTTATCTTTTTGAACACTTTGTATGTAGTTTCATTAAATTTATTTCCAAGTAAGCATTCAAACCACCCATTTCTCAGTCCTTGCACCTTTCTAACACTGAGCTGAAAATCTATGTTATCCACACGGAGCCTGCTTGATGCAGCACCATTGGTTGTTCTTATGATTAACCAGGGAATCTTCTTTGAGTTTAGTCGCTTATGTTCTTGTGCACCGGAATCATTCCTGGCCCGAAAAATAAGGGGGCATAGACTGTCTGCTAATATTTTCCCAAAGAATTCTAGCCGGATGCTACTCGCACCATATCTCATTCAAGTCGAAATGAGTGTCCTCGAACGCTAAACTGATATTTTAATTATTGATTTTCTCTCTCCCCCCCACCTCCGCACTCTGACGTATCCCGTTAATCATGCACAGAGCCAAGTTTAACTGTACGCTATTTGATCTGTTTCCCGTTCCGCCATTTATGTCTAGTTGCCTTTCCGCCTGTTGACTAACACGTTTTGGTCCTCATTTATACTTGATATATATATCATAAACTTAAGACGTATTGGTCCTCATTTATACTTGATATATCGTAAACTCAAGACGTATTGGTCCTCATTTATACTTGATATATCGTAAACTCAAGACGTATTGGTCCTCATTTATACTTGATATATCGTAAACTCAAGACGTATTGGTCCTCATTTATACTTGATATATCGTAAACTTAAGAACGTTTCTTAGGTAACGTGTGTAGATTATAACAAGTATTACAATATATATTATATGCACATACGTGTGTGTTATATTTATTTAATTTTGTTATTGATTTTGTAAATGTATTTTGTTTCAAATTTTAAGTTTCTCATCTCTTGAATACATATTGACATGATTATCGGAACACGGATTTTTTCCACAAGAGTTTCTTTATTTTAAATAAACAAACAAACAGATACAAGTGACTTATACCCTTTAATTCTGAGAAAATAACTGCATGACTAACAAACTTCAAGGTACCTAATATATGAGTAAAAGTGAAGAACACTCTTGTACAGGTCCCTTAAAAATTTAGTTGACACGTGAGAATACTCACACATTAGACACCTACAGACGCAGGCAGCACTTTAGAACGCTCAAACACACGACACCTAGAAACACAGGTAATACTTTAGAACGCTTACACACGTGACACCCACAGACACAGGCAACACATTAGAATGCTTACACGCATGACAGCCACATATATGCAACACATTAGAACGCTCATACATAGGACATCTACAGACATCGGTAACTATAGAACGTTCTCATACGTAGGACATCTACAGACATCGGTAAGTATGGAACGTTCTCAAACATAGGACATCTACAGACATCGGTAACTATAGAACGTTCTCACACATAGGACATCTACAGACATCGGTAACTATAGAACGTTCTCACACATAGGACATCTACAGACATCGGTAACTATGGAACGTTCTCACACATAGGACATCTACAGACATCGGTAACTATAGAACGTTCTCACACAACATCTATAGGTTTCACTTTAGATCACATTGGCACAGATCATTGAGAGACATATAATGCTCATTGGCTTGCTTGCATCCTTGCTAACCGGATGGAAGAAGGTCCGTTTATTTGTTGATTTCTTCTGAATCTAACAATATGTTGAAAGACTATAGTTAAAGTGCTCTTTACACCTTACAATCAATATGTCGAAAGACTATAGTGAACTCTTTAGCTAAAGTGCTCTTTACACCTGTACAATCAACATGTTGAAAGACTATAGTGAACTCTTTATTTAAAGTGCTCTTTACACCTTACAATCAATATGTTGAAAGACTATAGTGAACTCTTTAGCTAAAGTGCTCTGTACATCTTACAATCAATATGTTGAAAGACTATAGTGAACTCTTTAGCTAAAGTGCTCTTTATACCTTACAATCAATATGTTGAAAGACTATAATGAACTCTTTAGCTAAAGTGCTCTGCACACCTGTACAATCAACTGCTTAAATTCAATGACGTCGTTTACTTTCACGAAGCACTCGTCCTGGAATTCTAAAATCAACAGCTTACTTACTTAATGTACACTCCCCATTTATGTCCTGGATTGCTAAAATAACAGCTTACTTACTTAATGTACACTCCCCATTTATGTCCTGGATTACTAACATCAACAGCTTACTTACTTAATGTACACTCCCCATTTATGTCCTGGATTGCTAAAATCAACAGCTTACTTACTTAATGTACACTCCCCATTTATGTCCTGGATTGCTAAAATCAACAGCTTACTTACTTAATGTACACTCCCCATTTATGTCCTAAGCGTCTACAGAGATGCATTGAGTTCTTTCACCATGGCTTATGTCTAAGGAATCGAGGAAAACGGCAGTCAGAAGTAACAGCAACAAGGAAGTTGCCGTGAATTTTCTTTCCAAAGAAACAAAACATGAAGCAGAAAAATCAAAAAAGAACTAAGGTGTTTGCGTCTCGTAATGTCTAATGTCTTTGCATGTCTTATTTGAAATGTTGACTGGACGACTCCAGAAAAGCAAATTGCCAGAACATAGCTGAATCAATATCACGATTGTTAAACTGAAGAATGGAAAGCAGATTTGTTTAGAATCATCAGGACAAGTCATTAAATATACTATGAGTTTGCTCAATGAACTGACAGTTACAGCCATTTTTACATCCTGGGAGAAATGCGAGTACAAGGTCATAGCTGTAAGCAAGTCACGGTGGCAGTTTGTTGTTCCGAATGGAATCCAGTCGACCTAGGCTAGAGGGAGTCTGAACGTGTAGCAGGAAACGTTGTATTTGTATCAGTTGTTAATTTTATTCACAAATAAAGCGAAGGCAAAACACACACAAAAAAAATGGTATGGCACCAATGGAAAATAGTAGAAAGCACTCATTGTTTTGTGTATACTGGTTTTAACATTTAAGAGGTTAACTTAAAACAGCAAATGTATTCTCTGTATAGATGGCGATTATATTTTGTTTCGCAATTAGTCTTGCATTCCCATTTGTTTTTGAGCAAAACATGAAACTAAAATTAATAAGGTTTGCCTTTCAAGAAATAACGATTTAGGAATAATAATATGTGGTGGCTCTGTTTCTCTTACTGCCTTTTCTTGCTAATATTCTGTGAGTAATTGCAAAAATAAAAAACCTCAAGCTGGGAATCATAGAAGGTACGGAAGACGCATACACACTAACAAAAGCATTATGTTACAAATCTCAAATCTTGATGCGGAGAGTGCATCAGACAGAGGGAAAACATCTCTACGATTAGCGACTGGTGTGGACTGCTACCAAGAGCCCTGCACACTAGCCTTTCTAGGTGTCTCTCTCTTAACTCCCCTGTGACCTTGGCGCTTCAGTTTGTATGCTTCACAGATCAACCGGTATGATTGCATTACAATCACTGACGCCAACAGCAAGTCTCTACACGTTAAGAAACTAAAGCATGATTGTCAACAGGAAAAGGAAGCATACAGTTGGATTATTGATGTCAAATTGTGGAAAATCATTGTTTAGCTTATTCATGCTGGACAGGCCTGAATTGGCGAGATAAGGTATGACGTGCAGTGTGCCCAATGAATGGCTTCCTCTAAAGCAATTCCACCATTGTTGCACAGCACGAACAGTGTTCGCATAAATGACGGTGCTGTTGATGATTTTTTTAATATTATTATTAATTGTGATTAGGATAATATTACTTCAACTAATATTAACACTCAACGACCTTAACAACTGCTGCAATTAGTGACATTGATTGCACTTCTGAAGGATTCGCGTATACATGGGTTTATTAAACCCACTACTACACCACGACCACCTCACCACCACCATTCCCCTCCCCAGCTGCTGTCATGTAAAATAAACCTGAATAGGTTTTGTTTCTGACTGGTAAATGACTGACTACCGGATGGTGTTAAATGACTGAATACCCGTTGGTTGTAAATATACAGTGGCAGGTTTTCTTTGTGCAGAAGAACACGCCACAACGGTTGAAGAGGCATGCACATGTACGAACAATTTAAACAACAAAAAAAACAAAACAAAAACAAAAAAACCCCAAACAAACTAATATGTTAATATGAACATGAAAATATAAAATATTTTTTTTATAAAACAACGCGTGGGTTTTACAAATATCACGCCATGGTTAAAAATCATACCATTTCTCGTGCACCAAGGCAATTTAACAATTTAACAAAAGAAAAACGATTGTTATAAATTCAGCTCAAAATAGACTTTTGCTGGGTTTTCTAAATGGCTAGTCGACTAGCTAAAGGTTTCGTTTCATTTGATTCTATATAGCAAGTTGACGAGCTTGATTCTAAATGACTAGCTACAGGTTTCGTTTAATTTGATTCTGTATAACAAGCAGCAGTTACAGAAAACCAGAAACGAATCCTTAAAGTCCTTTGCAACTGACAGTTCTAATTTCTGCTTCAAATTATTAATTCGCCTACTCCTCAGTTACACTTTTCCATCCGGGGGGGGGGGGGGAAGGCTGTTTTCCCATTCATAGCACCTATTCTGTTCCTAGGCTCGAACCCCCTCCCCCTGACAGGGTTCTGTTCGTCATGATTAGTGGACAGTGAGGAGAGAAAACAAACACACACAAAGCCATACTGACATTACAATAACTCAGTGCGAGACAGTAACAATATGACGATAAATCAGATGGTCACAAAATCCACCTATTGAATCAGACTATGACACAACCTTTAAAATAAGAATAATTATTTAATAAAATTTACGAATGGAAAAGCATTGATAAAATACAAGAAGCGAACAATAACAATTAGATGTCAGACTGATAATATTTTGAAATCAAGAATCAAGAGACAAAAATAACATCAAAACAAAATACACTCCAAAGATTATTTTTTGATACATCCAGGCACAAATCCTTAATAGTAAACTAACCACTCTGTTAATTAATAATATTTAAACTAAAGGGAGAAAACATGAGTAAACATGGGCCACATATGGCTGCAGTGACAAAGGACGAAACAGACGAGACAGATAATGGCAAACACAACTGCTGACCCTCTGCTCTCCACATACTAACATTCCGATGCAGGAATCGGGGAATTTTATACCTGCACTATCCTGTCTCCGAATACCCAAAGATCAAGACTGCAAACTACCGGTATAGGCAAAAGTCTACTAGTATCTCCCAGCTCTCCAAAAACTAACTTTCCGATACAGAAATCGAAATTTGAGAAAGCTGAGTCTATATAGCTGGCAGAAAATGGCCAGAATGTCAACATCCCTTGAGTCCAATCAAAATCAAAACAATACGCAGAGCTGGCTAACGAGACGTGCTTGACATGCATCCACGCCATACATATCTTCAAGGGAGGTAATTAAAACAAACGAAAGTTTACAACTGCAGTACAAGCAGGAAAAGCAGCTTAATTTAAATGTACACTAAATGCCCTCAACTCATTTACATGTAAAATAATAAATAGTTTAAAAGTTTAAAAAATGCGAAAATATTGCAAAATGTTGTAGGAAAAAATATAGCAGTGGAATAATTATGTCACAGAATCTTATCAGATCATTAAAACAATGGGGTTCATTTTCATTTCATTATGTTCGTAAAAGATTATTTGTTAGACGAGTGATTCCAAGGAATATAAAATGTGTTAAGGCACACCTCAAAATCAATAGTAAAGTAACTAGTGCACACACTAAGAAAGTCAAGGGCAATTATGACGCTCAAATAAAGCTTTTATATTAAGTTACTTACCAAATAAAACTCTTTTCTATCTATTCTTTCACCCGTCCGTCCGTCCGTCTGTCTGTCTGTCTATCTATCTATCTATTGCCTGTCTTTTGCAAACGTCGCGTTATTAGTTTCACACTATTAATGGTAAACGGGGGCTGGGGGTCGGGAAGGAGGGATAACTAACAAAGCCCAAGCAAAACCTGTGCTATTCAGCGTTATTTCAATCAGCCATCTTTGCTGTCGGACTTTTATCCCTTCTAGTGTCCACACCGGATTGTCGGTGAATGACGAACGGAAACTGAGCATAAGCACAAACAGAATTAAAAAATAAAAATAAACAAAATACATCTTCCACTCAGAGTCCCTTAAAACTGCCTGTCATTAATCCTTTGTTACAATTACGTAATGCTCCTTTGTTACAATTACGTAATGCTCCTGTGTTGCGCGGTGTCAGCCGGTCTCTTACGGCTAACGAGCGCTTGGCAACCAGACTCCACTGTTTTGTTTACCTAGTAACCATACTAAGCAGCAAGCATGTGGCAGTAAGGTAGTAGTTTACGCGCGCGCACACAAAGCATGTCCATATAGGCATTCACGAATTGCACGTAGAGTTTGATTGAAAAGTATATTTTACAAATACGTTCTGCTTGTTTATCGATTAATGTAAAATGAAATCTGCTCTCGAAGATAATTTACTGCTGAATTTCACAACTGTATTGTGTTATGGTTGAGTGAATCTCAAACAACACAAAGCCTGTTGTACTGGATTTTCAGTCTCAAAGAAAAAAAGAATACAAACTATCCACTCCCAGCAAAAAAAAAAAAAATAATAATAAACAAAACAAAACAAAAAATGTAAAACGGGGCAACTTCACGACAATAAGTACTGTGCTGTGATGGTGCAGCTTTACATCACAACCGCCTATTAATATTTCACTCTTGCCTTTGCAGATTTACTCTTAAGAAATCCAGATAATCTAAGGAGTTTGCTAATTATGTCAGCCGACACGATCCTGCCCAACCCACACACACCCCGACGCTCCTTCACACAACAACTGTATCGGACAAAAATTTCGGAAGTGTGGCGAAGTAAATTTGCCTTTCCCCACGTGTAGACTTAACTGTTATATAAATTGTTAAATTGTCGACCTAGGGCACTCCTTACGATGGTATCTTTGTAAGTGTCAGAGTTGGAGAAAAACCACTTCCAATTGGATGAGTAGGTTTTATTATCCAATGGAAAAGATTTACAGAAATGAGACCAGACAATGGGCCTAGATCAAAAGTTTACCTGCTGTAAAGAAATCTATTATCTAATCACTTGAATATGGAGTGGCAAGAAGTCAGGTGATGAAAGGCAACCTTTAGCTCTCGGATTCCATTACAGTATAACTAACTAAACTTACACCACAGCCAGTGGTTTCAGATCGGCAGAAAAGTAGACAACACATGGCCACATGTTATCATATAAGTGAATGTTTAGACGTGATATGGCTAGAGCGATGACAAACTTTTGATACCAAATTGTTCCACTCAGTGGCATGTGATTAAGGTTACCAGACCGTTAAACGTTTAGAGCCAATGAGCTGAAAACCGTGAACTCGTAGAAATGTGTGGCAGATGGTGCCAGTGATTTCTTAGTCAAGACATGACCAATGATGCCAAACTGGTTTACTCACAAACAAGATGTGAACAGTGCTTCTAGACTTCTAAACTCTTCAAACAAGATTTGACTAATGGTATCAAGTCGGCGTGCTTTGAGACAAAATGTGACCAGTGATGCCAAATGGATGAACTCTTAAGCAAGATATGACTTGAGTAATCACACCAATCAGTTCAGGACAAGATGTGAACAGTTATGCGATTCTAAGAACTCCGGATCGATAAAGAAAGAAACACGTGTTACGTGGGTGCGAATTATTTCGTAATGGTTTCAGCATGGGGATTAATTTTGTGTTCTACATCTGGATATATGTGTGTTTGTGTGTGTGTGTGTGTGTGTGTCTGTGTGTGTGTGTGTGTGTGTGAGAGAGAGCGAGAGAGAGAGAGAGAGAGAGAGAGAGAGAGAGAGAGAATGTAGTCACGATGCTGATGTTGGTGGGGTTCTGGAAGAACAATGATAATCAATACCAGTAGAATGCTGTCCCTGCAGTTTACTGAGAGGAAACAGATTTCTGAATTTTAAATTTATATATGCTATATAGCAAGAGGTAACAGATTTCTCGATTCGATTCGATTATAAAGAGGTCAACTATTTTATATTCACAAAATTGATGTTGAAGTTTTAAGTTATTAATAATGAGTACTTGCTAATATATATATACTTTTTAATAAAGTGAATAATGGAGATTAAAATAAATCAAAAGTAAATTATACAGCATGATCGAAAGAAGAACTAATGGAGATAAAATAAATGCGAAATGCAATGCGAGTGGACAAGTCAACCAGAAAATATCAACAAGGATAAGGACTGAATAAGCAGTGGATGCAAATATACTTATTGTGTTATATGATGGGGAATTTTCCCATATATTATTTTCATGTTGTAATTTAAATTGAATGCTACCTGTAATTTGAATGACGTGTGCTTGCATCATGCTTGTTTCGGAAGTGAGGTCCTGGACGAATGAGTCGTGCATGGTGGCAGATTTACTGACCGGTGTTTGATGTTTGCGCTAATTAGGTGAGCGAGTGTTTGTTGTTTAAATGGCCAATAAACGTAGCAAGGGATTAATTTGCGGCTCGTGTGCGTTTTTGGAGATACAATGGGATGCATTGTTACTGGATCGGCAGAGGTGGTCAGAAGTTGTTACGAAAGTCATAATCATATTAGTTCTAAGTAATTGACCGGATCGAAGGCGTGTCTAGCAGACACAGGTGTGATTTCAAGGGAGATAAAGGTGATAGCGAATTTTACTCATTACTCTTTCTTCAGTGGTCTCTTGGGATGAACGTTTCAAAACTGGGTCCCTCCCTACATTGGGTTGTACACAGACCAGTAAAACCCTGGCTGGATAAGGTAAAAGCATCTTTGTATTGTGTGAATGGTTAGATTTTATTATGATGTTATATACTATGTTTTATTTTGAACATGTTAACATTTCTTTCTTTCAGAGGCCTATGCCAAACTTAGTATTTATTAATAGAACAATTGACTGGACGCTTAGACTCTGCAATTGCTTGTGTTTCAGGGTTTTTGTCTTTTAGATTTTTGTTTCTGATTTCTGGATTTGATTTCTTCTTGATCTTTGATTTCAACGTGGGCTTTCGAATCTATTCCTGATGTGATGTCATGTCCTATTGAGTCTATTCCTGATGTGATGTCATGTCCTATTGAGTCTATCAGAGTGTGTACGTCACTCCAGGGCATGGGAAGTGACTACAGTGTGGCTAGAACTGAATGGGGCATTAGGATGAAAACTGTTACTTATTTTTCTAAATCTTGTTAACTTTTCTTTTATTAAAATTCTTTTAATTCTCTTATTTTAACCTCCCGTATTTGTTAGTGAAGTAATTTTTATCGTTTGTTATTGTAGTCTGAAGTGATAATCTAAGGATTGCGTCTTGTTCTCTGCTCGTCTATTCATAATTGTCATATATCTATTCATAAACATCGATTCTCAGCTATAACTGAGCGGGGGCCGGAGCCAACTTGGCGGCGTACTAGATATCGGAGTTAACAGTTGCAGATATAGATATATAACCAGTGACCCATACTCTGCCTCGGCACTTGTAGAAGTCTTGTATCATATCTAAATACGCATATTTGATATAATTCATTATTATAAAGTCACCCCGGAGTACAGCGGCGACACTTACAACTGACGATTTTACGTAATTTTAACACAGTTACGGATAGTGGTCCATTACATATAATTTGTTCACCTGCTCATATAATGTCTTATAAGAAGCAACGTGCACCCACGCACACACGCACACGACTTGTAACAAATTGAACGTTAATGATAAACTTTCATGAGATAAAAGAGCAGATTTCGTAAGTGTTCAGCTTCTGTTGCGTCTCGCTTTTCTTCGTTCACTTCCTGTTCTTGTTGCTCTTTTTCCACAGTGTTGGTGTTGTTGTGTAATAGTTTCTCTATTTTTTTTTTAATATTTGGCTTCATGTTGTTTTGATTCATCACCGTCGTCGTCGTGTTGTTCTTTGTAATGCGATCTTGTTGGTCTTGGTCCGTATTCTTGTTCTTGCTGTTGTTCTTTGTAATGCGATCATGTTGGTCTTGGTCCGTATTCTTGTTCTTGCTGTTGTTCTTTGTAATGCGATCTTGTTGGTCTTGGTCCGTATTCTTGTTCTTGCTGTTCTTTAAGGCTTTTTCAGTGAATCCAATCAATGTGCTCTTTAAAATGGTTCACATCGACTGGACTATGGGCAGCGAATCAAAACAACTGTTTTAACTGGTACACAGTCAGTAGACTGCAGCAGTGAATGTGATCGAAAAGCAAACTGTTTTAACTGGTACACACCGAGTGGACTGTCGCAGAGTATCCAATCAATAAATGAACCGTTTCAATAGACGCATATCCGACGCAGACTGTCTCGCTGAATCCAAATCAATAAATTACAGCGTGTGACGAAATCAACAGTTTTCTCCAAATCCACAACGCGTGCCGTCTCTGCAAAAGTCACCGCGACTGTAGTTTCCAGTGGGTACACTTCCCGCCGGCCAACTAATTAAATTGCATCAGTCTGAGACGACTTATTCTGATTAATTATAAAAGTCAATGTTTGGAAATTAGTGGGGAGGGGGATAGGGTCCAGTAGAGTCCAGCTCACACAAATCATTGACTGCATGTATCATATAAAATAGGTCAAATGGCAGACAAAAACTAAAATATTCAAATAAATAAGAGTACTTAACATCAAAAGACTGTACGCCCACACATATAAAGTCTTTTATGACAAGGCAATATATACTCGACTAAATAACATAATTACAATATATACACGACTAAATAACATAAGACAACAAAGACAATATATACTCGACTAAATAACATAAGACAACAAAGACGATATATACTCGACTAAATAACATAAGACAACAAAGACAATATATACACGACTAAACAACAGGAGGCAACACAAGACAGAAGAAGTACTTATTTAAATTCACGTACTTATTCAGCAGAAGTACTTATTTAAATTCACGTATACCGTGTTTCCAGAGACATGCGGAGTTAATTACAGATTACTGCTAGAGCATACTGATATTATTTTATTATCATTTTCACACATACACACACAAACACACACATACACTGACACACGCACAAACACACACAAACATGCCAGCACTCTTCTGTAATATAATGCGTAGAAAAGAGCAAAATAGTTCATTGACTCTCAAAATTATACAAAAAATATATAAAACTATATTATCCAACAGAAATCAAGAACGATCAAAGAAGCACTACTAGTGTACTGGGAAGTTGTTTCTTTAAAAACTATTACAAGATCCAAAAGAAGATAATTACATATGTTCCTCCTCAGTCTGCCTTACTCTATCCCACACAACTAACGTGAAATTCACACACACACACACACACACACACACACACACACACACACACACACACACACACACACACACACACACACACACACACACACACACACTTTTACCCGCAATATCTAGACCCTCTTGTTACCACACCACTCTCTTCAACAGCCAGCCTTGTTACCAACTCCCCATCATCATTCAATCTTGCTGTCAAAACCACTTTCAATCTTCACCTATTCTCACAGCTAGCGACATTTCTAATCAATGACCTCTCTTGGCGGAAATAATCTTATCTACTTTCCTGCACATAGACTAATTAGCTCCGGCTGCTGAATGCTCTTGACAGAGCAACCATTACTTACAATGAATTATTACACTGAATGAGGAAATGGTTCTATTACACTGAATGAGGAAATGCTACTCTAATACTGAATGAGGAAATGGTTCTATTACACTGAATGAGGAAATGCTACTCTAATACTGAGTGAGGAAATGGTACTATTACACTGAATGAGGAAATGCTACTCTAATACTGAATGAGGAAATGGTACTATTACACTAAATGAGGAAATGCTACTCTAATACTGAATGAGGAAATGGTACCATTACACAGAATGAGGAAATGCTACTCTAATACTGAATGAGGAAATGGTACTATTACAATGAATGAGGAAATGCTACTTTAATACTGAATGAGGAAATGCTGTTCTAGCATCGAGTGTGGAAATGGTACTATAAGACTGAATGAATAAATGCTACATTATATTGAATGAGGAAATGTGAAACTATTATTTATTTATAAATATGGATGAGGTGAAAATGTAATAAATTTTATTTTTTGAGAGAGGCAGACAAAAATATAGAAAGGCCAATTGCAAAGGTAGACAGAAATAGAAGAAACAGAGTGACAAAGAGATGAAGAGAAATAAGCAGAGAAAGAGAGCGGTACAAACTTTTTCAACTGTCACGATAACCCACTTCTCATTTCTTCATCTAGTCCCCTAAGCTTCGCAAAAAGCTCTCAGATGCATTCCAACTAAACACTTCAAATGACTTTTTCTTTCCGTCCATCTCTGACTTTGACTGCACTCACCACTGCTGCTTTGTTTCTAAGCCCGAAATCGGTCTATGCACGGACATTTGCGCAAATGTTTACATAGAGCTTTCCTTCACTGGAGGAACACATGCCGTTCGCTGTTAAGGCAGTTGTTGCAGGTTCTTTCAATGAAGGCAATGGCCAGAGTTAAATCCCCAATTCCCAAGACAAAAGTATACATATGTAGCTCACAGTGAAGCAGTCCGGACGGTTTACATCAACAGTTTGATGGCAACTACCGGGAGTGCCAGCACACAGAACTGCATGCTCCCAATCAGAGTATTTTCAAGGACATTTTAAAAAATTGTGGTGTACACAATTTACAATATACTACACTCAGACATTTTAAAGGATTTTTCAAAACGTATTTGTTTCTCGAAAATATAGTGGACAACATATTATAATCAAACATTTCAACTATTTTAAGAAAAGTATTTGGGTTGGTGAATACAGCATGACAAAATACTACACAAACACCATTTAAATGAATTTGTGTAATTTATTTGTGTTTGTATTATACAAATACAAAATACTACACTCAGTGGAAATGAATGTAAGAACTTATTTATGTTAGTGAAAACACTTGACAAGACTGTACTCAAGACTATTTAAACTTATTGAAGAAACGTATTTGTGCTACAGAATATCGCTGACAAGACTGTCCTCACACCACTTAAAGTAATTTAAGTTTTGTGTTACAGAATATCACTGACAAGACTGTCCTCACACCACTTAAAGTAATTTAAGTTTTGTGTCAGCGAATATAAAGGGAAAGGTTTAATTCAGAACCATTTTAAATGAATTTATTGAAAACACTTATTTATTTCTGCAATATAAACTAAAAACACTACACTTAAAATTGTAATGATAAAAATATAACTTTGTATATATTAATTTTTTAAATTAATTAAAAGAATTTTGTCAATAAAAACATTAATTTGGTTAATGTGTGTGTTGTACTGTACTTTGGTCGTAACCAGGTATCTATTAATCTGGTTTAGAAATGTCCATTCCAACTTCTTGATTACGATTAAAGGTACATACACATTAGTGCTGAATCTACAACATTTAAATTTTATCTTGTGTATGGATGGAGGGGGGGGGGTGTTCCTCCCCGTTTGCTGCGCATTTTAGAATTTCACCCTAGGAAACATCTCTCATTCACGCAGTTTTATGAACATGTTGCAGAGTCAACCATTGGTAGTCATTTAGACTTAATTAGCTCGATATTCAGATACATTAGCACTTTCACAAAGATAACAGTATGTTCATTCACACACTCACATAGGCAATCTACGGGTTAATGGTTATAAAGCGGGGAAAAAACACACTCATTTCACACTTTTAATATTTCGCGTAAATCTAAGAGTAACTTCGGAAGGTGTGAACAAACCACTATAAAATAAGCCGGCAAATGCAACCCATCATGGCGGACAAAATAAAGGTAGGGCCAGTTTCCAGTGCGCTGTAGTCTCAGTAGTGCAGGGATACACTAATGATTCATCGCAAGCGAAACTACAGGTATAAAGTAATGACACTAATCATAATGTCTACTTGGCAAAGGAATGAGAGACCGCAACAAAGTTGTGTGAAGGGCAATTCATAATACTTTATAATGCTAAGGATGGC
Source organism: Sinotaia quadrata (assembly GCA_028829895.1). Taxonomy (NCBI): domain Eukaryota; kingdom Metazoa; phylum Mollusca; class Gastropoda; order Architaenioglossa; family Viviparidae; genus Sinotaia; species Sinotaia quadrata. The sequence goes on from CM054182.1 coordinate 56,857,694, forward strand.
AAGAATTTCGTGTGATTAATGTCATAAGGTCGACGGACAGTATTCACTAACGAGAACAAAATCTGGGTTTGCAAAAGAGTAGAGGAATCAGAGGTCTTCTAATGATGCGGTGATGTTGACCTTTCTAGTTGCTCCTTTTGCATTAAACCCTGTCTACTTGCTCCTGTACCTGTGACAATTTGGGCTCCGTTTAAAGATACTAGGTGATGGTGGTTACGATAACAATTTGACGTCACCACTGGAGCTTTCGTGGATCATTTCGTCATAAGACGTTCTCTGACGCAGTGCTCCAGTGGGACATGCTTCCCTCATACGAGTAGTATTCAGGGAGCGCTGGCGGTGGTGTTGCAGTTGGAGGTTTGGTTTGGTGCTTGCTCAGAGCTGACGGTTGTTGTCTGGCGCAGGTGTTGGTGGGGGGGGATCTGTTGCATGATTAGCGATGGCGTGACTGCAGTTGAAGATTTCTTTTATTATTTTTATTTTTTATACTTGTAGTTGTGTTGCGATTCTCCTGTAGCTAATTCTTGTTCTTGGTGGCTGTGGAGTAGGAGTATGTGTTGTAGTTGAGTGTTGATGCGTTTTGGTGGTGGCGTGTTGAGAGGTAGGTGCATCCGGTACTTTTCAGAGTCACTCAGCTGGGTTCGTAGATTGCTGACCGCACTCCTATTTATAAGGTGCATTTCTGTGACGGTCAATCGGGGCTGGTACTTGTCGAATCCCTCTTGTTGTGACCCCCGTGGGAGGGACGTCCGACGTGAGCCGCTACTGTGTGCGCAAGCAATAACGCAGAAAGACTGTCGTTCGCAGCTTGCTGCAACCCCTGCATAAGTGTCACTGGCTGCATCCAGGTTATTGACTTTCCACGATGAATATTCCACTCGGTTTTCCCTTGACCCACTTAGAAAATTAAAGACTTTAAAAGGCCTAATTTTGGACTTACTGATATGATACATGTTCAAGTAAACATTTTTTTAAAAATCAGATCAAGACTACTAAAATAAACCTGTAGAGATTTAAAAGGTCGTAGTCTTACATTTCAAGAATAGTCAAGAATGAATAGTTTATAAAGACAGGAATCAAAGGGAACGATGCTATTTTTAAATCTAAGTTTTGATGACTCATACAGCCCTTGTGTACATGAAAAGCACTGCGTGCAGTGAGGTGGAACTTCAATTCCAGTCCACTGAGCACAATCACAATAGTTCTCTAAGTAAATGCACTAGAACAATGATTTCTTTTTCCTTTCTTGTGGGGAGACGGTATCAGTGAAGACCAGTACTAAATGAATACGTTCAGAGTTGTTTTCAGGGCTTTTAAATAATTTAATTTCAGCCATTATTATTCTTTTTTAACTGTGTAAATTACCTGTTATTATTTGTTCTATTTGATTCATTACATTTAATAAACAGTTGTTATTATTTTTTTTCACTTTCACTTCCGAGTTATTAAATTTATGGAAGGAGGTATGTAGGCGTAAGGGGTGAGGGCTTTATCATTTTTTCTAAACCAAAAGTCAGCCAACCACATACCTTGGAAAGTGACCTTAAGCTAATTGGAGAACATGTGAAGGGTGAGAGACACTACGCATAGTCCTAAGAAGCAGTAGTACTCATGGGAGTGTAGGCGTTTCTGAACTAGTAACACTCAGGGATGGAGAATAAGATTTCGTTTTGTGTTGTTCCTGGGGATTGACTTAGTTTTCTCCGACTGCAAATGACGAAGACCCTGTCGGTGAGTGGGATTAAATAGCTCAATAATTAAGGGACTATTGTTAATCCCACCCATTTTTCACACTAAGTAAATTGATTAGTTGAATTACAACGGCTCGTCGATTAATATGAGACATGTCGATATTATTTTTAATAAAATGCTAATTTCTCACCACTGTGAGATTGAACACATTTGTATCAAAGTGATTGCAGTCATTAGCCATTGAATACAAACCTGTTCTAAAACAAGTTTAGTTAGGGTTGTATAAGACATTATTTTTAGTTCTCATAAAACTTGCACTAACCACGTGTTTCTGACGAGCAACATTTATTTAATAACAAAGAATACTGATCTAATTTTCAAGTAAAGGAAAAGTATTTTTTCGATGAACTGTTAAAGGTGACGATGCTCTGAGAATATGCCTTTTATAATATAGCCCATAGGAAAGAAAACTTTAATGTGTGTTTATTGTACTCGTTCGCTTAAATTATGTTATAATTAACATATGATAAAGATACACATACTATTATTAAACTTATTATTATTGCAGTTAATTAAAATCGTGTTTACTTCTTGTTTATTATTTTTTGCGGACACTTATTTATTACTCTTTTTTCATTACTAAGATATCTGTTATTTACTCAAAGTATAATGTTAGTCAGAAGACGTTCAGGTATGGGATCTTAGTAATATTAAACTTTAATTGGTGTATGTCGTCCAATAAGAACAAACATTTTACATATCAGCCTTTGTTCTTGCTTTGCTATTTAGAGTTTCCAATTTCCACCGGTTATATTTACGTTTCATTTCATGCAGAGGGCAGGCTTCATTAAAATAAAAGTAAGGTTTGATAAATCGTGTACGTAAACTTGGCTAGGAAACCCGGAAACGCTCGGGAATGACATATTAAAGATGGCAGACATTTTAAGCACACTTTGCATCACTGCAAAACAACTGCTGCGGCAGTAACTGCAGTTAGACGTGATCATTCAAATGAGGTGTTAGTCTCCAAGGTTTCAGTTACCACAGTAAGTAATACAGAAACAAACCCTAACAGTTCTTTTTTGTGATTTGACCGTTTTATAAACAGATCTCATTAGTAAATGTGCGTGAGTCAATATATGCATGTCACTTATCATTTTTGCTAAGTGTATAGGTAAAACAATTCCTAAGAGTCTAAGAATATTGCAAATATGTTCCTGACTTCAGAGAGACTTCTTAGAAAAATAAATAAGAATTATTGATACGCTTATATACATAAGAGACAACGTCACTCTGTCCGACATCAGGCTGGTACACATTTATGCAATTAAGAAAAAACGTGCATGTGTCCAACAAACAAATGTACTGCTGCTATCAATAAAACAGTTCTTACCCTTTAGCTAAAAGAAAAATTAAAAAAAACTAATACCATTAGTAATAATTAATAACAAAGGATATAATATTAGTAAAATAAAATCAATAAATATATACAG